>OY804578.1:17158567-18422733 GCA_963680875.1 Bathymodiolus brooksi | reverse complement strand
TACAAAAAGTTATAGTATTTAACCATTTTGCAAACTCGTTTTAACACATAGTCTCTCCAGGCATGGCATAGATTCAACTATCCCACCATGCAAGTTACACCTTACTTTGAATATCAAACATGTATCACTTTGCTCATTCTGGTCCGATCGAAGTACTTCAAAGGAACGAGCAGACACATTTCCTCGACAACTATTAAATATAAATAGATAACATCATGAGAAACGAATTGCATTAAATAATAAAAACGACTGCTTAATCACTTAGCGAAGCGCTTAAAGTCTTGGAAACTACAAGACGTGAATGGCCGAAATGTTGGTTGACGAAATGAATATGGCCATGGGTTAATTGATTTCTTCTGGGTACGTGCACATGTTGTATATATAATATGACCAGATAAATCAATAATGATGTACTGTTTATTCATGTAAGGTACGAAGAGGATATTTCCCATTAGCGATAAGTGCTCAATTCAGCCACACTAAAGTACTTCCAGTATCAAATCAGTAAATTAGTATTTTTCTGCCAAAGCGAAAGTTAGCGTTTTGCCAGTTTATATCTCAGAGATAAATATATTAAATTCACGAACCCCAATAACACGGCTCCATAGCTCAGTTGGTTAGAGCGCCAGTCTAGTAAACTGGAGGTCACGAGTTCGAATCTCGTTGGAGCCTTTTTCACAAAATTTCAATTTTTAACCTTTCTTTTGACCGTCTCAACGAATAAACCAACGTTTCATGTTGATGCATTACACCGAAAACTGGTATATTTCTTATGGCATTTTATTAGTCTTTGCGAATGGTTTGTTATGTCGTCGGTTTTACTCTACTGTATATGCAAGTCCATAGGAAAACATTCACCACAAATGGCACGTTTGTATTCTATTTATTGCTACTAGACTCGATCCTATGGCCACACCTATGGCTAAAGTACTTTGTTAACGTTCGAAATCAATCAAACAATCTAGATGACAATAGATATTTGCCGCCAGGCTTAAAAGGAGTAAATTCGCAAAAATAAACAAGGCGGCTCCATAGCTCAGTTGGTTAGAGCGCCAGTCTAGTAAACTGGAGGTCACGAGTTCGAATCTCGTTGGAGCCTTTTTCACAAAATTTCAATTTTTAACCTTTCTTTTGACCGTCTCAACGAATAAACCAACGTTTCATGTTGATGCATTACACCGAAATCGGGTATATTTCTTATGGCATTTTATTAGTCTTTGCGAATGGTTTGTTATGTCGTCGGTTTTACTCTACTGTATATGCAAGTCCATAGGAAAACATTCACCACAAATGGCACGTTTGTATTCTATTTATTGCTACTAGACTCGATCCTATGGCCACAACTATGGCTAAAGTACTTTGTTAACGTTCGAAATCAATCAAACAATCTAGATGACAATAGATATTTGCCGCCAGGCTTAAAAGGAGTAAATTCGCAAAAATAAACAAGGCGGCTCCATAGCTCAGTTGGTTAGAGCGCCAGTCTAGTAAACTGGAGGTCACGAGTTCGAATCTCGTTGGAGCCTTTTTCACAACGTCTCAATGTTCACTCTATTTTGACCAGCATCTAGAGGCTCAGCTGTCGAATTTGTCTGATATGCTCATTCATAATTATATTACACACGGAAAATGGTCGGTGGAGGAATTTTCCATTTGATCAGTCTTGAGCATCAATTTTATTCGCACATGTCTGTGGATGAAGTGTCATGCTGACTTCTTTTTCTTCAGAATGGAAAAGGCCAAGCCAGCAAACCGTGGGCGCACAGTTTGTATCCATCAACACCAGAAGATATTAAAACAGTCATTAGAAGCGAGAAAATGAGTTCTTGTCTACATGCAACTGATTTTAGATTATACAATGCATCTTTTCTACGTTTAAATGCACATTTGCTGTCGTTATTTTTTTTCTTTTTTTATATAATTGTTTGCATCGTATGCATTGCTTCACTCTAGTTGGATTTCTATTTAGCAAATACAAAAAGTTATAGTATTTAACCATTTTGCAAACTCGTTTTAACACATAGTCTCTCCAGGCATGGCATAGATTCAACTATCCCACCATGCAAGTTACACCTTACTTTGAATATCAAACATGTATCACTTTGCTCATTCTGGTCCGATCGAAGTACTTCAAAGGAACGAGCAGACACATTTCCTCGACAACTATTAAATATAAATAGATAACATCATGAGAAACGAATTGCATTAAATAATAAAAACGACTGCTTAATCACTTAGCGAAGCGCTTAAAGTCTTGGAAACTACAAGACGTGAATGGCCGAAATGTTGGTTGACGAAATGAATATGGCCATGGGTTAATTGATTTCTTCTGGGTACGTGCACATGTTGTATATATAATATGACCAGATAAATCAATAATGATGTACTGTTTATTCATGTAAGGTACGAAGAGGATATTTCCCATTAGCGATAAGTGCTCAATTCAGCCACACTAAAGTACTTCCAGTATCAAATCAGTAAATTAGTATTTTTCTGCCAAAGCGAAAGTTAGCGTTTTGCCAGTTTATATCTCAGAGATAAATATATTAAATTCACGAATCCCAACAACACGGCTCCATAGCTCAGTTGGTTAGAGCGCCAGTCTAGTAAACTGGAGGTCACGAGTTCGAATCTCGTTGGAGCCTTTTTCACAAAATTTCAATTTTTAACCTTTCTTTTGACCGTCTCAACGAATAAACCAACGTTTCATGTTGATGCATTACACCGAAATCGGGTATATTTCTTATGGCATTTTATTAGTCTTTGCGAATGGTTTGTTATGTCGTCGGTTTTACTCTACTGTATATGCAAGTCCATAGGAAAACATTCACCACAAATGGCACGTTTGTATTCTATTTATTGCTACTAGACTCGATCCTATGGCCACAACTATGGCTAAAGTACTTTGTTAACGTTCGAAATCAATCAAACAATCTAGATGACAATAGATATTTGCCGCCAGGCTTAAAAGGAGTAAATTCGCAAAAATAAACAAGGCGGCTCCATAGCTCAGTTGGTTAGAGCGCCAGTCTAGTAAACTGGAGGTCACGAGTTCGAATCTCGTTGGAGCCTTTTTCACAACGTCTCAATGTTCACTCTATTTTGACCAGCATCTAGAGGCTCAGCTGTCGAATTTGTCTGATATGCTCATTCATAATTATATTACACACGGAAAATGGTCGGTGGAGGAATTTTCCATTTGATCAGTCTTGAGCATCAATTTTATTCGCACATGTCTGTGGATGAAGTGTCATGCTGACTTCTTTTTCTTCAGAATGGAAAAGGCCAAGCCAGCAAACCGTGGGCGCACAGTTTGTATCCATCAACACCAGAAGATATTAAAACAGTCATTAGAAGCGAGAAAATGAGTTCTTGTCTACATGCAACTGATTTTAGATTATACAATGCATCTTTTCTACGTTTAAATGCACATTTGCTGTCGTTATTTTTTTTCTTTTTTTATATAATTGTTTGCATCGTATGCATTGCTTCACTCTAGTTGGATTTCTATTTAGCAAATACAAAAAGTTATAGTATTTAACCATTTTGCAAACTCGTTTTAACACATAGTCTCTCCAGGCATGGCATAGATTCAACTATCCCACCATGCAAGTTACACCTTACTTTGAATATCAAACATGTATCACTTTGCTCATTCTGGTCCGATCGAAGTACTTCAAAGGAACGAGCAGACACATTTCCTCGACAACTATTAAATATAAATAGATAACATCATGAGAAACGAATTGCATTAAATAATAAAAACGACTGCTTAATCACTTAGCGAAGCGCTTAAAGTCTTGGAAGCTACAAGACGTGAATGGCCGAAATGTTGGTTGACGAAATGAATATGGCCATGGGTTAATTGATTTCTTCTGGGTACGTGCACATGTTGTATATATAATATGACCAGATAAATCAATAATGATGTACTGTTTATTCATGTAAGGTACGAAGAGGATATTTCCCATTAGCGATAAGTGCTCAATTCAGCCACACTAAAGTACTTCCAGTATCAAATCAGTAAATTAGTATTTTTCTGCCAAAACGAAAGTTAGCGTTTTGCCAGTTTATATCTCAGAGATAAATATATTAAATTCACGAATCCCAATAACACGGCTCCATAGCTCAGTTGGTTAGAGCGCCAGTCTAGTAAACTGGAGGTCACGAGTTCGAATCTCGTTGGAGCCTTTTTCACAAAATTTCAATTTTTAACCTTTCTTTTGACCGTCTCAACGAATAAACCAACGTTTCATGTTGATGCATTACACCGAAAACTGGTATATTTCTTATGGCATTTTATTAGTCTTTGCGAATGGTTTGTTATGTCGTCGGTTTTACTCTACTGTATATGCAAGTCCATAGGAAAACATTCACCACAAATGGCACGTTTGTATTCTATTTATTGCTACTAGACTCGATCCTATGGCCACACCTATGGCTAAAGTACTTTGTTAACGTTCGAAATCAATCAAACAATCTAGATGACAATAGATATTTGCCGCCAGGCTTAAAAGGAGTAAATTCGCAAAAATAAACAAGCGGCTCCATAGCTCAGTTGGTTAGAGCGCCAGTCTAGTAAACTGGAGGTCACGAGTTCGAATCTCGTTGGAGCCTTTTTCACAAAATTTCAATTTTTAACCTTTCTTTTGACCGTCTCAACGAATAAACCAACGTTTCATGTTGATGCATTACACCGAAAACTGGTATATTTCTTATGGCATTTTATTAGTCTTTGCGAATGGTTTGTTATGTCGTCGGTTTTACTCTACTGTATATGCAAGTCCATAGGAAAACATTCACCACAAATGGCACGTTTGTATTCTATTTATTGCTACTAGACTCGATCCTATGGCCACACCTATGGCTAAAGTACTTTGTTAACGTTCGAAATCAATCAAACAATCTAGATGACAATAGATATTTGCCGCCAGGCTTAAAAGGAGTAAATTCGCAAAAATAAACAAGGCGGCTCCATAGCTCAGTTGGTTAGAGCGCCAGTCTAGTAAACTGGAGGTCACGAGTTCGAATCTCGTTGGAGCCTTTTTCACAACGTCTCAATGTTCACTCTATTTTGACCAGCATCTAGAGGCTCAGCTGTCGAATTTGTCTGATATGCTCATTCATAATTATATTACACACGGAAAATGGTCGGTGGAGGAATTTTCCATTTGATCAGTCTTGAGCATCAATTTTATTCGCACATGTCTGTGGATGAAGTGTCATGCTGACTTCTTTTTCTTCAGAATGGAAAAGGCCAAGCCAGCAAACCGTGGGCGCACAGTTTGTATCCATCAACACCAGAAGATATTAAAACAGTCATTAGAAGCGAGAAAATGAGTTCTTGTCTACATGCAACTGATTTTAGATTATACAATGCATCTTTTCTACGTTTAAATGCACATTTGCTGTCGTTATTTTTTTTCTTTTTTTATATAATTGTTTGCATCGTATGCATTGCTTCACTCTAGTTGGATTTCTATTTAGCAAATACAAAAAGTTATAGTATTTAACCATTTTGCAAACTCGTTTTAACACATAGTCTCTCCAGGCATGGCATAGATTCAACTATCCCACCATGCAAGTTACACCTTACTTTGAATATCAAACATGTATCACTTTGCTCATTCTGGTCCGATCGAAGTACTTCAAAGGAACGAGCAGACACATTTCCTCGACAACTATTAAATATAAATAGATAACATCATGAGAAACGAATTGCATTAAATAATAAAAACGACTGCTTAATCACTTAGCGAAGCGCTTAAAGTCTTGGAAACTACAAGACGTGAATGGCCGAAATGTTGGTTGACGAAATGAATATGGCCATGGGTTAATTGATTTCTTCTGGGTACGTGCACATGTTGTATATATAATATGACCAGATAAATCAATAATGATGTACTGTTTATTCATGTAAGGTACGAAGAGGATATTTCCCATTAGCGATAAGTGCTCAATTCAGCCACACTAAAGTACTTCCAGTATCAAATCAGTAAATTAGTATTTTTCTGCCAAAGCGAAAGTTAGCGTTTTGCCAGTTTATATCTCAGAGATAAATATATTAAATTCACGAATCCCAACAACACGGCTCCATAGCTCAGTTGGTTAGAGCGCCAGTCTAGTAAACTGGAGGTCACGAGTTCGAATCTCGTTGGAGCCTTTTTCACAAAATTTCAATTTTTAACCTTTCTTTTGACCGTCTCAACGAATAAACCAACGTTTCATGTTGATGCATTACACCGAAATCTGGTATATTTCTTATGGCATTTTATTAGTCTTTGCGAATGGTTTGTTATGTCGTCGGTTTTACTCTACTGTATATGCAAGTCCATAGGAAAACATTCACCACAAATGGCACGTTTGTATTCTATTTATTGCTACTAGACTCGATCCTATGGCCACAACTATGGCTAAAGTACTTTGTTAACGTTCGAAATCAATCAAACAATCTAGATGACAATAGATATTTGCCGCCAGGCTTAAAAGGAGTAAATTCGCAAAAATAAACAAGGCGGCTCCATAGCTCAGTTGGTTAGAGCGCCAGTCTAGTAAACTGGAGGTCACGAGTTCGAATCTCGTTGGAGCCTTTTTCACAACGTCTCAATGTTCACTCTATTTTGACCAGCATCTAGAGGCTCAGCTGTCGAATTTGTCTGATATGCTCATTCATAATTATATTACACACGGAAAATGGTCGGTGGAGGAATTTTCCATTTGATCAGTCTTGAGCATCAATTTTATTCGCACATGTCTGTGGATGAAGTGTCATGCTGACTTCTTTTTCTTCAGAATGGAAAAGGCCAAGCCAGCAAACCGTGGGCGCACAGTTTGTATCCATCAACACCAGAAGATATTAAAACAGTCATTAGAAGCGAGAAAATGAGTTCTTGTCTACATGCAACTGATTTTAGATTATACAATGCATCTTTTCTACGTTTAAATGCACATTTGCTGTCGTTATTTTTTTTCTTTTTTTATATAATTGTTTGCATCGTATGCATTGCTTCACTCTAGTTGGATTTCTATTTAGCAAATACAAAAAGTTATAGTATTTAACCATTTTGCAAACTCGTTTTAACACATAGTCTCTCCAGGCATGGCATAGATTCAACTATCCCACCATGCAAGTTACACCTTACTTTGAATATCAAACATGTATCACTTTGCTCATTCTGGTCCGATCGAAGTACTTCAAAGGAACGAGCAGACACATTTCCTCGACAACTATTAAATATAAATAGATAACATCATGAGAAACGAATTGCATTAAATAATAAAAACGACTGCTTAATCACTTAGCGAAGCGCTTAAAGTCTTGGAAACTACAAGACGTGAATGGCCGAAATGTTGGTTGACGAAATGAATATGGCCATGGGTTAATTGATTTCTTCTGGGTACGTGCACATGTTGTATATATAATATGACCAGATAAATCAATAATGATGTACTGTTTATTCATGTAAGGTACGAAGAGGATATTTCCCATTAGCGATAAGTGCTCAATTCAGCCACACTAAAGTACTTCCAGTATCAAATCAGTAAATTAGTATTTTTCTGCCAAAGCGAAAGTTAGCGTTTTGCCAGTTTATATCTCAGAGATAAATATATTAAATTCACGAATCCCAACAACACGGCTCCATAGCTCAGTTGGTTAGAGCGCCAGTCTAGTAAACTGGAGGTCACGAGTTCGAATCTCGTTGGAGCCTTTTTCACAAAATTTCAATTTTTAACCTTTCTTTTGACCGTCTCAACGAATAAACCAACGTTTCATGTTGATGCATTACACCGAAATCTGGTATATTTCTTATGGCATTTTATTAGTCTTTGCGAATGGTTTGTTATGTCGTCGGTTTTACTCTACTGTATATGCAAGTCCATAGGAAAACATTCACCACAAATGGCACGTTTGTATTCTATTTATTGCTACTAGACTCGATCCTATGGCCACAACTATGGCTAAAGTACTTTGTTAACGTTCGAAATCAATCAAACAATCTAGATGACAATAGATATTTGCCGCCAGGCTTAAAAGGAGTAAATTCGCAAAAATAAACAAGGCGGCTCCATAGCTCAGTTGGTTAGAGCGCCAGTCTAGTAAACTGGAGGTCACGAGTTCGAATCTCGTTGGAGCCTTTTTCACAACGTCTCAATGTTCACTCTATTTTGACCAGCATCTAGAGGCTCAGCTGTCGAATTTGTCTGATATGCTCATTCATAATTATATTACACACGGAAAATGGTCGGTGGAGGAATTTTCCATTTGATCAGTCTTGAGCATCAATTTTATTCGCACATGTCTGTGGATGAAGTGTCATGCTGACTTCTTTTTCTTCAGAATGGAAAAGGCCAAGCCAGCAAACCGTGGGCGCACAGTTTGTATCCATCAACACCAGAAGATATTAAAACAGTCATTAGAAGCGAGAAAATGAGTTCTTGTCTACATGCAACTGATTTTAGATTATACAATGCATCTTTTCTACGTTTAAATGCACATTTGCTGTCGTTATTTTTTTTCTTTTTTTATATAATTGTTTGCATCGTATGCATTGCTTCACTCTAGTTGGATTTCTATTTAGCAAATACAAAAAGTTATAGTATTTAACCATTTTGCAAACTCGTTTTAACACATAGTCTCTCCAGGCATGGCATAGATTCAACTATCCCACCATGCAAGTTACACCTTACTTTGAATATCAAACATGTATCACTTTGCTCATTCTGGTCCGATCGAAGTACTTCAAAGGAACGAGCAGACACATTTCCTCGACAACTATTAAATATAAATAGATAACATCATGAGAAACGAATTGCATTAAATAATAAAAACGACTGCTTAATCACTTAGCGAAGCGCTTAAAGTCTTGGAAGCTACAAGACGTGAATGGCCGAAATGTTGGTTGACGAAATGAATATGGCCATGGGTTAATTGATTTCTTCTGGGTACGTGCACATGTTGTATATATAATATGACCAGATAAATCAATAATGATGTACTGTTTATTCATGTAAGGTACGAAGAGGATATTTCCCATTAGCGATAAGTGCTCAATTCAGCCACACTAAAGTACTTCCAGTATCAAATCAGTAAATTAGTATTTTTCTGCCAAAGCGAAAGTTAGCGTTTTGCCAGTTTATATCTCAGAGATAAATATATTAAATTCACGAATCCCAATAACACGGCTCCATAGCTCAGTTGGTTAGAGCGCCAGTCTAGTAAACTGGAGGTCACGAGTTCGAATCTCGTTGGAGCCTTTTTCACAACGTCTCAATGTTCACTCTATTTTGACCAGCATCTAGAGGCTCAGCTGTCGAATTTGTCTGATATGCTCATTCATAATTATATTACACACGGAAAATGGTCGGTGGAGGAATTTTCCATTTGATCAGTCTTGAGCATCAATTTTATTCGCACATGTCTGTGGATGAAGTGTCATGCTGACTTCTTTTTCTTCAGAATGGAAAAGGCCAAACCAGCAAACCGTGGGCGCACAGTGTGTATCCATCAACACCAGAAGATATTAAAACAGTCATTAGAAGCGAGGAAATGAGTTCTTGTCTACATGCAACTGATTTTAGATTATACAATGCATCTTTTCTACGTTTAAATGCACATTTGCTGTCGTTATTTTTTTTCTTTTTTTATATAATTGTTTGCATCGTATGCATTGCTTCACTCCAGTTGGATTTCTATTTAGCAAATACAAAAAGTTATAGTATTTAACCATTTTGCAAACTCGTTTTAACACATAGTCTCTCCAGGCATGGCATAGATTCAACTATCCGACCATGCAAGTTACACCTTACTTTGAATATCAAACATGTGTCACTTTGCTCATTCTGGTCCGATCGAAGTACTTCAAAGGAACGAGCAGACACATTTCCTCGACAACTATTAAATATAAATAGATAACATCATGAGAAACGAATTGCATTAAATAATAAAAACGACTGCTTAATCACTTAGCGAAGCGCTTAAAGTCTTGGAAACTACAAGACGTGAATGGCCGAAATGTTGCTTGACGAAATGAATATGGCCATCCATGGCCATGGGTTAATTGATTTCTTCTGGGTACGTGCACATGTTGTATATATAATATGACCAGATAAATCAATAATGATGTACTGTTTATTCATGTAAGGTACGAAGAGGATATTTCCCATTAGCGATAAGTGCTCAATTCAGCCACACTAAAGTACTTCCAGTATCAAATCAGTAAATTAGTATTTTTCTGCCAAAGCGAAAGTTAGCGTTTTGCCAGTTTATATCTCAGAGATAAATATATTAAATTCACGAATCCCAACAACACGGCTCCATAGCTCAGTTGGTTAGAGCGCCAGTCTAGTAAACTGGAGGTCACGAGTTCGAATCTCGTTGGAGCCTTTTTCACAACGTCTCAATGTTCACTCTATTTTGACCAGCATCTAGAGGCTCAGCTGTCGAATTTGTCTGATATGCTCATTCATAATTATATTACACACGGAAAATGGTCGGTGGAGGAATTTTCCATTTGATCAGTCTTGAGCATCAATTTTATTCGCACATGTCTGTGGATGAAGTGTCATGCTGACTTCTTTTTCTTCAGAATGGAAAAGGCCAAGCCAGCAAACCGTGGGCGCACAGTTTGTATCCATCAACACCAGAAGATATTAAAACAGTCATTAGAAGCGAGAAAATGAGTTCTTGTCTACATGCAACTGATTTTAGATTATACAATGCATCTTTTCTACGTTTAAATGCACATTTGCTGTCGTTATTTTTTTTCTTTTTTTATATAATTGTTTGCATCGTATGCATTGCTTCACTCCAGTTGGATTTCTATTTAGCAAATACAAAAAGTTATAGTATTTAACCATTTTGCAAACTCGTTTTAACACATAGTCTCTCCAGGCATGGCATAGATTTAACTATCCGACCATGCAAGTTACACCTTACTTTGAATATCAAACATGTGTCACTTTGCTCATTCTGGTCCGATCGAAGTACTTCAAAGGAACGAGCAGACACATTTCCTCGACAACTATTAAATATAAATAGATAACATCATGAGAAACGAATTGCATTAAATAATAAAAACGACTGCTTAATCACTTAGCGAAGCGCTTAAAGTCTTGGAAACTACAAGACGTGAATGGCCGAAATGTTGGTTGACGAAATGAATATGGCCATGGGTTAATTGATTTCTTCTGGGTACGTGCACATGTTGTATATATAATATGACCAGATAAATCAATAATGATGTACTGTTTATTCATGTAAGGTACGAAGAGGATATTTCCCATTAGCGATAAGTGCTCAATTCAGCCACACTAAAGTACTTCCAGTATCAAATCAGTAAATTAGTATTTTTCTGCCAAAGCGAAAGTTAGCGTTTTGCCAGTTTATATGTCAGAGATAAATATATTAAATTCACGAATCCCAACAACACGGCTCCATAGCTCAGTTGGTTAGAGCGCCAGTCTAGTAAACTGGAGGTCACGAGTTCGAATCTCGTTGGAGCCTTTTTCACAAAATTTCAATTTTTAACCTTTCTTTTGACCGTCTCAACGAATAAACCAACGTTTCATGTTGATGCATTACACCGAAATCTGGTATATTTCTTATGGCATTTTATTAGTCTTTGCGAATGGTTTGTTATGTCGTCGGTTTTACTCTACTGTATATGCAAGTCCATAGGAAAACATTCACCACAAATGGCACGTTTGTATTCTATTTATTGCTACTAGACTCGATCCTATGGCCACACCTATGGCTAAAGTACTTTGTTAACGTTCGAAATCAATCAAACAATCTAGATGACAATAGATATTTGCCGCCAGGCTTAAAAGGAGTAAATTCGCAAAAATAAACAAGGCGGCTCCATAGCTCAGTTGGTTAGAGCGCCAGTCTAGTAAACTGGAGGTCACGAGTTCGAATCTCGTTGGAGCCTTTTTCACAACGTCTCAATGTTCACTCTATTTTGACCAGCATCTAGAGGCTCAGCTGTCGAATTTGTCTGATATGCTCATTCATAATTATATTACACACGGAAAATGGTCGGTGGAGGAATTTTTCATTTGATCAGTCTTGAGCATCAATTTTATTCGCACATGTCTGTGGATGAAGTGTCATGCTGACTTCTTTTTCTTCAGAATGGAAAAGGCCAAACCAGCAAACCGTGGGCGCACAGTGTGTATCCATCAACACCAGAAGATATTAAAACAGTCATTAGAAGCGAGGAAATGAGTTCTTGTCTACATGCAACTGATTTTAGATTATACAATGCATCTTTTCTACGTTTAAATGCACATTTGCTGTCGTTATTTTTTTTCTTTTTTTATATAATTGTTTGCATCGTATGCATTGCTTCACTCCAGTTGGATTTCTATTTAGCAAATACAAAAAGTTATAGTATTTAACCATTTTGCAAACTCGTTTTAACACATAGTCTCTCCAGGCATGGCATAGATTCAACTATCCGACCATGCAAGTTACACCTTACTTTGAATATCAAACATGTGTCACTTTGCTCATTCTGGTCCGATCGAAGTACTTCAAAGGAACGAGCAGACACATTTCCTCGACAACTATTAAATATAAATAGATAACATCATGAGAAACGAATTGCATTAAATAATAAAAACGACTGCTTAATCACTTAGCGAAGCGCTTAAAGTCTTGGAAACTACAAGACGTGAATGGCCGAAATGTTGGTTGACGAAATGAATATGGCCATGGCCATGGGTTAATTGATTTCTTCTGGGTACGTGCACGTGTTGTATATATAATATGACCAGATAAATCAATAATGATGTACTGTTTATTCATGTAAGGTACGAAGAGGATATTTCCCATTAGCGATAAGTGCTCAATTCAGCCACACTAAAGTACTTCCAGTATCAAATCAGTAAATTAGTATTTTTCTGCCAAAGCGAAAGTTAGCGTTTTGCCAGTTTATATCTCAGAGATAAATATATTAAATTCACGAATCCCAACAACACGGCTCCATAGCTCAGTTGGTTAGAGCGCCAGTCTAGTAAACTGGAGGTCACGAGTTCGAATCTCGTTGGAGCCTTTTTCACAAAATTTCAATTTTTAACCTTTCTTTTGACCGTCTCAACGAATAAACCAACGTTTCATGTTGATGCATTACACCGAAATCGGGTATATTTCTTATGGCATTTTATTAGTCTTTGCGAATGGTTTGTTATGTCGTCGGTTTTACTCTACTGTATATGCAAGTCCATAGGAAAACATTCACCACAAATGGCACGTTTGTATTCTATTTATTGCTACTAGACTCGATCATATGGCCACACCTATGGCTAAAGTACTTTGTTAACGTTCGAAATCAATCAAACAATCTAGATGACAATAGATATTTGCCGCCAGGCTTAAAAGGAGTAAATTCGCAAAAATAAACAAGGCGGCTCCATAGCTCAGTTGGTTAGAGCGCCAGTCTAGTAAACTGGAGGTCACGAGTTCGAATCTCGTTGGAGCCTTTTTCACAACGTCTCAATGTTCACTCTATTTTGACCAGCATCTAGAGGCTCAGCTGTCGAATTTGTCGGATATGCTCATTCATAATTATATTACACACGGAAAATGGTCGGTGGAGGAATATTTCATTTGATCAGTCTTGAGCATCAATTTTATTCGCACATGTCTGTGGATGAAGTGTCATGCTGACTTCTTTTTCTTCAGAATGGAAAAGGCCAAACCAGCAAACCGTGGGCGCACAGTGTGTATCCATCAACACCAGAAGATATTAAAACAGTCATTAGAAGCGAGGAAATGAGTTCTTGTCTACATGCAACTGATTTTAGATTATACAATGCATCTTTTCTACGTTTAAATGCACATTTGCTGTCGTTATTTTTTTTCTTTTTTTATATAATTGTTTGCATCGTATGCATTGCTTCACTCCAGTTGGATTTCTATTTAGCAAATACAAAAAGTTATAGTATTTAACCATTTTGCAAACTCGTTTTAACACATAGTCTCTCCAGGCATGGCATAGATTCAACTATCCGACCATGCAAGTTACACCTTACTTTGAATATCAAACATGTGTCACTTTGCTCATTCTGGTCCGATCGAAGTACTTCAAAGGAACGAGCAGACACATTTCCTCGACAACTATTAAATATAAATAGATAACATCATGAGAAACGAATTGCATTAAATAATAAAAACGACTGCTTAATCACTTAGCGAAGCGCTTAAAGTCTTGGAAGCTACAAGACGTGAATGGCCGAAATGTTGGTTGACGAAATGAATATGGCCATCCATGGCCATGGGTTAATTGATTTCTTCTGGGTACGTGCACATGTTGTATATATAATATGACCAGATAAATCAATAATGATGTACTGTTTATTCATGTAAGGTACGAAGAGGATATTTCCCATTAGCGATAAGTGCTCAATTCAGCCACACTAAAGTACTTCCAGTATCAAATCAGTAAATTAGTATTTTTCTGCCAAAGCGAAAGTTAGCGTTTTGCCAGTTTATATCTCAGAGATAAATATATTAAATTCACGAATCCCAACAACACGGCTCCATAGCTCAGTTGGTTAGAGCGCCAGTCTAGTAAACTGGAGGTCACGAGTTCGAATCTCGTTGGAGCCTTTTTCACAAAATTTCAATTTTTAACCTTTCTTTTGACCGTCTCAACGAATAAACCAACGTTTCATGTTGATGCATTACACCGAAATCGGGTATATTTCTTATGGCATTTTATTAGTCTTTGCGAATGGTTTGTTATGTCGTCGGTTTTACTCTACTGTATATGCAAGTCCATAGGAAAACATTCACCACAAATGGCACGTTTGTATTCTATTTATTGCTACTAGACTCGATCCTATGGCCACAACTATGGCTAAAGTACTTTGTTAACGTTCGAAATCAATCAAACAATCTAGATGACAATAGATATTTGCCGCCAGGCTTAAAAGGAGTAAATTCGCAAAAATAAACAAGGCGGCTCCATAGCTCAGTTGGTTAGAGCGCCAGTCTAGTAAACTGGAGGTCACGAGTTCGAATCTCGTTGGAGCCTTTTTCACAACGTCTCAATGTTCACTCTATTTTGACCAGCATCTAGCTGTCGAATTTGTCTGATATGCTCATTCATAATTATATTACACACGGAAAATGGTCGGTGGAGGAATTTTCCATTTGATCAGTCTTGAGCATCAATTTTATTCGCACATGTCTGTGGATGAAGTGTCATGCTGACTTCTTTTTCTTCAGAATGGAAAAGGCCAAGCCAGCAAACCGTGGGCGCACAGTTTGTATCCATCAACACCAGAAGATATTAAAACAGTCATTAGAAGCGAGAAAATGAGTTCTTGTCTACATGCAACTGATTTTAGATTATACAATGCATCTTTTCTACGTTTAAATGCACATTTGCTGTCGTTATTTTTTTTCTTTTTTTATATAATTGTTTGCATCGTATGCATTGCTTCACTCTAGTTGGATTTCTATTTAGCAAATACAAAAAGTTATAGTATTTAACCATTTTGCAAACTCGTTTTAACACATAGTCTCTCCAGGCATGGCATAGATTCAACTATCCCACCATGCAAGTTACACCTTACTTTGAATATCAAACATGTATCACTTTGCTCATTCTGGTCCGATCGAAGTACTTCAAAGGAACGAGCAGACACATTTCCTCGACAACTATTAAATATAAATAGATAACATCATGAGAAACGAATTGCATTAAATAATAAAAACGACTGCTTAATCACTTAGCGAAGCGCTTAAAGTCTTGGAAACTACAAGACGTGAATGGCCGAAATGTTGGTTGACGAAATGAATATGGCCATGGGTTAATTGATTTCTTCTGGGTACGTGCACATGTTGTATATATAATATGACCAGATAAATCAATAATGATGTACTGTTTATTCATGTAAGGTACGAAGAGGATATTTCCCATTAGCGATAAGTGCTCAATTCAGCCACACTAAAGTACTTCCAGTATCAAATCAGTAAATTAGTATTTTTCTGCCAAAGCGAAAGTTAGCGTTTTGCCAGTTTATATCTCAGAGATAAATATATTAAATTCACGAATCCCAACAACACGGCTCCATAGCTCAGTTGGTTAGAGCGCCAGTCTAGTAAACTGGAGGTCACGAGTTCGAATCTCGTTGGAGCCTTTTTCACAAAATTTCAATTTTTAACCTTTCTTTTGACCGTCTCAACGAATAAACCAACGTTTCATGTTGATGCATTACACCGAAATCTGGTATATTTCTTATGGCATTTTATTAGTCTTTGCGAATGGTTTGTTATGTCGTCGGTTTTACTCTACTGTATATGCAAGTCCATAGGAAAACATTCACCACAAATGGCACGTTTGTATTCTATTTATTGCTACTAGACTCGATCCTATGGCCACAACTATGGCTAAAGTACTTTGTTAACGTTCGAAATCAATCAAACAATCTAGATGACAATAGATATTTGCCGCCAGGCTTAAAAGGAGTAAATTCGCAAAAATAAACAAGGCGGCTCCATAGCTCAGTTGGTTAGAGCGCCAGTCTAGTAAACTGGAGGTCACGAGTTCGAATCTCGTTGGAGCCTTTTTCACAACGTCTCAATGTTCACTCTATTTTGACCAGCATCTAGAGGCTCAGCTGTCGAATTTGTCTGATATGCTCATTCATAATTATATTACACACGGAAAATGGTCGGTGGAGGAATTTTCCATTTGATCAGTCTTGAGCATCAATTTTATTCGCACATGTCTGTGGATGAAGTGTCATGCTGACTTCTTTTTCTTCAGAATGGAAAAGGCCAAGCCAGCAAACCGTGGGCGCACAGTTTGTATCCATCAACACCAGAAGATATTAAAACAGTCATTAGAAGCGAGAAAATGAGTTCTTGTCTACATGCAACTGATTTTAGATTATACAATGCATCTTTTCTACGTTTAAATGCACATTTGCTGTCGTTATTTTTTTTCTTTTTTTATATAATTGTTTGCATCGTATGCATTGCTTCACTCTAGTTGGATTTCTATTTAGCAAATACAAAAAGTTATAGTATTTAACCATTTTGCAAACTCGTTTTAACACATAGTCTCTCCAGGCATGGCATAGATTCAACTATCCCACCATGCAAGTTACACCTTACTTTGAATATCAAACATGTATCACTTTGCTCATTCTGGTCCGATCGAAGTACTTCAAAGGAACGAGCAGACACATTTCCTCGACAACTATTAAATATAAATAGATAACATCATGAGAAACGAATTGCATTAAATAATAAAAACGACTGCTTAATCACTTAGCGAAGCGCTTAAAGTCTTGGAAACTACAAGACGTGAATGGCCGAAATGTTGGTTGACGAAATGAATATGGCCATGGGTTAATTGATTTCTTCTGGGTACGTGCACATGTTGTATATATAATATGACCAGATAAATCAATAATGATGTACTGTTTATTCATGTAAGGTACGAAGAGGATATTTCCCATTAGCGATAAGTGCTCAATTCAGCCACACTAAAGTACTTCCAGTATCAAATCAGTAAATTAGTATTTTTCTGCCAAAGCGAAAGTTAGCGTTTTGCCAGTTTATATCTCAGAGATAAATATATTAAATTCACGAATCCCAACAACACGGCTCCATAGCTCAGTTGGTTAGAGCGCCAGTCTAGTAAACTGGAGGTCACGAGTTCGAATCTCGTTGGAGCCTTTTTCACAAAATTTCAATTTTTAACCTTTCTTTTGACCGTCTCAACGAATAAACCAACGTTTCATGTTGATGCATTACACCGAAATCTGGTATATTTCTTATGGCATTTTATTAGTCTTTGCGAATGGTTTGTTATGTCGTCGGTTTTACTCTACTGTATATGCAAGTCCATAGGAAAACATTCACCACAAATGGCACGTTTGTATTCTATTTATTGCTACTAGACTCGATCCTATGGCCACAACTATGGCTAAAGTACTTTGTTAACGTTCGAAATCAATCAAACAATCTAGATGACAATAGATATTTGCCGCCAGGCTTAAAAGGAGTAAATTCGCAAAAATAAACAAGGCGGCTCCATAGCTCAGTTGGTTAGAGCGCCAGTCTAGTAAACTGGAGGTCACGAGTTCGAATCTCGTTGGAGCCTTTTTCACAACGTCTCAATGTTCACTCTATTTTGACCAGCATCTAGAGGCTCAGCTGTCGAATTTGTCTGATATGCTCATTCATAATTATATTACACACGGAAAATGGTCGGTGGAGGAATTTTCCATTTGATCAGTCTTGAGCATCAATTTTATTCGCACATGTCTGTGGATGAAGTGTCATGCTGACTTCTTTTTCTTCAGAATGGAAAAGGCCAAGCCAGCAAACCGTGGGCGCACAGTTTGTATCCATCAACACCAGAAGATATTAAAACAGTCATTAGAAGCGAGAAAATGAGTTCTTGTCTACATGCAACTGATTTTAGATTATACAATGCATCTTTTCTACGTTTAAATGCACATTTGCTGTCGTTATTTTTTTTCTTTTTTTATATAATTGTTTGCATCGTATGCATTGCTTCACTCTAGTTGGATTTCTATTTAGCAAATACAAAAAGTTATAGTATTTAACCATTTTGCAAACTCGTTTTAACACATAGTCTCTCCAGGCATGGCATAGATTCAACTATCCCACCATGCAAGTTACACCTTACTTTGAATATCAAACATGTATCACTTTGCTCATTCTGGTCCGATCGAAGTACTTCAAAGGAACGAGCAGACACATTTCCTCGACAACTATTAAATATAAATAGATAACATCATGAGAAACGAATTGCATTAAATAATAAAAACGACTGCTTAATCACTTAGCGAAGCGCTTAAAGTCTTGGAAGCTACAAGACGTGAATGGCCGAAATGTTGGTTGACGAAATGAATATGGCCATGGGTTAATTGATTTCTTCTGGGTACGTGCACATGTTGTATATATAATATGACCAGATAAATCAATAATGATGTACTGTTTATTCATGTAAGGTACGAAGAGGATATTTCCCATTAGCGATAAGTGCTCAATTCAGCCACACTAAAGTACTTCCAGTATCAAATCAGTAAATTAGTATTTTTCTGCCAAAGCGAAAGTTAGCGTTTTGCCAGTTTATATCTCAGAGATAAATATATTAAATTCACGAATCCCAATAACACGGCTCCATAGCTCAGTTGGTTAGAGCGCCAGTCTAGTAAACTGGAGGTCACGAGTTCGAATCTCGTTGGAGCCTTTTTCACAACGTCTCAATGTTCACTCTATTTTGACCAGCATCTAGAGGCTCAGCTGTCGAATTTGTCTGATATGCTCATTCATAATTATATTACACACGGAAAATGGTCGGTGGAGGAATTTTCCATTTGATCAGTCTTGAGCATCAATTTTATTCGCACATGTCTGTGGATGAAGTGTCATGCTGACTTCTTTTTCTTCAGAATGGAAAAGGCCAAACCAGCAAACCGTGGGCGCACAGTGTGTATCCATCAACACCAGAAGATATTAAAACAGTCATTAGAAGCGAGGAAATGAGTTCTTGTCTACATGCAACTGATTTTAGATTATACAATGCATCTTTTCTACGTTTAAATGCACATTTGCTGTCGTTATTTTTTTTCTTTTTTTATATAATTGTTTGCATCGTATGCATTGCTTCACTCCAGTTGGATTTCTATTTAGCAAATACAAAAAGTTATAGTATTTAACCATTTTGCAAACTCGTTTTAACACATAGTCTCTCCAGGCATGGCATAGATTCAACTATCCGACCATGCAAGTTACACCTTACTTTGAATATCAAACATGTGTCACTTTGCTCATTCTGGTCCGATCGAAGTACTTCAAAGGAACGAGCAGACACATTTCCTCGACAACTATTAAATATAAATAGATAACATCATGAGAAACGAATTGCATTAAATAATAAAAACGACTGCTTAATCACTTAGCGAAGCGCTTAAAGTCTTGGAAACTACAAGACGTGAATGGCCGAAATGTTGGTTGACGAAATGAATATGGCCATCCATGGCCATGGGTTAATTGATTTCTTCTGGGTACGTGCACATGTTGTATATATAATATGACCAGATAAATCAATAATGATGTACTGTTTATTCATGTAAGGTACGAAGAGGATATTTCCCATTAGCGATAAGTGCTCAATTCAGCCACACTAAAGTACTTCCAGTATCAAATCAGTAAATTAGTATTTTTCTGCCAAAGCGAAAGTTAGCGTTTTGCCAGTTTATATCTCAGAGATAAATATATTAAATTCACGAATCCCAACAACACGGCTCCATAGCTCAGTTGGTTAGAGCGCCAGTCTAGTAAACTGGAGGTCACGAGTTCGAATCTCGTTGGAGCCTTTTTCACAACGTCTCAATGTTCACTCTATTTTGACCAGCATCTAGAGGCTCAGCTGTCGAATTTGTCTGATATGCTCATTCATAATTATATTACACACGGAAAATGGTCGGTGGAGGAATTTTCCATTTGATCAGTCTTGAGCATCAATTTTATTCGCACATGTCTGTGGATGAAGTGTCATGCTGACTTCTTTTTCTTCAGAATGGAAAAGGCCAAGCCAGCAAACCGTGGGCGCACAGTTTGTATCCATCAACACCAGAAGATATTAAAACAGTCATTAGAAGCGAGAAAATGAGTTCTTGTCTACATGCAACTGATTTTAGATTATACAATGCATCTTTTCTACGTTTAAATGCACATTTGCTGTCGTTATTTTTTTTCTTTTTTTATATAATTGTTTGCATCGTATGCATTGCTTCACTCCAGTTGGATTTCTATTTAGCAAATACAAAAAGTTATAGTATTTAACCATTTTGCAAACTCGTTTTAACACATAGTCTCTCCAGGCATGGCATAGATTTAACTATCCGACCATGCAAGTTACACCTTACTTTGAATATCAAACATGTGTCACTTTGCTCATTCTGGTCCGATCGAAGTACTTCAAAGGAACGAGCAGACACATTTCCTCGACAACTATTAAATATAAATAGATAACATCATGAGAAACGAATTGCATTAAATAATAAAAACGACTGCTTAATCACTTAGCGAAGCGCTTAAAGTCTTGGAAACTACAAGACGTGAATGGCCGAAATGTTGGTTGACGAAATGAATATGGCCATGGGTTAATTGATTTCTTCTGGGTACGTGCACATGTTGTATATATAATATGACCAGATAAATCAATAATGATGTACTGTTTATTCATGTAAGGTACGAAGAGGATATTTCCCATTAGCGATAAGTGCTCAATTCAGCCACACTAAAGTACTTCCAGTATCAAATCAGTAAATTAGTATTTTTCTGCCAAAGCGAAAGTTAGCGTTTTGCCAGTTTATATGTCAGAGATAAATATATTAAATTCACGAATCCCAACAACACGGCTCCATAGCTCAGTTGGTTAGAGCGCCAGTCTAGTAAACTGGAGGTCACGAGTTCGAATCTCGTTGGAGCCTTTTTCACAAAATTTCAATTTTTAACCTTTCTTTTGACCGTCTCAACGAATAAACCAACGTTTCATGTTGATGCATTACACCGAAATCTGGTATATTTCTTATGGCATTTTATTAGTCTTTGCGAATGGTTTGTTATGTCGTCGGTTTTACTCTACTGTATATGCAAGTCCATAGGAAAACATTCACCACAAATGGCACGTTTGTATTCTATTTATTGCTACTAGACTCGATCCTATGGCCACACCTATGGCTAAAGTACTTTGTTAACGTTCGAAATCAATCAAACAATCTAGATGACAATAGATATTTGCCGCCAGGCTTAAAAGGAGTAAATTCGCAAAAATAAACAAGGCGGCTCCATAGCTCAGTTGGTTAGAGCGCCAGTCTAGTAAACTGGAGGTCACGAGTTCGAATCTCGTTGGAGCCTTTTTCACAACGTCTCAATGTTCACTCTATTTTGACCAGCATCTAGAGGCTCAGCTGTCGAATTTGTCTGATATGCTCATTCATAATTATATTACACACGGAAAATGGTCGGTGGAGGAATTTTTCATTTGATCAGTCTTGAGCATCAATTTTATTCGCACATGTCTGTGGATGAAGTGTCATGCTGACTTCTTTTTCTTCAGAATGGAAAAGGCCAAACCAGCAAACCGTGGGCGCACAGTGTGTATCCATCAACACCAGAAGATATTAAAACAGTCATTAGAAGCGAGGAAATGAGTTCTTGTCTACATGCAACTGATTTTAGATTATACAATGCATCTTTTCTACGTTTAAATGCACATTTGCTGTCGTTATTTTTTTTCTTTTTTTATATAATTGTTTGCATCGTATGCATTGCTTCACTCCAGTTGGATTTCTATTTAGCAAATACAAAAAGTTATAGTATTTAACCATTTTGCAAACTCGTTTTAACACATAGTCTCTCCAGGCATGGCATAGATTCAACTATCCGACCATGCAAGTTACACCTTACTTTGAATATCAAACATGTGTCACTTTGCTCATTCTGGTCCGATCGAAGTACTTCAAAGGAACGAGCAGACACATTTCCTCGACAACTATTAAATATAAATAGATAACATCATGAGAAACGAATTGCATTAAATAATAAAAACGACTGCTTAATCACTTAGCGAAGCGCTTAAAGTCTTGGAAACTACAAGACGTGAATGGCCGAAATGTTGGTTGACGAAATGAATATGGCCATGGCCATGGGTTAATTGATTTCTTCTGGGTACGTGCACGTGTTGTATATATAATATGACCAGATAAATCAATAATGATGTACTGTTTATTCATGTAAGGTACGAAGAGGATATTTCCCATTAGCGATAAGTGCTCAATTCAGCCACACTAAAGTACTTCCAGTATCAAATCAGTAAATTAGTATTTTTCTGCCAAAGCGAAAGTTAGCGTTTTGCCAGTTTATATCTCAGAGATAAATATATTAAATTCACGAATCCCAACAACACGGCTCCATAGCTCAGTTGGTTAGAGCGCCAGTCTAGTAAACTGGAGGTCACGAGTTCGAATCTCGTTGGAGCCTTTTTCACAAAATTTCAATTTTTAACCTTTCTTTTGACCGTCTCAACGAATAAACCAACGTTTCATGTTGATGCATTACACCGAAATCGGGTATATTTCTTATGGCATTTTATTAGTCTTTGCGAATGGTTTGTTATGTCGTCGGTTTTACTCTACTGTATATGCAAGTCCATAGGAAAACATTCACCACAAATGGCACGTTTGTATTCTATTTATTGCTACTAGACTCGATCATATGGCCACACCTATGGCTAAAGTACTTTGTTAACGTTCGAAATCAATCAAACAATCTAGATGACAATAGATATTTGCCGCCAGGCTTAAAAGGAGTAAATTCGCAAAAATAAACAAGGCGGCTCCATAGCTCAGTTGGTTAGAGCGCCAGTCTAGTAAACTGGAGGTCACGAGTTCGAATCTCGTTGGAGCCTTTTTCACAATGTCTCAATGTTCACTCTATTTTGACCAGCATCTAGAGGCTCAGCTGTCGAATTTGTCGGATATGCTCATTCATAATTATATTACACACGGAAAATGGTCGGTGGAGGAATATTTCATTTGATCAGTCTTGAGCATCAATTTTATTCGCACATGTCTGTGGATGAAGTGTCATGCTGACTTCTTTTTCTTCAGAATGGAAAAGGCCAAACCAGCAAACCGTGGGCGCACAGTGTGTATCCATCAACACCAGAAGATATTAAAACAGTCATTAGAAGCGAGGAAATGAGTTCTTGTCTACATGCAACTGATTTTAGATTATACAATGCATCTTTTCTACGTTTAAATGCACATTTGCTGTCGTTATTTTTTTTCTTTTTTTATATAATTGTTTGCATCGTATGCATTGCTTCACTCCAGTTGGATTTCTATTTAGCAAATACAAAAAGTTATAGTATTTAACCATTTTGCAAACTCGTTTTAACACATAGTCTCTCCAGGCATGGCATAGATTCAACTATCCGACCATGCAAGTTACACCTTACTTTGAATATCAAACATGTGTCACTTTGCTCATTCTGGTCCGATCGAAGTACTTCAAAGGAACGAGCAGACACATTTCCTCGACAACTATTAAATATAAATAGATAACATCATGAGAAACGAATTGCATTAAATAATAAAAACGACTGCTTAATCACTTAGCGAAGCGCTTAAAGTCTTGGAAGCTACAAGACGTGAATGGCCGAAATGTTGGTTGACGAAATGAATATGGCCATCCATGGCCATGGGTTAATTGATTTCTTCTGGGTACGTGCACATGTTGTATATATAATATGACCAGATAAATCAATAATGATGTACTGTTTATTCATGTAAGGTACGAAGAGGATATTTCCCATTAGCGATAAGTGCTCAATTCAGCCACACTAAAGTACTTCCAGTATCAAATCAGTAAATTAGTATTTTTCTGCCAAAGCGAAAGTTAGCGTTTTGCCAGTTTATTTCTCAGAGATAAATATATTAAATTCACGAATCCCAACAACACGGCTCCATAGCTCAGTTGGTTAGAGCGCCAGTCTAGTAAACTGGAGGTCACGAGTTCGAATCTCGTTGGAGCCTTTTTCACAAAATTTCAATTTTTAACCTTTCTTTTGACCGTCTCAACGAATAAACCAACGTTTCATGTTGATGCATTACACCGAAATCTGGTATATTTCTTATGGCATTTTATTAGTCTTTGCGAATGGTTTGTTATGTCGTCGGTTTTACTCTACTGTATATGCAAGTCCATAGGAAAACATTCACCACAAATGGCACGTTTGTATTCTATTTATTGCTACTAGACTCGATCCTATGGCCACAACTATGGCTAAAGTACTTTGTTAACGTTCGAAATCAATCAAACAATCTAGATGACAATAGATATTTGCCGCCAGGCTTAAAAGGAGTAAATTCGCAAAAATAAACAAGGCGGCTCCATAGCTCAGTTGGTTAGAGCGCCAGTCTAGTAAACTGGAGGTCACGAGTTCGAATCTCGTTGGAGCCTTTTTCACAACGTCTCAATGTTCACTCTATTTTGACCAGCATCTAGAGGCTCAGCTGTCGAATTTGTCTGATATGCTCATTCATAATTATATTACACACGGAAAATGGTCGGTGGAGGAATTTTCCATTTGATCAGTCTTGAGCATCAATTTTATTCGCACATGTCTGTGGATGAAGTGTCATGCTGACTTCTTTTTCTTCAGAATGGAAAAGGCCAAGCCAGCAAACCGTGGGCGCACAGTTTGTATCCATCAACACCAGAAGATATTAAAACAGTCATTAGAAGCGAGAAAATGAGTTCTTGTCTACATGCAACTGATTTTAGATTATACAATGCATCTTTTCTACGTTTAAATGCACATTTGCTGTCGTTATTTTTTTTCTTTTTTTATATAATTGTTTGCATCGTATGCATTGCTTCACTCCAGTTGGATTTCTATTTAGCAAATACAAAAAGTTATAGTATTTAACCATTTTGCAAACTCGTTTTAACACATAGTCTCTCCAGGCATGGCATAGATTCAACTATCCCACCATGCAAGTTACACCTTACTTTGAATATCAAACATGTATCACTTTGCTCATTCTGGTCCGATCGAAGTACTTCAAAGGAACGAGCAGACACATTTCCTCGACAACTATTAAATATAAATAGATAACATCATGAGAAACGAATTGCATTAAATAATAAAAACGACTGCTTAATCACTTAGCGAAGCGCTTAAAGTCTTGGAAACTACAAGACGTGAATGGCCGAAATGTTGGTTGACGAAATGAATATGGCCATGGGTTAATTGATTTCTTCTGGGTACGTGCACATGTTGTATATATAATATGACCAGATAAATCAATAATGATGTACTGTTTATTCATGTAAGGTACGAAGAGGATATTTCCCATTAGCGATAAGTGCTCAATTCAGCCACACTAAAGTACTTCCAGTATCAAATCAGTAAATTAGTATTTTTCTGCCAAAGCGAAAGTTAGCGTTTTGCCAGTTTATATCTCAGAGATAAATATATTAAATTCACGAATCCCAACAACACGGCTCCATAGCTCAGTTGGTTAGAGCGCCAGTCTAGTAAACTGGAGGTCACGAGTTCGAATCTCGTTGGAGCCTTTTTCACAAAATTTCAATTTTTAACCTTTCTTTTGACCGTCTCAACGAATAAACCAACGTTTCATGTTGATGCATTACACCGAAATCGGGTATATTTCTTATGGCATTTTATTAGTCTTTGCGAATGGTTTGTTATGTCGTCGGTTTTACTCTACTGTATATGCAAGTCCATAGGAAAACATTCACCACAAATGGCACGTTTGTATTCTATTTATTGCTACTAGACTCGATCCTATGGCCACAACTATGGCTAAAGTACTTTGTTAACGTTCGAAATCAATCAAACAATCTAGATGACAATAGATATTTGCCGCCAGGTTTAAAAGGAGTAAATTCGCAAAAATAAACAAGGCGGCTCCATAGCTCAGTTGGTTAGAGCGCCAGTCTAGTAAACTGGAGGTCACGTGTTCGAATCTCGTTGGAGCCTTTTTCACAACGTCTCAATGTTCACTCTATTTTGACCAGCATCTAGAGGCTCAGCTGTCGAATTTGTCTGATATGCTCATTCATAATTATATTACACACGGAAAATGGTCGGTGGAGGAATTTTCCATTTGATCAGTCTTGAGCATCAATTTTATTCGCACATGTCTGTGGATGAAGTGTCATGCTGACTTCTTTTTCTTCAGAATGGAAAAGGCCAAGCCAGCAAACCGTGGGCGCACAGTTTGTATCCATCAACACCAGAAGATATTAAAACAGTCATTAGAAGCGAGAAAATGAGTTCTTGTCTACATGCAACTGATTTTAGATTATACAATGCATCTTTTCTACGTTTAAATGCACATTTGCTGTCGTTATTTTTTTTCTTTTTTTATATAATTGTTTGCATCGTATGCATTGCTTCACTCTAGTTGGATTTCTATTTAGCAAATACAAAAAGTTATAGTATTTAACCATTTTGCAAACTCGTTTTAACACATAGTCTCTCCAGGCATGGCATAGATTCAACTATCCCACCATGCAAGTTACACCTTACTTTGAATATCAAACATGTATCACTTTGCTCATTCTGGTCCGATCGAAGTACTTCAAAGGAACGAGCAGACACATTTCCTCGACAACTATTAAATATAAATAGATAACATCATGAGAAACGAATTGCATTAAATAATAAAAACGACTGCTTAATCACTTAGCGAAGCGCTTAAAGTCTTGGAAGCTACAAGACGTGAATGGCCGAAATGTTGGTTGACGAAATGAATATGGCCATCCATGGCCATGGGTTAATTGATTTCTTCTGGGTACGTGCACATGTTGTATATATAATATGACCAGATAAATCAATAATGATGTACTGTTTATTCATGTAAGGTACGAAGAGGATATTTCCCATTAGCGATAAGTGCTCAATTCAGCCACACTAAAGTACTTCCAGTATCAAATCAGTAAATTAGTATTTTTCTGCCAAAGCGAAAGTTAGCGTTTTGCCAGTTTATATCTCAGAGATAAATATATTAAATTCACGAATCCCAACAACACGGCTCCATAGCTCAGTTGGTTAGAGCGCCAGTCTAGTAAACTGGAGGTCACGAGTTCGAATCTCGTTGGAGCCTTTTTCACAAAATTTCAATTTTTAACCTTTCTTTTGACCGTCTCAACGAATAAACCAACGTTTCATGTTGATGCATTACACCGAAATCTGGTATATTTCTTATGGCATTTTATTAGTCTTTGCGAATGGTTTGTTATGTCGTCGGTTTTACTCTACTGTATATGCAAGTCCATAGGAAAACATTCACCACAAATGGCACGTTTGTATTCTATTTATTGCTACTAGACTCGATCATATGGCCACACCTATGGCTAAAGTACTTTGTTAACGTTCGAAATCAATCAAACAATCTAGATGACAATAGATATTTGCCGCCAGGCTTAAAAGGAGTAAATTCGCAAAAATAAACAAGGCGGCTCCATAGCTCAGTTGGTTAGAGCGCCAGTCTAGTAAACTGGAGGTCACGAGTTCGAATCTCGTTGGAGCCTTTTTCACAACGTCTCAATGTTCAATCTATTTTGACCAGCATCTAGAGGCTCAGCTGTCGAATTTGTCGGATATGCTCATTCATAATTATATTACACACGGAAAATGGTCGGTGGAGGAATATTTCATTTGATCAGTCTTGAGCATCAATTTTATTCGCACATGTCTGTGGATGAAGTGTCATGCTGACTTCTTTTTCTTCAGAATGGAAAAGGCCAAACCAGCAAACCGTGGGCGCACAGTGTGTATCCATCAACACCAGAAGATATTAAAACAGTCATTAGAAGCGAGGAAATGAGTTCTTGTCTACATGCAACTGATTTTAGATTATACAATGCATCTTTTCTACGTTTAAATGCACATTTGCTGTCGTTATTTTTTTTCTTTTTTTATATAATTGTTTGCATCGTATGCATTGCTTCACTCCAGTTGGATTTCTATTTAGCAAATACAAAAAGTTATAGTATTTAACCATTTTGCAAACTCGTTTTAACACATAGTCTCTCCAGGCATGGCATAGATTCAACTATCCGACCATGCAAGTTACACCTTACTTTGAATATCAAACATGTGTCACTTTGCTCATTCTGGTCCGATCGAAGTACTTCAAAGGAACGAGCAGACACATTTCCTCGACAACTATTAAATATAAATAGATAACATCATGAGAAACGAATTGCATTAAATAATAAAAACGACTGCTTAATCACTTAGCGAAGCGCTTAAAGTCTTGGAAGCTACAAGACGTGAATGGCCGAAATGTTGGTTGACGAAATGAATATGGCCATCCATGGCCATGGGTTAATTGATTTCTTCTGGGTACGTGCACATGTTGTATATATAATATGACCAGATAAATCAATAATGATGTACTGTTTATTCATGTAAGGTACGAAGAGGATATTTCCCATTAGCGATAAGTGCTCAATTCAGCCACACTAAAGTACTTCCAGTATCAAATCAGTAAATTAGTATTTTTCTGCCAAAGCGAAAGTTAGCGTTTTGCCAGTTTATATCTCAGAGATAAATATATTAAATTCACGAATCCCAACAACACGGCTCCATAGCTCAGTTGGTTAGAGCGCCAGTCTAGTAAACTGGAGGTCACGAGTTCGAATCTCGTTGGAGCCTTTTTCACAAAATTTCAATTTTTAACCTTTCTTTTGACCGTCTCAACGAATAAACCAACGTTTCATGTTGATGCATTACACCGAAATCGGGTATATTTCTTATGGCATTTTATTAGTCTTTGCGAATGGTTTGTTATGTCGTCGGTTTTAATCTACTGTATATGCAAGTCCATAGGAAAACATTCACCACAAATGGCACGTTTGTATTCTATTTATTGCTACTAGACTCGATCCTATGGCCACAACTATGGCTAAAGTACTTTGTTAACGTTCGAAATCAATCAAACAATCTAGATGACAATAGATATTTGCCGCCAGGCTTAAAAGGAGTAAATTCGCAAAAATAAACAAGGCGGCTCCATAGCTCAGTTGGTTAGAGCGCCAGTCTAGTAAACTGGAGGTCACGAGTTCGAATCTCGTTGGAGCCTTTTTCACAACGTCTCAATGTTCACTCTATTTTGACCAGCATCTAGAGGCTCAGCTGTCGAATTTGTCTGATATGCTCATTCATAATTATATTACACACGGAAAATGGTCGGTGGAGGAATTTTCCATTTGATCAGTCTTGAGCATCAATTTTATTCGCACATGTCTGTGGATGAAGTGTCATGCTGACTTCTTTTTCTTCAGAATGGAAAAGGCCAAGCCAGCAAACCGTGGGCGCACAGTTTGTATCCATCAACACCAGAAGATATTAAAACAGTCATTAGAAGCGAGAAAATGAGTTCTTGTCTACATGCAACTGATTTTAGATTATACAATGCATCTTTTCTACGTTTAAATGCACATTTGCTGTCGTTATTTTTTTTCTTTTTTTATATAATTGTTTGCATCGTATGCATTGCTTCACTCTAGTTGGATTTCTATTTAGCAAATACAAAAAGTTATAGTATTTAACCATTTTGCAAACTCGTTTTAACACATAGTCTCTCCAGGCATGGCATAGATTCAACTATCCCACCATGCAAGTTACACCTTACTTTGAATATCAAACATGTATCACTTTGCTCATTCTGGTCCGATCGAAGTACTTCAAAGGAACGAGCAGACACATTTCCTCGACAACTATTAAATATAAATAGATAACATCATGAGAAACGAATTGCATTAAATAATAAAAACGACTGCTTAATCACTTAGCGAAGCGCTTAAAGTCTTGGAAGCTACAAGACGTGAATGGCCGAAATGTTGGTTGACGAAATGAATATGGCCATCCATGGCCATGGGTTAATTGATTTCTTCTGGGTACGTGCACATGTTGTATATATAATATGACCAGATAAATCAATAATGATGTACTGTTTATTCATGTAAGGTACGAAGAGGATATTTCCCATTAGCGATAAGTGCTCAATTCAGCCACACTAAAGTACTTCCAGTATCAAATCAGTAAATTAGTATTTTTCTGCCAAAGCGAAAGTTAGCGTTTTGCCAGTTTATATCTCAGAGATAAATATATTAAATTCACGAATCCCAACAACACGGCTCCATAGCTCAGTTGGTTAGAGCGCCAGTCTAGTAAACTGGAGGTCACGAGTTCGAATCTCGTTGGAGCCTTTTTCACAAAATTTCAATTTTTAACCTTTCTTTTGACCGTCTCAACGAATAAACCAACGTTTCATGTTGATGCATTACACCGAAATCTGGTATATTTCTTATGGCATTTTATTAGTCTTTGCGAATGGTTTGTTATGTCGTCGGTTTTACTCTACTGTATATGCAAGTCCATAGGAAAACATTCACCACAAATGGCACGTTTGTATTCTATTTATTGCTACTAGACTCGATCCTATGGCCACACCTATGGCTAAAGTACTTTGTTAACGTTCGAAATCAATCAAACAATCTAGATGACAATAGATATTTGCCGCCAGGCTTAAAAGGAGTAAATTCGCAAAAATAAACAAGGCGGCTCCATAGCTCAGTTGGTTAGAGCGCCAGTCTAGTAAACTGGAGGTCACGAGTTCGAATCTCGTTGGAGCCTTTTTCACAACGTCTCAATGTTCACTCTATTTTGACCAGCATCTAGAGGCTCAGCTGTCGAATTTGTCTGATATGCTCATTCATAATTATATTACACACGGAAAATGGTCGGTGGAGGAATTTTTCATTTGATCAGTCTTGAGCATCAATTTTATTCGCACATGTCTGTGGATGAAGTGTCATGCTGACTTCTTTTTCTTCAGAATGGAAAAGGCCAAACCAGCAAACCGTGGGCGCACAGTGTGTATCCATCAACACCAGAAGATATTAAAACAGTCATTAGAAGCGAGGAAATGAGTTCTTGTCTACATGCAACTGATTTTAGATTATACAATGCATCTTTTCTACGTTTAAATGCACATTTGCTGTCGTTATTTTTTTTCTTTTTTTATATAATTGTTTGCATCGTATGCATTGCTTCACTCCAGTTGGATTTCTATTTAGCAAATACAAAAAGTTATAGTATTTAACCATTTTGCAAACTCGTTTTAACACATAGTCTCTCCAGGCATGGCATAGATTCAACTATCCGACCATGCAAGTTACACCTTACTTTGAATATCAAACATGTGTCACTTTGCTCATTCTGGTCCGATCGAAGTACTTCAAAGGAACGAGCAGACACATTTCCTCGACAACTATTAAATATAAATAGATAACATCATGAGAAACGAATTGCATTAAATAATAAAAACGACTGCTTAATCACTTAGCGAAGCGCTTAAAGTCTTGGAAGCTACAAGACGTGAATGGCCGAAATGTTGGTTGACGAAATGAATATGGCCATCCATGGCCATGGGTTAATTGATTTCTTCTGGGTACGTGCACATGTTGTATATATAATATGACCAGATAAATCAATAATGATGTACTGTTTATTCATGTAAGGTACGAAGAGGATATTTCCCATTAGCGATAAGTGCTCAATTCAGCCACACTAAAGTACTTCCAGTATCAAATCAGTAAATTAGTATTTTTCTGCCAAAGCGAAAGTTAGCGTTTTGCCAGTTTATATCTCAGAGATAAATATATTAAATTCACGAACCCCAATAACACGGCTCCATAGCTCAGTTGGTTAGAGCGCCAGTCTAGTAAACTGGAGGTCACGAGTTCGAATCTCGTTGGAGCCTTTTTCACAAAATTTCAATTTTTAACCTTTCTTTTGACCGTCTCAACGAATAAACCAACGTTTCATGTTGATGCATTACACCGAAATCTGGTATATTTCTTATGGCATTTTATTAGTCTTTGCGAATGGTTTGTTATGTCGTCGGTTTTACTCTACTGTATATGCAAGTCCATAGGAAAACATTCACCACAAATGACACGTTTGTATTCTATTTATTGCTACTAGACTCGATCCTATGGCCACACCTATGGCTAAAGTACTTTGTTAACGTTCGAAATCAATCAAACAATCTAGATGACAATAGATATTTGCCGCCAGGCTTAAAAGGAGTAAATTCGCAAAAATAAACAAGGCGGCTCCATAGCTCAGTTGGTTAGAGCGCCAGTCTAGTAAACTGGAGGTCACGAGTTCGAATCTCGTTGGAGCCTTTTTCACAAAATTTCAATTTTTAACCTTTCTTTTGACCGTCTCAACGAATAAACCAACGTTTCATGTTGATGCATTACACCGAAATCGGGTATATTTCTTATGGCATTTTATTAGTCTTTGCGAATGGTTTGTTATGTCGTCGGTTTTAATCTACTGTATATGCAAGTCCATAGGAAAACATTCACCACAAATGGCACGTTTGTATTCTATTTATTGCTACTAGACTCGATCCTATGGCCACAACTATGGCTAAAGTACTTTGTTAACGTTCGAAATCAATCAAACAATCTAGATGACAATAGATATTTGCCGCCAGGCTTAAAAGGAGTAAATTCGCAAAAATAAACAAGGCGGCTCCATAGCTCAGTTGGTTAGAGCGCCAGTCTAGTAAACTGGAGGTCACGAGTTCGAATCTCGTTGGAGCCTTTTTCACAACGTCTCAATGTTCACTCTATTTTGACCAGCATCTAGAGGCTCAGCTGTCGAATTTGTCTGATATGCTCATTCATAATTATATTACACACGGAAAATGGTCGGTGGAGGAATTTTCCATTTGATCAGTCTTGAGCATCAATTTTATTCGCACATGTCTGTGGATGAAGTGTCATGCTGACTTCTTTTTCTTCAGAATGGAAAAGGCCAAGCCAGCAAACCGTGGGCGCACAGTTTGTATCCATCAACACCAGAAGATATTAAAACAGTCATTAGAAGCGAGAAAATGAGTTCTTGTCTACATGCAACTGATTTTAGATTATACAATGCATCTTTTCTACGTTTAAATGCACATTTGCTGTCGTTATTTTTTTTCTTTTTTTATATAATTGTTTGCATCGTATGCATTGCTTCACTCTAGTTGGATTTCTATTTAGCAAATACAAAAAGTTATAGTATTTAACCATTTTGCAAACTCGTTTTAACACATAGTCTCTCCAGGCATGGCATAGATTCAACTATCCCACCATGCAAGTTACACCTTACTTTGAATATCAAACATGTATCACTTTGCTCATTCTGGTCCGATCGAAGTACTTCAAAGGAACGAGCAGACACATTTCCTCGACAACTATTAAATATAAATAGATAACATCATGAGAAACGAATTGCATTAAATAATAAAAACGACTGCTTAATCACTTAGCGAAGCGCTTAAAGTCTTGGAAGCTACAAGACGTGAATGGCCGAAATGTTGGTTGACGAAATGAATATGGCCATCCATGGCCATGGGTTAATTGATTTCTTCTGGGTACGTGCACATGTTGTATATATAATATGACCAGATAAATCAATAATGATGTACTGTTTATTCATGTAAGGTACGAAGAGGATATTTCCCATTAGCGATAAGTGCTCAATTCAGCCACACTAAAGTACTTCCAGTATCAAATCAGTAAATTAGTATTTTTCTGCCAAAGCGAAAGTTAGCGTTTTGCCAGTTTATATCTCAGAGATAAATATATTAAATTCACGAATCCCAACAACACGGCTCCATAGCTCAGTTGGTTAGAGCGCCAGTCTAGTAAACTGGAGGTCACGAGTTCGAATCTCGTTGGAGCCTTTTTCACAAAATTTCAATTTTTAACCTTTCTTTTGACCGTCTCAACGAATAAACCAACGTTTCATGTTGATGCATTACACCGAAATCTGGTATATTTCTTATGGCATTTTATTAGTCTTTGCGAATGGTTTGTTATGTCGTCGGTTTTACTCTACTGTATATGCAAGTCCATAGGAAAACATTCACCACAAATGGCACGTTTGTATTCTATTTATTGCTACTAGACTCGATCATATGGCCACACCTATGGCTAAAGTACTTTGTTAACGTTCGAAATCAATCAAACAATCTAGATGACAATAGATATTTGCCGCCAGGCTTAAAAGGAGTAAATTCGCAAAAATAAACAAGGCGGCTCCATAGCTCAGTTGGTTAGAGCGCCAGTCTAGTAAACTGGAGGTCACGAGTTCGAATCTCGTTGGAGCCTTTTTCACAACGTCTCAATGTTCACTCTATTTTGACCAGCATCTAGAGGCTCAGCTGTCGAATTTGTCTGATATGCTCATTCATAATTATATTACACACGGAAAATGGTCGGTGGAGGAATATTTCATTTGATCAGTCTTGAGCATCAATTTTATTCGCACATGTCTGTGGATGAAGTGTCATGCTGACTTCTTTTTCTTCAGAATGGAAAAGGCCAAACCAGCAAACCGTGGGCGCACAGTGTGTATCCATCAACACCAGAAGATATTAAAACAGTCATTAGAAGCGAGGAAATGAGTTCTTGTCTACATGCAACTGATTTTAGATTATACAATGCATCTTTTCTACGTTTAAATGCACATTTGCTGTCGTTATTTTTTTTCTTTTTTTATATAATTGTTTGCATCGTATGCATTGCTTCACTCCAGTTGGATTTCTATTTAGCAAATACAAAAAGTTATAGTATTTAACCATTTTGCAAACTCGTTTTAACACATAGTCTCTCCAGGCATGGCATAGATTCAACTATCCGACCATGCAAGTTACACCTTACTTTGAATATCAAACATGTGTCACTTTGCTCATTCTGGTCCGATCGAAGTACTTCAAAGGAACGAGCAGACACATTTCCTCGACAACTATTAAATATAAATAGATAACATCATGAGAAACGAATTGCATTAAATAATAAAAACGACTGCTTAATCACTTAGCGAAGCGCTTAAAGTCTTGGAAGCTACAAGACGTGAATGGCCGAAATGTTGGTTGACGAAATGAATATGGCCATCCATGGCCATGGGTTAATTGATTTCTTCTGGGTACGTACACATGTTGTATATATAATATGACCAGATAAATCAATAATGATGTACTGTTTATTCATGTAAGGTACGAAGAGGATATTTCCCATTAGCGATAAGTGCTCAATTCAGCCACACTAAAGTACTTCCAGTATCAAATCAGTAAATTAGTATTTTTCTGCCAAAGCGAAAGTTAGCGTTTTGCCAGTTTATATCTCAGAGATAAATATATTAAATTCACGAATCCCAACAACACGGCTCCATAGCTCAGTTGGTTAGAGCGCCAGTCTAGTAAACTGGAGGTCACGAGTTCGAATCTCGTTGGAGCCTTTTTCACAAAATTTCAATTTTTAACCTTTCTTTTGACCGTCTCAACGAATAAACCAACGTTTCATGTTGATGCATTACACCGAAATCGGGTATATTTCTTATGGCATTTTATTAGTCTTTGCGAATGGTTTGTTATGTCGTCGGTTTTACTCTACTGTATATGCAAGTCCATAGGAAAACATTCACCACAAATGGCACGTTTGTATTCTATTTATTGCTACTAGACTCGATCCTATGGCCACAACTATGGCTAAAGTACTTTGTTAACGTTCGAAATCAATCAAACAATCTAGATGACAATAGATATTTGCCGCCAGGCTTAAAAGGAGTAAATTCGCAAAAATAAACAAGGCGGCTCCATAGCTCAGTTGGTTAGAGCGCCAGTCTAGTAAACTGGAGGTCACGAGTTCGAATCTCGTTGGAGCCTTTTTCACAACGTCTCAATGTTCACTCTATTTTGACCAGCATCTAGAGGCTCAGCTGTCGAATTTGTCTGATATGCTCATTCATAATTATATTACACACGGAAAATGGTCGGTGGAGGAATTTTCCATTTGATCAGTCTTGAGCATCAATTTTATTCGCACATGTCTGTGGATGAAGTGTCATGCTGACTTCTTTTTCTTCAGAATGGAAAAGGCCAAGCCAGCAAACCGTGGGCGCACAGTTTGTATCCATCAACACCAGAAGATATTAAAACAGTCATTAGAAGCGAGAAAATGAGTTCTTGTCTACATGCAACTGATTTTAGATTATACAATGCATCTTTTCTACGTTTAAATGCACATTTGCTGTCGTTATTTTTTTTCTTTTTTTATATAATTGTTTGCATCGTATGCATTGCTTCACTCTAGTTGGATTTCTATTTAGCAAATACAAAAAGTTATAGTATTTAACCATTTTGCAAACTCGTTTTAACACATAGTCTCTCCAGGCATGGCATAGATTCAACTATCCCACCATGCAAGTTACACCTTACTTTGAATATCAAACATGTATCACTTTGCTCATTCTGGTCCGATCGAAGTACTTCAAAGGAACGAGCAGACACATTTCCTCGACAACTATTAAATATAAATAGATAACATCATGAGAAACGAATTGCATTAAATAATAAAAACGACTGCTTAATCACTTAGCGAAGCGCTTAAAGTCTTGGAAGCTACAAGACGTGAATGGCCGAAATGTTGGTTGACGAAATGAATATGGCCATCCATGGCCATGGGTTAATTGATTTCTTCTGGGTACGTGCACATGTTGTATATATAATATGACCAGATAAATCAATAATGATGTACTGTTTATTCATGTAAGGTACGAAGAGGATATTTCCCATTAGCGATAAGTGCTCAATTCAGCCACACTAAAGTACTTCCAGTATCAAATCAGTAAATTAGTATTTTTCTGCCAAAGCGAAAGTTAGCGTTTAGCCAGTTTATATCTCAGAGATAAATATATTAAATTCACGAATCCCAACAACACGGCTCCATAGCTCAGTTGGTTAGAGCGCCAGTCTAGTAAACTGGAGGTCACGAGTTCGAATCTCGTTGGAGCCTTTTTCACAAAATTTCAATTTTTAACCTTTCTTTTGACCGTCTCAACGAATAAACCAACGTTTCATGTTGATGCATTACACCGAAATCGGGTATATTTCTTATGGCATTTTATTAGTCTTTGCGAATGGTTTGTTATGTCGTCGGTTTTACTCTACTGTATATGCAAGTCCATAGGAAAACATTCACCACAAATGGCACGTTTGTATTCTATTTATTGCTACTAGACTCGATCCTATGGCCACAACTATGGCTAAAGTACTTTGTTAACGTTCGAAATCAATCAAACAATCTAGATGACAATAGATATTTGCCGCCAGGCTTAAAAGGAGTAAATTCGCAAAAATAAACAAGGCGGCTCCATAGCTCAGTTGGTTAGAGCGCCAGTCTAGTAAACTGGAGGTCACGAGTTCGAATCTCGTTGGAGCCTTTTTCACAACGTCTCAATGTTCACTCTATTTTGACCAGCATCTAGAGGCTCAGCTGTCGAATTTGTCTGATATGCTCATTCATAATTATATTACACACGGAAAATGGTCGGTGGAGGAATTTTCCATTTGATCAGTCTTGAGCATCAATTTTATTCGCACATGTCTGTGGATGAAGTGTCATGCTGACTTCTTTTTCTTCAGAATGGAAAAGGCCAAGCCAGCAAACCGTGGGCGCACAGTTTGTATCCATCAACACCAGAAGATATTAAAACAGTCATTAGAAGCGAGAAAATGAGTTCTTGTCTACATGCAACTGATTTTAGATTATACAATGCATCTTTTCTACGTTTAAATGCACATTTGCTGTCGTTATTTTTTTTCTTTTTTTATATAATTGTTTGCATCGTATGCATTGCAAACTCGTTTTAACACATAGTCTCTCCAGGCATGGCATAGATTCAACTATCCGACCATGCAAGTTACACCTTACTTTGAATATCAAACATGTGTCACTTTGCTCATTCTGGTCCGATCGAAGTACTTCAAAGGAACGAGCAGACACATTTCCTCGACAACTATTAAATATAAATAGATAACATCATGAGAAACGAATTGCATTAAATAATAAAAACGACTGCTTAATCACTTAGCGAAGCGCTTAAAGTCTTGGAAACTACAAGACGTGAATGGCCGAAATGTTGGTTGACGAAATGAATATGGCCATCCATGGCCATGGGTTAATTGATTTCTTCTGGGTATGTGCACATGTTGTATATATAATATGACCAGATAAATCAATAATGATGTACTGTTTATTCATGTAAGGTACGAAGAGGATATTTCCCATTAGTGATAAGTGCTCAATTCAGCCACACTAAAGTACTTCCAGTATCAAATCAGTAAATTAGTATTTTTCTGCCAAAGCGAAAGTTAGCGTTTTGCCAGTTTATATCTCAGAGATAAATATATTAAATTCACGAAACCCAACAACACGGCTCCATAGCTCAGTTGGTTAGAGCGCCAGTCTAGTAAACTGGAGGTCACGAGTTCGAATCTCGTTGGAGCCTTTTTCACAAAATTTCAATTTTTAACCTTTCTTTTGACCGTCTCAACGAATAAACCAACGTTTCATGTTGATGCATTACACCGAAATCTGGTATATTTCTTATGGCATTTTATTAGTCTTTGCGAATGGTTTGTTATGTCGTCGGTTTTACTCTACTGTATATGCAAGTCCATAGGAAAACATTCACCACAAATGGCACGTTTGTATTCTATTTATTGCTACTAGACTCGATCCTATGGCCACACCTATGGCTAAAGTACTTTGTTAACGTTCGAAATCAATCAAACAATCTAGATGACAATAGATATTTGCCGCCAGGCTTAAAAGGAGTAAATTCGCAAAAATAAACAAGGCGGCTCCATAGCTCAGTTGGTTAGAGCGCCAGTCTAGTAAACTGGAGGTCACGAGTTCGAATCTCGTTGGAGCCTTTTTCACAACGTCTCAATGTTCACTCTATTTTGACCAGCATCTAGAGGCTCAGCTGTCGAATTTGTCTGATATGCTCATTCATAATTATATTACACACGGAAAATGGTCGGTGGAGGAATTTTTCATTTGATCAGTCTTGAGCATCAATTTTATTCGCACATGTCTGTGGATGAAGTGTCATGCTGACTTCTTTTTCTTCAGAATGGAAAAGGCCAAACCAGCAAACCGTGGGCGCACAGTGTGCATCCATCAACACCAGAAGATATTAAAACAGTCATTAGAAGCGAGGAAATGAGTTCTTGTCTACATGCAACTGATTTTAGATTATACAATGCATCTTTTCTACGTTTAAATGCACATTTGCTGTCGTTATTTTTTTTCTTTTTTTATATAATTGTTTGCATCGTATGCATTGCAAACTCGTTTTAACACATAGTCTCTCCAGGCATGGCATAGATTCAACTATCCGACCATGCAAGTTACACCTTACTTTGAATATCAAACATGTGTCACTTTGCTCATTCTGGTCCGATCGAAGTACTTCAAAGGAACGAGCAGACACATTTCCTCGACAACTATTAAATATAAATAGATAACATCATGAGAAACGAATTGCATTAAATAATAAAAACGACTGCTTAATCACTTAGCGAAGCGCTTAAAGTCTTGGAAACTACAAGACGTGAATGGCCGAAATGTTGGTTGACGAAATGAATATGGCCATCCATGGCCATGGGTTAATTGATTTCTTCTGGGTATGTGCACATGTTGTATATATAATATGACCAGATAAATCAATAATGATGTACTGTTTATTCATGTAAGGTACGAAGAGGATATTTCCCATTAGTGATAAGTGCTCAATTCAGCCACACTAAAGTACTTCCAGTATCAAATCAGTAAATTAGTATTTTTCTGCCAAAGCGAAAGTTAGCGTTTTGCCAGTTTATATCTCAGAGATAAATATATTAAATTCACGAAACCCAACAACACGGCTCCATAGCTCAGTTGGTTAGAGCGCCAGTCTAGTAAACTGGAGGTCACGAGTTCGAATCTCGTTGGAGCCTTTTTCACAAAATTTCAATTTTTAACCTTTCTTTTGACCGTCTCAACGAATAAACCAACGTTTCATGTTGATGCATTACACCGAAATCTGGTATATTTCTTATGGCATTTTATTAGTCTTTGCGAATGGTTTGTTATGTCGTCGGTTTTACTCTACTGTATATGCAAGTCCATAGGAAAACATTCACCACAAATGGCACGTTTGTATTCTATTTATTGCTACTAGACTCGATCCTATGGCCACACCTATGGCTAAAGTACTTTGTTAACGTTCGAAATCAATCAAACAATCTAGATGACAATAGATATTTGCCGCCAGGCTTAAAAGGAGTAAATTCGCAAAAATAAACAAGGCGGCTCCATAGCTCAGTTGGTTAGAGCGCCAGTCTAGTAAACTGGAGGTCACGAGTTCGAATCTCGTTGGAGCCTTTTTCACAACGTCTCAATGTTCACTCTATTTTGACCAGCATCTAGAGGCTCAGCTGTCGAATTTGTCTGATATGCTCATTCATAATTATATTACACACGGAAAATGGTCGGTGGAGGAATTTTCCATTTGATCAGTCTTGAGCATCAATTTTATTCGCACATGTCTGTGGATGAAGTGTCATGCTGACTTCTTTTTCTTCAGAATGGAAAAGGCCAAGCCAGCAAACCGTGGGCGCACAGTTTGTATCCATCAACACCAGAAGATATTAAAACAGTCATTAGAAGCGAGAAAATGAGTTCTTGTCTACATGCAACTGATTTTAGATTATACAATGCATCTTTTCTACGTTTAAATGCACATTTGCTGTCGTTATTTTTTTTCTTTTTTTATATAATTGTTTGCATCGTATGCATTGCAAACTCGTTTTAAAACATAGTCTCTCCAGGCATGGCATAGATTCAACTATCCGACCATGCAAGTTACACCTTACTTTGAATATCAAACATGTGTCACTTTGCTCATTCTGGTCCGATCGAAGTACTTCAAAGGAACGAGCAGACACATTTCCTCGACAACTATTAAATATAAATAGATAACATCATGAGAAACGAATTGCATTAAATAATAAAAACGACTGCTTAATCACTTAGCGAAGCGCTTAAAGTCTTGGAAACTACAAGACGTGAATGGCCGAAATGTTGGTTGACGAAATGAATATGGCCATCCATGGCCATGGGTTAATTGATTTCTTCTGGGTATGTGCACATGTTGTATATATAATATGACCAGATAAATCAATAATGATGTACTGTTTATTCATGTAAGGTACGAAGAGGATATTTCCCATTAGTGATAAGTGCTCAATTCAGCCACACTAAAGTACTTCCAGTATCAAATCAGTAAATTAGTATTTTTCTGCCAAAGCGAAAGTTAGCGTTTTGCCAGTTTATATCTCAGAGATAAATATATTAAATTCACGAAACCCAACAACACGGCTCCATAGCTCAGTTGGTTAGAGCGCCAGTCTAGTAAACTGGAGGTCACGAGTTCGAATCTCGTTGGAGCCTTTTTCACAAAATTTCAATTTTTAACCTTTCTTTTGACCGTCTCAACGAATAAACCAACGTTTCATGTTGATGCATTACACCGAAATCTGGTATATTTCTTATGGCATTTTATTAGTCTTTGCGAATGGTTTGTTATGTCGTCGGTTTTACTCTACTGTATATGCAAGTCCATAGGAAAACATTCACCACAAATGGCACGTTTGTATTCTATTTATTGCTACTAGACTCGATCCTATGGCCACACCTATGGCTAAAGTACTTTGTTAACGTTCGAAATCAATCAAACAATCTAGATGACAATAGATATTTGCCGCCAGGCTTAAAAGGAGTAAATTCGCAAAAATAAACAAGGCGGCTCCATAGCTCAGTTGGTTAGAGCGCCAGTCTAGTAAACTGGAGGTCACGAGTTCGAATCTCGTTGGAGCCTTTTTCACAACGTCTCAATGTTCACTCTATTTTGACCAGCATCTAGAGGCTCAGCTGTCGAATTTGTCTGATATGCTCATTCATAATTATATTACACACGGAAAATGGTCGGTGGAGGAATTTTTCATTTGATCAGTCTTGAGCATCAATTTTATTCGCACATGTCTGTGGATGAAGTGTCATGCTGACTTCTTTTTCTTCAGAATGGAAAAGGCCAAACCAGCAAACCGTGGGCGCACAGTGTGTATCCATCAACACCAGAAGATATTAAAACAGTCATTAGAAGCGAGGAAATGAGTTCTTGTCTACATGCAACTGATTTTAGATTATACAATGCATCTTTTCTACGTTTAAATGCACATTTGCTGTCGTTATTTTTTTTCTTTTTTTATATAATTGTTTGCATCGTATGCATTGCAAACTCGTTTTAACACATAGTCTCTCCAGGCATGGCATAGATTCAACTATCCGACCATGCAAGTTACACCTTACTTTGAATATCAAACATGTGTCACTTTGCTCATTCTGGTCCGATCGAAGTACTTCAAAGGAACGAGCAGACACATTTCCTCGACAACTATTAAATATAAATAGATAACATCATGAGAAACGAATTGCATTAAATAATAAAAACGACTGCTTAATCACTTAGCGAAGCGCTTAAAGTCTTGGAAACTACAAGACGTGAATGGCCGAAATGTTGGTTGACGAAATGAATATGGCCATCCATGGCCATGGGTTAATTGATTTCTTCTGGGTATGTGCACATGTTGTATATATAATATGACCAGATAAATCAATAATGATGTACTGTTTATTCATGTAAGGTACGAAGAGGATATTTCCCATTAGTGATAAGTGCTCAATTCAGCCACACTAAAGTACTTCCAGTATCAAATCAGTAAATTAGTATTTTTCTGCCAAAGCGAAAGTTAGCGTTTTGCCAGTTTATATCTCAGAGATAAATATATTAAATTCACGAAACCCAACAACACGGCTCCATAGCTCAGTTGGTTAGAGCGCCAGTCTAGTAAACTGGAGGTCACGAGTTCGAATCTCGTTGGAGCCTTTTTCACAAAATTTCAATTTTTAACCTTTCTTTTGACCGTCTCAACGAATAAACCAACGTTTCATGTTGATGCATTACACCGAAATCTGGTATATTTCTTATGGCATTTTATTAGTCTTTGCGAATGGTTTGTTATGTCGTCGGTTTTACTCTACTGTATATGCAAGTCCATAGGAAAACATTCACCACAAATGGCACGTTTGTATTCTATTTATTGCTACTAGACTCGATCCTATGGCCACACCTATGGCTAAAGTACTTTGTTAACGTTCGAAATCAATCAAACAATCTAGATGACAATAGATATTTGCCGCCAGGCTTAAAAGGAGTAAATTCGCAAAAATAAACAAGGCGGCTCCATAGCTCAGTTGGTTAGAGCGCCAGTCTAGTAAACTGGAGGTCACGAGTTCGAATCTCGTTGGAGCCTTTTTCACAACGTCTCAATGTTCACTCTATTTTGACCAGCATCTAGAGGCTCAGCTGTCGAATTTGTCTGATATGCTCATTCATAATTATATTACACACGGAAAATGGTCGGTGGAGGAATTTTTCATTTGATCAGTCTTGAGCATCAATTTTATTCGCACATGTCTGTGGATGAAGTGTCATGCTGACTTCTTTTTCTTCAGAATGGAAAAGGCCAAACCAGCAAACCGTGGGCGCACAGTGTGTATCCATCAACACCAGAAGATATTAAAACAGTCATTAGAAGCGAGGAAATGAGTTCTTGTCTACATGCAACTGATTTTAGATTATACAATGCATCTTTTCTACGTTTAAATGCACATTTGCTGTCGTTATTTTTTTTCTTTTTTTATATAATTGTTTGCATCGTATGCATTGCTTCACTCCAGTTGGATTTCTATTTAGCAAATACAAAAAGTTATAGTATTTAACCATTTTGCAAACTCGTTTTAACACATAGTCTCTCCAGGCATGGCATAGATTCAACTATCCGACCATGCAAGTTACACCTTACTTTGAATATCAAACATGTGTCACTTTGCTCATTCTGGTCCGATCGAAGTACTTCAAAGGAACGAGCAGACACATTTCCTCGACAACTATTAAATATAAATAGATAACATCATGAGAAACGAATTGCATTAAATAATAAAAACGACTGCTTAATCACTTAGCGAAGCGCTTAAAGTCTTGGAAGCTACAAGACGTGAATGGCCGAAATGTTGGTTGACGAAATGAATATGGCCATCCATGGCCATGGGTTAATTGATTTCTTCTGGGTACGTGCACATGTTGTATATATAATATGACCAGATAAATCAATAATGATGTACTGTTTATTCATGTAAGGTACGAAGAGGATATTTCCCATTAGCGATAAATGCTCAATTCAGCCACACTAAAGTACTTCCAGTATCAAATCAGTAAATTAGTATTTTTCTGCCAAAGCGAAAGTTAGCGTTTTGCCAGTTTATATCTCAGAGATAAATATATTAAATTCACGAATCCCAATAACACGGCTCCATAGCTCAGTTGGTTAGAGCGCCAGTCTAGTAAACTGGAGGTCACGAGTTCGAATCTCGTTGGAGCCTTTTTCACAAAATTTCAATTTTTAACCTTTCTTTTGACCGTCTCAACGAATAAACCAACGTTTCATGTTGATGCATTACACCGAAATCTGGTATATTTCTTATGGCATTTTATTAGTCTTTGCGAATGGTTTGTTATGTCGTCGGTTTTACTCTACTGTATATGCAAGTCCATAGGAAAACATTCACCACAAATGGCACGTTTGTATTCTATTTATTGCTACTAGACTCGATCCTATGGCCACACCTATGGCTAAAGTACTTTGTTAACGTTCGAAATCAATCAAACAATCTAGATGACAATAGATATTTGCCGCCAGGCTTAAAAGGAGTAAATTCGCAAAAATAAACAAGGCGGCTCCATAGCTCAGTTGGTTAGAGCGCCAGTCTAGTAAACTGGAGGTCACGAGTTCGAATCTCGTTGGAGCCTTTTTCACAACGTCTCAATGTTCACTCTATTTTGACCAGCATCTAGAGGCTCAGCTGTCGAATTTGTCTGATATGCTCATTCATAATTATATTACACACGGAAAATGGTCGGTGGAGGAATTTTTCATTTGATCAGTCTTGAGCATCAATTTTATTCGCACATGTCTGTGGATGAAGTGTCATGCTGACTTCTTTTTCTTCAGAATGGAAAAGGCCAAACCAGCAAACCGTGGGCGCACAGTGTGTATCCATCAACACCAGAAGATATTAAAACAGTCATTAGAAGCGAGGAAATGAGTTCTTGTCTACATGCAACTGATTTTAGATTATACAATGCATCTTTTCTACGTTTAAATGCACATTTGCTGTCGTTATTTTTTTTCTTTTTTTATATAATTGTTTGCATCGTATGCATTGCTTCACTCCAGTTGGATTTCTATTTAGCAAATACAAAAAGTTATAGTATTTAACCATTTTGCAAACTCGTTTTAACACATAGTCTCTCCAGGCATGGCATAGATTCAACTATCCGACCATGCAAGTTACACCTTACTTTGAATATCAAACATGTGTCACTTTGCTCATTCTGGTCCGATCGAAGTACTTCAAAGGAACGAGCAGACACATTTCCTCGACAACTATTAAATATAAATAGATAACATCATGAGAAACGAATTGCATTAAATAATAAAAACGACTGCTTAATCACTTAGCGAAGCGCTTAAAGTCTTGGAAACTACAAGACGTGAATGGCCGAAATGTTGGTTGACGAAATGAATATGGCCATCCATGGCCATGGGTTAATTGATTTCTTCTGGGTACGTGCACATGTTGTATATATAATATGACCAGATAAATCAATAATGATGTACTGTTTATTCATGTAAGGTACGAAGAGGATATTTCCCATTAGCGATAAGTGCTCAATTCAGCCACACTAAAGTACTTCCAGTATCAAATCAGTAAATTAGTATTTTTCTGCCAAAGCGAAAGTTAGCGTTTTGCCAGTTTATATCTCAGAGATAAATATATTAAATTCACGAATCCCAATAACACGGCTCCATAGCTCAGTTGGTTAGAGCGCCAGTCTAGTAAACTGGAGGTCACGAGTTCGAATCTCGTTGGAGCCTTTTTCACAAAATTTCAATTTTTAACCTTTCTTTTGACCGTCTCAACGAATAAACCAACGTTTCATGTTGATGCATTACACCGAAATCTGGTATATTTCTTATGGCATTTTATTAGTCTTTGCGAATGGTTTGTTATGTCGTCGGTTTTACTCTACTGTATATGCAAGTCCATAGGAAAACATTCACCACAAATGGCACGTTTGTATTCTATTTATTGCTACTAGACTCGATCCTATGGCCACACCTATGGCTAAAGTACTTTGTTAACGTTCGAAATCAATCAAACAATCTAGATGACAATAGATATTTGCCGCCAGGCTTAAAAGGAGTAAATTCGCAAAAATAAACAAGGCGGCTCCATAGCTCAGTTGGTTAGAGCGCCAGTCTAGTAAACTGGAGGTCACGAGTTCGAATCTCGTTGGAGCCTTTTTCACAACGTCTCAATGTTCACTCTATTTTGACCAGCATCTAGAGGCTCAGCTGTCGAATTTGTCTGATATGCTCATTCATAATTATATTACACACGGAAAATGGTCGGTGGAGGAATTTTTCATTTGATCAGTCTTGAGCATCAATTTTATTCGCACATGTCTGTGGATGAAGTGTCATGCTGACTTCTTTTTCTTCAGAATGGAAAAGGCCAAACCAGCAAACCGTGGGCGCACAGTGTGTATCCATCAACACCAGAAGATATTAAAACAGTCATTAGAAGCGAGGAAATGAGTTCTTGTCTACATGCAACTGATTTTAGATTATACAATGCATCTTTTCTACGTTTAAATGCACATTTGCTGTCGTTATTTTTTTTCTTTTTTTATATAATTGTTTGCATCGTATGCATTGCTTCACTCCAGTTGGATTTCTATTTAGCAAATACAAAAAGTTATAGTATTTAACCATTTTGCAAACTCGTTTTAACACATAGTCTCTCCAGGCATGGCATAGATTCAACTATCCGACCATGCAAGTTACACCTTACTTTGAATATCAAACATGTGTCACTTTGCTCATTCTGGTCCGATCGAAGTACTTCAAAGGAACGAGCAGACACATTTCCTCGACAACTATTAAATATAAATAGATAACATCATGAGAAACGAATTGCATTAAATAATAAAAACGACTGCTTAATCACTTAGCGAAGCGCTTAAAGTCTTGGAAACTACAAGACGTGAATGGCCGAAATGTTGGTTGACGAAATGAATATGGCCATCCATGGCCATGGGTTAATTGATTTCTTCTGGGTACGTGCACATGTTGTATATATAATATGACCAGATAAATCAATAATGATGTACTGTTTATTCATGTAAGGTACGAAGAGGATATTTCCCATTAGCGATAAGTGCTCAATTCAGCCACACTAAAGTACTTCCAGTATCAAATCAGTAAATTAGTATTTTTCTGCCAAAGCGAAAGTTAGCGTTTTGCCAGTTTATATCTCAGAGATAAATATATTAAATTCACGAATCCCAATAACACGGCTCCATAGCTCAGTTGGTTAGAGCGCCAGTCTAGTAAACTGGAGGTCACGAGTTCGAATCTCGTTGGAGCCTTTTTCACAAAATTTCAATTTTTAACCTTTCTTTTGACCGTCTCAACGAATAAACCAACGTTTCATGTTGATGCATTACACCGAAATCTGGTATATTTCTTATGGCATTTTATTAGTCTTTGCGAATGGTTTGTTATGTCGTCGGTTTTACTCTACTGTATATGCAAGTCCATAGGAAAACATTCACCACAAATGGCACGTTTGTATTCTATTTATTGCTACTAGACTCGATCCTATGGCCACACCTATGGCTAAAGTACTTTGTTAACGTTCGAAATCAATCAAACAATCTAGATGACAATAGATATTTGCCGCCAGGCTTAAAAGGAGTAAATTCGCAAAAATAAACAAGGCGGCTCCATAGCTCAGTTGGTTAGAGCGCCAGTCTAGTAAACTGGAGGTCACGAGTTCGAATCTCGTTGGAGCCTTTTTCACAACGTCTCAATGTTCACTCTATTTTGACCAGCATCTAGAGGCTCAGCTGTCGAATTTGTCTGATATGCTCATTCATAATTATATTACACACGGAAAATGGTCGGTGGAGGAATTTTCCATTTGATCAGTCTTGAGCATCAATTTTATTCGCACATGTCTGTGGATGAAGTGTCATGCTGACTTCTTTTTCTTCAGAATGGAAAAGGCCAAACCAGCAAACCGTGGGCGCACAGTGTGTATCCATCAACACCAGAAGATATTAAAACAGTCATTAGAAGCGAGGAAATGAGTTCTTGTCTACATGCAACTGATTTTAGATTATACAATGCATCTTTTCTACGTTTAAATGCACATTTGCTGTCGTTATTTTTTTTCTTTTTTTATATAATTGTTTGCATCGTATGCATTGCTTCACTCCAGTTGGATTTCTATTTAGCAAATACAAAAAGTTATAGTATTTAACCATTTTGCAAACTCGTTTTAACACATAGTCTCTCCAGGCATGGCATAGATTCAACTATCCGACCATGCAAGTTACACCTTACTTTGAATATCAAACATGTGTCACTTTGCTCATTCTGGTCCGATCGAAGTACTTCAAAGGAACGAGCAGACACATTTCCTCGACAACTATTAAATATAAATAGATAACATCATGAGAAACGAATTGCATTAAATAATAAAAACGACTGCTTAATCACTTAGCGAAGCGCTTAAAGTCTTGGAAACTACAAGACGTGAATGGCCGAAATGTTGGTTGACGAAATGAATATGGCCATCCATGGCCATGGGTTAATTGATTTCTTCTGGGTACGTGCACATGTTGTATATATAATATGACCAGATAAATCAATAATGATGTACTGTTTATTCATGTAAGGTACGAAGAGGATATTTCCCATTAGCGATAAGTGCTCAATTCAGCCACACTAAAGTACTTCCAGTATCAAATCAGTAAATTAGTATTTTTCTGCCAAAGCGAAAGTTAGCGTTTTGCCAGTTTATATCTCAGAGATAAATATATTAAATTCACGAATCCCAATAACACGGCTCCATAGCTCAGTTGGTTAGAGCGCCAGTCTAGTAAACTGGAGGTCACGAGTTCGAATCTCGTTGGAGCCTTTTTCACAAAATTTCAATTTTTAACCTTTCTTTTGACCGTCTCAACGAATAAACCAACGTTTCATGTTGATGCATTACACCGAAATCTGGTATATTTCTTATGGCATTTTATTAGTCTTTGCGAATGGTTTGTTATGTCGTCGGTTTTACTCTACTGTATATGCAAGTCCATAGGAAAACATTCACCACAAATGGCACGTTTGTATTCTATTTATTGCTACTAGACTCGATCCTATGGCCACAACTATGGCTAAAGTACTTTGTTAACGTTCGAAATCAATCAAACAATCTAGATGACAATAGATATTTGCCGCCAGGCTTAAAAGGAGTAAATTCGCAAAAATAAACAAGGCGGCTCCATAGCTCAGTTGGTTAGAGCGCCAGTCTAGTAAACTGGAGGTCACGAGTTCGAATCTCGTTGGAGCCTTTTTCACAACGTCTCAATGTTCACTCTATTTTGACCAGCATAGCTGTCGAATTTGTCTGATATGCTCATTCATAATTATATTACACACGGAAAATGGTCGGTGGAGGAATTTTCCATTTGATCAGTCTTGAGCATCAATTTTATTCGCACATGTCTGTGGATGAAGTGTCATGCTGACTTCTTTTTCTTCAGAATGGAAAAGGCCAAACCAGCAAACCGTGGGCGCACAGTTTGTATCCATCAACACCAGAAGATATTAAAACAGTCATTAGAAGCGAGAAAATGAGTTCTTGTCTACATGCAACTGATTTTAGATTATACAATGCATCTTTTCTACGTTTAAATGCACATTTGCTGTCGTTATTTTTTTTCTTTTTTTATATAATTGTTTGCATCGTATGCATTGCTTCACTCTAGTTGGATTTCTATTTAGCAAATACAAAAAGTTATAGTATTTAACCATTTTGCAAACTCGTTTTAACACATAGTCTCTCCAGGCATGGCATAGATTCAACTATCCCACCATGCAAGTTACACCTTACTTTGAATATCAAACATGTATCACTTTGCTCATTCTGGTCCGATCGAAGTACTTCAAAGGAACGAGCAGACACATTTCCTCGACAACTATTAAATATAAATAGATAACATCATGAGAAACGAATTGCATTAAATAATAAAAACGACTGCTTAATCACTTAGCGAAGCGCTTAAAGTCTTGGAAACTACAAGACGTGAATGGCCGAAATGTTGGTTGACGAAATGAATATGGCCATGGCCATGGGTTAATTGATTTCTTCTGGGTACGTGCACGTGTTGTATATATAATATGACCAGATAAATCAATAATGATGTACTGTTTATTCATGTAAGGTACGAAGAGGATATTTCCCATTAGCGATAAGTGCTCAATTCAGCCACACTAAAGTACTTCCAGTATCAAATCAGTAAATTAGTATTTTTCTGCCAAAGCGAAAGTTAGCGTTTTGCCAGTTTATATCTCAGAGATAAATATATTAAATTCACGAATCCCAACAACACGGCTCCATAGCTCAGTTGGTTAGAGCGCCAGTCTAGTAAACTGGAGGTCACGAGTTCGAATCTCGTTGGAGCCTTTTTCACAAAATTTCAATTTTTAACCTTTCTTTTGACCGTCTCAACGAATAAACCAACGTTTCATGTTGATGCATTACACCGAAATCTGGTATATTTCTTATGGCATTTTATTAGTCTTTGCGAATGGTTTGTTATGTCGTCGGTTTTACTCTACTGTATATGCAAGTCCATAGGAAAACATTCACCACAAATGGCACGTTTGTATTCTATTTATTGCTACTAGACTCGATCCTATGGCCACACCTATGGCTAAAGTACTTTGTTAACGTTCGAAATCAATCAAACAATCTAGATGACAATAGATATTTGCCGCCAGGCTTAAAAGGAGTAAATTCGCAAAAATAAACAAGGCGGCTCCATAGCTCAGTTGGTTAGAGCGCCAGTCTAGTAAACTGGAGGTCACGAGTTCGAATCTCGTTGGAGCCTTTTTCACAACGTCTCAATGTTCACTCTATTTTGACCAGCATCTAGAGGCTCAGCTGTCGAATTTGTCTGATATGCTCATTCATAATTATATTACACACGGAAAATGGTCGGTGGAGGAATTTTTCATTTGATCAGTCTTGAGCATCAATTTTATTCGCACATGTCTGTGAATGAAGTGTCATGCTGACTTCTTTTTCTTCAGAATGGAAAAGGCCAAACCAGCAAACCGTGGGCGCACAGTGTGTATCCATCAACACCAGAAGATATTAAAACAGTCATTAGAAGCGAGGAAATGAGTTCTTGTCTACATGCAACTGATTTTAGATTATACAATGCATCTTTTCTACGTTTAAATGCACATTTGCTGTCGTTATTTTTTTTCTTTTTTTATATAATTGTTTGCATCGTATGCATTGCTTCACTCCAGTTGGATTTCTATTTAGCAAATACAAAAAGTTATAGTATTTAACCATTTTGCAAACTCGTTTTAACACATAGTCTCTCCAGGCATGGCATAGATTCAACTATCCGACCATGCAAGTTACACCTTACTTTGAATATCAAACATGTGTCACTTTGCTCATTCTGGTCCGATCGAAGTACTTCAAAGGAACGAGCAGACACATTTCCTCGACAACTATTAAATATAAATAGATAACATCATGAGAAACGAATTGCATTAAATAATAAAAACGACTGCTTAATCACTTAGCGAAGCGCTTAAAGTCTTGGAAACTACAAGACGTGAATGGCCGAAATGTTGGTTGACGAAATGAATATGGCCATGGGTTAATTGATTTCTTCTGGGTACGTGCACATGTTGTATATATAATATGACCAGATAAATCAATAATGATGTACTGTTTATTCATGTAAGGTACGAAGAGGATATTTCCCATTAGCGATAAGTGCTCAATTCAGCCACACTAAAGTACTTCCAGTATCAAATCAGTAAATTAGTATTTTTCTGCCAAAGCGAAAGTTAGCGTTTTGCCAGTTTATATCTCAGAGATAAATATATTAAATTCACGAATCCCAACAACACGGCTCCATAGCTCAGTTGGTTAGAGCGCCACTCTAGTAAACTGGAGGTCACGAGTTCGAATCTCGTTGGAGCCTTTTTCACAAAATTTCAATTTTTAACCTTTCTTTTGACCGTCTCAACGAATAAACCAACGTTTCATGTTGATGCATTACACCGAAATCTGGTATATTTCTTATGGCATTTTATTAGTCTTTGCGAATGGTTTGTTATGTCGTCGGTTTTACTTTACTGTATATGCAAGTCCATAGGAAAACATTCACCACAAATGGCACGTTTGTATTCTATTTATTGCTACTAGACTCGATCCTATGGCCACACCTATGGCTAAAGTACTTTGTTAACGTTCGAAATCAATCAAACAATCTAGATGACAATAGATATTTGCCGCCAGGCTTAAAAGGAGTAAATTCGCAAAAATAAACAAGGCGGCTCCATAGCTCAGTTGGTTAGAGCGCCAGTCTAGTAAACTGGAGGTCACGAGTTCGAATCTCGTTGGAGCCTTTTTCACAACGTCTCAATGTTCACTCTATTTTGACCAGCATCTAGAGGCTCAGCTGTCGAATTTGTCTGATATGCTCATTCATAATTATATTACACACGGAAAATGGTCGGTGGAGGAATTTTCCATTTGATCAGTCTTGAGCATCAATTTTATTCGCACATGTCTGTGGATGAAGTGTCATGCTGACTTCTTTTTCTTCAGAATGGAAAAGGCCAAACCAGCAAACCGTGGGCGCACAGTGTGTATCCATCAACACCAGAAGATATTAAAACAGTCATTAGAAGCGAGGAAATGAGTTCTTGTCTACATGCAACTGATTTTAGATTATACAATGCATCTTTTCTACGTTTAAATGCACATTTGCTGTCGTTATTTTTTTTCTTTTTTTATATAATTGTTTGCATCGTATGCATTGCTTCACTCCAGTTGGATTTCTATTTAGCAAATACAAAAAGTTATAGTATTTAACCATTTTGCAAACTCGTTTTAACACATAGTCTCTCCAGGCATGGCATAGATTCAACTATCCGACCATGCAAGTTACACCTTACTTTGAATATCAAACATGTGTCACTTTGCTCATTCTGGTCCGATCGAAGTACTTCAAAGGAACGAGCAGACACATTTCCTCGACAATTATTAAATATAAATAGATAACATCATGAGAAACGAATTGCATTAAATAATAAAAACGACTGCTTAATCACTTAGCGAAGCGCTTAAAGTCTTGGAAACTACAAGACGTGAATGGCCGAAATGTTGGTTGACGAAATGAATATGGCCATCCATGGCCATGGGTTAATTGATTTCTTCTGGGTACGTGCACATGTTGTATATATAATATGACCAGATAAATCAATAATGATGTACTGTTTATTCATGTAAGGTACGAAGAGGATATTTCCCATTAGCGATAAGTGCTCAATTCAGCCACACTAAAGTACTTCCAGTATCAAATCAGTAAATTAGTATTTTTCTGCCAAAGCGAAAGTTAGCGTTTTGCCAGTTTATATCTCAGAGATAAATATATTAAATTCACCAATCCCAATAACACGGCTCCATAGCTCAGTTGGTTAGAGCGCCAGTCTAGTAAACTGGAGGTCACGAGTTCGAATCTCGTTGGAGCCTTTTTCACAAAATTTCAATTTTTAACCTTTCTTTTGACCGTCTCAACGAATAAACCAACGTTTCATGTTGATGCATTACACCGAAATCTGGTATATTTCTTATGGCATTTTATTAGTCTTTGCGAATGGTTTGTTATGTCGTCGGTTTTACTCTACTGTATATGCAAGTCCATAGGAAAACATTCACCACAAATGGCACGTTTGTATTCTATTTATTGCTACTAGACTCGATCCTATGGCCACAACTATGGCTAAAGTACTTTGTTAACGTTCGAAAGCAATCAAACAATCTAGATGACAATAGATATTTGCCGCCAGGCTTAAAAGGAGTAAATTCGCAAAAATAAACAAGGCGGCTCCATAGCTCAGTTGGTTAGAGCGCCAGTCTAGTAAACTGGAGGTCACGAGTTCGAATCTCGTTGGAGCCTTTTTCACAACGTCTCAATGTTCACTCTATTTTGACCAGCATAGCTGTCGAATTTGTCTGATATGCTCATTCATAATTATATTACACACGGAAAATGGTCGGTGGAGGAATTTTCCATTTGATCAGTCTTGAGCATCAATTTTATTCGCACATGTCTGTGGATGAAGTGTCATGCTGACTTCTTTTTCTTCAGAATGGAAAAGGCCAAGCCAGCAAACCGTGGGCGCACAGTTTGTATCCATCAACACCAGAAGATATTAAAACAGTCATTAGAAGCGAGAAAATGAGTTCTTGTCTACATGCAACTGATTTTAGATTATACAATGCATCTTTTCTACGTTTAAATGCACATTTGCTGTCGTTATTTTTTTTCTTTTTTTATATAATTGTTTGCATCGTATGCATTGCTTCACTCTAGTTGGATTTCTATTTAGCAAATACAAAAAGTTATAGTATTTAACCATTTTGCAAACTCGTTTTAACACATAGTCTCTCCAGGCATGGCATAGATTCAACTATCCGACCATGCAAGTTACACCTTACTTTGAATATCAAACATGTATCACTTTGCTCATTCTGGTCCGATCGAAGTACTTCAAAGGAACGAGCAGACACATTTCCTCGACAACTATTAAATATAAATAGATAACATCATGAGAAACGAATTGCATTAAATAATAAAAACGACTGCTTAATCACTTAGCGAAGCGCTTAAAGTCTTGGAAACTACAAGACGTGAATGGCCGAAATGTTGGTTGACGAAATGAATATGGCCATGGCCATGGGTTAATTGATTTCTTCTGGGTACGTGCACGTGTTGTATATATAATATGACCAGATAAATCAATAATGATGTACTGTTTATTCATGTAAGGTACGAAGAGGATATTTCCCATTAGCGATAAGTGCTCAATTCAGCCACACTAAAGTACTTCCAGTATCAAATCAGTAAATTAGTATTTTTCTGCCAAAGCGAAAGTTAGCGTTTTGCCAGTTTATATCTCAGAGATAAATATATTAAATTCACGAATCCCAACAACACGGCTCCATAGCTCAGTTGGTTAGAGCGCCAGTCTAGTAAACTGGAGGTCACGAGTTCGAATCTCGTTGGAGCCTTTTTCACAAAATTTCAATTTTTAACCTTTCTTTTGACCGTCTCAACGAATAAACCAACGTTTCATGTTGATGCATTACACCGAAATCTGGTATATTTCTTATGGCATTTTATTAGTCTTTGCGAATGGTTTGTTATGTCGTCGGTTTTACTCTACTGTATATGCAAGTCCATAGGAAAACATTCACCACAAATGGCACGTTTGTATTCTATTTATTGCTACTAGACTCGATCCTATGGCCACACCTATGGCTAAAGTACTTTGTTAACGTTCGAAATCAATCAAACAATCTAGATGACAATAGATATTTGCCGCCAGGCTTAAAAGGAGTAAATTCGCAAAAATAAACAAGGCGGCTCCATAGCTCAGTTGGTTAGAGCGCCAGTCTAGTAAACTGGAGGTCACGAGTTCGAATCTCGTTGGAGCCTTTTTCACAACGTCTCAATGTTCACTCTATTTTGACCAGCATCTAGAGGCTCAGCTGTCGAATTTGTCTGATATGCTCATTCATAATTATATTACACACGGAAAATGGTCGGTGGAGGAATTTTTCATTTGATCAGTCTTGAGCATCAATTTTATTCGCACATGTCTGTGGATGAAGTGTCATGCTGACTTCTTTTTCTTCAGAATGGAAAAGGCCAAACCAGCAAACCGTGGGCGCACAGTGTGTATCCATCAACACCAGAAGATATTAAAACAGTCATTAGAAGCGAGGAAATGAGTTCTTGTCTACATGCAACTGATTTTAGATTATACAATGCATCTTTTCTACGTTTAAATGCACATTTGCTGTCGTTATTTTTTTTCTTTTTTTATATAATTGTTTGCATCGTATGCATTGCTTCACTCCAGTTGGATTTCTATTTAGCAAATACAAAAAGTTATAGTATTTAACCATTTTGCAAACTCGTTTTAACACATAGTCTCTCCAGGCATGGCATAGATTCAACTATCCGACCATGCAAGTTACACCTTACTTTGAATATCAAACATGTGTCACTTTGCTCATTCTGGTCCGATCGAAGTACTTCAAAGGAACGAGCAGACACATTTCCTCGACAACTATTAAATATAAATAGATAACATCATGAGAAACGAATTGCATTAAATAATAAAAACGACTGCTTAATCACTTAGCGAAGCGCTTAAAGTCTTGGAAACTACAAGACGTGAATGGCCGAAATGTTGGTTGACGAAATGAATATGGCCATCCATGGCCATGGGTTAATTGATTTCTTCTGGGTACGTGCACATGTTGTATATATAATATGACCAGATAAATCAATAATGATGTACTGTTTATTCATGTAAGGTACGAAGAGGATATTTCCCATTAGTGATAAGTGCTCAATTCAGCCACACTAAAGTACTTCCAGTATCAAATCAGTAAATTAGTATTTTTCTGCCAAAGCGAAAGTTAGCGTTTTGCCAGTTTATATCTCAGAGATAAATATATTAAATTCACGAAACCCAACAACACGGCTCCATAGCTCAGTTGGTTAGAGCGCCAGTCTAGTAAACTGGAGGTCACGAGTTCGAATCTCGTTGGAGCCTTTTTCACAAAATTTCAATTTTTAACCTTTCTTTTGACCGTCTCAACGAATAAACCAACGTTTCATGTTGATGCATTACACCGAAATCTGGTATATTTCTTATGGCATTTTATTAGTCTTTGCGAATGGTTTGTTATGTCGTCGGTTTTACTCTACTGTATATGCAAGTCCATAGGAAAACATTCACCACAAATGGCACGTTTGTATTCTATTTATTGCTACTAGACTCGATCCTATGGCCACACCTATGGCTAAAGTACTTTGTTAACGTTCGAAATCAATCAAACAATCTAGATGACAATAGATATTTGCCGCCAGGCTTAAAAGGAGTAAATTCGCAAAAATAAACAAGGCGGCTCCATAGCTCAGTTGGTTAGAGCGCCAGTCTAGTAAACTGGAGGTCACGAGTTCGAATCTCGTTGGAGCCTTTTTCACAACGTCTCAATGTTCACTCTATTTTGACCAGCATCTAGAGGCTCAGCTGTCGAATTTGTCTGATATGCTCATTCATAATTATATTACACACGGAAAATGGTCGGTGGAGGAATTTTCCATTTGATCAGTCTTGAGCATCAATTTTATTCGCACATGTCTGTGGATGAAGTGTCATGCTGACTTCTTTTTCTTCAGAATGGAAAAGGCCAAGCCAGCAAACCGTGGGCGCACAGTTTGTATCCATCAACACCAGAAGATATTAAAACAGTCATTAGAAGCGAGAAAATGAGTTCTTGTCTACATGCAACTGATTTTAGATTATACAATGCATCTTTTCTACGTTTAAATGCACATTTGCTGTCGTTATTTTTTTTCTTTTTTTATATAATTGTTTGCATCGTATGCATTGCTTCACTCCAGTTGGATTTCTATTTAGCAAATACAAAAAGTTATAGTATTTAACCATTTTGCAAACTCGTTTTAACACATAGTCTCTCCAGGCATGGCATAGATTCAACTATCCGACCATGCAAGTTACACCTTACTTTGAATATCAAACATGTGTCACTTTGCTCATTCTGGTCCGATCGAAGTACTTCAAAGGAACGAGCAGACACATTTCCTCGACAACTATTAAATATAAATAGATAACATCATGAGAAACGAATTGCATTAAATAATAAAAACGACTGCTTAATCACTTAGCGAAGCGCTTAAAGTCTTGGAAACTACAAGACGTGAATGGCCGAAATGTTGGTTGACGAAATGAATATGGCCATGGCCATGGGTTAATTGATTTCTTCTGGGTACGTGCACGTGTTGTATATATAATATGACCAGATAAATCAATAATGATGTACTGTTTATTCATGTAAGGTACGAAGAGGATATTTCCCATTAGCGATAAGTGCTCAATTCAGCCACACTAAAGTACTTCCAGTATCAAATCAGTAAATTAGTATTTTTCTGCCAAAGCGAAAGTTAGCGTTTTGCCAGTTTATATCTCAGAGATAAATATATTAAATTCACGAATCCCAACAACACGGCTCCATAGCTCAGTTGGTTAGAGCGCCAGTCTAGTAAACTGGAGGTCACGAGTTCGAATCTCGTTGGAGCCTTTTTCACAAAATTTCAATTTTTAACCTTTCTTTTGACCGTCTCAACGAATAAACCAACGTTTCATGTTGATGCATTACACCGAAATCTGGTATATTTCTTATGGCATTTTATTAGTCTTTGCGAATGGTTTGTTATGTCGTCGGTTTTACTCTACTGTATATGCAAGTCCATAGGAAAACATTCACCACAAATGGCACGTTTGTATTCTATTTATTGCTACTAGACTCGATCCTATGGCCACACCTATGGCTAAAGTACTTTGTTAACGTTCGAAATCAATCAAACAATCTAGATGACAATAGATATTTGCCGCCAGGTTTAAAAGGAGTAAATTCGCAAAAATAAACAAGGCGGCTCCATAGCTCAGTTGGTTAGAGCGCCAGTCTAGTAAACTGGAGGTCACGAGTTCGAATCTCGTTGGAGCCTTTTTCACAACGTCTCAATGTTCACTCTATTTTGACCAGCATCTAGAGGCTCAGCTGTCGAATTTGTCTGATATGCTCATTCATAATTATATTACACACGGAAAATGGTCGGTGGAGGAATATTTCATTTGATCAGTCTTGAGCATCAATTTTATTCGCACATGTCTGTGGATGAAGTGTCATGCTGACTTCTTTTTCTTCAGAATGGAAAAGGCCAAACCAGCAAACCGTGGGCGCACAGTGTGTATCCATCAACACCAGAAGATATTAAAACAGTCATTAGAAGCGAGGAAATGAGTTCTTGTCTACATGCAACTGATTTTAGATTATACAATGCATCTTTTCTACGTTTAAATGCACATTTGCTGTCGTTATTTTTTTTCTTTTTTTATATAATTGTTTGCATCGTATGCATTGCTTCACTCCAGTTGGATTTCTATTTAGCAAATACAAAAAGTTATAGTATTTAACCATTTTGCAAACTCGTTTTAACACATAGTCTCTCCAGGCATGGCATAGATTCAACTATCCGACCATGCAAGTTACACCTTACTTTGAATATCAAACATGTGTCACTTTGCTCATTCTGGTCCGATCGAAGTACTTCAAAGGAACGAGCAGACACATTTCCTCGACAACTATTAAATATAAATAGATAACATCATGAGAAACGAATTGCATTAAATAATAAAAACGACTGCTTAATCACTTAGCGAAGCGCTTAAAGTCTTGGAAACTACAAGACGTGAATGGCCGAAATGTTGGTTGACGAAATGAATATGGCCATCCATGGCCATGGGTTAATTGATTTCTTCTGGGTACGTGCACATGTTGTATATATAATATGACCAGATAAATCAATAATGATGTACTGTTTATTCATGTAAGGTACGAAGAGGATATTTCCCATTAGCGATAAGTGCTCAATTCAGCCACACTAAAGTACTTCCAGTATCAAATCAGTAAATTAGTATTTTTCTGCCAAAGCGAAAGTTAGCGTTTTGCCAGTTTATATCTCAGAGATAAATATATTAAATTCACGAATCCCAATAACACGGCTCCATAGCTCAGTTGGTTAGAGCGCCAGTCTAGTAAACTGGAGGTCACGAGTTCGAATCTCGTTGGAGCCTTTTTCACAACGTCTCAATGTTCACTCTATTTTGACCAGCATCTAGAGGCTCAGCTGTCGAATTTGTCTGATATGCTCATTCATAATTATATTACACACGGAAAATGGTCGGTGGAGGAATTTTCCATTTGATCAGTCTTGAGCATCAATTTTATTCGCACATGTCTGTGGATGAAGTGTCATGCTGACTTCTTTTTCTTCAGAATGGAAAAGGCCAAGCCAGCAAACCGTGGGCGCACAGTTTGTATCCATCAACACCAGAAGATATTAAAACAGTCATTAGAAGCGAGAAAATGAGTTCTTGTCTACATGCAACTGATTTTAGATTATACAATGCATCTTTTCTACGTTTAAATGCACATTTGCTGTCGTTATTTTTTTTCTTTTTTTATATAATTGTTTGCATCGTATGCATTGCTTCACTCCAGTTGGATTTCTATTTAGCAAATACAAAAAGTTATAGTATTTAACCATTTTGCAAACTCGTTTTAACACATAGTCTCTCCAGGCATGGCATAGATTCAACTATCCGACCATGCAAGTTACACCTTACTTTGAATATCAAACATGTGTCACTTTGCTCATTCTGGTCCGATCGAAGTACTTCAAAGGAACGAGCAGACACATTTCCTCGACAACTATTAAATATAAATAGATAACATCATGAGAAACGAATTGCATTAAATAATAAAAACGACTGCTTAATCACTTAGCGAAGCGCTTAAAGTCTTGGAAACTACAAGACGTGAATGGCCGAAATGTTGGTTGACGAAATGAATATGGCCATGGCCATGGGTTAATTGATTTCTTCTGGGTACGTGCACGTGTTGTATATATAATATGACCAGATAAATCAATAATGATGTACTGTTTATTCATGTAAGGTACGAAGAGGATATTTCCCATTAGCGATAAGTGCTCAATTCAGCCACACTAAAGTACTTCCAGTATCAAATCAGTAAATTAGTATTTTTCTGCCAAAGCGAAAGTTAGCGTTTTGCCAGTTTATATCTCAGAGATAAATATATTAAATTCACGAATCCCAACAACACGGCTCCATAGCTCAGTTGGTTAGAGCGCCAGTCTAGTAAACTGGAGGTCACGAGTTCGAATCTCGTTGGAGCCTTTTTCACAAAATTTCAATTTTTAACCTTTCTTTTGACCGTCTCAACGAATAAACCAACGTTTCATGTTGATGCATTACACCGAAATCTGGTATATTTCTTATGGCATTTTATTAGTCTTTGCGAATGGTTTGTTATGTCGTCGGTTTTACTCTACTGTATATGCAAGTCCATAGGAAAACATTCACCACAAATGGCACGTTTGTATTCTATTTATTGCTACTAGACTCGATCCTATGGCCACACCTATGGCTAAAGTACTTTGTTAACGTTCGAAATCAATCAAACAATCTAGATGACAATAGATATTTGCCGCCAGGCTTAAAAGGAGTAAATTCGCAAAAATAAACAAGGCGGCTCCATAGCTCAGTTGGTTAGAGCGCCAGTCTAGTAAACTGGAGGTCACGAGTTCGAATCTCGTTGGAGCCTTTTTCACAACGTCTCAATGTTCACTCTATTTTGACCAGCATCTAGAGGCTCAGCTGTCGAATTTGTCTGATATGCTCATTCATAATTATGTTACACACGGAAAATGGTCGGTGGAGGAATTTTTCATTTGATCAGTCTTGAGCATCAATTTTATTCGCACATGTCTGTGGATGAAGTGTCATGCTGACTTCTTTTTCTTCAGAATGGAAAAGGCCAAACCAGCAAACCGTGGGCGCACAGTGTGTATCCATCAACACCAGAAGATATTAAAACAGTCATTAGAAGCGAGGAAATGAGTTCTTGTCTACATGCAACTGATTTTAGATTATACAATGCATCTTTTCTACGTTTAAATGCACATTTGCTGTCGTTATTTTTTTTCTTTTTTTATATAATTGTTTGCATCGTATGCATTGCTTCACTCCAGTTGGATTTCTATTTAGCAAATACAAAAAGTTATAGTATTTAACCATTTTGCAAACTCGTTTTAACACATAGTCTCTCCAGGCATGGCATAGATTCAACTATCCGACCATGCAAGTTACACCTTACTTTGAATATCAAACATGTGTCACTTTGCTCATTCTGGTCCGATCGAAGTACTTCAAAGGAACGAGCAGACACATTTCCTCGACAACTATTAAATATAAATAGATAACATCATGAGAAACGAATTGCATTAAATAATAAAAACGACTGCTTAATCACTTAGCGAAGCGCTTAAAGTCTTGGAAACTACAAGACGTGAATGGCCAAAATGTTGGTTGACGAAATGAATATGGCCATGGCCATGGGTTAATTGATTTCTTCTGGGTACGTGCACGTGTTGTATATATAATATGACCAGATAAATCAATAATGATGTACTGTTTATTCATGTAAGGTACGAAGAGGATATTTCCCATTAGCGATAAGTGCTCAATTCAGCCACACTAAAGTACTTCCAGTATCAAATCAGTAAATTAGTATTTTTCTGCCAAAGCGAAAGTTAGCGTTTTGCCAGTTTATATCTCAGAGATAAATATATTAAATTCACGAACCCCAACAACACGGCTCCATAGCTCAGTTGGTTAGAGCGCCAGTCTAGTAAACTGGAGGTCACGAGTTCGAATCTCGTTGGAGCCTTTTTCACAAAATTTCAATTTTTAACCTTTCTTTTGACCGTCTCAACGAATAAACCAACGTTTCATGTTGATGCATTACACCGAAATCTGGTATATTTCTTATGGCATTTTATTAGTCTTTGCGAATGGTTTGTTATGTCGTCGGTTTTACTCTACTGTATATGCAAGTCCATAGGAAAACATTCACCACAAATGGCACGTTTGTATTCTATTTATTGCTACTAGACTCGATCCTATGGCCACACCTATGGCTAAAGTACTTTGTTAACGTTCGAAATCAATCAAACAATCTAGATGACAATAGATATTTGCCGCCAGGCTTAAAAGGAGTAAATTCGCAAAAATAAACAAGGCGGCTCCATAGCTCAGTTGGTTAGAGCGCCAGTCTAGTAAACTGGAGGTCACGAGTTCGAATCTCGTTGGAGCCTTTTTCACAACGTCTCAATGTTCACTCTATTTTGACCAGCATCTAGAGGCTCAGCTGTCGAATTTGTCTGATATGCTCATTCATAATTATATTACACACGAAAATGGTCGGTGGAGGAATTTTTCATTTGATCAGTCTTGAGCATCAATTTTATTCGCACATGTCTGTGGATGAAGTGTCATGCTGACTTCTTTTTCTTCAGAATGGAAAAGGCCAAACCAGCAAACCGTGGGCGCACAGTGTGTATCCATCAACACCAGAAGATATTAAAACAGTCATTAGAAGCGAGGAAATGAGTTCTTGTCTACATGCAACTGATTTTAGATTATACAATGCATCTTTTCTACGTTTAAATGCACATTTGCTGTCGTTATTTTTTTTCTTTTTTTATATAATTGTTTGCATCGTATGCATTGCTTCACTCCAGTTGGATTTCTATTTAGCAAATACAAAAAGTTATAGTATTTAACCATTTTGCAAACAGGTTTTAACACATAGTCTCTCCAGGCATGGCATAGATTAAACTATCCGACCATGCAAGTTACACCTTACTTTGAATATCAAACATGTGTCACTTTGCTCATTCTGGTCCGATCGAAGTACTTCAAAGGAACGAGCAGACACATTTCCTCGACAACTATTAAATATAAATAGATAACATCATGAGAAACGAATTGCATTAAATAATAAAAACGACTGCTTAATCACTTAGCGAAGCGCTTAAAGTCTTGGAAACTACAAGACGTGAATGGCCGAAATGTTGGTTGACGAAATGAATATGGCCATGGCCATGGGTTAATTGATTTCTTCTGGGTACGTGCACGTGTTGTATATATAATATGACCAGATAAATCAATAATGATGTACTGTTTATTCATGTAAGGTACGAAGAGGATATTTCCCATTAGCGATAAGTGCTCAATTCAGCCACACTAAAGTACTTCCAGTATCAAATCAGTAAATTAGTATTTTTCTGCCAAAGCGAAAGTTAGCGTTTTGCCAGTTTATATCTCAGAGATAAATATATTAAATTCACGAATCCCAACAACACGGCTCCATAGCTCAGTTGGTTAGAGCGCCAGTCTAGTAAACTGGAGGTCACGAGTTCGAATCTCGTTGGATCCTTTTTCACAAAATTTCAATTTTTGACCTTTCTTTTGACCGTCTCAACGAATAAACCAACGTTTCATGTTGATGCATTACACCGAAATCTGGTATATTTCTTATGGCATTTTATTAGTCTTTGCGAATGGTTTGTTATGTCGTCGGTTTTACTCTACTGTATATGCAAGTCCATAGGAAAACATTCACCACAAATGGCACGTTTGTATTCTATTTATTGCTACTAGACTCGATCCTATGGCCACACCTATGGCTAAAGTACTTTGTTAACGTTCGAAATCAATCAAACAATCTAGATGACAATAGATATTTGCCGCCAGGCTTAAAAGGAGTAAATTCGCAAAAATAAACAAGGCGGCTCCATAGCTCAGTTGGTTAGAGCGCCAGTCTAGTAAACTGGAGGTCACGAGTTCGAATCTCGTTGGAGCCTTTTTCACAACGTCTCAATGTTCACTCTATTTTGACCAGCATCTAGAGGCTCAGCTGTCGAATTTGTCTGATATGCTCATTCATAATTATATTACACACGGAAAATGGTCGGTGGAGGAATTTTTCATTTGATCAGTCTTGAGCATCAAGTTTATTCGCACATGTCTGTGGATGAAGTGTCATGCTGACTTCTTTTTCTTCAGAATGCAAAAGGCCAAACCAGCAAACCGTGGGCGCACAGTGTGTATCCATCAACACCAGAAGATATTAAAACAGTCATTAGAAGCGAGGAAATGAGTTCTTGTCTACATGCAACTGATTTTAGATTATACAATGCATCTTTTCTACGTTTAAATGCACATTTGCTGTCGTTATTTTTTTTCTTTTTTTATATAATTGTTTGCATCGTATGCATTGCTTCACTCCAGTTGGATTTCTATTTAGCAAATACAAAAAGTTATAGTATTTAACCATTTTGCAAACTCGTTTTAACACATAGTCTCTCCAGGCATGGCATAGATTCAACTATCCGACCATGCAAGTTACACCTTACTTTGAATATCAAACATGTGTCACTTTGCTCATTCTGGTCCGATCGAAGTACTTCAAAGGAACGAGCAGACACATTTCCTCGACAACTATTAAATATAAATAGATAACATCATGAGAAACGAATTGCATTAAATAATAAAAACGACTGCTTAATCACTTAGCGAAGCGCTTAAAGTCTTGGAAACTACAAGACGTGAATGGCCGAAATGTTGGTTGACGAAATGAATATGGCCATCCATGGCCATGGGTTAATTGATTTCTTCTGGGTACGTGCACATGTTGTATATATAATATGACCAGATAAATCAATAATGATGTACTGTTTATTCATGTAAGGTACGAAGAGGATATTTCCCATTAGCGATAAGTGCTCAATTCAGCCACACTAAAGTACTTCCAGTATCAAATCAGTAAATTAGTATTTTTCTGCCAAAGCGAAAGTTAGCGTTTTGCCAGTTTATATCTCAGAGATAAATATATTAAATTCACGAATCCCAACAACACGGCTCCATAGCTCAGTTGGTTAGAGCGCCAGTCTAGTAAACTGGAGGTCACGAGTTCGAATCTCGTTGGAGCCTTTTTCACAAAATTTCAATTTTTGACCTTTCTTTTGACCGTCTCAACGAATAAACCAACGTTTCATGTTGATGCATTACACCGAAATCTGGTATATTTCTTATGGCATTTTATTAGTCTTTGCGAATGGTTTGTTATGTCGTCGGTTTTACTCTACTGTATATGCAAGTCCATAGGAAAACATTCACCACAAATGGCACGTTTGTATTCTATTTATTGCTACTAGACTCGATCCTATGGCCACACCTATGGCTAAAGTACTTTGTTAACGTTCGAAATCAATCAAACAATCTAGATGACAATAGATATTTGCCGCCAGGCTTAAAAGGAGTAAATTCGCAAAAATAAACAAAGCGGCTCCATAGCTCAGTTGGTTAGAGCGCCAGTCTAGTAAACTGGAGGTCACGAGTTCGAATCTCGTTGGAGCCTTTTTCACAACGTCTCAATGTTCACTCTATTTTGACCAGCATCTAGAGGCTCAGCTGTCGAATTTGTCTGATATGCTCATTCATAATTATATTACACACGGAAAATGGTCGGTGGAGGAATTTTTCATTTGATCAGTCTTGAGCATCAATTTTATTCGCACATGTCTGTGGATGAAGTGTCATGCTGACTTCTTTTTCTTCAGAATGCAAAAGGCCAAACCAGCAAACCGTGGGCGCACAGTGTGTATCCATCAACACCAGAAGATATTAAAACAGTCATTAGAAGCGAGGAAATGAGTTCTTGTCTACATGCAACTGATTTTAGATTATACAATGCATCTTTTCTACGTTTAAATGCACATTTGCTGTCGTTATTTTTTTTCTTTTTTTATATAATTGTTTGCATCGTATGCATTGCTTCACTCCAGTTGGATTTCTATTTAGCAAATACAAAAAGTTATAGTATTTAACCATTTTGCAAACTCGTTTTAACACATAGTCTCTCCAGGCATGGCATAGATTCAACTATCCGACCATGCAAGTTACACCTTACTTTGAATATCAAACATGTGTCACTTTGCTCATTCTGGTCCGATCGAAGTACTTCAAAGGAACGAGCAGACACATTTCCTCGACAACTATTAAATATAAATAGATAACATCATGAGAAACGAATTGCATTAAATAATAAAAACGACTGCTTAATCACTTAGCGAAGCGCTTAAAGTCTTGGAAACTACAAGACGTGAATGGCCGAAATGTTGGTTGACGAAATGAATATGGCCATCCATGGCCATGGGTTAATTGATTTCTTCTGGGTACGTGCACATGTTGTATATATAATATGACCAGATAAATCAATAATGATGTACTGTTTATTCATGTAAGGTACGAAGAGGATATTTCCCATTAGCGATAAGTGCTCAATTCAGCCACACTAAAGTACTTCCAGTATCAAATCAGTAAATTAGTATTTTTCTGCCAAAGCGAAAGTTAGCGTTTTGCCAGTTTATATGTCAGAGATAAATATATTAAATTCACGAATCCCAACAACACGGCTCCATAGCTCAGTTGGTTAGAGCGCCAGTCTAGTAAACTGGAGGTCACGAGTTCGAATCTCGTTGGAGCCTTTTTCACAAAATTTCAATTTTTAACCTTTCTTTTGACCGTCTCAACGAATAAACCAACGTTTCATGTTGATGCATTACACCGAAATCTGGTATATTTCTTATGGCATTTTATTAGTCTTTGCGAATGGTTTGTTATGTCGTCGGTTTTACTCTACTGTATATGCAAGTCCATAGGAAAACATTCACCACAAATGGCACGTTTGTATTCTATTTATTGCTACTAGACTCGATCCTATGGCCACACCTATGGCTAAAGTACTTTGTTAACGTTCGAAATCAATCAAACAATCTAGATGACAATATATATTTGCCGCCAGGCTTAAAAGGAGTAAATTCGCAAAAATAAACAAGGCGGCTCCATAGCTCAGTTGGTTAGAGCGCCAGTCTAGTAAACTGGAGGTCACGAGTTCGAATCTCGTTGGAGCCTTTTTCACAACGTCTCAATGTTCACTCTATTTTGACCAGCATCTAGAGGCTCAGCTGTCGAATTTGTCTGATATGCTCATTCATAATTATATTACACACGGAAAATGGTCGGTGGAGGAATTTTTCATTTGATCAGTCTTGAGCATCAATTTTATTCGCACATGTCTGTGGATGAAGTGTCATGCTGACTTCTTTTTCTTCAGAATGCAAAAGGCCAAACCAGCAAACCGTGGGCGCACAGTGTGTATCCATCAACACCAGAAGATATTAAAACAGTCATTAGAAGCGAGGAAATGAGTTCTTGTCTACATGCAACTGATTTTAGATTATACAATGCATCTTTTCTACGTTTAAATGCACATTTGCTGTCGTTATTTTTTTTCTTTTTTTATATAATTGTTTGCATCGTATGCATTGCTTCACTCCAGTTGGATTTCTATTTAGCAAATACAAAAAGTTATAGTATTTAACCATTTTGCAAACTCGTTTTAACACATAGTCTCTCCAGGCATGGCATAGATTCAACTATCCGACCATGCAAGTTACACCTTACTTTGAATATCAAACATGTGTCACTTTGCTCATTCTGGTCCGATCGAAGTACTTCAAAGGAACGAGCAGACACATTTCCTCGACAACTATTAAATATAAATAGATAACATCATGAGAAACGAATTGCATTAAATAATAAAAACGACTGCTTAATCACTTAGCGAAGCGCTTAAAGTCTTGGAAACTACAAGACGTGAATGGCCGAAATGTTGGTTGACGAAATGAATATGGCCATCCATGGCCATGGGTTAATTGATTTCTTCTGGGTACGTGCACATGTTGTATATATAATATGACCAGATAAATCAATAATGATGTACTGTTTATTCATGTAAGGTACGAAGAGGATATTTCCCATTAGCGATAAGTGCTCAATTCAGCCACACTAAAGTACTTCCAGTATCAAATCAGTAAATTAGTATTTTTCTGCCAAAGCGAAAGTTAGCGTTTTGCCAGTTTATATCTCAGAGATAAATATATTAAATTCACGAATCCCAACAACACGGCTCCATAGCTCAGTTGGTTAGAGCGCCAGTCTAGTAAACTGGAGGTCACGAGTTCGAATCTCGTTGGAGCCTTTTTCACAAAATTTCAATTTTTGACCTTTCTTTTGACCGTCTCAACGAATAAACCAACGTTTCATGTTGATGCATTACACCGAAATCTGGTATATTTCTTATGGCATTTTATTAGTCTTTGCGAATGGTTTGTTATGTCGTCGGTTTTACTCTACTGTATATGCAAGTCCATAGGAAAACATTCACCACAAATGGCACGTTTGTATTCTATTTATTGCTACTAGACTCGATCCTATGGCCACACCTATGGCTAAAGTACTTTGTTAACGTTCGAAATCAATCAAACAATCTAGATGACAATAGATATTTGCCGCCAGGCTTAAAAGGAGTAAATTCGCAAAAATAAACAAGGCGGCTCCATAGCTCAGTTGGTTAGAGCGCCAGTCTAGTAAACTGGAGGTCACGAGTTCGAATCTCGTTGGAGCCTTTTTCACAACGTCTCAATGTTCACTCTATTTTGACCAGCATCTAGAGGCTCAGCTGTCGAATTTGTCTGATATGCTCATTCATAATTATATTACACACGGAAAATGGTCGGTGGAGGAATTTTTCATTTGATCAGTCTTGAGCATCAATTTTATTCGCACATGTCTGTGGATGAAGTGTCATGCTGACTTCTTTTTCTTCAGAATGGAAAAGGCCAAACCAGCAAACCGTGGGCGCACAGTGTGTATCCATCAACACCAGAAGATATTAAAACAGTCATTAGAAGCGAGGAAATGAGTTCTTGTCTACATGCAACTGATTTTAGATTATACAATGCATCTTTTCTACGTTTAAATGCACATTTGCTGTCGTTATTTTTTTTCTTTTTTTATATAATTGTTTGCATCGTATGCATTGCTTCACTCCAGTTGGATTTCTATTTAGCAAATACAAAAAGTTATAGTATTTAACCATTTTGCAAACTCGTTTTAACACATAGTCTCTCCAGGCATGGCATAGATTCAACTATCCGACCATGCAAGTTACACCTTACTTTGAATATCAAACATGTGTCACTTTGCTCATTCTGGTCCGATCGAAGTACTTCAAAGGAACGAGCAGACACATTTCCTCGACAACTATTAAATATAAATAGATAACATCATGAGAAACGAATTGCATTAAATAATAAAAACGACTGCTTAATCACTTAGCGAAGCGCTTAAAGTCTTGGAAACTACAAGACGTGAATGGCCGAAATGTTGGTTGACGAAATGAATATGGCCATCCATGGCCATGGGTTAATTGATTTCTTCTGGGTACGTGCACATGTTGTATATATAATATGACCAGATAAATCAATAATGATGTACTGTTTATTCATGTAAGGTACGAAGAGGATATTTCCCATTAGCGATAAGTGCTCAATTCAGCCACACTAAAGTACTTCCAGTATCAAATCAGTAAATTAGTATTTTTCTGCCAAAGCGAAAGTTAGCGTTTTGCCAGTTTATATCTCAGAGATAAATATATTAAATTCACGAATCCCAATAACACGGCTCCATAGCTCAGTTGGTTAGAGCGCCAGTCTAGTAAACTGGAGGTCACGAGTTCGAATCTCGTTGGAGCCTTTTTCACAAAATTTCAATTTTTAACCTTTCTTTTGACCGTCTCAACGAATAAACCAACGTTTCATGTTGATGCATTACACCGAAATCTGGTATATTTCTTATGGCATTTTATTAGTCTTTGCGAATGGTTTGTTATGTCGTCGGTTTTACTCTACTGTATATGCAAGTCCATAGGAAAACATTCACCACAAATGGCACGTTTGTATTCTATTTATTGCTACTAGACTCGATCCTATGGCCACACCTATGGCTAAAGTACTTTGTTAACGTTCGAAATCAATCAAACAATCTAGATGACAATAGATATTTGCCGCCAGGCTTAAAAGGAGTAAATTCGCAAAAATAAACAAGGCGGCTCCATAGCTCAGTTGGTTAGAGCGCCAGTCTAGTAAACTGGAGGTCACGAGTTCGAATCTCGTTGGAGCCTTTTTCACAACGTCTCAATGTTCACTCTATTTTGACCAGCATCTAGAGGCTCAGCTGTCGAATTTGTCTGATATGCTCATTCATAATTATATTACACACGGAAAATGGTCGGTGGAGGAATTTTTCATTTGATCAGTCTTGAGCATCAATTTTATTCGCACATGTCTGTGGATGAAGTGTCATGCTGACTTCTTTTTCTTCAGAATGGAAAAGGCCAAACCAGCAAACCGTGGGCGCACAGTGTGTATCCATCAACACCAGAAGATATTAAAACAGTCATTAGAAGCGAGGAAATGAGTTCTTGTCTACATGCAACTGATTTTAGATTATACAATGCATCTTTTCTACGTTTAAATGCACATTTGCTGTCGTTATTTTTTTTCTTTTTTTATATAATTGTTTGCATCGTATGCATTGCTTCACTCCAGTTGGATTTCTATTTAGCAAATACAAAAAGTTATAGTATTTAACCATTTTGCAAACTCGTTTTAACACATAGTCTCTCCAGGCATGGCATAGATTCAACTATCCGACCATGCAAGTTACACCTTACTTTGAATATCAAACATGTGTCACTTTGCTCATTCTGGTCCGATCGAAGTACTTCAAAGGAACGAGCAGACACATTTCCTCGACAACTATTAAATATAAATAGATAACATCATGAGAAACGAATTGCATTAAATAATAAAAACGACTGCTTAATCACTTAGCGAAGCGCTTAAAGTCTTGGAAACTACAAGACGTGAATGGCCGAAATGTTGGTTGACGAAATGAATATGGCCATCCATGGCCATGGGTTAATTGATTTCTTCTGGGTACGTGCACATGTTGTATATATAATATGACCAGATAAATCAATAATGATGTACTGTTTATTCATGTAAGGTACGAAGAGGATATTTCCCATTAGCGATAAGTGCTCAATTCAGCCACACTAAAGTACTTCCAGTATCAAATCAGTAAATTAGTATTTTTCTGCCAAAGCGAAAGTTAGCGTTTTGCCAGTTTATATGTCAGAGATAAATATATTAAATTCACGAATCCCAACAACACGGCTCCATAGCTCAGTTGGTTAGAGCGCCAGTCTAGTAAACTGGAGGTCACGAGTTCGAATCTCGTTGGAGCCTTTTTCACAAAATTTCAATTTTTAACCTTTCTTTTGACCGTCTCAACGAATAAACCAACGTTTCATGTTGATGCATTACACCGAAATCTGGTATATTTCTTATGGCATTTTATTAGTCTTTGCGAATGGTTTGTTATGTCGTCGGTTTTACTCTACTGTATATGCAAGTCCATAGGAAAACATTCACCACAAATGGCACGTTTGTATTCTATTTATTGCTACTAGACTCGATCCTATGGCCACACCTATGGCTAAAGTACTTTGTTAACGTTCGAAATCAATCAAACAATCTAGATGACAATAGATATTTGCCGCCAGGCTTAAAAGGAGTAAATTCGCAAAAATAAACAAGGCGGCTCCATAGCTCAGTTGGTTAGAGCGCCAGTCTAGTAAACTGGAGGTCACGAGTTCGAATCTCGTTGGAGCCTTTTTCACAACGTCTCAATGTTCACTCTATTTTGACCAGCATCTAGAGGCTCAGCTGTCGAATTTGTCTGATATGCTCATTCATAATTATATTACACACGGAAAATGGTCGGTGGAGGAATTTTTCATTTGATCAGTCTTGAGCATCAATTTTATTCGCACATGTCTGTGGATGAAGTGTCATGCTGACTTCTTTTTCTTCAGAATGGAAAAGGCCAAACCAGCAAACCGTGGGCGCACAGTGTGTATCCATCAACACCAGAAGATATTAAAACAGTCATTAGAAGCGAGGAAATGAGTTCTTGTCTACATGCAACTGATTTTAGATTATACAATGCATCTTTTCTACGTTTAAATGCACATTTGCTGTCGTTATTTTTTTTCTTTTTTTATATAATTGTTTGCATCGTATGCATTGCTTCACTCCAGTTGGATTTCTATTTAGCAAATACAAAAAGTTATAGTATTTAACCATTTTGCAAACTCGTTTTAACACATAGTCTCTCCAGGCATGGCATAGATTCAACTATCCGACCATGCAAGTTACACCTTACTTTGAATATCAAACATGTGTCACTTTGCTCATTCTGGTCCGATCGAAGTACTTCAAAGGAACGAGCAGACACATTTCCTCGACAACTATTAAATATAAATAGATAACATCATGAGAAACGAATTGCATTAAATAATAAAAACGACTGCTTAATCACTTAGCGAAGCGCTTAAAGTCTTGGAAACTACAAGACGTGAATGGCCGAAATGTTGGTTGACGAAATGAATATGGCCATCCATGGCCATGGGTTAATTGATTTCTTCTGGGTACGTGCACATGTTGTATATATAATATGACCAGATAAATCAATAATGATGTACTGTTTATTCATGTAAGGTACGAAGAGGATATTTCCCATTAGCGATAAGTGCTCAATTCAGCCACACTAAAGTACTTCCAGTATCAAATCAGTAAATTAGTATTTTTCTGCCAAAGCGAAAGTTAGCGTTTTGCCAGTTTATATGTCAGAGATAAATATATTAAATTCACGAATCCCAACAACACGGCTCCATAGCTCAGTTGGTTAGAGCGCCAGTCTAGTAAACTGGAGGTCACGAGTTCGAATCTCGTTGGAGCCTTTTTCACAAAATTTCAATTTTTAACCTTTCTTTTGACCGTCTCAACGAATAAACCAACGTTTCATGTTGATGCATTACACCGAAATCTGGTATATTTCTTATGGCATTTTATTAGTCTTTGCGAATGGTTTGTTATGTCGTCGGTTTTACTCTACTGTATATGCAAGTCCATAGGAAAACATTCACCACAAATGGCACGTTTGTATTCTATTTATTGCTACTAGACTCGATCCTATGGCCACACCTATGGCTAAAGTACTTTGTTAACGTTCGAAATCAATCAAACAATCTAGATGACAATAGATATTTGCCGCCAGGCTTAAAAGGAGTAAATTCGCAAAAATAAACAAGGCGGCTCCATAGCTCAGTTGGTTAGAGCGCCAGTCTAGTAAACTGGAGGTCACGAGTTCGAATCTCGTTGGAGCCTTTTTCACAACGTCTCAATGTTCACTCTATTTTGACCAGCATCTAGAGGCTCAGCTGTCGAATTTGTCTGATATGCTCATTCATAATTATATTACACACGGAAAATGGTCGGTGGAGGAATTTTTCATTTGATCAGTCTTGAGCATCAATTTTATTCGCACATGTCTGTGGATGAAGTGTCATGCTGACTTCTTTTTCTTCAGAATGGAAAAGGCCAAACCAGCAAACCGTGGGCGCACAGTGTGTATCCATCAACACCAGAAGATATTAAAACAGTCATTAGAAGCGAGGAAATGAGTTCTTGTCTACATGCAACTGATTTTAGATTATACAATGCATCTTTTCTACGTTTAAATGCACATTTGCTGTCGTTATTTTTTTTCTTTTTTTATATAATTGTTTGCATCGTATGCATTGCTTCACTCCAGTTGGATTTCTATTTAGCAAATACAAAAAGTTATAGTATTTAACCATTTTGCAAACTCGTTTTAACACATAGTCTCTCCAGGCATGGCATAGATTCAACTATCCGACCATGCAAGTTACACCTTACTTTGAATATCAAACATGTGTCACTTTGCTCATTCTGGTCCGATCGAAGTACTTCAAAGGAACGAGCAGACACATTTCCTCGACAACTATTAAATATAAATAGATAACATCATGAGAAACGAATTGCATTAAATAATAAAAACGACTGCTTAATCACTTAGCGAAGCGCTTAAAGTCTTGGAAACTACAAGACGTGAATGGCCGAAATGTTGGTTGACGAAATGAATATGGCCATCCATGGCCATGGGTTAATTGATTTCTTCTGGGTACGTGCACATGTTGTATATATAATATGACCAGATAAATCAATAATGATGTACTGTTTATTCATGTAAGGTACGAAGAGGATATTTCCCATTAGCGATAAGTGCTCAATTCAGCCACACTAAAGTACTTCCAGTATCAAATCAGTAAATTAGTATTTTTCTGCCAAAGCGAAAGTTAGCGTTTTGCCAGTTTATATGTCAGAGATAAATATATTAAATTCACGAATCCCAACAACACGGCTCCATAGCTCAGTTGGTTAGAGCGCCAGTCTAGTAAACTGGAGGTCACGAGTTCGAATCTCGTTGGAGCCTTTTTCACAAAATTTCAATTTTTAACCTTTCTTTTGACCGTCTCAACGAATAAACCAACGTTTCATGTTGATGCATTACACCGAAATCTGGTATATTTCTTATGGCATTTTATTAGTCTTTGCGAATGGTTTGTTATGTCGTCGGTTTTACTCTACTGTATATGCAAGTCCATAGGAAAACATTCACCACAAATGGCACGTTTGTATTCTATTTATTGCTACTAGACTCGATCCTATGGCCACACCTATGGCTAAAGTACTTTGTTAACGTTCGAAATCAATCAAACAATCTAGATGACAATAGATATTTGCCGCCAGGCTTAAAAGGAGTAAATTCGCAAAAATAAACAAGGCGGCTCCATAGCTCAGTTGGTTAGAGCGCCAGTCTAGTAAACTGGAGGTCACGAGTTCGAATCTCGTTGGAGCCTTTTTCACAACGTCTCAATGTTCACTCTATTTTGACCAGCATCTAGAGGCTCAGCTGTCGAATTTGTCTGATATGCTCATTCATAATTATATTACACACGGAAAATGGTCGGTGGAGGAATTTTTCATTTGATCAGTCTTGAGCATCAATTTTATTCGCACATGTCTGTGGATGAAGTGTCATGCTGACTTCTTTTTCTTCAGAATGCAAAAGGCCAAACCAGCAAACCGTGGGCGCACAGTGTGTATCCATCAACACCAGAAGATATTAAAACAGTCATTAGAAGCGAGGAAATGAGTTCTTGTCTACATGCAACTGATTTTAGATTATACAATGCATCTTTTCTACGTTTAAATGCACATTTGCTGTCGTTATTTTTTTTCTTTTTTTATATAATTGTTTGCATCGTATGCATTGCTTCACTCCAGTTGGATTTCTATTTAGCAAATACAAAAAGTTATAGTATTTAACCATTTTGCAAACTCGTTTTAACACATAGTCTCTCCAGGCATGGCATAGATTCAACTATCCGACCATGCAAGTTACACCTTACTTTGAATATCAAACATGTGTCACTTTGCTCATTCTGGTCCGATCGAAGTACTTCAAAGGAACGAGCAGACACATTTCCTCGACAACTATTAAATATAAATAGATAACATCATGAGAAACGAATTGCATTAAATAATAAAAACGACTGCTTAATCACTTAGCGAAGCGCTTAAAGTCTTGGAAACTACAAGACGTGAATGGCCGAAATGTTGGTTGACGAAATGAATATGGCCATCCATGGCCATGGGTTAATTGATTTCTTCTGGGTACGTGCACATGTTGTATATATAATATGACCAGATAAATCAATAATGATGTACTGTTTATTCATGTAAGGTACGAAGAGGATATTTCCCATTAGCGATAAGTGCTCAATTCAGCCACACTAAAGTACTTCCAGTATCAAATCAGTAAATTAGTATTTTTCTGCCAAAGCGAAAGTTAGCGTTTTGCCAGTTTATATGTCAGAGATAAATATATTAAATTCACGAATCCCAACAACACGGCTCCATAGCTCAGTTGGTTAGAGCGCCAGTCTAGTAAACTGGAGGTCACGAGTTCGAATCTCGTTGGAGCCTTTTTCACAAAATTTCAATTTTTAACCTTTCTTTTGACCGTCTCAACGAATAAACCAACGTTTCATGTTGATGCATTACACCGAAATCTGGTATATTTCTTATGGCATTTTATTAGTCTTTGCGAATGGTTTGTTATGTCGTCGGTTTTACTCTACTGTATATGCAAGTCCATAGGAAAACATTCACCACAAATGGCACGTTTGTATTCTATTTATTGCTACTAGACTCGATCCTATGGCCACACCTATGGCTAAAGTACTTTGTTAACGTTCGAAATCAATCAAACAATCTAGATGACAATAGATATTTGCCGCCAGGCTTAAAAGGAGTAAATTCGCAAAAATAAACAAGGCGGCTCCATAGCTCAGTTGGTTAGAGCGCCAGTCTAGTAAACTGGAGGTCACGAGTTCGAATCTCGTTGGAGCCTTTTTCACAACGTCTCAATGTTCACTCTATTTTGACCAGCATCTAGAGGCTCAGCTGTCGAATTTGTCTGATATGCTCATTCATAATTATATTACACACGGAAAATGGTCGGTGGAGGAATTTTTCATTTGATCAGTCTTGAGCATCAATTTTATTCGCACATGTCTGTGGATGAAGTGTCATGCTGACTTCTTTTTCTTCAGAATGGAAAAGGCCAAACCAGCAAACCGTGGGCGCACAGTGTGTATCCATCAACACCAGAAGATATTAAAACAGTCATTAGAAGCGAGGAAATGAGTTCTTGTCTACATGCAACTGATTTTAGATTATACAATGCATCTTTTCTACGTTTAAATGCACATTTGCTGTCGTTATTTTTTTTCTTTTTTTATATAATTGTTTGCATCGTATGCATTGCTTCACTCCAGTTGGATTTCTATTTAGCAAATACAAAAAGTTATAGTATTTAACCATTTTGCAAACTCGTTTTAACACATAGTCTCTCCAGGCATGGCATAGATTCAACTATCCGACCATGCAAGTTACACCTTACTTTGAATATCAAACATGTGTCACTTTGCTCATTCTGGTCCGATCGAAGTACTTCAAAGGAACGAGCAGACACATTTCCTCGACAACTATTAAATATAAATAGATAACATCATGAGAAACGAATTGCATTAAATAATAAAAACGACTGCTTAATCACTTAGCGAAGCGCTTAAAGTCTTGGAAACTACAAGACGTGAATGGCCGAAATGTTGGTTGACGAAATGAATATGGCCATCCATGGCCATGGGTTAATTGATTTCTTCTGGGTACGTGCACATGTTGTATATATAATATGACCAGATAAATCAATAATGATGTACTGTTTATTCATGTAAGGTACGAAGAGGATATTTCCCATTAGCGATAAGTGCTCAATTCAGCCACACTAAAGTACTTCCAGTATCAAATCAGTAAATTAGTATTTTTCTGCCAAAGCGAAAGTTAGCGTTTTGCCAGTTTATATGTCAGAGATAAATATATTAAATTCACGAATCCCAACAACACGGCTCCATAGCTCAGTTGGTTAGAGCGCCAGTCTAGTAAACTGGAGGTCACGAGTTCGAATTTCGTTGGAGCCTTTTTCACAAAATTTCAATTTTTAACCTTTCTTTTGACCGTCTCAACGAATAAACCAACGTTTCATGTTGATGCATTAAACCGAAATCTGGTATATTTCTTATGGCATTTTATTAGTCTTTGCGAATGGTTTGTTATGTCGTCGGTTTTACTCTACTGTATATGCAAGTCCATAGGAAAACATTCACCACAAATGGCACGTTTGTATTCTATTTATTGCTACTAGACTCGATCCTATGGCCACACCTATGGCTAAAGTACTTTGTTAACGTTCGAAATCAATCAAACAATCTAGATGACAATAGATATTTGCCGCCAGGCTTAAAAGGAGTAAATTCGCAAAAATAAACAAGGCGGCTCCATAGCTCAGTTGGTTAGAGCGCCAGTCTAGTAAACTGGAGGTCACGAGTTCGAATCTCGTTGGAGCCTTTTTCACAACGTCTCAATGTTCACTCTATTTTGACCAGCATCTAGAGGCTCAGCTGTCGAATTTGTCTGATATGCTCATTCATAATTATATTACACACGGAAAATGGTCGGTGGAGGAATTTTTCATTTGATCAGTCTTGAGCATCAATTTTATTCGCACATGTCTGTGGATGAAGTGTCATGCTGACTTCTTTTTCTTCAGAATGGAAAAGGCCAAACCAGCAAACCGTGGGCGCACAGTGTGTATCCATCAACACCAGAAGATATTAAAACAGTCATTAGAAGCGAGGAAATGAGTTCTTGTCTACATGCAACTGATTTTAGATTATACAATGCATCTTTTCTACGTTTAAATGCACATTTGCTGTCGTTATTTTTTTTCTTTTTTTATATAATTGTTTGCATCGTATGCATTGCTTCACTCCAGTTGGATTTCTATTTAGCAAATACAAAAAGTTATAGTATTTAACCATTTTGCAAACTCGTTTTAACACATAGTCTCTCCAGGCATGGCATAGATTCAACTATCCGACCATGCAAGTTACACCTTACTTTGAATATCAAACATGTGTCACTTTGCTCATTCTGGTCCGATCGAAGTACTTCAAAGGAACGAGCAGACACATTTCCTCGACAACTATTAAATATAAATAGATAACATCATGAGAAACGAATTGCATTAAATAATAAAAACGACTGCTTAATCACTTAGCGAAGCGCTTAAAGTCTTGGAAACTACAAGACGTGAATGGCCGAAATGTTGGTTGACGAAATGAATATGGCCATGGCCATGGGTTAATTGATTTCTTCTGGGTACGTGCACGTGTTGTATATATAATATGACCAGATAAATCAATAATGATGTACTGTTTATTCATGTAAGGTACGAAGAGGATATTTCCCATTAGCGATAAGTGCTCAATTCAGCCACACTAAAGTACTTCCAGTATCAAATCAGTAAATTAGTATTTTTCTGCCAAAGCGAAAGTTAGCGTTTTGCCAGTTTATATCTCAGAGATAAATATATTAAATTCACGAATCCCAACAACACGGCTCCATAGCTCAGTTGGTTAGAGCGCCAGTCTAGTAAACTGGAGGTCACGAGTTCGAATCTCGTTGGAGCCTTTTTCACAAAATTTCAATTTTTAACCTTTCTTTTGACCGTCTCAACGAATAAACCAACGTTTCATGTTGATGCATTACACCGAAATCTGGTATATTTCTTATGGCATTTTATTAGTCTTTGCGAATGGTTTGTTATGTCGTCGGTTTTACTCTACTGTATATGCAAGTCCATAGGAAAACATTCACCACAAATGGCACGTTTGTATTCTATTTATTGCTACTAGACTCGATCCTATGGCCACACCTATGGCTAAAGTACTTTGTTAACGTTCGAAATCAATCAAACAATCTAGATGACAATAGATATTTGCCGCCAGGCTTAAAAGGAGTAAATTCGCAAAAATAAACAAGGCGGCTCCATAGCTCAGTTGGTTAGAGCGCCAGTCTAGTAAACTGGAGGTCACGAGTTCGAATCTCGTTGGAGCCTTTTTCACAACGTCTCAATGTTCACTCTATTTTGACCAGCATCTAGAGGCTCAGCTGTCGAATTTGTCTGATATGCTCATTCATAATTATATTACACACGGAAAATGGTCGGTGGAGGAATTTTTCATTTGATCAGTCTTGAGCATCAATTTTATTCGCACATGTCTGTGGATGAAGTGTCATGCTGACTTCTTTTTCTTCAGAATGCAAAAGGCCAAACCAGCAAACCGTGGGCGCACAGTGTGTATCCATCAACACCAGAAGATATTAAAACAGTCATTAGAAGCGAGGAAATGAGTTCTTGTCTACATGCAACTGATTTTAGATTATACAATGCATCTTTTCTACGTTTAAATGCACATTTGCTGTCGTTATTTTTTTTCTTTTTTTATATAATTGTTTGCATCGTATGCATTGCTTCACTCCAGTTGGATTTCTATTTAGCAAATACAAAAAGTTATAGTATTTAACCATTTTGCAAACTCGTTTTAACACATAGTCTCTCCAGGCATGGCATAGATTCAACTATCCGACCATGCAAGTTACACCTTACTTTGAATATCAAACATGTGTCACTTTGCTCATTCTGGTCCGATCGAAGTACTTCAAAGGAACGAGCAGACACATTTCCTCGACAACTATTAAATATAAATAGATAACATCATGAGAAACGAATTGCATTAAATAATAAAAACGACTGCTTAATCACTTAGCGAAGCGCTTAAAGTCTTGGAAACTACAAGACGTGAATGGCCGAAATGTTGGTTGACGAAATGAATATGGCCATCCATGGCCATGGGTTAATTGATTTCTTCTGGGTACGTGCACATGTTGTATATATAATATGACCAGATAAATCAATAATGATGTACTGTTTATTCATGTAAGGTACGAAGAGGATATTTCCCATTAGCGATAAGTGCTCAATTCAGCCACACTAAAGTACTTCCAGTATCAAATCAGTAAATTAGTATTTTTCTGCCAAAGCGAAAGTTAGCGTTTTGCCAGTTTATATCTCAGAGATAAATATATTAAATTCACGAAACCCAACAACACGGCTCCATAGCTCAGTTGGTTAGAGCGCCAGTCTAGTAAACTGGAGGTCACGAGTTCGAATCTCGTTGGAGCCTTTTTCACAAAATTTCAATTTTTAACCTTTCTTTTGACCGTCTCAACGAATAAACCAACGTTTCATGTTGATGCATTACACCGAAATCTGGTATATTTCTTATGGCATTTTATTAGTCTTTGCGAATGGTTTGTTATGTCGTCGGTTTTACTCTACTGTATATGCAAGTCCATAGGAAAACATTCACCACAAATGGCACGTTTGTATTCTATTTATTGCTACTAGACTCGATCCTATGGCCACACCTATGGCTAAAGTACTTTGTTAACGTTCGAAATCAATCAAACAATCTAGATGACAATAGATATTTGCCGCCAGGCTTAAAAGGAGTAAATTCGCAAAAATAAACAAGGCGGCTCCATAGCTCAGTTGGTTAGAGCGCCAGTCTAGTAAACTGGAGGTCACGAGTTCGAATCTCGTTGGAGCCTTTTTCACAACGTCTCAATGTTCACTCTATTTTGACCAGCATCTAGAGGCTCAGCTGTCGAATTTGTCTGATATGCTCATTCATAATTATATTACACACGGAAAATGGTCGGTGGAGGAATTTTTCATTTGATCAGTCTTGAGCATCAATTTTATTCGCACATGTCTGTGGATGAAGTGTCATGCTGACTTCTTTTTCTTCAGAATGGAAAAGGCCAAACCAGCAAACCGTGGGCGCACAGTGTGTATCCATCAACACCAGAAGATATTAAAACAGTCATTAGAAGCGAGGAAATGAGTTCTTGTCTACATGCAACTGATTTTAGATTATACAATGCATCTTTTCTACGTTTAAATGCACATTTGCTGTCGTTATTTTTTTTCTTTTTTTATATAATTGTTTGCATCGTATGCATTGCTTCACTCCAGTTGGATTTCTATTTAGCAAATACAAAAAGTTATAGTATTTAACCATTTTGCAAACTCGTTTTAACACATAGTCTCTCCAGGCATGGCATAGATTCAACTATCCGACCATGCAAGTTACACCTTACTTTGAATATCAAACATGTGTCACTTTGCTCATTCTGGTCCGATCGAAGTACTTCAAAGGAACGAGCAGACACATTTCCTCGACAACTATTAAATATAAATAGATAACATCATGAGAAACGAATTGCATTAAATAATAAAAACGACTGCTTAATCACTTAGCGAAGCGCTTAAAGTCTTGGAAACTACAAGACGTGAATGGCCGAAATGTTGGTTGACGAAATGAATATGGCCATCCATGGCCATGGGTTAATTGATTTCTTCTGGGTACGTGCACATGTTGTATATATAATATGACCAGATAAATCAATAATGATGTACTGTTTATTCATGTAAGGTACGAAGAGGATATTTCCCATTAGCGATAAGTGCTCAATTCAGCCACACTAAAGTACTTCCAGTATCAAATCAGTAAATTAGTATTTTTCTGCCAAAGCGAAAGTTAGCGTTTTGCCAGTTTATATCTCAGAGATAAATATATTAAATTCACGAATCCCAACAACACGGCTCCATAGCTCAGTTGGTTAGAGCGCCAGTCTAGTAAACTGGAGGTCACGAGTTCGAATCTCGTTGGAGCCTTTTTCACAAAATTTCAATTTTTAACCTTTCTTTTGACCGTCTCAACGAATAAACCAACGTTTCATGTTGATGCATTACACCGAAATCTGGTATATTTCTTATGGCATTTTATTAGTCTTTGCGAATGGTTTGTTATGTCGTCGGTTTTACTCTACTGTATATGCAAGTCCATAGGAAAACATTCACCACAAATGGCACGTTTGTATTCTATTTATTGCTACTAGACTCGATCCTATGGCCACACCTATGGCTAAAGTACTTTGTTAACGTTCGAAATCAATCAAACAATCTAGATGACAATAGATATTTGCCGCCAGGCTTAAAAGGAGTAAATTCGCAAAAATAAACAAGGCGGCTCCATAGCTCAGTTGGTTAGAGCGCCAGTCTAGTAAACTGGAGGTCACGAGTTCGAATCTCGTTGGAGCCTTTTTCACAACGTCTCAATGTTCACTCTATTTTGACCAGCATCTAGAGGCTCAGCTGTCGAATTTGTCTGATATGCTCATTCATAATTATATTACACACGGAAAATGGTCGGTGGAGGAATTTTTCATTTGATCAGTCTTGAGCATCAATTTTATTCGCACATGTCTGTGGATGAAGTGTCATGCTGACTTCTTTTTCTTCAGAATGGAAAAGGCCAAACCAGCAAACCGTGGGCGCACAGTGTGTATCCATCAACACCAGAAGATATTAAAACAGTCATTAGAAGCGAGGAAATGAGTTCTTGTCTACATGCAACTGATTTTAGATTATACAATGCATCTTTTCTACGTTTAAATGCACATTTGCTGTCGTTATTTTTTTTCTTTTTTTATATAATTGTTTGCATCGTATGCATTGCTTCACTCCAGTTGGATTTCTATTTAGCAAATACAAAAAGTTATAGTATTTAACCATTTTGCAAACTCGTTTTAACACATAGTCTCTCCAGGCATGGCATAGATTCAACTATCCGACCATGCAAGTTACACCTTACTTTGAATATCAAACATGTGTCACTTTGCTCATTCTGGTCCGATCGAAGTACTTCAAAGGAACGAGCAGACACATTTCCTCGACAACTATTAAATATAAATAGATAACATCATGAGAAACGAATTGCATTAAATAATAAAAACGACTGCTTAATCACTTAGCGAAGCGCTTAAAGTCTTGGAAACTACAAGACGTGAATGGCCGAAATGTTGGTTGACGAAATGAATATGGCCATGGCCATGGGTTAATTGATTTCTTCTGGGTACGTGCACGTGTTGTATATATAATATGACCAGATAAATCAATAATGATGTACTGTTTATTCATGTAAGGTACGAAGAGGATATTTCCCATTAGCGATAAGTGCTCAATTCAGCCACACTAAAGTACTTCCAGTATCAAATCAGTAAATTAGTATTTTTCTGCCAAAGCGAAAGTTAGCGTTTTGCCAGTTTATATCTCAGAGATAAATATATTAAATTCACGAATCCCAACAACACGGCTCCATAGCTCAGTTGGTTAGAGCGCCAGTCTAGTAAACTGGAGGTCACGAGTTCGAATCTCGTTGGAGCCTTTTTCACAAAATTTCAATTTTTAACCTTTCTTTTGACCGTCTCAACGAATAAACCAACGTTTCATGTTGATGCATTACACCGAAATCTGGTATATTTCTTATGGCATTTTATTAGTCTTTGCGAATGGTTTGTTATGTCGTCGGTTTTACTCTACTGTATATGCAAGTCCATAGGAAAACATTCACCACAAATGGCACGTTTGTATTCTATTTATTGCTACTAGACTCGATCCTATGGCCACACCTATGGCTAAAGTACTTTGTTAACGTTCGAAATCAATCAAACAATCTAGATGACAATAGATATTTGCCGCCAGGCTTAAAAGGAGTAAATTCGCAAAAATAAACAAGGCGGCTCCATAGCTCAGTTGGTTAGAGCGCCAGTCTAGTAAACTGGAGGTCACGAGTTCGAATCTCGTTGGAGCCTTTTTCACAACGTCTCAATGTTCACTCTATTTTGACCAGCATCTAGAGGCTCAGCTGTCGAATTTGTCTGATATGCTCATTCATAATTATATTACACACGGAAAATGGTCGGTGGAGGAATTTTTCATTTGATCAGTCTTGAGCATCAATTTTATTCGCACATGTCTGTGGATGAAGTGTCATGCTGACTTCTTTTTCTTCAGAATGGAAAAGGCCAAACCAGCAAACCGTGGGCGCACAGTGTGTATCCATCAACACCAGAAGATATTAAAACAGTCATTAGAAGCGAGGAAATGAGTTCTTGTCTACATGCAACTGATTTTAGATTATACAATGCATCTTTTCTACGTTTAAATGCACATTTGCTGTCGTTATTTTTTTTCTTTTTTTATATAATTGTTTGCATCGTATGCATTGCTTCACTCCAGTTGGATTTCTATTTAGCAAATACAAAAAGTTATAGTATTTAACCATTTTGCAAACTCGTTTTAACACATAGTCTCTCCAGGCATGGCATAGATTCAACTATCCGACCATGCAAGTTACACCTTACTTTGAATATCAAACATGTGTCACTTTGCTCATTCTGGTCCGATCGAAGTACTTCAAAGGAACGAGCAGACACATTTCCTCGACAACTATTAAATATAAATAGATAACATCATGAGAAACGAATTGCATTAAATAATAAAAACGACTGCTTAATCACTTAGCGAAGCGCTTAAAGTCTTGTAAACTACAAGACGTGAATGGCCGAAATGTTGGTTGACGAAATGAATATGGCCATCCATGGCCATGGGTTAATTGATTTCTTCTGGGTACGTGCACATGTTGTATATATAATATGACCAGATAAATCAATAATGATGTACTGTTTATTCATGTAAGGTACGAAGAGGATATTTCCCATTAGCGATAAGTGCTCAATTCAGCCACACTAAAGTACTTCCAGTATCAAATCAGTAAATTAGTATTTTTCTGCCAAAGCGAAAGTTAGCGTTTTGCCAGTTTATATCTCAGAGATAAATATATTAAATTCACGAATCCCAACAACACGGCTCCATAGCTCAGTTGGTTAGAGCGCCAGTCTAGTAAACTGGAGGTCACGAGTTCGAATCTCGTTGGAGCCTTTTTCACAAAATTTCAATTTTTAACCTTTCTTTTGACCGTCTCAACGAATAAACCAACGTTTCATGTTGATGCATTACACCGAAATCTGGTATATTTCTTATGGCATTTTATTAGTCTTTGCGAATGGTTTGTTATGTCGTCGGTTTTACTCTACTGTATATGCAAGTCCATAGGAAAACATTCACCACAAATGGCACGTTTGTATTCTATTTATTGCTACTAGACTCGATCCTATGGCCACACCTATGGCTAAAGTACTTTGTTAACGTTCGAAATCAATCAAACAATCTAGATGACAATAGATATTTGCCGCCAGGCTTAAAAGGAGTAAATTCGCAAAAATAAACAAGGCGGCTCCATAGCTCAGTTGGTTAGAGCGCCAGTCTAGTAAACTGGAGGTCACGAGTTCGAATCTCGTTGGAGCCTTTTTCACAACGTCTCAATGTTCACTCTATTTTGACCAGCATCTAGAGGCTCAGCTGTCGAATTTGTCTGATATGCTCATTCATAATTATATTACACACGGAAAATGGTCGGTGGAGGAATTTTTCATTTGATCAGTCTTGAGCATCAATTTTATTCGCACATGTCTGTGGATGAAGTGTCATGCTGACTTCTTTTTCTTCAGAATGCAAAAGGCCAAACCAGCAAACCGTGGGCGCACAGTGTGTATCCATCAACACCAGAAGATATTAAAACAGTCATTAGAAGCGAGGAAATGAGTTCTTGTCTACATGCAACTGATTTTAGATTATACAATGCATCTTTTCTACGTTTAAATGCACATTTGCTGTCGTTATTTTTTTTCTTTTTTTATATAATTGTTTGCATCGTATGCATTGCTTCACTCCAGTTGGATTTCTATTTAGCAAATACAAAAAGTTATAGTATTTAACCATTTTGCAAACTCGTTTTAACACATAGTCTCTCCAGGCATGGCATAGATTCAACTATCCGACCATGCAAGTTACACCTTACTTTGAATATCAAACATGTGTCACTTTGCTCATTCTGGTCCGATCGAAGTACTTCAAAGGAACGAGCAGACACATTTCCTCGACAACTATTAAATATAAATAGATAACATCATGAGAAACGAATTGCATTAAATAATAAAAACGACTGCTTAATCACTTAGCGAAGCGCTTAAAGTCTTGGAAACTACAAGACGTGAATGGCCGAAATGTTGGTTGACGAAATGAATATGGCCATCCATGGCCATGGGTTAATTGATTTCTTCTGGGTACGTGCACATGTTGTATATATAATATGACCAGATAAATCAATAATGATGTACTGTTTATTCATGTAAGGTACGAAGAGGATATTTCCCATTAGCGATAAGTGCTCAATTCAGCCACACTAAAGTACTTCCAGTATCAAATCAGTAAATTAGTATTTTTCTGCCAAAGCGAAAGTTAGCGTTTTGCCAGTTTATATCTCAGAGATGAATATATTAAATTCACGAATCCCAACAACACGGCTCCATAGCTCAGTTGGTTAGAGCGCCAGTCTAGTAAACTGGAGGTCACGAGTTCGAATCTCGTTGGAGCCTTTTTCACAAAATTTCAATTTTTAACCTTTCTTTTGACCGTCTCAACGAATAAACCAACGTTTCATGTTGATGCATTACACCGAAATCTGGTATATTTCTTATGGCATTTTATTAGTCTTTGCGAATGGTTTGTTATGTCGTCGGTTTTACTCTACTGTATATGCAAGTCCATAGGAAAACATTCACCACAAATGGCACGTTTGTATTCTATTTATTGCTACTAGACTCGATCCTATGGCCACACCTATGGCTAAAGTACTTTGTTAACGTTCGAAATCAATCAAACAATCTAGATGACAATAGATATTTGCCGCCAGGCTTAAAAGGAGTAAATTCGCAAAAATAAACAAGGCGGCTCCATAGCTCAGTTGGTTAGAGCGCCAGTCTAGTAAACTGGAGGTCACGAGTTCGAATCTCGTTGGAGCCTTTTTCACAACGTCTCAATGTTCACTCTATTTTGACCAGCATCTAGAGGCTCAGCTGTCGAATTTGTCTGATATGCTCATTCATAATTATATTACACACGGAAAATGGTCGGTGGAGGAATTTTTCATTTGATCAGTCTTGAGCATCAATTTTATTCGCACATGTCTGTGGATGAAGTGTCATGCTGACTTCTTTTTCTTCAGAATGGAAAAAGCCAAACCAGCAAACCGTGGGCGCACAGTGTGTATCCATCAACACCAGAAGATATTAAAACAGTCATTAGAAGCGAGGAAATTAGTTCTTGTCTACATGCAACTGATTTTAGATTATACAATGCATCTTTTCTACGTTTAAATGCACATTTGCTGTCGTTATTTTTTTTCTTTTTTTATATAATTGTTTGCATCGTATGCATTGCTTCACTCCAGTTGGATTTCTATTTAGCAAATACAAAAAGTTATAGTATTTAACCATTTTGCAAACTCGTTTTAACACATAGTCTCTCCAGGCATGGCATAGATTCAACTATCCGACCATGCAAGTTACACCTTACTTTGAATATCAAACATGTGTCACTTTGCTCATTCTGGTCCGATCGAAGTACTTCAAAGGAACGAGCAGACACATTTCCTCGACAACTATTAAATATAAATAGATAACATCATGAGAAACGAATTGCATTAAATAATAAAAACGACTGCTTAATCACTTAGCGAAGCGCTTAAAGTCTTGGAAACTACAAGACGTGAATGGCCGAAATGTTGGTTGACGAAATGAATATGGCCATCCATGGCCATGGGTTAATTGATTTCTTCTGGGTACGTGCACATGTTGTATATATAATATGACCAGATAAATCAATAATGATGTACTGTTTATTCATGTAAGGTACGAAGAGGATATTTCCCATTAGCGATAAGTGCTCAATTCAGCCACACTAAAGTACTTCCAGTATCAAATCAGTAAATTAGTATTTTTCTGCCAAAGCGAAAGTTAGCGTTTTGCCAGTTTATATCTCAGAGATAAATATATTAAATTCACGAATCCCAACAACACGGCTCCATAGCTCAGTTGGTTAGAGCGCCAGTCTAGTAAACTGGAGGTCACGAGTTCGAATCTCGTTGGAGCCTTTTTCACAAAATTTCAATTTTTAACCTTTCTTTTGACCGTCTCAACGAATAAACCAACGTTTCATGTTGATGCATTACACCGAAATCTGGTATATTTCTTATGGCATTTTATTAGTCTTTGCGAATGGTTTGTTATGTCGTCGGTTTTACTCTACTGTATATGCAAGTCCATAGGAAAACATTCACCACAAATGGCACGTTTGTATTCTATTTATTGCTACTAGACTCGATCCTATGGCCACACCTATGGCTAAAGTACTTTGTTAACGTTCGAAATCAATCAAACAATCTAGATGACAATAGATATTTGCCGCCAGGCTTAAAAGGAGTAAATTCGCAAAAATAAACAAGGCGGCTCCATAGCTCAGTTGGTTAGAGCGCCAGTCTAGTAAACTGGAGGTCACGAGTTCGAATCTCGTTGGAGCCTTTTTCACAACGTCTCAATGTTCACTCTATTTTGACCAGCATCTAGAGGCTCAGCTGTCGAATTTGTCTGATATGCTCATTCATAATTATATTACACACGGAAAATGGTCGGTGGAGGAATTTTCCATTTGATCAGTCTTGAGCATCAATTTTATTCGCACATGTCTGTGGATGAAGTGTCATGCTGACTTCTTTTTCTTCAGAATGGAAAAGGCCAAACCAGCAAACCGTGGGCGCACAGTGTGTATCCATCAACACCAGAAGATATTAAAACAGTCATTAGAAGCGAGGAAATGAGTTCTTGTCTACATGCAACTGATTTTAGATTATACAATGCATCTTTTCTACGTTTAAATGCACATTTGCTGTCGTTATTTTTTTTCTTTTTTTATATAATTGTTTGCATCGTATGCATTGCTTCACTCCAGTTGGATTTCTATTTAGCAAATACAAAAAGTTATAGTATTTAACCATTTTGCAAACTCGTTTTAACACATAGTCTCTCCAGGCATGGCATAGATTCAACTATCCGACCATGCAAGTTACACCTTACTTTGAATATCAAACATGTGTCACTTTGCTCATTCTGGTCCGATCGAAGTACTTCAAAGGAACGAGCAGACACATTTCCTCGACAACTATTAAATATAAATAGATAACATCATGAGAAACGAATTGCATTAAATAATAAAAACGACTGCTTAATCACTTAGCGAAGCGCTTAAAGTCTTGGAAACTACAAGACGTGAATGGCCGAAATGTTGGTTGACGAAATGAATATGGCCATCCATGGCCATGGGTTAATTGATTTCTTCTGGGTATGTGCACATGTTGTATATATAATATGACCAGATAAATCAATAATGATGTACTGTTTATTCATGTAAGGTACGAAGAGGATATTTCCCATTAGTGATAAGTGCTCAATTCAGCCACACTAAAGTACTTCCAGTATCAAATCAGTAAATTAGTATTTTTCTGCCAAAGCGAAAGTTAGCGTTTTGCCAGTTTATATCTCAGAGATAAATATATTAAATTCACGAATCCCAATAACACGGCTCCATAGCTCAGTTGGTTAGAGCGCCAGTCTAGTAAACTGGAGGTCACGAGTTCGAATCTCGTTGGAGCCTTTTTCACAAAATTTCAATTTTTAACCTTTCTTTTGACCGTCTCAACGAATAAACCAACGTTTCATGTTGATGCATTACACCGAAATCTGGTATATTTCTTATGGCATTTTATTAGTCTTTGCGAATGGTTTGTTATGTCGTCGGTTTTACTCTACTGTATATGCAAGTCCATAGGAAAACATTCACCACAAATGGCACGTTTGTATTCTATTTATTGCTACTAGACTCGATCCTATGGCCACACCTATGGCTAAAGTACTTTGTTAACGTTCGAAATCAATCAAACAATCTAGATGACAATAGATATTTGCCGCCAGGCTTAAAAGGAGTAAATTCGCAAAAATAAACAAGGCGGCTCCATAGCTCAGTTGGTTAGAGCGCCAGTCTAGTAAACTGGAGGTCACGAGTTCGAATCTCGTTGGAGCCTTTTTCACAACGTCTCAATGTTCACTCTATTTTGACCAGCATCTAGAGGCTCAGCTGTCGAATTTGTCTGATATGCTCATTCATAATTATATTACACACGGAAAATGGTCGGTGGAGGAATTTTCCATTTGATCAGTCTTGAGCATCAATTTTATTCGCACATGTCTGTGGATGAAGTGTCATGCTGACTTCTTTTTCTTCAGAATGGAAAAGGCCAAACCAGCAAACCGTGGGCGCACAGTGTGTATCCATCAACACCAGAAGATATTAAAACAGTCATTAGAAGCGAGGAAATGAGTTCTTGTCTACATGCAACTGATTTTAGATTATACAATGCATCTTTTCTACGTTTAAATGCACATTTGCTGTCGTTATTTTTTTTCTTTTTTTATATAATTGTTTGCATCGTATGCATTGCTTCACTCCAGTTGGATTTCTATTTAGCAAATACAAAAAGTTATAGTATTTAACCATTTTGCAAACTCGTTTTAACACATAGTCTCTCCAGGCATGGCATAGATTCAACTATCCGACCATGCAAGTTACACCTTACTTTGAATATCAAACATGTGTCACTTTGCTCATTCTGGTCCGATCGAAGTACTTCAAAGGAACGAGCAGACACATTTCCTCGACAACTATTAAATATAAATAGATAACATCATGAGAAACGAATTGCATTAAATAATAAAAACGACTGCTTAATCACTTAGCGAAGCGCTTAAAGTCTTGGAAACTACAAGACGTGAATGGCCAAAATGTTGGTTGACGAAATGAATATGGCCATCCATGGCCATGGGTTAATTGATTTCTTCTGGGTACGTGCACATGTTGTATATATAATATGACCAGATAAATCAATAATGATGTACTGTTTATTCATGTAAGGTACGAAGAGGATATTTCCCATTAGCGATAAGTGCTCAATTCAGCCACACTAAAGTACTTCCAGTATCAAATCAGTAAATTAGTATTTTTCTGCCAAAGCGAAAGTTAGCGTTTTGCCAGTTTATATGTCAGAGATAAATATATTAAATTCACGAATCCCAACAACACGGCTCCATAGCTCAGTTGGTTAGAGCGCCAGTCTAGTAAACTGGAGGTCACGAGTTCGAATCTCGTTGGAGCCTTTTTCACAAAATTTCAATTTTTAACCTTTCTTTTGACCGTCTCAACGAATAAACCAACGTTTCATGTTGATGCATTACACCGAAATCTGGAATATTTCTTATGGCATTTTATTAGTCTTTGCGAATGGTTTGTTATGTCGTCGGTTTTACTCTACTGTATATGCAAGTCCATAGGAAAACATTCACCACAAATGGCACGTTTGTATTCTATTTATTGCTACTAGACTCGATCCTATGGCCACACCTATGGCTAAAGTACTTTGTTAACGTTCGAAATCAATCAAACAATCTAGATGACAATAGATATTTGCCGCCAGGCTTAAAAGGAGTAAATTCGCAAAAATAAACAAGGCGGCTCCATAGCTCAGTTGGTTAGAGCGCCAGTCTAGTAAACTGGAGGTCACGAGTTCGAATCTCGTTGGAGCCTTTTTCACAACGTCTCAATGTTCACTCTATTTTGACCAGCATCTAGAGGCTCAGCTGTCGAATTTGTCTGATATGCTCATTCATAATTATATTACACACGGAAAATGGTCGGTGGAGGAATTTTCCATTTGATCAGTCTTGAGCATCAATTTTATTCGCACATGTCTGTGGATGAAGTGTCATGCTGACTTCTTTTTCTTCAGAATGGAAAAGGCCAAACCAGCAAACCGTGGGCGCACAGTGTGTATCCATCAACACCAGAAGATATTAAAACAGTCATTAGAAGCGAGGAAATGAGTTCTTGTCTACATGCAACTGATTTTAGATTATACAATGCATCTTTTCTACGTTTAAATGCACATTTGCTGTCGTTATTTTTTTTCTTTTTTTATATAATTGTTTGCATCGTATGCATTGCTTCACTCCAGTTGGATTTCTATTTAGCAAATACAAAAAGTTATAGTATTTAACCATTTTGCAAACTCGTTTTAACACATAGTCTCTCCAGGCATGGCATAGATTCAACTATCCGACCATGCAAGTTACACCTTACTTTGAATATCAAACATGTGTCACTTTGCTCATTCTGGTCCGATCGAAGTACTTCAAAGGAACGAGCAGACACATTTCCTCGACAACTATTAAATATAAATAGATAACATCATGAGAAACGAATTGCATTAAATAATAAAAACGACTGCTTAATCACTTAGCGAAGCGCTTAAAGTCTTGGAAACTACAAGACGTGAATGGCCGAAATGTTGGTTGACGAAATGAATATGGCCATGGCCATGGGTTAATTGATTTCTTCTGGGTACGTGCACGTGTTGTATATATAATATGACCAGATAAATCAATAATGATGTACTGTTTATTCATGTAAGGTACGAAGAGGATATTTCCCATTAGCGATAAGTGCTCAATTCAGCCACACTAAAGTACTTCCAGTATCAAATCAGTAAATTAGTATTTTTCTGCCAAAGCGAAAGTTAGCGTTTTGCCAGTTTATATCTCAGAGATAAATATATTAAATTCACGAATCCCAACAACACGGCTCCATAGCTCAGTTGGTTAGAGCGCCAGTCTAGTAAACTGGAGGTCACGAGTTCGAATCTCGTTGGAGCCTTTTTCACAAAATTTCAATTTTTAACCTTTCTTTTGACCGTCTCAACGAATAAACCAACGTTTCATGTTGATGCATTACACCGAAATCTGGTATATTTCTTATGGCATTTTATTAGTCTTTGCGAATGGTTTGTTATGTCGTCGGTTTTACTCTACTGTATATGCAAGTCCATAGGAAAACATTCACCACAAATGGCACGTTTGTATTCTATTTATTGCTACTAGACTCGATCCTATGGCCACACCTATGGCTAAAGTACTTTGTTAACGTTCGAAATCAATCAAACAATCTAGATGACAATAGATATTTGCCGCCAGGCTTAAAAGGAGTAAATTCGCAAAAATAAACAAGGCGGCTCCATAGCTCAGTTGGTTAGAGCGCCAGTCTAGTAAACTGGAGGTCACGAGTTCGAATCTCGTTGGAGCCTTTTTCACAACGTCTCAATGTTCACTCTATTTTGACCAGCATCTAGAGGCTCAGCTGTCGAATTTGTCTGATATGCTCATTCATAATTATATTACACACGGAAAATGGTCGGTGGAGGAATTTTCCATTTGATCAGTCTTGAGCATCAATTTTATTCGCACATGTCTGTGGATGAAGTGTCATGCTGACTTCTTTTTCTTCAGAATGGAAAAGGCCAAACCAGCAAACCGTGGGCGCACAGTGTGTATCCATCAACACCAGAAGATATTAAAACAGTCATTAGAAGCGAGGAAATGAGTTCTTGTCTACATGCAACTGATTTTAGATTATACAATGCATCTTTTCTACGTTTAAATGCACATTTGCTGTCGTTATTTTTTTTCTTTTTTTATATAATTGTTTGCATCGTATGCATTGCTTCACTCCAGTTGGATTTCTATTTAGCAAATACAAAAAGTTATAGTATTTAACCATTTTGCAAACTCGTTTTAACACATAGTCTCTCCAGGCATGGCATAGATTCAACTATCCGACCATGCAAGTTACACCTTACTTTGAATATCAAACATGTGTCACTTTGCTCATTCTGGTCCGATCGAAGTACTTCAAAGGAACGAGCAGACACATTTCCTCGACAACTATTAAATATAAATAGATAACATCATGAGAAACGAATTGCATTAAATAATAAAAACGACTGCTTAATCACTTAGCGAAGCGCTTAAAGTCTTGGAAACTACAAGACGTGAATGGCCGAAATGTTGGTTGACGAAATGAATATGGCCATCCATGGCCATGGGTTAATTGATTTCTTCTGGGTACGTGCACATGTTGTATATATAATATGACCAGATAAATCAATAATGATGTACTGTTTATTCATGTAAGGTACGAAGAGGATATTTCCCATTAGCGATAAGTGCTCAATTCAGCCACACTAAAGTACTTCCAGTATCAAATCAGTAAATTAGTATTTTTCTGCCAAAGCGAAAGTTAGCGTTTTGCCAGTTTATATGTCAGAGATAAATATATTAAATTCACGAATCCCAACAACACGGCTCCATAGCTCAGTTGGTTAGAGCGCCAGTCTAGTAAACTGGAGGTCACGAGTTCGAATCTCGTTGGAGCCTTTTTCACAAAATTTCAATTTTTGACCTTTCTTTTGACCGTCTCAACGAATAAACCAACGTTTCATGTTGATGCATTACACCGAAATCTGGTATATTTCTTATGGCATTTTATTAGTCTTTGCGAATGGTTTGTTATGTCGTCGGTTTTACTCTACTGTATATGCAAGTCCATAGGAAAACATTCACCACAAATGGCACGTTTGTATTCTATTTATTGCTACTAGACTCGATCCTATGGCCACACCTATGGCTAAAGTACTTTGTTAACGTTCGAAATCAATCAAACAATCTAGATGACAATAGATATTTGCCGCCAGGCTTAAAAGGAGTAAATTCGCAAAAATAAACAAGGCGGCTCCATAGCTCAGTTGGTTAGAGCGCCAGTCTAGTAAACTGGAGGTCACGAGTTCGAATCTCGTTGGAGCCTTTTTCACAACGTCTCAATGTTCACTCTATTTTGACCAGCATCTAGAGGCTCAGCTGTCGAATTTGTCTGATATGCTCATTCATAATTATATTACACACGGAAAATGGTCGGTGGAGGAATTTTTCATTTGATCAGTCTTGAGCATCAATTTTATTCGCACATGTCTGTGGATGAAGTGTCATGCTGACTTCTTTTTCTTCAGAATGCAAAAGGCCAAACCAGCAAACCGTGGGCGCACAGTGTGTATCCATCAACACCAGAAGATATTAAAACAGTCATTAGAAGCGAGGAAATGAGTTCTTGTCTACATGCAACTGATTTTAGATTATACAATGCATCTTTTCTACGTTTAAATGCACATTTGCTGTCGTTATTTTTTTTCTTTTTTTATATAATTGTTTGCATCGTATGCATTGCTTCACTCCAGTTGGATTTCTATTTAGCAAATACAAAAAGTTATAGTATTTAACCATTTTGCAAACTCGTTTTAACACATAGTCTCTCCAGGCATGGCATAGATTCAACTATCCGACCATGCAAGTTACACCTTACTTTGAATATCAAACATGTGTCACTTTGCTCATTCTGGTCCGATCGAAGTACTTCAAAGGAACGAGCAGACACATTTCCTCGACAACTATTAAATATAAATAGATAACATCATGAGAAACGAATTGCATTAAATAATAAAAACGACTGCTTAATCACTTAGCGAAGCGCTTAAAGTCTTGGAAACTACAAGACGTGAATGGCCGAAATGTTGGTTGACGAAATGAATATGGCCATCCATGGCCATGGGTTAATTGATTTCTTCTGGGTACGTGCACATGTTGTATATATAATATGACCAGATAAATCAATAATGATGTACTGTTTATTCATGTAAGGTACGAAGAGGATATTTCCCATTAGCGATAAGTGTTCAATTCAGCCACACTAAAGTACTTCCAGTATCAAATCAGTAAATTAGTATTTTTCTGCCAAAGCGAAAGTTAGCGTTTTGCCAGTTTATATCTCAGAGATAAATATATTAAATTCACGAAACCCAACAACACGGCTCCATAGCTCAGTTGGTTAGAGCGCCAGTCTAGTAAACTGGAGGTCACGAGTTCGAATCTCGTTGGAGCCTTTTTCACAACGTCTCAATGTTCACTCTATTTTGACCAGCATCTAGAGGCTCAGCTGTCGAATTTGTCTGATATGCTCATTCATAATTATATTACACACGGAAAATGGTCGGTGGAGGAATTTTCCATTTGATCAGTCTTGAGCATCAATTTTATTCGCACATGTCTGTGGATGAAGTGTCATGCTGACTTCTTTTTCTTCAGAATGGAAAAGGCCAAGCCAGCAAACCGTGGGCGCACAGTTTGTATCCATCAACACCAGAAGATATTAAAACAGTCATTAGAAGCGAGAAAATGAGTTCTTGTCTACATGCAACTGATTTTAGATTATACAATGCATCTTTTCTACGCTTAAATGCACATTTGCTGTCGTTATTTTTTTTCTTTTTTTATATAATTGTTTGCATCGTATGCATTGCTTCACTCTAGTTGGATTTCTATTTAGCAAATACAAAAAGTTATAGTATTTAACCATTTTGCAAACTCGTTTTAACACATAGTCTCTCCAGGCATGGCATAGATTCAACTATCCCACCATGCAAGTTACACCGTACTTTGAATATCAAACATGTATCACTTTGCTCATTCTGGTCCGATCGAAGTACTTCAAAGGAACGAGCAGACACATTTCCTCGACAACTATTAAATATAAATAGATAACATCATGAGAAACGAATTGCATTAAATAATAAAAACGACTGCTTAATCACTTAGCGAAGCGCTTAAAGTCTTGGAAACTACAAGACGTGAATGGCCGAAATGTTGGTTGACGAAATGAATATGGCCATCCATGGCCATGGGTTAATTGATTTCTTCTGGGTACGTGCACATGTTGTATATATAATATGACCAGATAAATCAATAATGATGTACTGTTTATTCATGTAAGGTACGAAGAGGATATTTCCCATTAGCGATAAGTGCTCAATTCAGCCACACTAAAGTACTTCCAGTATCAAATCAGTAAATTAGTATTTTTCTGCCAAAGCGAAAGTTAGCGTTTTGCCAGTTTATATCTCAGAGATAAATATATTAAATTCACGAAACCCAACAACACGGCTCCATAGCTCAGTTGGTTAGAGCGCCAGTCTAGTAAACTGGAGGTCACGAGTTCGAATCTCGTTGGAGCCTTTTTCACAACGTCTCAATGTTCACTCTATTTTGACCAGCATCTAGAGGCTCAGCTGTCGAATTTGTCTGATATGCTCATTCATAATTATATTACACACGGAAAATGGTCGGTGGAGGAATTTTCCATTTGATCAGTCTTGAGCATCAATTTTATTCGCACATGTCTGTGGATGAAGTGTCATGCTGACTTCTTTTTCTTCAGAATGGAAAAGGCCAAGCCAGCAAACCGTGGGCGCACAGTTTGTATCCATCAACACCAGAAGATATTAAAACAGTCATTAGAAGCGAGAAAATGAGTTCTTGTCTACATGCAACTGATTTTAGATTATACAATGCATCTTTTCTACGCTTAAATGCACATTTGCTGTCGTTATTTTTTTTCTTTTTTTATATAATTGTTTGCATCGTATGCATTGCTTCACTCTAGTTGGATTTCTATTTAGCAAATACAAAAAGTTATAGTATTTAACCATTTTGCAAACTCGTTTTAACACATAGTCTCTCCAGGCATGGCATAGATTCAACTATCCCACCATGCAAGTTACACCGTACTTTGAATATCAAACATGTATCACTTTGCTCATTCTGGTCCGATCGAAGTACTTCAAAGGAACGAGCAGACACATTTCCTCGACAACTATTAAATATAAATAGATAACATCATGAGAAACGAATTGCATTAAATAATAAAAACGACTGCTTAATCACTTAGCGTAGCGCTTAAAGTCTTGGAAACTACAAGACGTGAATGGCCGAAATGTTTGTTGACGAAATGAATATGGCCATGGCCATGGGTTAATTGATTTCTTCTGGGTACGTGCACATGTTGTATATATAATATGACCAGATAAATCAATAACGAGAAACCTGATGTACTGTTTATTCATGTAAGGTACGAAGAGGATATTTCCCATTAGCGATAAGTGCTCAATTCAGCCACACTAAAGTACTTCCAGTATCAAATCAGTAAATTAGTATTTTTCTGCCAAAGCGAAAGTTAGCGTTTTGCCAGTTTATATCTCAGAGATAAATATATTAAATTCACGAATCCCAACAACACGGCTCCATAGCTCAGTTGGTTAGAGCGCCAGTCTAGTAAACTGGAGGTCACGAGTTCGAATCTCGTTGGAGCCTTTTCACAAAATTTCAATTTTTAACCTTTCTTTTGACCGTCTCAACGAATAAACCAACGTTTCATGTTGATGCATTACACCGAAATCGGGTGTATTTCTTATGGCATTTTATTAGTCTTTGCGAATGGTTTGTTATGTCGTCGGTTTTACTCTATATGCAAGTCCATAGGAAAACATTCACCACAAATGGCACGTTTGTATTCTATTTATTGCTACTAGACTCGATCCTATGGCCACAACTATGGCTAAAGTACTTTGTTAACGTTCGAAATCAATCAAACAATCTAGATGACAATAGATATTTGCCGCCAGGCTTAAAAGGAGTAAATTCGCAAAAATAAACAAGGCGGCTCCATAGCTCAGTTGGTTAGAGCGCCAGTCTAGTAAACTGGAGGTCACGAGTTCGAATCTCGTTGGAGCCTTTTTCACAACGTCTCAATGTTCACTCTATTTTGACCAGCATCTAGAGGCTCAGCTGTCGAATTTGTCTGATATGCTCATTCATAATTATATTACACACGGAAAATGGTCGGTGGAGGAATTTTCCATTTGATCAGTCTTGAGCATCAATTTTATTCGCACATGTCTGTGGATGAAGTGTCATGCTGACTTCTTTTTCTTCAGAATGGAAAAGGCCAAGCCAGCAAACCGTGGGCGCACAGTTTGTATCCATCAACACCAGAAGATATTAAAACAGTCATTAGAAGCGAGAAAATGAGTTCTTGTCTACATGCAACTGATTTTAGATTATACAATGCATCTTTTCTACGTTTAAATGCACATTTGCTGTCGTTATTTTTTTTCTTTTTTTATATAATTGTTTGCATCGTATGCATTGCTTCACTCCAGTTGGATTTCTATTTAGCAAATACAAAAAGTTATAGTATTTAACCATTTTGCAAACTCGTTTTAACACATAGTCTCTCCAGGCATGGCATAGATTCAACTATCCGACCATGCAAGTTACACCTTACTTTGAATATCAAACATGTGTCACTTTGCTCATTCTGGTCCGATCGAAGTACTTCAAAGGAACGAGCAGACACATTTCCTCGACAACTATTAAATATAAATAGATAACATCATGAGAAACGAATTGCATTAAATAATAAAAACGACTGCTTAATCACTTAGCGAAGCGCTTAAAGTCTTGGAAACTACAAGACGTGAATGGCCGAAATGTTGGTTGACGAAATGAATATGGCCATGGCCATGGGTTAATTGATTTCTTCTGGGTACGTGCACGTGTTGTATATATAATATGACCAGATAAATCAATAATGATGTACTGTTTATTCATGTAAGGTACGAAGAGGATATTTCCCATTAGCGATAAGTGCTCAATTCAGCCACACTAAAGTACTTCCAGTATCAAATCAGTAAATTAGTATTTTTCTGCCAAAGCGAAAGTTAGCGTTTTGCCAGTTTATATCTCAGAGATAAATATATTAAATTCACGAACCCCAACAACACGGCTCCATAGCTCAGTTGGTTAGAGCGCCAGTCTAGTAAACTGGAGGTCACGAGTTCGAATCTCGTTGGAGCCTTTTTCACAAAATTTCAATTTTTAACCTTTCTTTTGACCGTCTCAACGAATAAACCAACGTTTCATGTTGATGCATTACACCGAAATCTGGTATATTTCTTATGGCATTTTATTAGTCTTTGCGAATGGTTTGTTATGTCGTCGGTTTTACTCTACTGTATATGCAAGTCCATAGGAAAACATTCACCACAAATGGCACGTTTGTATTCTATTTATTGCTACTAGACTCGATCCTATGGCCACACCTATGGCTAAAGTACTTTGTTAACGTTCGAAATCAATCAAACAATCTAGATGACAATAGATATTTGCCGCCAGGCTTAAAAGGAGTAAATTCGCAAAAATAAACAAGGCGGCTCCATAGCTCAGTTGGTTAGAGCGCCAGTCTAGTAAACTGGAGGTCACGAGTTCGAATCTCGTTGGAGCCTTTTTCACAACGTCTCAATGTTCACTCTATTTTGACCAGCATCTAGAGGCTCAGCTGTCGAATTTGTCTGATATGCTCATTCATAATTATATTACACACGGAAAATGGTCGGTGGAGGAATTTTTCATTTGATCAGTCTTGAGCATCAATTTTATTCGCACATGTCTGTGGATGAAGTGTCATGCTGACTTCTTTTTCTTCAGAATGGAAAAGGCCAAACCAGCAAACCGTGGGCGCACAGTGTGTATCCATCAACACCAGAAGATATTAAAACAGTCATTAGAAGCGAGGAAATGAGTTCTTGTCTACATGCAACTGATTTTAGATTATACAATGCATCTTTTCTACGTTTAAATGCACATTTGCTGTCGTTATTTTTTTTCTTTTTTTATATAATTGTTTGCATCGTATGCATTGCAAACTCGTTTTAACACATAGTCTCTCCAGGCATGGCATAGATTCAACTATCCGACCATGCAAGTTACACCTTACTTTGAATATCAAACATGTGTCACTTTGCTCATTCTGGTCCGATCGAAGTACTTCAAAGGAACGAGCAGACACATTTCCTCGACAACTATTAAATATAAATAGATAACATCATGAGAAACGAATTGCATTAAATAATGAAAACGACTGCTTAATCACTTAGCGAAGCGCTTAAAGTTTTGGAAACTACAAGACGTGAATGGCCGAAATGTTGGTTGACGAAATGAATATGGCCATGGGTTAATTGATTTCTTCTGGGTACGTGCACATGTTGTATATATAATATGACCAGATAAATCAATAATGATGTACTGTTTATTCATGTAAGGTACGAAGAGGATATTTCCCATTAGCGATAAGTGCTCAATTCAGCCACACTAAAGTACTTCCAGTATCAAATCAGTAAATTAGTATTTTTCTGCCAAAGCGAAAGTTAGCGTTTTGCCAGTTTATATCTCAGAGATAAATATATTAAATTCACGAATCCCAACAACACGGCTCCATAGCTCAGTTGGTTAGAGCGCCAGTCTAGTAAACTGGAGGTCACGAGTTCGAATCTCGTTGGAGCCTTTTTCACAAAATTTCAATTTTTAACCTTTCTTTTGACCGTCTCAACGAATAAACCAACGTTTCATGTTGATGCATTACACCGAAATCGGGTATATTTCTTATGGCATTTTATTAGTCTTTGCGAATGGTTTGTTATGTCGTCGGTTTTACTCTACTGTATATGCAAGTCCATAGGAAAACATTCACCACAAATGGCACGTTTGTATTCTATTTATTGCTACTAGACTCGATCCTATGGCCACAACTATGGCTAAAGTACTTTGTTAACGTTCGAAATCAATCAAACAATCTAGATGACAATAGATATTTGCCGCCAGGCTTAAAAGGAGTAAATTCGCAAAAATAAACAAGGCGGCTCCATAGCTCAGTTGGTTAGAGCGCCAGTCTAGTAAACTGGAGGTCACGAGTTCGAATCTCGTTGGAGCCTTTTTCACAACGTCTCAATGTTCACTCTATTTTGACCAGCATCTAGAGGCTCAGCTGTCGAATTTGTCTGATATGCTCATTCATAATTATATTACACACGGAAAATGGTCGGTGGAGGAATTTTTCATTTGATCAGTCTTGAGCATCAATTTTATTCGCACATGTCTGTGGATGAAGTGTCATGCTGACTTCTTTTTCTTCAGAATGGAAAAGGCCAAACCAGCAAACCGTGGGCGCACAGTGTGTATCCATCAACACCAGAAGATATTAAAACAGTCATTAGAAGCGAGGAAATGAGTTCTTGTCTACATGCAACTGATTTTAGATTATACAATGCATCTTTTCTACGTTTAAATGCACATTTGCTGTCGTTATTTTTTTTCTTTTTTTATATAATTGTTTGCATCGTATGCATTGCTTCACTCCAGTTGGATTTCTATTTAGCAAATACAAAAAGTTATAGTATTTAACCATTTTGCAAACTCGTTTTAACACATAGTCTCTCCAGGCATGGCATAGATTCAACTATCCGACCATGCAAGTTACACCTTACTTTGAATATCAAACATGTGTCACTTTGCTCATTCTGGTCCGATCGAAGTACTTCAAAGGAACGAGCAGACACATTTCCTCGACAACTATTAAATATAAATAGATAACATCATGAGAAACGAATTGCATTAAATAATAAAAACGACTGCTTAATCACTTAGCGAAGCACTTAAAGTCTTGGAAACTACAAGACGTGAATGGCCGAAATGTTGGTTGACGAAATGAATATGGCCATCCATGGCCATGGGTTAATTGATTTCTTCTGGGTACGTGCACATGTTGTATATATAATATGACCAGATAAATCAATAATGATGTACTGTTTATTCATGTAAGGTACGAAGAGGATATTTCCCATTAGCGATAAGTGCTCAATTCAGCCACACTAAAGTACTTCCAGTATCAAATCAGTAAATTAGTATTTTTCTGCCAAAGCGAAAGTTAGCGTTTTGCCAGTTTATATGTCAGAGATAAATATATTAAATTCACGAATCCCAACAACACGGCTCCATAGCTCAGTTGGTTAGAGCGCCAGTCTAGTAAACTGGAGGTCACGAGTTCGAATCTCGTTGGAGCCTTTTTCACAAAATTTCAATTTTTAACCTTTCTTTTGACCGTCTCAACGAATAAACCAACGTTTCATGTTGATGCATTACACCGAAATCTGGTATATTTCTTATGGCATTTTATTAGTCTTTGCGAATGGTTTGTTATGTCGTCGGTTTTACTCTACTGTATATGCAAGTCCATAGGAAAACATTCACCACAAATGGCACGTTTGTATTCTATTTATTGCTACTAGACTCGATCCTATGGCCACACCTATGGCTAAAGTACTTTGTTAACGTTCGAAATCAATCAAACAATCTAGATGACAATAGATATTTGCCGCCAGGCTTAAAAGGAGTAAATTCGCAAAAATAAACAAGGCGGCTCCATAGCTCAGTTGGTTAGAGCGCCAGTCTAGTAAACTGGAGGTCACGAGTTCGAATCTCGTTGGAGCCTTTTTCACAACGTCTCAATGTTCACTCTATTTTGACCAGCATCTAGAGGCTCAGCTGTCGAATTTGTCTGATATGCTCATTCATAATTATATTACACACGGAAAATGGTCGGTGGAGGAATTTTTCATTTGATCAGTCTTGAGCATCAATTTTATTCGCACATGTCTGTGGATGAAGTGTCATGCTGACTTCTTTTTCTTCAGAATGGAAAAGGCCAAACCAGCAAACCGTGGGCGCACAGTGTGTATCCATCAACACCAGAAGATATTAAAACAGTCATTAGAAGCGAGGAAATGAGTTCTTGTCTACATGCAACTGATTTTAGATTATACAATGCATCTTTTCTACGTTTAAATGCACATTTGCTGTCGTTATTTTTTTTCTTTTTTTATATAATTGTTTGCATCGTATGCATTGCAAACTCGTTTTAACACATAGTCTCTCCAGGCATGGCATAGATTCAACTATCCGACCATGCAAGTTACACCTTACTTTGAATATCAAACATGTGTCACTTTGCTCATTCTGGTCCGATCGAAGTACTTCAAAGGAACGAGCAGACACATTTCCTCGACAACTATTAAATATAAATAGATAACATCATGAGAAACGAATTGCATTAAATAATAAAAACGACTGCTTAATCACTTAGCGAAGCGCTTAAAGTCTTGGAAACTACAAGACGTGAATGGCCGAAATGTTGGTTGACGAAATGAATATGGCCATGGCCATGGGTTAATTGATTTCTTCTGGGTACGTGCACGTGTTGTATATATAATATGACCAGATAAATCAATAATGATGTACTGTTTATTCATGTAAGGTACGAAGAGGATATTTCCCATTAGCGATAAGTGCTCAATTCAGCCACACTAAAGTACTTCCAGTATCAAATCAGTAAATTAGTATTTTTCTGCCAAAGCGAAAGTTAGCGTTTTGCCAGTTTATATCTCAGAGATAAATATATTAAATTCACGAATACCAACAACACGGCTCCATAGCTCAGTTGGTTAGAGCGCCAGTCTAGTAAACTGAAGGTCACGAGTTCGAATCTCGTTGGAGCCTTTTTCACAAAATTTCAATTTTTAACCTTTCTTTTGACCGTCTCAACGAATAAACCAACGTTTCATGTTGATGCATTACACCGAAATCTGGTATATTTCTTATGGCATTTTATTAGTCTTTGCGAATGGTTTGTTATGTCGTCGGTTTTACTCTACTGTATATGCAAGTCCATAGGAAAACATTCACCACAAATGGCACGTTTGTATTCTATTTATTGCTACTAGACTCGATCCTATGGCCACACCTATGGCTAAAGTACTTTGTTAACGTTCGAAATCAATCAAACAATCTAGATGACAATAGATATTTGCCGCCAGGCTTAAAAGGAGTAAATTCGCAAAAATAAACAAGGCGGCTCCATAGCTCAGTTGGTTAGAGCGCCAGTCTAGTAAACTGGAGGTCACGAGTTCGAATCTCGTTGGAGCCTTTTTCACAACGTCTCAATGTTCACTCTATTTTGACCAGCATCTAGAGGCTCAGCTGTCGAATTTGTCTGATATGCTCATTCATAATTATATTACACACGAAAAATGGTCGGTGGAGGAATTTTCCATTTGATCAGTCTTGAGCATCAATTTTATTCGCACATGTCTGTGGATGAAGTGTCATGCTGACTTCTTTTTCTTCAGAATGGAAAAGGCCAAACCAGCAAACCGTGGGCGCACAGTGTGTATCCATCAACACCAGAAGATATTAAAACAGTCATTAGAAGCGAGGAAATGAGTTCTTGTCTACATGCAACTGATTTTAGATTATACAATGCATCTTTTCTACGTTTAAATGCACATTTGCTGTCGTTATTTTTTTTCTTTTTTTATATAATTGTTTGCATCGTATGCATTGCTTCACTCCAGTTGGATTTCTATTTAGCAAATACAAAAAGTTATAGTATTTAACCATTTTGCAAACTCGTTTTAACACATAGTCTCTCCAGGCATGGCATAGATTCAACTATCCGACCATGCAAGTTACACCTTACTTTGAATATCAAACATGTGTCACTTTGCTCATTCTGGTCCGATCGAAGTACTTCAAAGGAACGAGCAGACACATTTCCTCGACAACTATTAAATATAAATAGATAACATCATGAGAAACGAATTGCATTAAATAATAAAAACGACTGCTTAATCACTTAGCGAAGCGCTTAAAGTCTTGGAAACTACAAGATGTGAATGGCCGAAATGTTGGTTGACGAAATGAATATGGCCATCCATGGCCATGGGTTAATTGATTTCTTCTGGGTACGTGCACATGTTGTATATATAATATGACCAGATAAATCAATAATGATGTACTGTTTATTCATGTAAGGTACGAAGAGGATATTTCCCATTAGCGATAAGTGCTCAATTCAGCCACACTAAAGTACTTCCAGTATCAAATCAGTAAATTAGTATTTTTCTGCCAAAGCGAAAGTTAGCGTTTTGCCAGTTTATATCTCAGAGATAAATATATTAAATTCACGAATCCCAATAACACGGCTCCATAGCTCAGTTGGTTAGAGCGCCAGTCTAGTAAACTGGAGGTCACGAGTTCGAATCTCGTTGGAGCCTTTTTCACAAAATTTCAATTTTTAACCTTTCTTTTGACCGTCTCAACGAATAAACCAACGTTTCATGTTGATGCATTACACCGAAATCTGGTATATTTCTTATGGCATTTTATTAGTCTTTGCGAATGGTTTGTTATGTCGTCGGTTTTACTCTACTGTATATGCAAGTCCATAGGAAAACATTCACCACAAATGGCACGTTTGTATTCTATTTATTGCTACTAGACTCGATCCTATGGCCACACCTATGGCTAAAGTACTTTGTTAACGTTCGAAATCAATCAAACAATCTAGATGACAATAGATATTTGCCGCCAGGCTTAAAAGGAGTAAATTCGCAAAAATAAACAAGGCGGCTCCATAGCTCAGTTGGTTAGAGCGCCAGTCTAGTAAACTGGAGGTCACGAGTTCGAATCTCGTTGGAGCCTTTTTCACAACGTCTCAATGTTCACTCTATTTTGACCAGCATCTAGAGGCTCAGCTGTCGAATTTGTCTGATATGCTCATTCATAATTATATTACACACGGAAAATGGTCGGTGGAGGAATTTTCCATTTGATCAGTCTTGAGCATCAATTTTATTCGCACATGTCTGTGGATGAAGTGTCATGCTGACTTCTTTTTCTTCAGAATGGAAAAGGCCAAGCCAGCAAACCGTGGGCGCACAGTTTGTATCCATCAACACCAGAAGATATTAAAACAGTCATTAGAAGCGAGAAAATGAGTTCTTGTCTACATGCAACTGATTTTAGATTATACAATGCATCTTTTCTACGCTTAAATGCACATTTGCTGTCGTTATTTTTTTTCTTTTTTTATATAATTGTTTGCATCGTATGCATTGCTTCACTCTAGTTGGATTTCTATTTAGCAAATACAAAAAGTTATAGTATTTAACCATTTTGCAAACTCGTTTTAACACATAGTCTCTCCAGGCATGGCATAGATTCAACTATCCCACCATGCAAGTTACACCGTACTTTGAATATCAAACATGTATCACTTTGCTCATTCTGGTCCGATCGAAGTACTTCAAAGGAACGAGCAGACACATTTCCTCGACAACTATTAAATATAAATAGATAACATCATGAGAAACGAATTGCATTAAATAATAAAAACGACTGCTTAATCACTTAGCGTAGCGCTTAAAGTCTTGGAAACTACAAGACGTGAATGGCCGAAATGTTTGTTGACGAAATGAATATGGCCATGGCCATGGGTTAATTGATTTCTTCTGGGTACGTGCACATGTTGTATATATAATATGACCAGATAAATCAATAACGAGAAACCTGATGTACTGTTTATTCATGTAAGGTACGAAGAGGATATTTCCCATTAGCGATAAGTGCTCAATTCAGCCACACTAAAGTACTTCCAGTATCAAATCAGTAAATTAGTATTTTTCTGCCAAAGCGAAAGTTAGCGTTTTGCCAGTTTATATCTCAGAGATAAATATATTAAATTCACGAATCCCAACAACACGGCTCCATAGCTCAGTTGGTTAGAGCGCCAGTCTAGTAAACTGGAGGTCACGAGTTCGAATCTCGTTGGAGCCTTTTCACAAAATTTCAATTTTTAACCTTTCTTTTGACCGTCTCAACGAATAAACCAACGTTTCATGTTGATGCATTACACCGAAATCGGGTGTATTTCTTATGGCATTTTATTAGTCTTTGCGAATGGTTTGTTATGTCGTCGGTTTTACTCTATATGCAAGTCCATAGGAAAACATTCACCACAAATGGCACGTTTGTATTCTATTTATTGCTACTAGACTCGATCCTATGGCCACAACTATGGCTAAAGTACTTTGTTAACGTTCGAAATCAATCAAACAATCTAGATGACAATAGATATTTGCCGCCAGGCTTAAAAGGAGTAAATTCGCAAAAATAAACAAGGCGGCTCCATAGCTCAGTTGGTTAGAGCGCCAGTCTAGTAAACTGGAGGTCACGAGTTCGAATCTCGTTGGAGCCTTTTTCACAACGTCTCAATGTTCACTCTATTTTGACCAGCATCTAGAGGCTCAGCTGTCGAATTTGTCTGATATGCTCATTCATAATTATATTACACACGGAAAATGGTCGGTGGAGGAATTTTCCATTTGATCAGTCTTGAGCATCAATTTTATTCGCACATGTCTGTGGATGAAGTGTCATGCTGACTTCTTTTTCTTCAGAATGGAAAAGGCCAAGCCAGCAAACCGTGGGCGCACAGTTTGTATCCATCAACACCAGAAGATATTAAAACAGTCATTAGAAGCGAGAAAATGAGTTCTTGTCTACATGCAACTGATTTTAGATTATACAATGCATCTTTTCTACGTTTAAATGCACATTTGCTGTCGTTATTTTTTTTCTTTTTTTATATAATTGTTTGCATCGTATGCATTGCTTCACTCCAGTTGGATTTCTATTTAGCAAATACAAAAAGTTATAGTATTTAACCATTTTGCAAACTCGTTTTAACACATAGTCTCTCCAGGCATGGCATAGATTCAACTATCCGACCATGCAAGTTACACCTTACTTTGAATATCAAACATGTGTCACTTTGCTCATTCTGGTCCGATCGAAGTACTTCAAAGGAACGAGCAGACACATTTCCTCGACAACTATTAAATATAAATAGATAACATCATGAGAAACGAATTGCATTAAATAATAAAAACGACTGCTTAATCACTTAGCGAAGCGCTTAAAGTCTTGGAAACTACAAGACGTGAATGGCCGAAATGTTGGTTGACGAAATGAATATGGCCATGGCCATGGGTTAATTGATTTCTTCTGGGTACGTGCACGTGTTGTATATATAATATGACCAGATAAATCAATAATGATGTACTGTTTATTCATGTAAGGTACGAAGAGGATATTTCCCATTAGCGATAAGTGCTCAATTCAGCCACACTAAAGTACTTCCAGTATCAAATCAGTAAATTAGTATTTTTCTGCCAAAGCGAAAGTTAGCGTTTTGCCAGTTTATATCTCAGAGATAAATATATTAAATTCACGAACCCCAACAACACGGCTCCATAGCTCAGTTGGTTAGAGCGCCAGTCTAGTAAACTGGAGGTCACGAGTTCGAATCTCGTTGGAACCTTTTTCACAAAATTTCAATTTTTAACCTTTCTTTTGACCGTCTCAACGAATAAACCAACGTTTCATGTTGATGCATTACACCGAAATCTGGTATATTTCTTATGGCATTTTATTAGTCTTTGCGAATGGTTTGTTATGTCGTCGGTTTTACTCTACTGTATATGCAAGTCCATAGGAAAACATTCACCACAAATGGCACGTTTGTATTCTATTTATTGCTACTAGACTCGATCCTATGGCCACACCTATGGCTAAAGTACTTTGTTAACGTTCGAAATCAATCAAACAATCTAGATGACAATAGATATTTGCCGCCAGGCTTAAAAGGAGTAAATTCGCAAAAATAAACAAGGCGGCTCCATAGCTCAGTTGGTTAGAGCGCCAGTCTAGTAAACTGGAGGTCACGAGTTCGAATCTCGTTGGAGCCTTTTTCACAACGTCTCAATGTTCACTCTATTTTGACCAGCATCTAGAGGCTCAGCTGTCGAATTTGTCTGATATGCTCATTCATAATTATATTACACACGGAAAATGGTCGGTGGAGGAATTTTTCATTTGATCAGTCTTGAGCATCAATTTTATTCGCACATGTCTGTGGATGAAGTGTCATGCTGACTTCTTTTTCTTCAGAATGGAAAAGGCCAAACCAGCAAACCGTGGGCGCACAGTGTGTATCCATCAACACCAGAAGATATTAAAACAGTCATTAGAAGCGAGGAAATGAGTTCTTGTCTACATGCAACTGATTTTAGATTATACAATGCATCTTTTCTACGTTTAAATGCACATTTGCTGTCGTTATTTTTTTTCTTTTTTTATATAATTGTTTGCATCGTATGCATTGCAAACTCGTTTTAACACATAGTCTCTCCAGGCATGGCATAGATTCAACTATCCGACCATGCAAGTTACACCTTACTTTGAATATCAAACATGTGTCACTTTGCTCATTCTGGTCCGATCGAAGTACTTCAAAGGAACGAGCAGACACATTTCCTCGACAACTATTAAATATAAATAGATAACATCATGAGAAACGAATTGCATTAAATAATGAAAACGACTGCTTAATCACTTAGCGAAGCGCTTAAAGTTTTGGAAACTACAAGACGTGAATGGCCGAAATGTTGGTTGACGAAATGAATATGGCCATGGGTTAATTGATTTCTTCTGGGTACGTGCACATGTTGTATATATAATATGACCAGATAAATCAATAATGATGTACTGTTTATTCATGTAAGGTACGAAGAGGATATTTCCCATTAGCGATAAGTGCTCAATTCAGCCACACTAAAGTACTTCCAGTATCAAATCAGTAAATTAGTATTTTTCTGCCAAAGCGAAAGTTAGCGTTTTGCCAGTTTATATCTCAGAGATAAATATATTAAATTCACGAATCCCAACAACACGGCTCCATAGCTCAGTTGGTTAGAGCGCCAGTCTAGTAAACTGGAGGTCACGAGTTCGAATCTCGTTGGAGCCTTTTTCACAAAATTTCAATTTTTAACCTTTCTTTTGACCGTCTCAACGAATAAACCAACGTTTCATGTTGATGCATTACACCGAAATCGGGTATATTTCTTATGGCATTTTATTAGTCTTTGCGAATGGTTTGTTATGTCGTCGGTTTTACTCTACTGTATATGCAAGTCCATAGGAAAACATTCACCACAAATGGCACGTTTGTATTCTATTTATTGCTACTAGACTCGATCCTATGGCCACAACTATGGCTAAAGTACTTTGTTAACGTTCGAAATCAATCAAACAATCTAGATGACAATAGATATTTGCCGCCAGGCTTAAAAGGAGTAAATTCGCAAAAATAAACAAGGCGGCTCCATAGCTCAGTTGGTTAGAGCGCCAGTCTAGTAAACTGGAGGTCACGAGTTCGAATCTCGTTGGAGCCTTTTTCACAACGTCTCAATGTTCACTCTATTTTGACCAGCATCTAGAGGCTCAGCTGTCGAATTTGTCTGATATGCTCATTCATAATTATATTACACACGGAAAATGGTCGGTGGAGGAATTTTTCATTTGATCAGTCTTGAGCATCAATTTTATTCGCACATGTCTGTGGATGAAGTGTCATGCTGACTTCTTTTTCTTCAGAATGGAAAAGGCCAAACCAGCAAACCGTGGGCGCACAGTGTGTATCCATCAACACCAGAAGATATTAAAACAGTCATTAGAAGCGAGGAAATGAGTTCTTGTCTACATGCAACTGATTTTAGATTATACAATGCATCTTTTCTACGTTTAAATGCACATTTGCTGTCGTTATTTTTTTTCTTTTTTTATATAATTGTTTGCATCGTATGCATTGCTTCACTCCAGTTGGATTTCTATTTAGCAAATACAAAAAGTTATAGTATTTAACCATTTTGCAAACTCGTTTTAACACATAGTCTCTCCAGGCATGGCATAGATTCAACTATCCGACCATGCAAGTTACACCTTACTTTGAATATCAAACATGTGTCACTTTGCTCATTCTGGTCCGATCGAAGTACTTCAAAGGAACGAGCAGACACATTTCCTCGACAACTATTAAATATAAATAGATAACATCATGAGAAACGAATTGCATTAAATAATAAAAACGACTGCTTAATCACTTAGCGAAGCACTTAAAGTCTTGGAAACTACAAGACGTGAATGGCCGAAATGTTGGTTGACGAAATGAATATGGCCATCCATGGCCATGGGTTAATTGATTTCTTCTGGGTACGTGCACATGTTGTATATATAATATGACCAGATAAATCAATAATGATGTACTGTTTATTCATGTAAGGTACGAAGAGGATATTTCCCATTAGCGATAAGTGCTCAATTCAGCCACACTAAAGTACTTCCAGTATCAAATCAGTAAATTAGTATTTTTCTGCCAAAGCGAAAGTTAGCGTTTTGCCAGTTTATATGTCAGAGATAAATATATTAAATTCACGAATCCCAACAACACGGCTCCATAGCTCAGTTGGTTAGAGCGCCAGTCTAGTAAACTGGAGGTCACGAGTTCGAATCTCGTTGGAGCCTTTTTCACAAAATTTCAATTTTTAACCTTTCTTTTGACCGTCTCAACGAATAAACCAACGTTTCATGTTGATGCATTACACCGAAATCTGGTATATTTCTTATGGCATTTTATTAGTCTTTGCGAATGGTTTGTTATGTCGTCGGTTTTACTCTACTGTATATGCAAGTCCATAGGAAAACATTCACCACAAATGGCACGTTTGTATTCTATTTATTGCTACTAGACTCGATCCTATGGCCACACCTATGGCTAAAGTACTTTGTTAACGTTCGAAATCAATCAAACAATCTAGATGACAATAGATATTTGCCGCCAGGCTTAAAAGGAGTAAATTCGCAAAAATAAACAAGGCGGCTCCATAGCTCAGTTGGTTAGAGCGCCAGTCTAGTAAACTGGAGGTCACGAGTTCGAATCTCGTTGGAGCCTTTTTCACAACGTCTCAATGTTCACTCTATTTTGACCAGCATCTAGAGGCTCAGCTGTCGAATTTGTCTGATATGCTCATTCATAATTATATTACACACGGAAAATGGTCGGTGGAGGAATTTTTCATTTGATCAGTCTTGAGCATCAATTTTATTCGCACATGTCTGTGGATGAAGTGTCATGCTGACTTCTTTTTCTTCAGAATGGAAAAGGCCAAACCAGCAAACCGTGGGCGCACAGTGTGTATCCATCAACACCAGAAGATATTAAAACAGTCATTAGAAGCGAGGAAATGAGTTCTTGTCTACATGCAACTGATTTTAGATTATACAATGCATCTTTTCTACGTTTAAATGCACATTTGCTGTCGTTATTTTTTTTCTTTTTTTATATAATTGTTTGCATCGTATGCATTGCAAACTCGTTTTAACACATAGTCTCTCCAGGCATGGCATAGATTCAACTATCCGACCATGCAAGTTACACCTTACTTTGAATATCAAACATGTGTCACTTTGCTCATTCTGGTCCGATCGAAGTACTTCAAAGGAACGAGCAGACACATTTCCTCGACAACTATTAAATATAAATAGATAACATCATGAGAAACGAATTGCATTAAATAATAAAAACGACTGCTTAATCACTTAGCGAAGCGCTTAAAGTCTTGGAAACTACAAGACGTGAATGGCCGAAATGTTGGTTGACGAAATGAATATGGCCATGGCCATGGGTTAATTGATTTCTTCTGGGTACGTGCACGTGTTGTATATATAATATGACCAGATAAATCAATAATGATGTACTGTTTATTCATGTAAGGTACGAAGAGGATATTTCCCATTAGCGATAAGTGCTCAATTCAGCCACACTAAAGTACTTCCAGTATCAAATCAGTAAATTAGTATTTTTCTGCCAAAGCGAAAGTTAGCGTTTTGCCAGTTTATATCTCAGAGATAAATATATTAAATTCACGAATACCAACAACACGGCTCCATAGCTCAGTTGGTTAGAGCGCCAGTCTAGTAAACTGAAGGTCACGAGTTCGAATCTCGTTGGTGCCTTTTTCACAAAATTTCAATTTTTAACCTTTCTTTTGACCGTCTCAACGAATAAACCAACGTTTCATGTTGATGCATTACACCGAAATCTGGTATATTTCTTATGGCATTTTATTAGTCTTTGCGAATGGTTTGTTATGTCGTCGGTTTTACTCTACTGTATATGCAAGTCCATAGGAAAACATTCACCACAAATGGCACGTTTGTATTCTATTTATTGCTACTAGACTCGATCCTATGGCCACACCTATGGCTAAAGTACTTTGTTAACGTTCGAAATCAATCAAACAATCTAGATGACAATAGATATTTGCCGCCAGGCTTAAAAGGAGTAAATTCGCAAAAATAAACAAGGCGGCTCCATAGCTCAGTTGGTTAGAGCGCCAGTCTAGTAAACTGGAGGTCACGAGTTCGAATCTCGTTGGAGCCTTTTTCACAACGTCTCAATGTTCACTCTATTTTGACCAGCATCTAGAGGCTCAGCTGTCGAATTTGTCTGATATGCTCATTCATAATTATATTACACACGAAAAATGGTCGGTGGAGGAATTTTCCATTTGATCAGTCTTGAGCATCAATTTTATTCGCACATGTCTGTGGATGAAGTGTCATGCTGACTTCTTTTTCTTCAGAATGGAAAAGGCCAAACCAGCAAACCGTGGGCGCACAGTGTGTATCCATCAACACCAGAAGATATTAAAACAGTCATTAGAAGCGAGGAAATGAGTTCTTGTCTACATGCAACTGATTTTAGATTATACAATGCATCTTTTCTACGTTTAAATGCACATTTGCTGTCGTTATTTTTTTTCTTTTTTTATATAATTGTTTGCATCGTATGCATTGCTTCACTCCAGTTGGATTTCTATTTAGCAAATACAAAAAGTTATAGTATTTAACCATTTTGCAAACTCGTTTTAACACATAGTCTCTCCAGGCATGGCATAGATTCAACTATCCGACCATGCAAGTTACACCTTACTTTGAATATCAAACATGTGTCACTTTGCTCATTCTGGTCCGATCGAAGTACTTCAAAGGAACGAGCAGACACATTTCCTCGACAACTATTAAATATAAATAGATAACATCATGAGAAACGAATTGCATTAAATAATAAAAACGACTGCTTAATCACTTAGCGAAGCGCTTAAAGTCTTGGAAACTACAAGATGTGAATGGCCGAAATGTTGGTTGACGAAATGAATATGGCCATCCATGGCCATGGGTTAATTGATTTCTTCTGGGTACGTGCACATGTTGTATATATAATATGACCAGATAAATCAATAATGATGTACTGTTTATTCATGTAAGGTACGAAGAGGATATTTCCCATTAGCGATAAGTGCTCAATTCAGCCACACTAAAGTACTTCCAGTATCAAATCAGTAAATTAGTATTTTTCTGCCAAAGCGAAAGTTAGCGTTTTGCCAGTTTATATCTCAGAGATAAATATATTAAATTCACGAATCCCAATAACACGGCTCCATAGCTCAGTTGGTTAGAGCGCCAGTCTAGTAAACTGGAGGTCACGAGTTCGAATCTCGTTGGAGCCTTTTTCACAAAATTTCAATTTTTAACCTTTCTTTTGACCGTCTCAACGAATAAACCAACGTTTCATGTTGATGCATTACACCGAAATCTGGTATATTTCTTATGGCATTTTATTAGTCTTTGCGAATGGTTTGTTATGTCGTCGGTTTTACTCTACTGTATATGCAAGTCCATAGGAAAACATTCACCACAAATGGCACGTTTGTATTCTATTTATTGCTACTAGACTCGATCCTATGGCCACAACCATGGCTAAAGTACTTTGTTAACGTTCGAAATCAATCAAACAATCTAGATGACAATAGATATTTGCCGCCAGGCTTAAAAGGAGTAAATTCGCAAAAATAAACAAGGCGGCTCCATAGCTCAGTTGGTTAGAGCGCCAGTCTAGTAAACTGGAGGTCACGAGTTCGAATCTCGTTGGAGCCTTTTTCACAACGTCTCAATGTTCACTCTATTTTGACCAGCATCTAGAGGCTCAGCTGTCGAATTTGTCTGATATGCTCATTCATAATTATATTACACACGGAAAATGGTCGGTGGAGGAATTTTTCATTTGATCAGTCTTGAGCATCAATTTTATTCGCACATGTCTGTGGATGAAGTGTCATGCTGACTTCTTTTTCTTCAGAATGGAAAAGGCCAAACCAGCAAACCGTGGGCGCACAGTGTGTATCCATCAACACCAGAAGATATTAAAACAGTCATTAGAAGCGAGGAAATGAGTTCTTGTCTACATGCAACTGATTTTAGATTATACAATGCATCTTTTCTACGTTTAAATGCACATTTGCTGTCGTTATTTTTTTTCTTTTTTTATATAATTGTTTGCATCGTATGCATTGCTTCACTCCAGTTGGATTTCTATTTAGCAAATACAAAAAGTTATAGTATTTAACCATTTTGCAAACTCGTTTTAACACATAGTCTCTCCAGGCATGGCATAGATTCAACTATCCGACCATGCAAGTTACACCTTACTTTGAATATCAAACATGTGTCACTTTGCTCATTCTGGTCCGATCGAAGTACTTCAAAGGAACGAGCAGACACATTTCCTCGACAACTATTAAATATAAATAGATAACATCATGAGAAACGAATTGCATTAAATAATAAAAACGACTGCTTAATCACTTAGCGAAGCGCTTAAAGTCTTGGAAACTACAAGATGTGAATGGCCGAAATGTTGGTTGACGAAATGAATATGGCCATCCATGGCCATGGGTTAATTGATTTCTTCTGGGTACGTGCACATGTTGTATATATAATATGACCAGATAAATCAATAATGATGTACTGTTTATTCATGTAAGGTACGAAGAGGATATTTCCCATTAGCGATAAGTGCTCAATTCAGCCACACTAAAGTACTTCCAGTATCAAATCAGTAAATTAGTATTTTTCTGCCAAAGCGAAAGTTAGCGTTTTGCCAGTTTATATCTCAGAGATAAATATATTAAATTCACGAATCCCAATAACACGGCTCCATAGCTCAGTTGGTTAGAGCGCCAGTCTAGTAAACTGGAGGTCACGAGTTCGAATCTCGTTGGAGCCTTTTTCACAAAATTTCAATTTTTAACCTTTCTTTTGACCGTCTCAACGAATAAACCAACGTTTCATGTTGATGCATTACACCGAAATCTGGTATATTTCTTATGGCATTTTATTAGTCTTTGCGAATGGTTTGTTATGTCGTCGGTTTTACTCTACTGTATATGCAAGTCCATAGGAAAACATTCACCACAAATGGCACGTTTGTATTCTATTTATTGCTACTAGACTCGATCCTATGGCCACAACCATGGCTAAAGTACTTTGTTAACGTTCGAAATCAATCAAACAATCTAGATGACAATAGATATTTGCCGCCAGGCTTAAAAGGAGTAAATTCGCAAAAATAAACAAGGCGGCTCCATAGCTCAGTTGGTTAGAGCGCCAGTCTAGTAAACTGGAGGTCACGAGTTCGAATCTCGTTGGAGCCTTTTTCACAACGTCTCAATGTTCACTCTATTTTGACCAGCATCTAGAGGCTCAGCTGTCGAATTTGTCTGATATGCTCATTCATAATTATATTACACACGGAAAATGGTCGGTGGAGGAATTTTCCATTTGATCAGTCTTGAGCATCAATTTTATTCGCACATGTCTGTGGATGAAGTGTCATGCTGACTTCTTTTTCTTCAGAATGGAAAAGGCCAAGCCAGCAAACCGTGGGCGCACAGTTTGTATCCATCAACACCAGAAGATATTAAAACAGTCATTAGAAGCGAGGAAATGAGTTCTTGTCTACATGCAACTGATTTTAGATTATACAATGCATCTTTTCTACGTTTAAATGCACATTTGCTGTCGTTATTTTTTTTCTTTTTTTATATAATTGTTTGCATCGTATGCATTGCTTCACTCTAGTTGGATTTCTATTTAGCAAATACAAAAAGTTATAGTATTTAACCATTTTGCAAACTCGTTTTAACACATAGTCTCTCCAGGCATGGCATAGATTCAACTATCCCACCATGCAAGTTACACCGTACTTTGAATATCAAACATGTATCACTTTGCTCATTCTGGTCCGATCGAAGTACTTCAAAGGAACGAGCAGACACATTTCCTCGACAACTATTAAATATAAATAGATAACATCATGAGAAACGAATTGCATTAAATAATAAAAACGACTGCTTAATCACTTAGCGTAGCGCTTAAAGTCTTGGAAACTACAAGACGTGAATGGCCGAAATGTTGGTTGACGAAATGAATATGGCCATGGCCATGGGTTAATTGATTTCTTCTGGGTACGTGCACATGTTGTATATATAATATGACCAGATAAATCAATAACGAGAAACCTGATGTACTGTTTATTCATGTAAGGTACGAAGAGGATATTTCCCATTAGCGATAAGTGCTCAATTCAGCCACACTAAAGTACTTCCAGTATCAAATCAGTAAATTAGTATTTTTCTGCCAAAGCGAAAGTTAGCGTTTTGCCAGTTTATATCTCAGAGATAAATATATTAAATTCACGAATCCCAACAACACGGCTCCATAGCTCAGTTGGTTAGAGCGCCAGTCTAGTAAACTGGAGGTCACGAGTTCGAATCTCGTTGGAGCCTTTTCACAAAATTTCAATTTTTAACCTTTCTTTTGACCGTCTCAACGAATAAACCAACGTTTCATGTTGATGCATTACACCGAAATCGGGTGTATTTCTTATGGCATTTTATTAGTCTTTGCGAATGGTTTGTTATGTCGTCGGTTTTACTCTATATGCAAGTCCATAGGAAAACATTCACCACAAATGGCACGTTTGTATTCTATTTATTGCTACTAGACTCGATCCTATGGCCACAACTATGGCTAAAGTACTTTGTTAACGTTCGAAATCAATCAAACAATCTAGATGACAATAGATATTTGCCGCCAGGCTTAAAAGGAGTAAATTCGCAAAAATAAACAAGGCGGCTCCATAGCTCAGTTGGTTAGAGCGCCAGTCTAGTAAACTGGAGGTCACGAGTTCGAATCTCGTTGGAGCCTTTTTCACAACGTCTCAATGTTCACTCTATTTTGACCAGCATCTAGAGGCTCAGCTGTCGAATTTGTCTGATATGCTCATTCATAATTATATTACACACGGAAAATGGTCGGTGGAGGAATTTTTCATTTGATCAGTCTTGAGCATCAATTTTATTCGCACATGTCTGTGGATGAAGTGTCATGCTGACTTCTTTTTCTTCAGAATGGAAAAGGCCAAACCAGCAAACCGTGGGCGCACAGTGTGTATCCATCAACACCAGAAGATATTAAAACAGTCATTAGAAGCGAGGAAATGAGTTCTTGTCTACATGCAACTGATTTTAGATTATACAATGCATCTTTTCTACGTTTAAATGCACATTTGCTGTCGTTATTTTTTTTCTTTTTTTATATAATTGTTTGCATCGTATGCATTGCAAACTCGTTTTAACACATAGTCTCTCCAGGCATGGCATAGATTCAACTATCCGACCATGCAAGTTACACCTTACTTTGAATATCAAACATGTGTCACTTTGCTCATTCTGGTCCGATCGAAGTACTTCAAAGGAACGAGCAGACACATTTCCTCGACAACTATTAAATATAAATAGATAACATCATGAGAAACGAATTGCATTAAATAATAAAAACGACTGCTTAATCACTTAGCGAAGCGCTTAAAGTCTTGGAAACTACAAGACGTGAATGGCCGAAATGTTGGTTGACGAAATGAATATGGCCATGGGTTAATTGATTTCTTCTGGGTACGTGCACATGTTGTATATATAATATGACCAGATAAATCAATAATGATGTACTGTTTATTCATGTAAGGTACGAAGAGGATATTTCCCATTAGCGATAAGTGCTCAATTCAGCCACACTAAAGTACTTCCAGTATCAAATCAGTAAATTAGTATTTTTCTGCCAAAGCGAAAGTTAGCGTTTTGCCAGTTTATATCTCAGAGATAAATATATTAAATTCACGAATCCCAATAACACGGCTCCATAGCTCAGTTGGTTGGAGCGCCAGTCTAGTAAACTGGAGGTCACGAGTTCGAATCTCGTTGGAGCCTTTTTCACAAAATTTCAATTTTTAACCTTTCTTTTGACCGTCTCAATGAATAAACCAACGTTTCATGTTGATGCATTACACCGAAATCTGGTGTATTTCTTATGGCATTTTATTAGTCTTTGCGAATGGTTTGTTATGTCGTCGGTTTTACTCTACTGTATATGCAAGTCCATAGGAAAACATTCACCACAAATGGCACGTTTGTATTCTATTTATTGCTACTAGACTCGATCCTATGGCCACACCTATGGCTAAAGTACTTTGTTAACGTTCGAAATCAATCAAACAATCTAGATGACAATAGATATTTGCCGCCAGGCTTAAAAGGAGTAAATTCGCAAAAATAAACAAGGCGGCTCCATAGCTCAGTTGGTTAGAGCGCCAGTCTAGTAAACTGGAGGTCACGAGTTCGAATCTCGTTGGAGCCTTTTTCACAAAATTTCAATTTTTAACCTTTCTTTTGACCGTCTCAACGAATAAACCAACGTTTCATGTTGATGCATTACACCGAAATCTGGTATATTTCTTATGGCATTTTATTAGTCTTTGCGAATGGTTTGTTATGTCGTCGGTTTTACTCTACTGTATATGCAAGTCCATAGGAAAACATTCACCACAAATGGCACGTTTGTATTCTATTTATTGCTACTAGACTCGATCCTATGGCCACACCTATGGCTAAAGTACTTTGTTAACGTTCGAAATCAATCAAACAATTAGATGACAATAGATATTTGCCGCCAGGCTTAAAAGGAGTAAATTCGCAAAAATAAACAAGGCGGCTCCATAGCTCAGTTGGTTAGAGCGCCAGTCTAGTAAACTGGAGGTCACGAGTTCGAATCTCGTTGGAGCCTTTTTCACAACGTCTCAATGTTCACTCTATTTTGACCAGCATCTAGAGGCTCAGCTGTCGAATTTGTCTGATATGCTCATTCATAATTATATTACACACGGAAAATGGTCGGTGGAGGAATTTTTCATTTGATCAGTCTTGAGCATCAATTTTATTCGCACATGTCTGTGGATGAAGTGTCATGCTGACTTCTTTTTCTTCAGAATGGAAAAGGCCAAACCAGCAAACCGTGGGCGCACAGTGTGTATCCATCAACACCAGAAGATATTAAAACAGTCATTAGAAGCGAGGAAATGAGTTCTTGTCTACATGCAACTGATTTTAGATTATACAATGCATCTTTTCTACGTTTAAATGCACATTTGCTGTCGTTATTTTTTTTCTTTTTTTATATAATTGTTTGCATCGTATGCATTGCTTCACTCTAGTTGGATTTCTATTTAGCAAATACAAAAAGTTATAGTATTTAACCATTTTGCAAACTCGTTTTAACACATAGTCTCTCCAGGCATGGCATAGATTCAACTATCCCACCATGCAAGTTACACCGTACTTTGAATATCAAACATGTATCACTTTGCTCATTCTGGTCCGATCGAAGTACTTCAAAGGAACGAGCAGACACATTTCCTCGACAACTATTAAATATAAATAGATAACATCATGAGAAACGAATTGCATTAAATAATAAAAACGACTGCTTAATCACTTAGCGAAGCGCTTAAAGTCTTGGAAACTACAAGACGTGAATGGCCGAAATGTTGGTTGACGAAATGAATATGGCCATGGGTTAATTGATTTCTTCTGGGTACGTGCACATGTTGTATATATAATATGACCAGATAAATCAATAATGATGTACTGTTTATTCATGTAAGGTACGAAGAGGATATTTCCCATTAGCGATAAGTGCTCAATTCAGCCACACTAAAGTACTTCCAGTATCAAATCAGTAAATTAGTATTTTTCTGCCAAAGCGAAAGTTAGCGTTTTGCCAGTTTATATCTCAGAGATAAATATATTAAATTCACGAATCCCAATAACACGGCTCCATAGCTCAGTTGGTTGGAGCGCCAGTCTAGTAAACTGGAGGTCACGAGTTCGAATCTCGTTGGAGCCTTTTTCACAAAATTTCAATTTTTAACCTTTCTTTTGACCGTCTCAATGAATAAACCAACGTTTCATGTTGATGCATTACACCGAAATCTGGTGTATTTCTTATGGCATTTTATTAGTCTTTGCGAATGGTTTGTTATGTCGTCGGTTTTACTCTACTGTATATGCAAGTCCATAGGAAAACATTCACCACAAATGGCACGTTTGTATTCTATTTATTGCTACTAGACTCGATCCTATGGCCACACCTATGGCTAAAGTACTTTGTTAACGTTCGAAATCAATCAAACAATTAGATGACAATAGATATTTGCCGCCAGGCTTAAAAGGAGTAAATTCGCAAAAATAAACAAGGCGGCTCCATAGCTCAGTTGGTTAGAGCGCCAGTCTAGTAAACTGGAGGTCACGAGTTCGAATCTCGTTGGAGCCTTTTTCACAACGTCTCAATGTTCACTCTATTTTGACCAGCATCTAGAGGCTCAGCTGTCGAATTTGTCTGATATGCTCATTCATAATTATATTACACACGGAAAATGGTCGGTGGAGGAATTTTTCATTTGATCAGTCTTGAGCATCAATTTTATTCGCACATGTCTGTGGATGAAGTGTCATGCTGACTTCTTTTTCTTCAGAATGGAAAAGGCCAAACCAGCAAACCGTGGGCGCACAGTGTGTATCCATCAACACCAGAAGATATTAAAACAGTCATTAGAAGCGAGGAAATGAGTTCTTGTCTACATGCAACTGATTTTAGATTATACAATGCATCTTTTCTACGTTTAAATGCACATTTGCTGTCGTTATTTTTTTTCTTTTTTTATATAATTGTTTGCATCGTATGCATTGCTTCACTCTAGTTGGATTTCTATTTAGCAAATACAAAAAGTTATAGTATTTAACCATTTTGCAAACTCGTTTTAACACATAGTCTCTCCAGGCATGGCATAGATTCAACTATCCCACCATGCAAGTTACACCGTACTTTGAATATCAAACATGTATCACTTTGCTCATTCTGGTCCGATCGAAGTACTTCAAAGGAACGAGCAGACACATTTCCTCGACAACTATTAAATATAAATAGATAACATCATGAGAAACGAATTGCATTAAATAATAAAAACGACTGCTTAATCACTTAGCGTAGCGCTTAAAGTCTTGGAAACTACAAGACGTGAATGGCCGAAATGTTGGTTGACGAAATGAATATGGCCATGGCCATGGGTTAATTGATTTCTTCTGGGTACGTGCACATGTTGTATATATAATATGACCAGATAAATCAATAACGAGAAACCTGATGTACTGTTTATTCATGTAAGGTACGAAGAGGATATTTCCCATTAGCGATAAGTGCTCAATTCAGCCACACTAAAGTACTTCCAGTATCAAATCAGTAAATTAGTATTTTTCTGCCAAAGCGAAAGTTAGCGTTTTGCCAGTTTATATCTCAGAGATAAATATATTAAATTCACGAATCCCAACAACACGGCTCCATAGCTCAGTTGGTTAGAGCGCCAGTCTAGTAAACTGGAGGTCACGAGTTCGAATCTCGTTGGAGCCTTTTCACAAAATTTCAATTTTTAACCTTTCTTTTGACCGTCTCAACGAATAAACCAACGTTTCATGTTGATGCATTACACCGAAATCGGGTGTATTTCTTATGGCATTTTATTAGTCTTTGCGAATGGTTTGTTATGTCGTCGGTTTTACTCTATATGCAAGTCCATAGGAAAACATTCACCACAAATGGCACGTTTGTATTCTATTTATTGCTACTAGACTCGATCCTATGGCCACAACTATGGCTAAAGTACTTTGTTAACGTTCGAAATCAATCAAACAATCTAGATGACAATAGATATTTGCCGCCAGGCTTAAAAGGAGTAAATTCGCAAAAATAAACAAGGCGGCTCCATAGCTCAGTTGGTTAGAGCGCCAGTCTAGTAAACTGGAGGTCACGAGTTCGAATCTCGTTGGAGCCTTTTTCACAACGTCTCAATGTTCACTCTATTTTGACCAGCATCTAGAGGCTCAGCTGTCGAATTTGTCTGATATGCTCATTCATAATTATATTACACACGGAAAATGGTCGGTGGAGGAATTTTTCATTTGATCAGTCTTGAGCATCAATTTTATTCGCACATGTCTGTGGATGAAGTGTCATGCTGACTTCTTTTTCTTCAGAATGGAAAAGGCCAAACCAGCAAACCGTGGGCGCACAGTGTGTATCCATCAACACCAGAAGATATTAAAACAGTCATTAGAAGCGAGGAAATGAGTTCTTGTCTACATGCAACTGATTTTAGATTATACAATGCATCTTTTCTACGTTTAAATGCACATTTGCTGTCGTTATTTTTTTTCTTTTTTTATATAATTGTTTGCATCGTATGCATTGCAAACTCGTTTTAACACATAGTCTCTCCAGGCATGGCATAGATTCAACTATCCGACCATGCAAGTTACACCTTACTTTGAATATCAAACATGTGTCACTTTGCTCATTCTGGTCCGATCGAAGTACTTCAAAGGAACGAGCAGACACATTTCCTCGACAACTATTAAATATAAATAGATAACATCATGAGAAACGAATTGCATTAAATAATAAAAACGACTGCTTAATCACTTAGCGAAGCGCTTAAAGTCTTGGAAACTACAAGACGTGAATGGCCGAAATGTTGGTTGACGAAATGAATATGGCCATGGGTTAATTGATTTCTTCTGGGTACGTGCACATGTTGTATATATAATATGACCAGATAAATCAATAATGATGTACTGTTTATTCATGTAAGGTACGAAGAGGATATTTCCCATTAGCGATAAGTGCTCAATTCAGCCACACTAAAGTACTTCCAGTATCAAATCAGTAAATTAGTATTTTTCTGCCAAAGCGAAAGTTAGCGTTTTGCCAGTTTATATCTCAGAGATAAATATATTAAATTCACGAATCCCAATTACACGGCTCCATAGCTCAGTTGGTTAGAGCGCCAGTCTAGTAAACTGGAGGTCACGAGTTCGAATCTCGTTGGAGCCTTTTTCACAAAATTTCAATTTTTAACCTTTCTTTTGACCGTCTCAACGAATAAACCAACGTTTCATGTTGATGCATTACACCGAAATCGGGTGTATTTCTTATGGCATTTTATTAGTCTTTGCGAATGGTTTGTTATGTCGTCGGTTTTACTCTACTGTATATGCAAGTCCATAGGAAAACATTCACCACAAATGGCACGTTTGTATTCTATTTATTGCTACTAGACTCGATCCTATGGCCACACCTATGGCTAAAGTACTTTGTTAACGTTCGAAATCAATCAAACAATCTAGATGACAATAGATATTTGCCGCCAGGCTTAAAAGGAGTAAATTCGCAAAAATAAACAAGGCGGCTCCATAGCTCAGTTGGTTAGAGCGCCAGTCTAGTAAACTGGAGGTCACGAGTTCGAATCTCGTTGGAGCCTTTTTCACAACGTCTCAATGTTCACTCTATTTTGACCAGCATCTAGAGGCTCAGCTGTCGAATTTGTCTGATATGCTCATTCATAATTATATTACACACGGAAAATGGTCGGTGGAGGAATTTTTCATTTGATCAGTCTTGAGCATCAATTTTATTCGCACATGTCTGTGGATGAAGTGTCATGCTGACTTCTTTTTCTTCAGAATGGAAAAGGCCAAACCAGCAAACCGTGGGCGCACAGTGTGTATCCATCAACACCAGAAGATATTAAAACAGTCATTAGAAGCGAGGAAATGAGTTCTTGTCTACATGCAACTGATTTTAGATTATACAATGCATCTTTTCTACGTTTAAATGCACATTTGCTGTCGTTATTTTTTTTCTTTTTTTATATAATTGTTTGCATCGTATGCATTGCAAACTCTAGTTGGATTTCTATTTAGCAAATACAAAAAGTTATAGTATTTAACCATTTTGCAAACTCGTTTTAACACATAGTCTCTCCAGGCATGGCATAGATTCAACTATCCCACCATGCAAGTTACACCGTACTTTGAATATCAAACATGTATCACTTTGCTCATTCTGGTCCGATCGAAGTACTTCAAAGGAACGAGCAGACACATTTCCTCGACAACTATTAAATATAAATAGATAACATCATGAGAAACGAATTGCATTAAATAATAAAAACGACTGCTTAATCACTTAGCGAAGCGCTTAAAGTCTTGGAAACTACAAGACGTGAATGGCCGAAATGTTGGTTGACGAAATGAATATGGCCATGGGTTAATTGATTTCTTCTGGGTACGTGCACATGTTGTATATATAATATGACCAGATAAATCAATAATGATGTACTGTTTATTCATGTAAGGTACGAAGAGGATATTTCCCATTAGCGATAAGTGCTCAATTCAGCCACACTAAAGTACTTCCAGTATCAAATCAGTAAATTAGTATTTTTCTGCCAAAGCGAAAGTTAGCGTTTTGCCAGTTTATATCTCAGAGATAAATATATTAAATTCACGAATCCCAATAACACGGCTCCATAGCTCAGTTGGTTGGAGCGCCAGTCTAGTAAACTGGAGGTCACGAGTTCGAATCTCGTTGGAGCCTTTTTCACAAAATTTCAATTTTTAACCTTTCTTTTGACCGTCTCAATGAATAAACCAACGTTTCATGTTGATGCATTACACCGAAATCTGGTGTATTTCTTATGGCATTTTATTAGTCTTTGCGAATGGTTTGTTATGTCGTCGGTTTTACTCTACTGTATATGCAAGTCCATAGGAAAACATTCACCACAAATGGCACGTTTGTATTCTATTTATTGCTACTAGACTCGATCCTATGGCCACACCTATGGCTAAAGTACTTTGTTAACGTTCGAAATCAATCAAACAATCTAGATGACAATAGATATTTGCCGCCAGGCTTAAAAGGAGTAAATTCGCAAAAATAAACAAGGCGGCTCCATAGCTCAGTTGGTTAGAGCGCCAGTCTAGTAAACTGGAGGTCACGAGTTCGAATCTCGTTGGAGCCTTTTTCACAAAATTTCAATTTTTAACCTTTCTTTTGACCGTCTCAACGAATAAACCAACGTTTCATGTTGATGCATTACACCGAAATCTGGTATATTTCTTATGGCATTTTATTAGTCTTTGCGAATGGTTTGTTATGTCGTCGGTTTTACTCTACTGTATATGCAAGTCCATAGGAAAACATTCACCACAAATGGCACGTTTGTATTCTATTTATTGCTACTAGACTCGATCCTATGGCCACACCTATGGCTAAAGTACTTTGTTAACGTTCGAAATCAATCAAACAATTAGATGACAATAGATATTTGCCGCCAGGCTTAAAAGGAGTAAATTCGCAAAAATAAACAAGGCGGCTCCATAGCTCAGTTGGTTAGAGCGCCAGTCTAGTAAACTGGAGGTCACGAGTTCGAATCTCGTTGGAGCCTTTTTCACAACGTCTCAATGTTCACTCTATTTTGACCAGCATCTAGAGGCTCAGCTGTCGAATTTGTCTGATATGCTCATTCATAATTATATTACACACGGAAAATGGTCGGTGGAGGAATTTTTCATTTGATCAGTCTTGAGCATCAATTTTATTCGCACATGTCTGTGGATGAAGTGTCATGCTGACTTCTTTTTCTTCAGAATGGAAAAGGCCAAACCAGCAAACCGTGGGCGCACAGTGTGTATCCATCAACACCAGAAGATATTAAAACAGTCATTAGAAGCGAGGAAATGAGTTCTTGTCTACATGCAACTGATTTTAGATTATACAATGCATCTTTTCTACGTTTAAATGCACATTTGCTGTCGTTATTTTTTTTCTTTTTTTATATAATTGTTTGCATCGTATGCATTGCTTCACTCTAGTTGGATTTCTATTTAGCAAATACAAAAAGTTATAGTATTTAACCATTTTGCAAACTCGTTTTAACACATAGTCTCTCCAGGCATGGCATAGATTCAACTATCCCACCATGCAAGTTACACCGTACTTTGAATATCAAACATGTATCACTTTGCTCATTCTGGTCCGATCGAAGTACTTCAAAGGAACGAGCAGACACATTTCCTCGACAACTATTAAATATAAATAGATAACATCATGAGAAACGAATTGCATTAAATAATAAAAACGACTGCTTAATCACTTAGCGTAGCGCTTAAAGTCTTGGAAACTACAAGACGTGAATGGCCGAAATGTTGGTTGACGAAATGAATATGGCCATCCATGGCCATGGGTTAATTGATTTCTTCTGGGTACGTGCACATGTTGTATATATAATATGACCAGATAAATCAATAACGAGAAACCTGATGTACTGTTTATTCATGTAAGGTACGAAGAGGATATTTCCCATTAGCGATAAGTGCTCAATTCAGCCACACTAAAGTACTTCCAGTATCAAATCAGTAAATTAGTATTTTTCTGCCAAAGCGAAAGTTAGCGTTTTGCCAGTTTATATCTCAGAGATAAATATATTAAATTCACGAATCCCAACAACACGGCTCCATAGCTCAGTTGGTTAGAGCGCCAGTCTAGTAAACTGGAGGTCACGAGTTCGAATCTCGTTGGAGCCTTTTCACAAAATTTCAATTTTTAACCTTTCTTTTGACCGTCTCAACGAATAAACCAACGTTTCATGTTGATGCATTACACCGAAATCGGGTGTATTTCTTATGGCATTTTATTAGTCTTTGCGAATGGTTTGTTATGTCGTCGGTTTTACTCTATATGCAAGTCCATAGGAAAACATTCACCACAAATGGCACGTTTGTATTCTATTTATTGCTACTAGACTCGATCCTATGGCCACAACTATGGCTAAAGTACTTTGTTAACGTTCGAAATCAATCAAACAATCTAGATGACAATAGATATTTGCCGCCAGGCTTAAAAGGAGTAAATTCGCAAAAATAAACAAGGCGGCTCCATAGCTCAGTTGGTTAGAGCGCCAGTCTAGTAAACTGGAGGTCACGAGTTCGAATCTCGTTGGAGCCTTTTTCACAACGTCTCAATGTTCACTCTATTTTGACCAGCATCTAGAGGCTCAGCTGTCGAATTTGTCTGATATGCTCATTCATAATTATATTACACACGGAAAATGGTCGGTGGAGGAATTTTTCATTTGATCAGTCTTGAGCATCAATTTTATTCGCACATGTCTGTGGATGAAGTGTCATGCTGACTTCTTTTTCTTCAGAATGGAAAAGGCCAAACCAGCAAACCGTGGGCGCACAGTGTGTATCCATCAACACCAGAAGATATTAAAACAGTCATTAGAAGCGAGGAAATGAGTTCTTGTCTACATGCAACTGATTTTAGATTATACAATGCATCTTTTCTACGTTTAAATGCACATTTGCTGTCGTTATTTTTTTTCTTTTTTTATATAATTGTTTGCATCGTATGCATTGCAAACTCGTTTTAACACATAGTCTCTCCAGGCATGGCATAGATTCAACTATCCGACCATGCAAGTTACACCTTACTTTGAATATCAAACATGTGTCACTTTGCTCATTCTGGTCCGATCGAAGTACTTCAAAGGAACGAGCAGACACATTTCCTCGACAACTATTAAATATAAATAGATAACATCATGAGAAACGAATTGCATTAAATAATAAAAACGACTGCTTAATCACTTAGCGAAGCGCTTAAAGTCTTGGAAACTACAAGACGTGAATGGCCGAAATGTTGGTTGACGAAATGAATATGGCCATGGGTTAATTGATTTCTTCTGGGTACGTGCACATGTTGTATATATAATATGACCAGATAAATCAATAATGATGTACTGTTTATTCATGTAAGGTACGAAGAGGATATTTCCCATTAGCGATAAGTGCTCAATTCAGCCACACTAAAGTACTTCCAGTATCAAATCAGTAAATTAGTATTTTTCTGCCAAAGCGAAAGTTAGCGTTTTGCCAGTTTATATCTCAGAGATAAATATATTAAATTCACGAATCCCAATTACACGGCTCCATAGCTCAGTTGGTTAGAGCGCCAGTCTAGTAAACTGGAGGTCACGAGTTCGAATCTCGTTGGAGCCTTTTTCACAAAATTTCAATTTTTAACCTTTCTTTTGACCGTCTCAACGAATAAACCAACGTTTCATGTTGATGCATTACACCGAAATCGGGTGTATTTCTTATGGCATTTTATTAGTCTTTGCGAATGGTTTGTTATGTCGTCGGTTTTACTCTACTGTATATGCAAGTCCATAGGAAAACATTCACCACAAATGGCACGTTTGTATTCTATTTATTGCTACTAGACTCGATCCTATGGCCACACCTATGGCTAAAGTACTTTGTTAACGTTCGAAATCAATCAAACAATCTAGATGACAATAGATATTTGCCGCCAGGCTTAAAAGGAGTAAATTCGCAAAAATAAACAAGGCGGCTCCATAGCTCAGTTGGTTAGAGCGCCAGTCTAGTAAACTGGAGGTCACGAGTTCGAATCTCGTTGGAGCCTTTTTCACAAAATTTCAATTTTTAACCTTTCTTTTGACCGTCTCAACGAATAAACCAACGTTTCATGTTGATGCATTACACCGAAATCTGGTATATTTCTTATGGCATTTTATTAGTCTTTGCGAATGGTTTGTTATGTCGTCGGTTTTACTCTACTGTATATGCAAGTCCATAGGAAAACATTCACCACAAATGGCACGTTTGTATTCTATTTATTGCTACTAGACTCGATCCTATGGCCACACCTATGGCTAAAGTACTTTGTTAACGTTCGAAATCAATCAAACAATCTAGATGACAATAGATATTTGCCGCCAGGCTTAAAAGGAGTAAATTCGCAAAAATAAACAAGGCGGCTCCATAGCTCAGTTGGTTAGAGCGCCAGTCTAGTAAACTGGAGGTCACGAGTTCGAATCTCGTTGGAGCCTTTTTCACAACGTCTCAATGTTCACTCTATTTTGACCAGCATCTAGAGGCTCAGCTGTCGAATTTGTCTGATATGCTCATTCATAATTATATTACACACGGAAAATGGTCGGTGGAGGAATTTTTCATTTGATCAGTCTTGAGCATCAATTTTATTCGCACATGTCTGTGGATGAAGTGTCATGCTGACTTCTTTTTCTTCAGAATGGAAAAGGCCAAACCAGCAAACCGTGGGCGCACAGTGTGTATCCATCAACACCAGAAGATATTAAAACAGTCATTAGAAGCGAGGAAATGAGTTCTTGTCTACATGCAACTGATTTTAGATTATACAATGCATCTTTTCTACGTTTAAATGCACATTTGCTGTCGTTATTTTTTTTCTTTTTTTATATAATTGTTTGCATCGTATGCATTGCAAACTCGTTTTAGCACATAGTCTCTCCAGGCATGGCATAGATTCAACTATCCGACCATGCAAGTTACACCTTACTTTGAATATCAAACATGTGTCACTTTGCTCATTCTGGTCCGATCGAAGTACTTCAAAGGAACGAGCAGACACATTTCCTCGACAACTATTAAATATAAATAGATAACATCATGAGAAACGAATTGCATTAAATAATGAAAACGACTGCTTAATCACTTAGCGAAGCGCTTAAAGTCTTGGAAACTACAAGACGTGAATGGCCGAAATGTTGGTTGACGAAATGAATATGGCCATGGGTTAATTGATTTCTTCTGGGTACGTGCACATGTTGTATATATAATATGACCAGATAAATCAATAATGATGTACTGTTTATTCATGTAAGGTACGAAGAGGATATTTCCCATTAGCGATAAGTGCTCAATTCAGCCACACTAAAGTACTTCCAGTATCAAATCAGTAAATTAGTATTTTTCTGCCAAAGCGAAAGTTAGCGTTTTGCCAGTTTATATCTCAGAGATAAATATATTAAATTCACTAATCCCAACAACACGGCTCCATAGCTCAGTTGGTTAGAGCGCCAGTCTAGTAAACTGGAGGTCACGAGTTCGAATCTCGTTGGAGCCTTTTTCACAACGTCTCAATGTTCACTCTATTTTGACCAGCATCTAGAGGCTCAGCTGTCGAATTTGTCTGATATGCTCATTCATAATTATATTACACACGGAAAATGGTCGGTGGAGGAATTTTTCATTTGATCAGTCTTGAGCATCAATTTTATTCGCACATGTCTGTGGATGAAGTGTCATGCTGACTTCTTTTTCTTCAGAATGGAAAAGGCCAAACCAGCAAACCGTGGGCGCACAGTTTGTATCCATCAACACCAGAAGATATTAAAACAGTCATTAGAAGCGAGGAAATGAGTTCTTGTCTACATGCAACTGATTTTAGATTATACAATGCATCTTTTCTACGTTTAAATGCACATTTGCTGTCGTTATTTTTTTTCTTTTTTTATATAATTGTTTGCATCGTATGCATTGCTTCACTCTAGTTGGATTTCTATTTAGCAAATACAAAAAGTTATAGTATTTAACCATTTTGCAAACTCGTTTTAACACATAGTCTCTCCAGGCATGGCATAGATTCAACTATCCCACCATGCAAGTTACACCGTACTTTGAATATCAAACATGTATCACTTTGCTCATTCTGGTCCGATCGAAGTACTTCAAAGGAACGAGCAGACACATTTCCTCGACAACTATTAAATATAAATAGATAACATCATGAGAAACGAATTGCATTAAATAATAAAAACGACTGCTTAATCACTTAGCGTAGCGCTTAAAGTCTTGGAAACTACAAGACGTGAATGGCCGAAATGTTGGTTGACGAAATGAATATGGCCATGGCCATGGGTTAATTGATTTCTTCTGGGTACGTGCACATGTTGTATATATAATATGACCAGATAAATCAATAACGAGAAACCTGATGTACTGTTTATTCATGTAAGGTACGAAGAGGATATTTCCCATTAGCGATAAGTGCTCAATTCAGCCACACTAAAGTACTTCCAGTATCAAATCAGTAAATTAGTATTTTTCTGCCAAAGCGAAAGTTAGCGTTTTGCCAGTTTATATCTCAGAGATAAATATATTAAATTCACGAATCCCAACAACACGGCTCCATAGCTTAGTTGGTTAGAGCGCCAGTCTAGTAAACTGGAGGTCACGAGTTCGAATCTCGTTGGAGCCTTTTCACAAAATTTCAATTTTTAACCTTTCTTTTGACCGTCTCAACGAATAAACCAACGTTTCATGTTGATGCATTACACCGAAATCGGGTGTATTTCTTATGGCATTTTATTAGTCTTTGCGAATGGTTTGTTATGTCGTCGGTTTTACTCTATATGCAAGTCCATAGGAAAACATTCACCACAAATGGCACGTTTGTATTCTATTTATTGCTACTAGACTCGATCCTATGGCCACAACTATGGCTAAAGTACTTTGTTAACGTTCGAAATCAATCAAACAATCTAGATGACAATAGATATTTGCCGCCAGGCTTAAAAGGAGTAAATTCGCAAAAATAAACAAGGCGGCTCCATAGCTCAGTTGGTTAGAGCGCCAGTCTAGTAAACTGGAGGTCACGAGTTCGAATCTCGTTGGAGCCTTTTTCACAACGTCTCAATGTTCACTCTATTTTGACCAGCATCTAGAGGCTCAGCTGTCGAATTTGTCTGATATGCTCATTCATAATTATATTACACACGGAAAATGGTCGGTGGAGGAATTTTTCATTTGATCAGTCTTGAGCATCAATTTTATTCGCACATGTCTGTGGATGAAGTGTCATGCTGACTTCTTTTTCTTCAGAATGGAAAAGGCCAAACCAGCAAACCGTGGGCGCACAGTGTGTATCCATCAACACCAGAAGATATTAAAACAGTCATTAGAAGCGAGGAAATGAGTTCTTGTCTACATGCAACTGATTTTAGATTATACAATGCATCTTTTCTACGTTTAAATGCACATTTGCTGTCGTTATTTTTTTTCTTTTTTTATATAATTGTTTGCATCGTATGCATTGCAAACTCGTTTTAACACATAGTCTCTCCAGGCATGGCATAGATTCAACTATCCGACCATGCAAGTTACACCTTACTTTGAATATCAAACATGTGTCACTTTGCTCATTCTGGTCCGATCGAAGTACTTCAAAGGAACGAGCAGACACATTTCCTCGACAACTATTAAATATAAATAGATAACATCATGAGAAACGAATTGCATTAAATAATAAAAACGACTGCTTAATCACTTAGCGAAGCGCTTAAAGTCTTGGAAACTACAAGACGTGAATGGCCGAAATGTTGGTTGACGAAATGAATATGGCCATGGGTTAATTGATTTCTTCTGGGTACGTGCACATGTTGTATATATAATATGACCAGATAAATCAATAATGATGTACTGTTTATTCATGTAAGGTACGAAGAGGATATTTCCCATTAGCGATAAGTGCTCAATTCAGCCACACTAAAGTACTTCCAGTATCAAATCAGTAAATTAGTATTTTTCTGCCAAAGCGAAAGTTAGCGTTTTGCCAGTTTATATCTCAGAGATAAATATATTAAATTCACGAATCCCAATAACACGGCTCCATAGCTCAGTTGGTTAGAGCGCCAGTCTAGTAAACTGGAGGTCACGAGTTCGAATCTCGTTGGAGCCTTTTTCACAAAATTTCAATTTTTAACCTTTCTTTTGACCGTCTCAACGAATAAACCAACGTTTCATGTTGATGCATTACACCGAAATCGGGTGTATTTCTTATGGCATTTTATTAGTCTTTGCGAATGGTTTGTTATGTCGTCGGTTTTACTCTACTGTATATGCAAGTCCATAGGAAAACATTCACCACAAATGGCACGTTTGTATTCTATTTATTGCTACTAGACTCGATCCTATGGCCACACCTATGGCTAAAGTACTTTGTTAACGTTCGAAATCAATCAAACAATCTAGATGACAATAGATATTTGCCGCCAGGCTTAAAAGGAGTAAATTCGCAAAAATAAACAAGGCGGCTCCATAGCTCAGTTGGTTAGAGCGCCAGTCTAGTAAACTGGAGGTCACGAGTTCGAATCTCGTTGGAGCCTTTTTCACAAAATTTCAATTTTTAACCTTTCTTTTGACCGTCTCAACGAATAAACCAACGTTTCATGTTGATGCATTACACCGAAATCTGGTATATTTCTTATGGCATTTTATTAGTCTTTGCGAATGGTTTGTTATGTCGTCGGTTTTACTCTACTGTATATGCAAGTCCATAGGAAAACATTCACCACAAATGGCACGTTTGTATTCTATTTATTGCTACTAGACTCGATCCTATGGCCACACCTATGGCTAAAGTACTTTGTTAACGTTCGAAATCAATCAAACAATCTAGATGACAATAGATATTTGCCGCCAGGCTTAAAAGGAGTAAATTCGCAAAAATAAACAAGGCGGCTCCATAGCTCAGTTGGTTAGAGCGCCAGTCTAGTAAACTGGAGGTCACGAGTTCGAATCTCGTTGGAGCCTTTTTCACAACGTCTCAATGTTCACTCTATTTTGACCAGCATCTAGAGGCTCAGCTGTCGAATTTGTCTGATATGCTCATTCATAATTATATTACACACGGAAAATGGTCGGTGGAGGAATTTTTCATTTGATCAGTCTTGAGCATCAATTTTATTCGCACATGTCTGTGGATGAAGTGTCATGCTGACTTCTTTTTCTTCAGAATGGAAAAGGCCAAACCAGCAAACCGTGGGCGCACAGTGTGTATCCATCAACACCAGAAGATATTAAAACAGTCATTAGAAGCGAGGAAATGAGTTCTTGTCTACATGCAACTGATTTTAGATTATACAATGCATCTTTTCTACGTTTAAATGCACATTTGCTGTCGTTATTTTTTTTCTTTTTTTATATAATTGTTTGCATCGTATGCATTGCAAACTCGTTTTAACACATAGTCTCTCCAGGCATGGCATAGATTCAACTATCCGACCATGCAAGTTACACCTTACTTTGAATATCAAACATGTGTCACTTTGCTCATTCTGGTCCGATCGAAGTACTTCAAAGGAACGAGCAGACACATTTCCTCGACAACTATTAAATATAAATAGATAACATCATGAGAAACGAATTGCATTAAATAATAAAAACGACTGCTTAATCACTTAGCGAAGCGCTTAAAGTCTTGGAAACTACAAGACGTGAATGGCCGAAATGTTGGTTGACGAAATGAATATGGCCATGGGTTAATTGATTTCTTCTGGGTACGTGCACATGTTGTATATATAATATGACCAGATAAATCAATAATGATGTACTGTTTATTCATGTAAGGTACGAAGAGGATATTTCCCATTAGCGATAAGTGCTCAATTCAGCCACACTAAAGTACTTCCAGTATCAAATCAGTAAATTAGTATTTTTCTGCCAAAGCGAAAGTTAGCGTTTTGCCAGTTTATATCTCAGAGATAAATATAATAAATTCACGAATCCCAATTACACGGCTCCATAGCTCAGTTGGTTAGAGCGCCAGTCTAGTAAACTGGAGGTCACGAGTTCGAATCTCGTTGGAGCCTTTTTCACAAAATTTCAATTTTTAACCTTTCTTTTGACCGTCTCAACGAATAAACCAACGTTTCATGTTGATGCATTACACCGAAATCGGGTGTATTTCTTATGGCATTTTATTAGTCTTTGCGAATGGTTTGTTATGTCGTCGGTTTTACTCTACTGTATATGCAAGTCCATAGGAAAACATTCACCACAAATGGCACGTTTGTATTCTATTTATTGCTACTAGACTCGATCCTATGGCCACACCTATGGCTAAAGTACTTTGTTAACGTTCGAAATCAATCAAACAATCTAGATGACAATAGATATTTGCCGCCAGGCTTAAAAGGAGTAAATTCGCAAAAATAAACAAGGCGGCTCCATAGCTCAGTTGGTTAGAGCGCCAGTCTAGTAAACTGGAGGTCACGAGTTCGAATCTCGTTGGAGCCTTTTTCACAAAATTTCAATTTTTAACCTTTCTTTTGACCGTCTCAACGAATAAACCAACGTTTCATGTTGATGCATTACACCGAAATCTGGTATATTTCTTATGGCATTTTATTAGTCTTTGCGAATGGTTTGTTATGTCGTCGGTTTTACTCTACTGTATATGCAAGTCCATAGGAAAACATTCACCACAAATGGCACGTTTGTATTCTATTTATTGCTACTAGACTCGATCCTATGGCCACACCTATGGCTAAAGTACTTTGTTAACGTTCGAAATCAATCAAACAATCTAGATGACAATAGATATTTGCCGCCAGGCTTAAAAGGAGTAAATTCGCAAAAATAAACAAGGCGGCTCCATAGCTCAGTTGGTTAGAGCGCCAGTCTAGTAAACTGGAGGTCACGAGTTCGAATCTCGTTGGAGCCTTTTTCACAACGTCTCAATGTTCACTCTATTTTGACCAGCATCTAGAGGCTCAGCTGTCGAATTTGTCTGATATGCTCATTCATAATTATATTACACACGGAAAATGGTCGGTGGAGGAATTTTTCATTTGATCAGTCTTGAGCATCAATTTTATTCGCACATGTCTGTGGATGAAGTGTCATGCTGACTTCTTTTTCTTCAGAATGGAAAAGGCCAAACCAGCAAACCGTGGGCGCACAGTGTGTATCCATCAACACCAGAAGATATTAAAACAGTCATTAGAAGCGAGGAAATGAGTTCTTGTCTACATGCAACTGATTTTAGATTATACAATGCATCTTTTCTACGTTTAAATGCACATTTGCTGTCGTTATTTTTTTTCTTTTTTTATATAATTGTTTGCATCGTATGCATTGCAAACTCGTTTTAGCACATAGTCTCTCCAGGCATGGCATAGATTCAACTATCCGACCATGCAAGTTACACCTTACTTTGAATATCAAACATGTGTCACTTTGCTCATTCTGGTCCGATCGAAGTACTTCAAAGGAACGAGCAGACACATTTCCTCGACAACTATTAAATATAAATAGATAACATCATGAGAAACGAATTGCATTAAATAATGAAAACGACTGCTTAATCACTTAGCGAAGCGCTTAAAGTCTTGGAAACTACAAGACGTGAATGGCCGAAATGTTGGTTGACGAAATGAATATGGCCATGGGTTAATTGATTTCTTCTGGGTACGTGCACATGTTGTATATATAATATGACCAGATAAATCAATAATGATGTACTGTTTATTCATGTAAGGTACGAAGAGGATATTTCCCATTAGCGATAAGTGCTCAATTCAGCCACACTAAAGTACTTCCAGTATCAAATCAGTAAATTAGTATTTTTCTGCCAAAGCGAAAGTTAGCGTTTTGCCAGTTTATATCTCAGAGATAAATATATTAAATTCACTAATCCCAACAACACGGCTCCATAGCTCAGTTGGTTAGAGCGCCAGTCTAGTAAACTGGAGGTCACGAGTTCGAATCTCGTTGGAGCCTTTTTCACAACGTCTCAATGTTCACTCTATTTTGACCAGCATCTAGAGGCTCAGCTGTCGAATTTGTCTGATATGCTCATTCATAATTATATTACACACGGAAAATGGTCGGTGGAGGAATTTTTCATTTGATCAGTCTTGAGCATCAATTTTATTCGCACATGTCTGTGGATGAAGTGTCATGCTGACTTCTTTTTCTTCAGAATGGAAAAGGCCAAACCAGCAAACCGTGGGCGCACAGTGTGTATCCATCAACACCAGAAGATATTAAAACAGTCATTAGAAGCGAGGAAATGAGTTCTTGTCTACATGCAACTGATTTTAGATTATACAATGCATCTTTTCTACGTTTAAATGCACATTTGCTGTCGTTATTTTTTTTCTTTTTTTATATAATTGTTTGCATCGTATGCATTGCAAACTCGTTTTAACACATAGTCTCTCCAGGCATGGCATAGATTCAACTATCCGACCATGCAAGTTACACCTTACTTTGAATATCAAACATGTGTCACTTTGCTCATTCTGGTCCGATCGAAGTACTTCAAAGGAACGAGCAGACACATTTCCTCGACAACTATTAAATATAAATAGATAACATCATGAGAAACGAATTGCATTAAATAATGAAAACGACTGCTTAATCACTTAGCGAAGCGCTTAAAGTCTTGGAAACTACAAGACGTGAATGGCCGAAATGTTGGTTGACGAAATGAATATGGCCATGGGTTAATTGATTTCTTCTGGGTACGTGCACATGTTGTATATATAATATGACCAGATAAATCAATAATGATGTACTGTTTATTCATGTAAGGTACGAAGAGGATATTTCCCATTAGCGATAAGTGCTCAATTCAGCCACACTAAAGTACTTCCAGTATCAAATCAGTAAATTAGTATTTTTCTGCCAAAGCGAAAGTTAGCGTTTTGCCAGTTTATATCTCAGAGATAAATATATTAAATTCACGAATCCCAACAACACGGCTCCATAGCTCAGTTGGTTAGAGCGCCAGTCTAGTAAACTGGAGGTCACGAGTTCGAATCTCGTTGGAGCCTTTTTCACAAAATTTCAATTTTTAACCTTTCTTTTGACCGTCTCAACGAATAAACCAACGTTTCATGTTGATGCATTACACCGAAATCGGGTATATTTCTTATGGCATTTTATTAGTCTTTGCGAATGGTTTGTTATGTCGTCGGTTTTACTCTACTGTATATGCAAGTCCATAGGAAAACATTCACCACAAATGGCACGTTTGTATTCTATTTATTGCTACTAGACTCGATCCTATGGCCACAACTATGGCTAAAGTACTTTGTTAACGTTCGAAATCAATCAAACAATCTAGATGACAATAGATATTTGCCGCCAGGCTTAAAAGGAGTAAATTCGCAAAAATAAACAAGGCGGCTCCATAGCTCAGTTGGTTAGAGCGCCAGTCTAGTAAACTGGAGGTCACGAGTTCGAATCTCGTTGGAGCCTTTTTCACAACGTCTCAATGTTCACTCTATTTTGACCAGCATCTAGAGGCTCAGCTGTCGAATTTGTCTGATATGCTCATTCATAATTATATTACACACGGAAAATGGTCGGTGGAGGAATTTTTCATTTGATCAGTCTTGAGCATCAATTTTATTCGCACATGTCTGTGGATGAAGTGTCATGCTGACTTCTTTTTCTTCAGAATGGAAAAGGCCAAACCAGCAAACCGTGGGCGCACAGTGTGTATCCATCAACACCAGAAGATATTAAAACAGTCATTAGAAGCGAGGAAATGAGTTCTTGTCTACATGCAACTGATTTTAGATTATACAATGCATCTTTTCTACGTTTAAATGCACATTTGCTGTCGTTATTTTTTTTCTTTTTTTATATAATTGTTTGCATCGTATGCATTGCTTCACTCCAGTTGGATTTCTATTTAGCAAATACAAAAAGTTATAGTATTTAACCATTTTGCAAACTCGTTTTAGCACATAGTCTCTCCAGGCATGGCATAGATTCAACTATCCGACCATGCAAGTTACACCTTACTTTGAATATCAAACATGTGTCACTTTGCTCATTCTGGTCCGATCGAAGTACTTCAAAGGAACGAGCAGACACATTTCCTCGACAACTATTAAATATAAATAGATAACATCATGAGAAACGAATTGCATTAAATAATAAAAACGACTGCTTAATCACTTAGCGAAGCACTTAAAGTCTTGGAAACTACAAGACGTGAATGGCCGAAATGTTGGTTGACGAAATGAATATGGCCATCCATGGCCATGGGTTAATTGATTTCTTCTGGGTACGTGCACATGTTGTATATATAATATGACCAGATAAATCAATAATGATGTACTGTTTATTCATGTAAGGTACGAAGAGGATATTTCCCATTAGCGATAAGTGCTCAATTCAGCCACACTAAAGTACTTCCAGTATCAAATCAGTAAATTAGTATTTTTCTGCCAAAGCGAAAGTTAGCGTTTTGCCAGTTTATATCTCAGAGATAAATATATTAAATTCACGAATCCCAATAACACGGCTCCATAGCTCAGTTGGTTAGAGCGCCAGTCTAGTAAACTGGAGGTCACGAGTTCGAATCTCGTTGGAGCCTTTTTCACAAATTTCAATTTTTAACCTTTCTTTTGACCGTCTCAACGAATAAACCAACGTTTCATGTTGATGCATTACACCGAAATCTGGTATATTTCTTATGGCATTTTATTAGTCTTTGCGAATGGTTTGTTATGTCGTCGGTTTTACTCTACTGTATATGCAAGTCCATAGGAAAACATTCACCACAAATGGCACGTTTGTATTCTATTTATTGCTACTAGACTCGATCCTATGGCCACAACTATGGCTAAAGTACTTTGTTAACGTTCGAAATCAATCAAACAATCTAGATGACAATAGATATTTGCCGCCAGGCTTAAAAGGAGTAAATTCGCAAAAATAAACAAGGCGGCTCCATAGCTCAGTTGGTTAGAGCGCCAGTCTAGTAAACTGGAGGTCACGAGTTCGAATCTCGTTGGAGCCTTTTTCACAACGTCTCAATGTTCACTCTATTTTGACCAGCATCTAGAGGCTCAGCTGTCGAATTTGTCTGATATGCTCATTCATAATTATATTACACACGGAAAATGGTCGGTGGAGGAATTTTTCATTTGATCAGTCTTGAGCATCAATTTTATTCGCACATGTCTGTGGATGAAGTGTCATGCTGACTTCTTTTTCTTCAGAATGGAAAAGGCCAAACCAGCAAACCGTGGGCGCACAGTGTGTATCCATCAACACCAGAAGATATTAAAACAGTCATTAGAAGCGAGGAAATGAGTTCTTGTCTACATGCAACTGATTTTAGATTATACAATGCATCTTTTCTACGTTTAAATGCACATTTGCTGTCGTTATTTTTTTTCTTTTTTTATATAATTGTTTGCATCGTATGCATTGCAAACTCGTTTTAACACATAGTCTCTCCAGGCATGGCATAGATTCAACTATCCGACCATGCAAGTTACACCTTACTTTGAATATCAAACATGTGTCACTTTGCTCATTCTGGTCCGATCGAAGTACTTCAAAGGAACGAGCAGACACATTTCCTCGACAACTATTAAATATAAATAGATAACATCATGAGAAACGAATTGCATTAAATAATGAAAACGACTGCTTAATCACTTAGCGAAGCGCTTAAAGTCTTGGAAACTACAAGACGTGAATGGCCGAAATGTTGGTTGACGAAATGAATATGGCCATGGGTTAATTGATTTCTTCTGGGTACGTGCACATGTTGTATATATAATATGACCAGATAAATCAATAATGATGTACTGTTTATTCATGTAAGGTACGAAGAGGATATTTCCCATTAGCGATAAGTGCTCAATTCAGCCACACTAAAGTACTTCCAGTATCAAATCAGTAAATTAGTATTTTTCTGCCAAAGCGAAAGTTAGCGTTTTGCCAGTTTATATCTCAGAGATAAATATATTAAATTCACGAATCCCAACAACACGGCTCCATAGCTCAGTTGGTTAGAGCGCCAGTCTAGTAAACTGGAGGTCACGAGTTCGAATCTCGTTGGAGCCTTTTTCACAAAATTTCAATTTTTAACCTTTCTTTTGACCGTCTCAACGAATAAACCAACGTTTCATGTTGATGCATTACACCGAAATCGGGTATATTTCTTATGGCATTTTATTAGTCTTTGCGAATGGTTTGTTATGTCGTCGGTTTTACTCTACTGTATATGCAAGTCCATAGGAAAACATTCACCACAAATGGCACGTTTGTATTCTATTTATTGCTACTAGACTCGATCCTATGGCCACAACTATGGCTAAAGTACTTTGTTAACGTTCGAAATCAATCAAACAATCTAGATGACAATAGATATTTGCCGCCAGGCTTAAAAGGAGTAAATTCGCAAAAATAAACAAGGCGGCTCCATAGCTCAGTTGGTTAGAGCGCCAGTCTAGTAAACTGGAGGTCACGAGTTCGAATCTCGTTGGAGCCTTTTTCACAACGTCTCAATGTTCACTCTATTTTGACCAGCATCTATAGGCTCAGCTGTCGAATTTGTCTGATATGCTCATTCATAATTATATTACACACGGAAAATGGTCGGTGGAGGAATTTTTCATTTGATCAGTCTTGAGCATCAATTTTATTCGCACATGTCTGTGGATGAAGTGTCATGCTGACTTCTTTTTCTTCAGAATGGAAAAGGCCAAACCAGCAAACCGTGGGCGCACAGTGTGTATCCATCAACACCAGAAGATATTAAAACAGTCATTAGAAGCGAGGAAATGAGTTCTTGTCTACATGCAACTGATTTTAGATTATACAATGCATCTTTTCTACGTTTAAATGCACATTTGCTGTCGTTATTTTTTTTCTTTTTTTATATAATTGTTTGCATCGTATGCATTGCTTCACTCCAGTTGGATTTCTATTTAGCAAATACAAAAAGTTATAGTATTTAACCATTTTGCAAACTCGTTTTAACACATAGTCTCTCCAGGCATGGCATAGATTCAACTATCCGACCATGCAAGTTACACCTTACTTTGAATATCAAACATGTGTCACTTTGCTCATTCTGGTCCGATCGAAGTACTTCAAAGGAACGAGCAGACACATTTCCTCGACAACTATTAAATATAAATAGATAACATCATGAGAAACGAATTGCATTAAATAATAAAAACGACTGCTTAATCACTTAGCGAAGCACTTAAAGTCTTGGAAACTACAAGACGTGAATGGCCGAAATGTTGGTTGACGAAATGAATATGGCCATCCATGGCCATGGGTTAATTGATTTCTTCTGGGTACGTGCACATGTTGTATATATAATATGACCAGATAAATCAATAATGATGTACTGTTTATTCATGTAAGGTACGAAGAGGATATTTCCCATTAGCGATAAGTGCTCAATTCAGCCACACTAAAGTACTTCCAGTATCAAATCAGTAAATTAGTATTTTTCTGCCAAAGCGAAAGTTAGCGTTTTGCCAGTTTATATCTCAGAGATAAATATATTAAATTCACGAATCCCAATAACACGGCTCCATAGCTCAGTTGGTTAGAGCGCCAGTCTAGTAAACTGGAGGTCACGAGTTCGAATCTCGTTGGAGCCTTTTTCACAAAATTTCAATTTTTAACCTTTCTTTTGACCGTCTCAACGAATAAACCAACGTTTCATGTTGATGCATTACACCGAAATCTGGTATATTTCTTATGGCATTTTATTAGTCTTTGCGAATGGTTTGTTATGTCGTCGGTTTTACTCTACTGTATATGCAAGTCCATAGGAAAACATTCACCACAAATGGCACGTTTGTATTCTATTTATTGCTACTAGACTCGATCCTATGGCCACAACTATGGCTAAAGTACTTTGTTAACGTTCGAAATCAATCAAACAATCTAGATGACAATAGATATTTGCCGCCAGGCTTAAAAGGAGTAAATTCGCAAAAATAAACAAGGCGGCTCCATAGCTCAGTTGGTTAGAGCGCCAGTCTAGTAAACTGGAGGTCACGAGTTCGAATCTCGTTGGAGCCTTTTTCACAACGTCTCAATGTTCACTCTATTTTGACCAGCATCTAGAGGCTCAGCTGTCGAATTTGTCTGATATGCTCATTCATAATTATATTACACACGGAAAATGGTCGGTGGAGGAATTTTCCATTTGATCAGTCTTGAGCATCAATTTTATTCGCACATGTCTGTGGATGAAGTGTCATGCTGACTTCTTTTTCTTCAGAATGGAAAAGGCCAAGCCAGCAAACCGTGGGCGCACAGTTTGTATCCATCAACACCAGAAGATATTAAAACAGTCATTAGAAGCGAGAAAATGAGTTCTTGTCTACATGCAACTGATTTTAGATTATACAATGCATCTTTTCTACGTTTAAATGCACATTTGCTGTCGTTATTTTTTTTCTTTTTTTATATAATTGTTTGCATCGTATGCATTGCTTCACTCCAGTTGGATTTCTATTTAGCAAATACAAAAAGTTATAGTATTTAACCATTTTGCAAACTCGTTTTAACACATAGTCTCTCCAGGCATGGCATAGATTCAACTATCCGACCATGCAAGTTACACCTTACTTTGAATATCAAACATGTGTCACTTTGCTCATTCTGGTCCGATCGAAGTACTTCAAAGGAACGAGCAGACACATTTCCTCGACAACTATTAAATATAAATAGATAACATCATGAGAAACGAATTGCATTAAATAATAAAAACGACTGCTTAATCACTTAGCGAAGCACTTAAAGTCTTGGAAACTACAAGACGTGAATGGCCGAAATGTTGGTTGACGAAATGAATATGGCCATCCATGGCCATGGGTTAATTGATTTCTTCTGGGTACGTGCACATGTTGTATATATAATATGACCAGATAAATCAATAATGATGTACTGTTTATTCATGTAAGGTACGAAGAGGATATTTCCCATTAGCGATAAGTGCTCAATTCAGCCACACTAAAGTACTTCCAGTATCAAATCAGTAAATTAGTATTTTTCTGCCAAAGCGAAAGTTAGCGTTTTGCCAGTTTATATCTCAGAGATAAATATATTAAATTCACGAATCCCAATAACACGGCTCCATAGCTCAGTTGGTTAGAGCGCCAGTCTAGTAAACTGGAGGTCACGAGTTAGAATCTCGTTGGAGCCTTTTTCACAAAATTTCAATTTTTAACCTTTCTTTTGACCGTCTCAACGAATAAACCAACGTTTCATGTTGTTGCATTACACCGAAATCTGGTATATTTCTTATGGCATTTTATTAGTCTTTGCGAATGGTTTGTTATGTCGTCGGTTTTACTCTACTGTATATGCAAGTCCATAGGAAAACATTCACCACAAATGGCACGTTTGTATTCTATTTATTGCTACTAGACTCGATCCTATGGCCACAACTATGGCTAAAGTACTTTGTTAACGTTCGAAATCAATCAAACAATCTAGATGACAATAGATATTTGCCGCCAGGCTTAAAAGGAGTAAATTCGCAAAAATAAACAAGGCGGCTCCATAGCTCAGTTGGTTAGAGCGCCAGTCTAGTAAACTGGAGGTCACGAGTTCGAATCTCGTTGGAGCCTTTTTCACAACGTCTCAATGTTCACTCTATTTTGACCAGCATCTAGAGGCTCAGCTGTCGAATTTGTCTGATATGCTCATTCATAATTATATTACACACGGAAAATGGTCGGTGGAGGAATTTTCCATTTGATCAGTCTTGAGCATCAATTTTATTCGCACATGTCTGTGGATGAAGTGTCATGCTGACTTCTTTTTCTTCAGAATGGAAAAGGCCAAACCAGCAAACCGTGGGCGCACAGTGTGTATCCATCAACACCAGAAGATATTAAAACAGTCATTAGAAGCGAGGAAATGAGTTCTTGTCTACATGCAACTGATTTTAGATTATACAATGCATCTTTTCTACGTTTAAATGCACATTTGCTGTCGTTATTTTTTTTCTTTTTTTATATAATTGTTTGCATCGTATGCATTGCTTCACTCCAGTTGGATTTCTATTTAGCAAATACAAAAAGTTATAGTATTTAACCATTTTGCAAACTCGTTTTAACACATAGTCTCTCCAGGCATGGCATAGATTCAACTATCCGACCATGCAAGTTACACCTTACTTTGAATATCAAACATGTGTCACTTTGCTCATTCTGGTCCGATCGAAGTACTTCAAAGGAACGAGCAGACACATTTCCTCGACAACTATTAAATATAAATAGATAACATCATGAGAAACGAATTGCATTAAATAATAAAAACGACTGCTTAATCACTTAGCGAAGCACTTAAAGTCTTGGAAACTACAAGACGTGAATGGCCGAAATGTTGGTTGACGAAATGAATATGGCCATCCATGGCCATGGGTTAATTGATTTCTTCTGGGTACGTGCACATGTTGTATATATAATATGACCAGATAAATCAATAATGATGTACTGTTTATTCATGTAAGGTACGAAGAGGATATTTCCCATTAGCGATAAGTGCTCAATTCAGCCACACTAAAGTACTTCCAGTATCAAATCAGTAAATTAGTATTTTTCTGCCAAAGCGAAAGTTAGCGTTTTGCCAGTTTATATCTCAGAGATAAATATATTAAATTCACGAATCCCAATAACACGGCTCCATAGCTCAGTTGGTTAGAGCGCCAGTCTAGTAAACTGGAGGTCACGAGTTCGAATCTCGTTGGAGCCTTTTTCACAAAATTTCAATTTTTAACCTTTCTTTTGACCGTCTCAACGAATAAACCAACGTTTCATGTTGATGCATTACACCGAAATCTGGTATATTTCTTATGGCATTTTATTAGTCTTTGCGAATGGTTTGTTATGTCGTCGGTTTTACTCTACTGTATATGCAAGTCCATAGGAAAACATTCACCACAAATGGCACGTTTGTATTCTATTTATTGCTACTAGACTCGATCCTATGGCCACAACTATGGCTAAAGTACTTTGTTAACGTTCGAAATCAATCAAACAATCTAGATGACAATAGATATTTGCCGCCAGGCTTAAAAGGAGTAAATTCGCAAAAATAAACAAGGCGGCTCCATAGCTCAGTTGGTTAGAGCGCCAGTCTAGTAAACTGGAGGTCACGAGTTCGAATCTCGTTGGAGCCTTTTTCACAACGTCTCAATGTTCACTCTATTTTGACCAGCATCTAGAGGCTCAGCTGTCGAATTTGTCTGATATGCTCATTCATAATTATATTACACACGGAAAATGGTCGGTGGAGGAATTTTCCATTTGATCAGTCTTGAGCATCAATTTTATTCGCACATGTCTGTGGATGAAGTGTCATGCTGACTTCTTTTTCTTCAGAATGGAAAAGGCCAAGCCAGCAAACCGTGGGCGCACAGTTTGTATCCATCAACACCAGAAGATATTAAAACAGTCATTAGAAGCGAGAAAATGAGTTCTTGTCTACATGCAACTGATTTTAGATTATACAATGCATCTTTTCTACGTTTAAATGCACATTTGCTGTCGTTATTTTTTTTCTTTTTTTATATAATTGTTTGCATCGTATGCATTGCTTCACTCTAGTTGGATTTCTATTTAGCAAATACAAAAAGTTATAGTATTTAACCATTTTGCAAACTCGTTTTAACACATAGTCTCTCCAGGCATGGCATAGATTCAACTATCCCACCATGCAAGTTACACCTTACTTTGAATATCAAACATGTATCACTTTGCTCATTCTGGTCCGATCGAAGTACTTCAAAGGAACGAGCAGACACATTTCCTCGACAACTATTAAATATAAATAGATAACATCATGAGAAACGAATTGCATTAAATAATAAAAACGACTGCTTAATCACTTAGCGAAGCGCTTAAAGTCTTGGAAACTACAAGACGTGAATGGCCGAAATGTTGGTTGACGAAATGAATATGGCCATGGGTTAATTGATTTCTTCTGGGTACGTGCACATGTTGTATATATAATATGACCAGATAAATCAATAATGATGTACTGTTTATTCATGTAAGGTACGAAGAGGATATTTCCCATTAGCGATAAGTGCTCAATTCAGCCACACTAAAGTACTTCCAGTATCAAATCAGTAAATTAGTATTTTTCTGCCAAAGCGAAAGTTAGCGTTTTGCCAGTTTATATCTCAGAGATAAATATATTAAATTCACGAATCCCAACAACACGGCTCCATAGCTCAGTTGGTTAGAGCGCCAGTCTAGTAAACTGGAGGTCACGAGTTCGAATCTCGTTGGAGCCTTTTCACAAAATTTCAATTTTTAACCTTTCTTTTGACCGTCTCAACGAATAAACCAACGTTTCATGTTGATGCATTACACCGAAATCGGGTGTATTTCTTATGGCATTTTATTAGTCTTTGCGAATGGTTTGTTATGTCGTCGGTTTTACTCTATATGCAAGTCCATAGGAAAACATTCACCACAAATGGCACGTTTGTATTCTATTTATTGCTACTAGACTCGATCCTATGGCCACAACTATGGCTAAAGTACTTTGTTAACGTTCGAAATCAATCAAACAATCTAGATGACAATAGATATTTGCCGCCAGGCTTAAAAGGAGTAAATTCGCAAAAATAAACAAGGCGGCTCCATAGCTCAGTTGGTTAGAGCGCCAGTCTAGTAAACTGGAGGTCACGAGTTCGAATCTCGTTGGAGCCTTTTTCACAACGTCTCAATGTTCACTCTATTTTGACCAGCATCTAGAGGCTCAGCTGTCGAATTTGTCTGATATGCTCATTCATAATTATATTACACACGGAAAATGGTCGGTGGAGGAATTTTTCATTTGATCAGTCTTGAGCATCAATTTTATTCGCACATGTCTGTGGATGAAGTGTCATGCTGACTTCTTTTTCTTCAGAATGGAAAAGGCCAAACCAGCAAACCGTGGGCGCACAGTGTGTATCCATCAACACCAGAAGATATTAAAACAGTCATTAGAAGCGAGGAAATGAGTTCTTGTCTACATGCAACTGATTTTAGATTATACAATGCATCTTTTCTACGTTTAAATGCACATTTGCTGTCGTTATTTTTTTTCTTTTTTTATATAATTGTTTGCATCGTATGCATTGCTTCACTCCAGTTGGATTTCTATTTAGCAAATACAAAAAGTTATAGTATTTAACCATTTTGCAAACTCGTTTTAACACATAGTCTCTCCAGGCATGGCATAGATTCAACTATCCGACCATGCAAGTTACACCTTACTTTGAATATCAAACATGTGTCACTTTGCTCATTCTGGTCCGATCGAAGTACTTCAAAGGAACGAGCAGACACATTTCCTCGACAACTATTAAATATAAATAGATAACATCATGAGAAACGAATTGCATTAAATAATAAAAACGACTGCTTAATCACTTAGCGAAGCACTTAAAGTCTTGGAAACTACAAGACGTGAATGGCCGAAATGTTGGTTGACGAAATGAATATGGCCATCCATGGCCATGGGTTAATTGATTTCTTCTGGGTACGTGCACATGTTGTATATATAATATGACCAGATAAATCAATAATGATGTACTGTTTATTCATGTAAGGTACGAAGAGGATATTTCCCATTAGCGATAAGTGCTCAATTCAGCCACACTAAAGTACTTCCAGTATCAAATCAGTAAATTAGTATTTTTCTGCCAAAGCGAAAGTTAGCGTTTTGCCAGTTTATATCTCAGAGATAAATATATTAAATTCACGAATCCCAATAACACGGCTCCATAGCTCAGTTGGTTAGAGCGCCAGTCTAGTAAACTGGAGGTCACGAGTTCGAATCTCGTTGGAGCCTTTTTCACAAAATTTCAATTTTTAACCTTTCTTTTGACCGTCTCAACGAATAAACCAACGTTTCATGTTGATGCATTACACCGAAATCTGGTATATTTCTTATGGCATTTTATTAGTCTTTGCGAATGGTTTGTTATGTCGTCGGTTTTACTCTACTGTATATGCAAGTCCATAGGAAAACATTCACCACAAATGGCACGTTTGTATTCTATTTATTGCTACTAGACTCGATCCTATGGCCACAACTATGGCTAAAGTACTTTGTTAACGTTCGAAATCAATCAAACAATCTAGATGACAATAGATATTTGCCGCCAGGCTTAAAAGGAGTAAATTCGCAAAAATAAACAAGGCGGCTCCATAGCTCAGTTGGTTAGAGCGCCAGTCTAGTAAACTGGAGGTCACGAGTTCGAATCTCGTTGGAGCCTTTTTCACAACGTCTCAATGTTCACTCTATTTTGACCAGCATCTAGAGGCTCAGCTGTCGAATTTGTCTGATATGCTCATTCATAATTATATTACACACGGAAAATGGTCGGTGGAGGAATTTTCCATTTGATCAGTCTTGAGCATCAATTTTATTCGCACATGTCTGTGGATGAAGTGTCATGCTGACTTCTTTTTCTTCAGAATGGAAAAGGCCAAGCCAGCAAACCGTGGGCGCACAGTTTGTATCCATCAACACCAGAAGATATTAAAACAGTCATTAGAAGCGAGAAAATGAGTTCTTGTCTACATGCAACTGATTTTAGATTATACAATGCATCTTTTCTACGTTTAAATGCACATTTGCTGTCGTTATTTTTTTTCTTTTTTTATATAATTGTTTGCATCGTATGCATTGCTTCACTCTAGTTGGATTTCTATTTAGCAAATACAAAAAGTTATAGTATTTAACCATTTTGCAAACTCGTTTTAACACATAGTCTCTCCAGGCATGGCATAGATTCAACTATCCCACCATGCAAGTTACACCTTACTTTGAATATCAAACATGTATCACTTTGCTCATTCTGGTCCGATCGAAGTACTTCAAAGGAACGAGCAGACACATTTCCTCGACAACTATTAAATATAAATAGATAACATCATGAGAAACGAATTGCATTAAATAATAAAAACGACTGCTTAATCACTTAGCGAAGCGCTTAAAGTCTTGGAAACTACAAGACGTGAATGGCCGAAATGTTGGTTGACGAAATGAATATGGCCATGGGTTAATTGATTTCTTCTGGGTACGTGCACATGTTGTATATATAATATGACCAGATAAATCAATAATGATGTACTGTTTATTCATGTAAGGTACGAAGAGGATATTTCCCATTAGCGATAAGTGCTCAATTCAGCCACACTAAAGTACTTCCAGTATCAAATCAGTAAATTAGTATTTTTCTGCCAAAGCGAAAGTTAGCGTTTTGCCAGTTTATATCTCAGAGATAAATATATTAAATTCACGAATCCCAACAACACGGCTCCATAGCTCAGTTGGTTAGAGCGCCAGTCTAGTAAACTGGAGGTCACGAGTTCGAATCTCGTTGGAGCCTTTTCACAAAATTTCAATTTTTAACCTTTCTTTTGACCGTCTCAACGAATAAACCAACGTTTCATGTTGATGCATTACACCGAAATCGGGTGTATTTCTTATGGCATTTTATTAGTCTTTGCGAATGGTTTGTTATGTCGTCGGTTTTACTCTATATGCAAGTCCATAGGAAAACATTCACCACAAATGGCACGTTTGTATTCTATTTATTGCTACTAGACTCGATCCTATGGCCACACCTATGGCTAAAGTACTTTGTTAACGTTCGAAATCAATCAAACAATCTAGATGACAATAGATATTTGCCGCCAGGCTTAAAAGGAGTAAATTCGCAAAAATAAACAAGGCGGCTCCATAGCTCAGTTGGTTAGAGCGCCAGTCTAGTAAACTGGAGGTCACGAGTTCGAATCTCGTTGGAGCCTTTTTCACAACGTCTCAATGTTCACTCTATTTTGACCAGCATCTAGAGGCTCAGCTGTCGAATTTGTCTGATATGCTCATTCATAATTATATTACACACGGAAAATGGTCGGTGGAGGAATTTTTCATTTGATCAGTCTTGAGCATCAATTTTATTCGCACATGTCTGTGGATGAAGTGTCATGCTGACTTCTTTTTCTTCAGAATGGAAAAGGCCAAACCAGCAAACCGTGGGCGCACAGTGTGTATCCATCAACACCAGAAGATATTAAAACAGTCATTAGAAGCGAGGAAATGAGTTCTTGTCTACATGCAACTGATTTTAGATTATACAATGCATCTTTTCTACGTTTAAATGCACATTTGCTGTCGTTATTTTTTTTCTTTTTTTATATAATTGTTTGCATCGTATGCATTGCTTCACTCCAGTTGGATTTCTATTTAGCAAATACAAAAAGTTATAGTATTTAACCATTTTGCAAACTCGTTTTAACACTTAGTCTCTCCAGGCATGGCATAGATTCAACTATCCGACCATGCAAGTTACACCTTACTTTGAATATCAAACATGTGTCACTTTGCTCATTCTGGTCCGATCGAAGTACTTCAAAGGAACGAGCAGACACATTTCCTCGACAACTATTAAATATAAATAGATAACATCATGAGAAACGAATTGCATTAAATAATAAAAACGACTGCTTAATCACTTAGCGAAGCACTTAAAGTCTTGGAAACTACAAGACGTGAATGGCCGAAATGTTGGTTGACGAAATGAATATGGCCATCCATGGCCATGGGTTAATTGATTTCTTCTGGGTACGTGCACATGTTGTATATATAATATGACCAGATAAATCAATAATGATGTACTGTTTATTCATGTAAGGTACGAAGAGGATATTTCCCATTAGCGATAAGTGCTCAATTCAGCCACACTAAAGTACTTCCAGTATCAAATCAGTAAATTAGTATTTTTCTGCCAAAGCGAAAGTTAGCGTTTTGCCAGTTTATATCTCAGAGATAAATATATTAAATTCACGAATCCCAATAACACGGCTCCATAGCTCAGTTGGTTAGAGCGCCAGTCTAGTAAACTGGAGGTCACGAGTTCGAATCTCGTTGGAGCCTTTTTCACAACGTCTCAATGTTCAATCTATTTTGACCAGCATCTAGAGGCTCAGCTGTCGAATTTGTCTGATATGCTCATTCATAATTATATTACACACGGAAAATGGTCGGTGGAGGAATTTTTCATTTGATCAGTCTTGAGCATCAATTTTATTCGCACATGTCTGTGGATGAAGTGTCATGCTGACTTCTTTTTCTTCAGAATGGAAAAGGCCAAACCAGCAAACCGTGGGCGCACAGTGTGTATCCATCAACACCAGAAGATATTAAAACAGTCATTAGAAGCGAGGAAATGAGTTCTTGTCTACATGCAACTGATTTTAGATTATACAATGCATCTTTTCTACGTTTAAATGCACATTTGCTGTCGTTATTTTTTTTCTTTTTTTATATAATTGTTTGCATCGTATGCATTGCAAACTCGTTTTAACACATAGTCTCTCCAGGCATGGCATAGATTCAACTATCCGACCATGCAAGTTACACCTTACTTTGAATATCAAACATGTGTCACTTTGCTCATTCTGGTCCGATCGAAGTACTTCAAAGGAACGAGCAGACACATTTCCTCGACAACTATTAAATATAAATAGATAACATCATGAGAAACGAATTGCATTAAATAATAAAAACGACTGCTTAATCACTTAGCGAAGCGCTTAAAGTCTTGGAAACTACAAGACGTGAATGGCCGAAATGTTGGTTGACGAAATGAATATGGCCATCCATGGCCATGGGTTAATTGATTTCTTCTGGGTACGTGCACATGTTGTATATATAATATGACCAGATAAATCAATAATGATGTACTGTTTATTCATGTAAGGTACGAAGAGGATATTTCCCATTAGCGATAAGTGCTCAATTCAGCCACACTAAAGTACTTCCAGTATCAAATCAGTAAATTAGTATTTTTCTGCCAAAGCGAAAGTTAGCGTTTTGCCAGTTTATATCTCAGAGATAAATATATTAAATTCACGAATCCCAATAACACGGCTCCATAGCTCAGTTGGTTAGAGCGCCAGTCTAGTAAACTGGAGGTCACGAGTTCGAATCTCGTTGGAGCCTTTTTCACAACGTCTCAATGTTCACTCTATTTTGACCAGCATCTAGAGGCTCAGCTGTCGAATTTGTCTGATATGCTCATTCATAATTATATTACACACGGAAAATGGTCGGTGGAGGAATTTTTCATTTGATCAGTCTTGAGCATCAATTTTATTCGCACATGTCTGTGGATGAAGTGTCATGCTGACTTCTTTTTCTTCAGAATGGAAAAGGCCAAACCAGCAAACCGTGGGCGCACAGTGTGTATCCATCAACACCAGAAGATATTAAAACAGTCATTAGAAGCGAGGAAATGAGTTCTTGTCTACATGCAACTGATTTTAGATTATACAATGCATCTTTTCTACGTTTAAATGCACATTTGCTGTCGTTATTTTTTTTCTTTTTTTATATAATTGTTTGCATCGTATGCATTGCTTCACTCTAGTTGGATTTCTATTTAGCAAATACAAAAAGTTATAGTATTTAACCATTTTGCAAACTCGTTTTAACACATAGTCTCTCCAGGCATGGCATAGATTCAACTATCCCACCATGCAAGTTACACCTTACTTTGAATATCAAACATGTATCACTTTGCTCATTCTGGTCCGATCGAAGTACTTCAAAGGAACGAGCAGACACATTTCCTCGACAACTATTAAATATAAATAGATAACATCATGAGAAACGAATTGCATTAAATAATAAAAACGACTGCTTAATCACTTAGCGAAGCGCTTAAAGTCTTGGAAACTACAAGACGTGAATGGCCGAAATGTTGGTTGACGAAATGAATATGGCCATCCATGGCCATGGGTTAATTGATTTCTTCTGGGTACGTGCACATGTTGTATATATAATATGACCAGATAAATCAATAATGATGTACTGTTTATTCATGTAAGGTACGAAGAGGATATTTCCCATTAGCGATAAGTGCTCAATTCAGCCACACTAAAGTACTTCCAGTATCAAATCAGTAAATTAGTATTTTTCTGCCAAAGCGAAAGTTAGCGTTTTGCCAGTTTATATCTCAGAGATAAATATATTAAATTCACGAATCCCAATAACACGGCTCCATAGCTCAGTTGGTTAGAGCGCCAGTCTAGTAAACTGGAGGTCACGAGTTCGAATCTCGTTGGAGCCTTTTTCACAACGTCTCAATGTTCAATCTATTTTGACCAGCATCTAGAGGCTCAGCTGTCGAATTTGTCTGATATGCTCATTCATAATTATATTACACACGGAAAATGGTCGGTGGAGGAATTTTTCATTTGATCAGTCTTGAGCATCAATTTTATTCGCACATGTCTGTGGATGAAGTGTCATGCTGACTTCTTTTTCTTCAGAATGGAAAAGGCCAAACCAGCAAACCGTGGGCGCACAGTGTGTATCCATCAACACCAGAAGATATTAAAACAGTCATTAGAAGCGAGGAAATGAGTTCTTGTCTACATGCAACTGATTTTAGATTATACAATGCATCTTTTCTACGTTTAAATGCACATTTGCTGTCGTTATTTTTTTTCTTTTTTTATATAATTGTTTGCATCGTATGCATTGCAAACTCGTTTTAACACATAGTCTCTCCAGGCATGGCATAGATTCAACTATCCGACCATGCAAGTTACACCTTACTTTGAATATCAAACATGTGTCACTTTGCTCATTCTGGTCCGATCGAAGTACTTCAAAGGAACGAGCAGACACATTTCCTCGACAACTATTAAATATAAATAGATAACATCATGAGAAACGAATTGCATTAAATAATAAAAACGACTGCTTAATCACTTAGCGAAGCGCTTAAAGTCTTGGAAACTACAAGACGTGAATGGCCGAAATGTTGGTTGACGAAATGAATATGGCCATCCATGGCCATGGGTTAATTGATTTCTTCTGGGTACGTGCACATGTTGTATATATAATATGACCAGATAAATCAATAATGATGTACTGTTTATTCATGTAAGGTACGAAGAGGATATTTCCCATTAGCGATAAGTGCTCAATTCAGCCACACTAAAGTACTTCCAGTATCAAATCAGTAAATTAGTATTTTTCTGCCAAAGCGAAAGTTAGCGTTTTGCCAGTTTATATCTCAGAGATAAATATATTAAATTCACGAATCCCAATAACACGGCTCCATAGCTCAGTTGGTTAGAGCGCCAGTCTAGTAAACTGGAGGTCACGAGTTCGAATCTCGTTGGAGCCTTTTTCACAACGTCTCAATGTTCACTCTATTTTGACCAGCATCTAGAGGCTCAGCTGTCGAATTTGTCTGATATGCTCATTCATAATTATATTACACACGGAAAATGGTCGGTGGAGGAATTTTTCATTTGATCAGTCTTGAGCATCAATTTTATTCGCACATGTCTGTGGATGAAGTGTCATGCTGACTTCTTTTTCTTCAGAATGGAAAAGGCCAAACCAGCAAACCGTGGGCGCACAGTGTGTATCCATCAACACCAGAAGATATTAAAACAGTCATTAGAAGCGAGGAAATGAGTTCTTGTCTACATGCAACTGATTTTAGATTATACAATGCATCTTTTCTACGTTTAAATGCACATTTGCTGTCGTTTTTTTCTTTCTTTTTTTATATAATTGTTTGCATCGTATGCATTGCTTCACTCTAGTTGGATTTCTATTTAGCAAATACAAAAAGTTATAGTATTTAACCATTTTGCAAACTCGTTTTAACACATAGTCTCTCCAGGCATGGCATAGATTCAACTATCCCACCATGCAAGTTACACCTTACTTTGAATATCAAACATGTATCACTTTGCTCATTCTGGTCCGATCGAAGTACTTCAAAGGAACGAGCAGACACATTTCCTCGACAACTATTAAATATAAATAGATAACATCATGAGAAACGAATTGCATTAAATAATAAAAACGACTGCTTAATCACTTAGCGAAGCGCTTAAAGTCTTGGAAACTACAAGACGTGAATGGCCGAAATGTTGGTTGACGAAATGAATATGGCCATCCATGGCCATGGGTTAATTGATTTCTTCTGGGTACGTGCACATGTTGTATATATAATATGACCAGATAAATCAATAATGATGTACTGTTTATTCATGTAAGGTACGAAGAGGATATTTCCCATTAGCGATAAGTGCTCAATTCAGCCACACTAAAGTACTTCCAGTATCAAATCAGTAAATTAGTATTTTTCTGCCAAAGCGAAAGTTAGCGTTTTGCCAGTTTATATCTCAGAGATAAATATATTAAATTCACGAATCCCAATAACACGGCTCCATAGCTCAGTTGGTTAGAGCGCCAGTCTAGTAAACTGGAGGTCACGAGTTCGAATCTCGTTGGAGCCTTTTTCACAACGTCTCAATGTTCACTCTATTTTGACCAGCATCTAGAGGCTCAGCTGTCGAATTTGTCTGATATGCTCATTCATAATTATATTACACACGGAAAATGGTCGGTGGAGGAATTTTTCATTTGATCAGTCTTGAGCATCAATTTTATTCGCACATGTCTGTGGATGAAGTGTCATGCTGACTTCTTTTTCTTCAGAATGGAAAAGGCCAAACCAGCAAACCGTGGGCGCACAGTGTGTATCCATCAACACCAGAAGATATTAAAACAGTCATTAGAAGCGAGGAAATGAGTTCTTGTCTACATGCAACTGATTTTAGATTATACAATGCATCTTTTCTACGTTTAAATGCACATTTGCTGTCGTTATTTTTTTTCTTTTTTTATATAATTGTTTGCATCGTATGCATTGCAAACTCGTTTTAACACATAGTCTCTCCAGGCATGGCATAGATTCAACTATCCGACCATGCAAGTTACACCTTACTTTGAATATCAAACATGTGTCACTTTGCTCATTCTGGTCCGATCGAAGTACTTCAAAGGAACGAGCAGACACATTTCCTCGACAACTATTAAATATAAATAGATAACATCATGAGAAACGAATTGCATTAAATAATAAAAACGACTGCTTAATCACTTAGCGAAGCGCTTAAAGTCTTGGAAACTACAAGACGTGAATGGCCGAAATGTTGGTTGACGAAATGAATATGGCCATCCATGGCCATGGGTTAATTGATTTCTTCTGGGTACGTGCACATGTTGTATATATAATATGACCAGATAAATCAATAATGATGTACTGTTTATTCATGTAAGGTACGAAGAGGATATTTCCCATTAGCGATAAGTGCTCAATTCAGCCACACTAAAGTACTTCCAGTATCAAATCAGTAAATTAGTATTTTTCTGCCAAAGCGAAAGTTAGCGTTTTGCCAGTTTATATCTCAGAGATAAATATATTAAATTCACGAATCCCAATAACACGGCTCCATAGCTCAGTTGGTTAGAGCGCCAGTCTAGTAAACTGGAGGTCACGAGTTCGAATCTCGTTGGAGCCTTTTTCACAACGTCTCAATGTTCACTCTATTTTGACCAGCATCTAGAGGCTCAGCTGTCGAATTTGTCTGATATGCTCATTCATAATTATATTACACACGGAAAATAGTCGGTGGAGGAATTTTTCATTTGATCAGTCTTGAGCATCAATTTTATTCGCACATGTCTGTGGATGAAGTGTCATGCTGACTTCTTTTTCTTCAGAATGGAAAAGGCCAAACCAGCAAACCGTGGGCGCACAGTGTGTATCCATCAACACCAGAAGATATTAAAACAGTCATTAGAAGCGAGGAAATGAGTTCTTGTCTACATGCAACTGATTTTAGATTATACAATGCATCTTTTCTACGTTTAAATGCACATTTGCTGTCGTTTTTTTCTTTCTTTTTTTATATAATTGTTTGCATCGTATGCATTGCTTCACTCTAGTTGGATTTCTATTTAGCAAATACAAAAAGTTATAGTATTTAACCATTTTGCAAACTCGTTTTAACACATAGTCTCTCCAGGCATGGCATAGATTCAACTATCCCACCATGCAAGTTACACCTTACTTTGAATATCAAACATGTATCACTTTGCTCATTCTGGTCCGATCGAAGTACTTCAAAGGAACGAGCAGACACATTTCCTCGACAACTATTAAATATAAATAGATAACATCATGAGAAACGAATTGCATTAAATAATAAAAACGACTGCTTAATCACTTAGCGAAGCGCTTAAAGTCTTGGAAACTACAAGACGTGAATGGCCGAAATGTTGGTTGACGAAATGAATATGGCCATCCATGGCCATGGGTTAATTGATTTCTTCTGGGTACGTGCACATGTTGTATATATAATATGACCAGATAAATCAATAATGATGTACTGTTTATTCATGTAAGGTACGAAGAGGATATTTCCCATTAGCGATAAGTGCTCAATTCAGCCACACTAAAGTACTTCCAGTATCAAATCAGTAAATTAGTATTTTTCTGCCAAAGCGAAAGTTAGCGTTTTGCCAGTTTATATCTCAGAGATAAATATATTAAATTCACGAATCCCAATAACACGGCTCCATAGCTCAGTTGGTTAGAGCGCCTGTCTAGTAAACTGGAGGTCACGAGTTCGAATCTCGTTGGAGCCTTTTTCACAACGTCTCAATGTTCAATCTATTTTGACCAGCATCTAGAGGCTCAGCTGTCGAATTTGTCTGATATGCTCATTCATAATTATATTACACACGGAAAATGGTCGGTGGAGGAATTTTTCATTTGATCAGTCTTGAGCATCAATTTTATTCGCACATGTCTGTGGATGAAGTGTCATGCTGACTTCTTTTTCTTCAGAATGGAAAAGGCCAAACCAGCAAACCGTGGGCGCACAGTGTGTATCCATCAACACCAGAAGATATTAAAACAGTCATTAGAAGCGAGGAAATGAGTTCTTGTCTACATGCAACTGATTTTAGATTATACAATGCATCTTTTCTACGTTTAAATGCACATTTGCTGTCGTTATTTTTTTTCTTTTTTTATATAATTGTTTGCATCGTATGCATTGCAAACTCGTTTTAACACATAGTCTCTCCAGGCATGGCATAGATTCAACTATCCGACCATGCAAGTTACACCTTACTTTGAATATCAAACATGTGTCACTTTGCTCATTCTGGTCCGATCGAAGTACTTCAAAGGAACGAGCAGACACATTTCCTCGACAACTATTAAATATAAATAGATAACATCATGAGAAACGAATTGCATTAAATAATAAAAACGACTGCTTAATCACTTAGCGAAGCGCTTAAAGTCTTGGAAACTACAAGACGTGAATGGCCGAAATGTTGGTTGACGAAATGAATATGGCCATCCATGGCCATGGGTTAATTGATTTCTTCTGGGTACGTGCACATGTTGTATATATAATATGACCAGATAAATCAATAATGATGTACTGTTTATTCATGTAAGGTACGAAGAGGATATTTCCCATTAGCGATAAGTGCTCAATTCAGCCACACTAAAGTACTTCCAGTATCAAATCAGTAAATTAGTATTTTTCTGCCAAAGCGAAAGTTAGCGTTTTGCCAGTTTATATCTCAGAGATAAATATATTAAATTCACGAATCCCAATAACACGGCTCCATAGCTCAGTTGGTTAGAGCGCCAGTCTAGTAAACTGGAGGTCACGAGTTCGAATCTCGTTGGAGCCTTTTTCACAACGTCTCAATGTTCACTCTATTTTGACCAGCATCTAGAGGCTCAGCTGTCGAATTTGTCTGATATGCTCATTCATAATTATATTACACACGGAAAATGGTCGGTGGAGGAATTTTTCATTTGATCAGTCTTGAGCATCAATTTTATTCGCACATGTCTGTGGATGAAGTGTCATGCTGACTTCTTTTTCTTCAGAATGGAAAAGGCCAAACCAGCAAACCGTGGGCGCACAGTGTGTATCCATCAACACCAGAAGATATTAAAACAGTCATTAGAAGCGAGGAAATGAGTTCTTGTCTACATGCAACTGATTTTAGATTATACAATGCATCTTTTCTACGTTTAAATGCACATTTGCTGTCGTTTTTTTCTTTCTTTTTTTATATAATTGTTTGCATCGTATGCATTGCTTCACTCTAGTTGGATTTCTATTTAGCAAATACAAAAAGTTATAGTATTTAACCATTTTGCAAACTCGTTTTAACACATAGTCTCTCCAGGCATGGCATAGATTCAACTATCCCACCATGCAAGTTACACCTTACTTTGAATATCAAACATGTATCACTTTGCTCATTCTGGTCCGATCGAAGTACTTCAAAGGAACGAGCAGACACATTTCCTCGACAACTATTAAATATAAATAGATAACATCATGAGAAACGAATTGCATTAAATAATAAAAACGACTGCTTAATCACTTAGCGAAGCGCTTAAAGTCTTGGAAACTACAAGACGTGAATGGCCGAAATGTTGGTTGACGAAATGAATATGGCCATCCATGGCCATGGGTTAATTGATTTCTTCTGGGTACGTGCACATGTTGTATATATAATATGACCAGATAAATCAATAATGATGTACTGTTTATTCATGTAAGGTACGAAGAGGATATTTCCCATTAGCGATAAGTGCTCAATTCAGCCACACTAAAGTACTTCCAGTATCAAATCAGTAAATTAGTATTTTTCTGCCAAAGCGAAAGTTAGCGTTTTGCCAGTTTATATCTCAGAGATAAATATATTAAATTCACGAATCCCAATAACACGGCTCCATAGCTCAGTTGGTTAGAGCGCCAGTCTAGTAAACTGGAGGTCACGAGTTCGAATCTCGTTGGAGCCTTTTTCACAACGTCTCAATGTTCACTCTATTTTGACCAGCATCTAGAGGCTCAGCTGTCGAATTTGTCTGATATGCTCATTCATAATTATATTACACACGGAAAATGGTCGGTGGAGGAATTTTTCATTTGATCAGTCTTGAGCATCAATTTTATTCGCACATGTCTGTGGATGAAGTGTCATGCTGACTTCTTTTTCTTCAGAATGGAAAAGGCCAAACCAGCAAACCGTGGGCGCACAGTGTGTATCCATCAACACCAGAAGATATTAAAACAGTCATTAGAAGCGAGGAAATGAGTTCTTGTCTACATGCAACTGATTTTAGATTATACAATGCATCTTTTCTACGTTTAAATGCACATTTGCTGTCGTTATTTTTTTTCTTTTTTTATATAATTGTTTGCATCGTATGCATTGCAAACTCGTTTTAACACATAGTCTCTCCAGGCATGGCATAGATTCAACTATCCGACCATGCAAGTTACACCTTACTTTGAATATCAAACATGTGTCACTTTGCTCATTCTGGTCCGATCGAAGTACTTCAAAGGAACGAGCAGACACATTTCCTCGACAACTATTAAATATAAATAGATAACATCATGAGAAACGAATTGCATTAAATAATAAAAACGACTGCTTAATCACTTAGCGAAGCGCTTAAAGTCTTGGAAACTACAAGACGTGAATGGCCGAAATGTTGGTTGACGAAATGAATATGGCCATCCATGGCCATGGGTTAATTGATTTCTTCTGGGTACGTGCACATGTTGTATATATAATATGACCAGATAAATCAATACTGATGTACTGTTTATTCATGTAAGGTACGAAGAGGATATTTCCCATTAGCGATAAGTGCTCAATTCAGCCACACTAAAGTACTTCCAGTATCAAATCAGTAAATTAGTATTTTTCTGCCAAAGCGAAAGTTAGCGTTTTGCCAGTTTATATCTCAGAGATAAATATATTAAATTCACGAATCCCAATAACACGGCTCCATAGCTCAGTTGGTTAGAGCGCCAGTCTAGTAAACTGGAGGTCACGAGTTCGAATCTCGTTGGAGCCTTTTTCACAACGTCTCAATGTTCACTCTATTTTGACCAGCATCTAGAGGCTCAGCTGTCGAATTTGTCTGATATGCTCATTCATAATTATATTACACACGGAAAATAGTCGGTGGAGGAATTTTTCATTTGATCAGTCTTGAGCATCAATTTTATTCGCACATGTCTGTGGATGAAGTGTCATGCTGACTTCTTTTTCTTCAGAATGGAAAAGGCCAAACCAGCAAACCGTGGGCGCACAGTGTGTATCCATCAACACCAGAAGATATTAAAACAGTCATTAGAAGCGAGGAAATGAGTTCTTGTCTACATGCAACTGATTTTAGATTATACAATGCATCTTTTCTACGTTTAAATGCACATTTGCTGTCGTTTTTTTCTTTCTTTTTTTATATAATTGTTTGCATCGTATGCATTGCTTCACTCTAGTTGGATTTCTATTTAGCAAATACAAAAAGTTATAGTATTTAACCATTTTGCAAACTCGTTTTAACACATAGTCTCTCCAGGCATGGCATAGATTCAACTATCCCACCATGCAAGTTACACCTTACTTTGAATATCAAACATGTATCACTTTGCTCATTCTGGTCCGATCGAAGTACTTCAAAGGAACGAGCAGACACATTTCCTCGACAACTATTAAATATAAATAGATAACATCATGAGAAACGAATTGCATTAAATAATAAAAACGACTGCTTAATCACTTAGCGAAGCGCTTAAAGTCTTGGAAACTACAAGACGTGAATGGCCGAAATGTTGGTTGACGAAATGAATATGGCCATGGGTTAATTGATTTCTTCTGGGTACGTGCACATGTTGTATATATAATATGACCAGATAAATCAATAATGATGTACTGTTTATTCATGTAAGGTACGAAGAGGATATTTCCCATTAGCGATAAGTGCTCAATTCAGCCACACTAAAGTACTTCCAGTATCAAATCAGTAAATTAGTATTTTTCTGCCAAAGCGAAAGTTAGCGTTTTGCCAGTTTATATCTCAGAGATAAATATATTAAATTCACGAATCCCAACAACACGGCTCCATAGCTCAGTTGGTTAGAGCGCCAGTCTAGTAAACTGGAGGTCACGAGTTCGAATCTCGTTGGAGCCTTTTCACAAAATTTCAATTTTTAACCTTTCTTTTGACCGTCTCAACGAATAAACCAACGTTTCATGTTGATGCATTACACCGAAATCGGGTGTATTTCTTATGGCATTTTATTAGTCTTTGCGAATGGTTTGTTATGTCGTCGGTTTTACTCTATATGCAAGTCCATAGGAAAACATTCACCACAAATGGCACGTTTGTATTCTATTTATTGCTACTAGACTCGATCCTATGGCCACAACTATGGCTAAAGTACTTTGTTAACGTTCGAAATCAATCAAACAATCTAGATGACAATAGATATTTGCCGCCAGGCTTAAAAGGAGTAAATTCGCAAAAATAAACAAGGCGGCTCCATAGCTCAGTTGGTTAGAGCGCCAGTCTAGTAAACTGGAGGTCACGAGTTCGAATCTCGTTGGAGCCTTTTTCACAACGTCTCAATGTTCACTCTATTTTGACCAGCATCTAGAGGCTCAGCTGTCGAATTTGTCTGATATGCTCATTCATAATTATATTACACACGGAAAATGGTCGGTGGAGGAATTTTTCATTCGATCAGTCTTGAGCATCAATTTTATTCGCACATGTCTGTGGATGAAGTGTCATGCTGACTTCTTTTTCTTCAGAATGGAAAAGGCCAAACCAGCAAACCGTGGGCGCACAGTGTGTATCCATCAACACCAGAAGATATTAAAACAGTCATTAGAAGCGAGGAAATGAGTTCTTGTCTACATGCAACTGATTTTAGATTATACAATGCATCTTTTCTACGTTTAAATGCACATTTGCTGTCGTTTTTTTTTTTCTTTTTTTATATAATTGTTTGCATCGTATGCATTGCTTCACTCTAGTTGGATTTCTATTTAGCAAATACAAAAAGTTATAGTATTTAACCATTTTGCAAACTCGTTTTAACACATAGTCTCTCCAGGCATGGCATAGATTCAACTATCCCACCATGCAAGTTACACCTTACTTTGAATATCAAACATGTATCACTTTGCTCATTCTGGTCCGATCGAAGTACTTCAAAGGAACGAGCAGACACATTTCCTCGACAACTATTAAATATAAATAGATAACATCATGAGAAACGAATTGCATTAAATAATAAAAACGACTGCTTAATCACTTAGCGAAGCGCTTAAAGTCTTGGAAACTACAAGACGTGAATGGCCGAAATGTTGGTTGACGAAATGAATATGGCCATCCATGGCCATGGGTTAATTGATTTTTTCTGGGTACGTGCACATGTTGTATATATAATATGACCAGATAAATCAATAATGATGTACTGTTTATTCATGTAAGGTACGAAGAGGATATTTCCCATTAGCGATAAGTGCTCAATTCAGCCACACTAAAGTACTTCCAGTATCAAATCAGTAAATTAGTATTTTTCTGCCAAAGCGAAAGTTAGCGTTTTGCCAGTTTATATCTCAGAGATAAATATATTAAATTCACGAATCCCAACAACACGGCTCCATAGCTCAGTTGGTTAGAGCGCCAGTCTAGTAAACTGGAGGTCACGAGTTCGAATCTCGTTGGAGTCTTTTCATAAAATTTCAATTTTTAACCTTTCTTTTGACCGTCTCAACGAATAAACCAACGTTTCATGTTGATGCATTACACCGAAATCGGGTGCATTTCTTATGGCATTTTATTAGTCTTTGCGAATGGTTTGTTATGTCGTCGGTTTTACTCTATATGCAAGTCCATAGGAAAACATTCACCACAAATGGCACGTTTTTATTCTATTTATTGCTACTAGACTCGATCCTATGGCCACAACTATGGCTAAAGTACTTTGTTAACGTTCGAAATCAATCAAACAATCTAGATGACAATAGATATTTGCCGCCAGGCTTAAAAGGAGTAAATTCGCAAAAATAAACAAGGCGGCTCCATAGCTCAGTTGGTTAGAGCGCCAGTCTAGTAAACTGGAGGTCACGAGTTCGAATCTCGTTGGAGCCTTTTTCACAACGTCTCAATGTTCACTCTATTTTGACCAGCATCTAGAGGCTCAGCTGTCGAATTTGTCTGATATGCTCATTCATAATTATATTACACACGGAAAATGGTCGATGGAGGAATTTTTCATTCGATCAGTCTTGAGCATCAATTTTATTCGCACATGTCTGTGGATGAAGTGTCATGCTGACTTCTTTTTCTTCAGAATGGAAAAGGCCAAACCAGCAAACCGTGGGCGCACAGTGTGTATCCATCAACACCAGAAGATATTAAAACAGTCATTAGAAGCGAGGAAATGAGTTCTTGTCTACATGCAACTGATTTTAGATTATACAATGCATCTTTTCTACGTTTAAATGCACATTTGCTGTCGTTATTTTTTTTCTTTTTTTATATAATTGTTTGCATCGTATGCATTGCTTCACTCTAGTTGGATTTCTATTTAGCAAATACAAAAAGTTATAGTATTTAACCATTTTGCAAACTCGTTTTAACACATAGTCTCTCCAGGCATGGCATAGATTCAACTATCCCACCATGCAAGTTACACCTTACTTTGAATATCAAACATGTATCACTTTGCTCATTCTGGTCCGATCGAAGTACTTCAAAGGAACGAGCAGACACATTTCCTCGACAACTATTAAATATAAATAGATAACATCATGAGAAACGAATTGCATTAAATAATAAAAACGACTGCTTAATCACTTAGCGAAGCGCTTAAAGTCTTGGAAACTACAAGACGTGAATGGCCGAAATGTTGGTTGACGAAATGAATATGGCCATCCATGGCCATGGGTTAATTGATTTCTTCTGGGTACGTGCACATGTTGTATATATAATATGACCAGATAAATCAATAATGATGTACTGTTTATTCATGTAAGGTACGAAGAGGATATTTCCCATTAGCGATAAGTGCTCAATTCAGCCACACTAAAGTACTTCCAGTATCAAATCAGTAAATTAGTATTTTTCTGCCAAAGCGAAAGTTAGCGTTTTGCCAGTTTATATCTCAGAGATAAATATATTAAATTCACGAATCCCAACAACACGGCTCCATAGCTCAGTTGGTTAGAGCGCCAGTCTAGTAAACTGGAGGTCACGAGTTCGAATCTCGTTGGAGCCTTTTTCACAAAATTTCAATTTTTAACCTTTCTTTTGACCGTCTCAACGAATAAACCAACGTTTCATGTTGATGCATTACACCGAAATCTGGTATATTTCTTATGGCATTTTATTAGTCTTTGCGAATGGTTTGTTATGTCGTCGGTTTTACTCTACTGTATATGCAAGTCCATAGGAAAACATTCACCACAAATGGCACGTTTGTATTCTATTTATTGCTACTAGACTCGATCCTATGGCCACACCTATGGCTAAAGTACTTTGTTAACGTTCGAAATCAATCAAACAATCTAGATGACAATAGATATTTGCCGCCAGGCTTAAAAGGAGTAAATTCGCAAAAATAAACAAGGCGGCTCCATAGCTCAGTTGGTTAGAGCGCCAGTCTAGTAAACTGGAGGTCACGAGTTCGAATCTCGTTGGAGCCTTTTTCACAACGTCTCAATGTTCACTCTATTTTGACCAGCATCTAGAGGCTCAGCTGTCGAATTTGTCTGATATGCTCATTCATAATTATATTACACACGGAAAATGGTCGGTGGAGGAATTTTTCATTTGATCAGTCTTGAGCATCAATTTTATTCGCACATGTCTGTGGATGAAGTGTCATGCTGACTTCTTTTTCTTCAGAATGGAAAAGGCCAAACCAGCAAACCGTGGACGCACAGTGTGTATCCATCAACACCAGAAGATATTAAAACAGTCATTAGAAGCGAGGAAATGAGTTCTTGTCTACATGCAACTGATTTTAGATTATACAATGCATCTTTTCTACGTTTAAATGCACATTTGCTGTCGTTATTTTTTTTCTTTTTTTATATAATTGTTTGCATCGTATGCATTGCTTCACTCCAGTTGGATTTCTATTTAGCAAATACAAAAAGTTATAGTATTTAACCATTTTGCAAACTCGTTTTAACACATAGTCTCTCCAGGCATGGCATAGATTCAACTATCCGACCATGCAAGTTACACCTTACTTTGAATATCAAACATGTGTCACTTTGCTCATTCTGGTCCGATCGAAGTACTTCAAAGGAACGAGCAGACACATTTCCTCGACAACTATTAAATATAAATAGATAACATCATGAGAAACGAATTGCATTAAATAATAAAAACGACTGCTTAATCACTTAGCGAAGCGCTTAAAGTCTTGGAAACTACAAGACGTGAATGGCCGAAATGTTGGTTGACGAAATGAATATGGCCATCCATGGCCATGGGTTAATTGATTTCTTCTGGGTACGTGCACATGTTGTATATATAATATGACCAGATAAATCAATAATGATGTACTGTTTATTCATGTAAGGTACGAAGAGGATATTTCCCATTAGTGATAAGTGCTCAATTCAGCCACACTAAAGTACTTCCAGTATCAAATCAGTAAATTAGTATTTTTCTGCCAAAGCGAAAGTTAGCGTTTTACCAGTTTATATCTCAGAGATAAATATATTAAATTCACGAATCCCAACAACACGGCTCCATAGCTCAGTTGGTTAGAGCGCCAATCGAAACTGGAATCGAGCACAGCCCCGGTAGGATGTTGTTTACATCTCGGTGATGAAATTGTGTTGATTTGGACATATTTATGGATATATAATTCATATTGAAGGTACAGTCTATGATATTTATACGTCCGATTACAGATTTAATTGTTGTTTAATCTCTATATTGTCGTTTAATCCCCTAAACCGACGATAGAGTCGTTCGGTGAAGGGGGGAGAGAAGGTGCGCTCGACTGTTGAAAATTGGGCTACACTTGCTTGACATTTTTTGAAAAATGCCGGTCGGAGGAAATATGCGTCTGGGTTTTGGACGAAAAGTAGACAAAAGAACAGGAGAGAAAGAAAATTATGTGACGGGATATAAACAATACTCAAAGGAATGTACAATACGCATCAATTATATATCGACAGAGAGTATTAGAGCAATTTCTGTTGTAAAAGCTGTAGAAGAGATAACTGGGTTGAACTCAGTGTTAGCAGTTGTAAGAGATTCCAATTCGTACAATGTTACACTGGATTCAAAAGAAAATACGATGAAATTATTGAATGGAGTTGAAATCGACGGTAAGGATTATGATTGTTCTTTGGTTTTTTCCAACAATACAGTTGTATCGTTCATGTACATCCCAGCCTTTATTGAAGATGATGAAATAGTAGATAAATTAAATGAAAAAGGAATAAGGGTAGTTTCTCCGGTTTATAGAAGAGTAATTCCCGGAACACAGGTAGCTGATGGGACACGTTTTATGAGATGTGTCTTTCCGCCGAACGTAGTAGCGTTACCATGGACTATGCCATTTAAGGTCGGAAAAGACACTAAGTATTACAAATGTGTGCACAACAATCAAACGAAGGTATGCTCAGGTTGTCTATCGCCTGAACATATACACAAGGAATGTCCATATTTAGTTTGCAATGGTTGCGGTGTTCAAGGACATGTCGAGAAAAGATGTAAGGCGAACAAATGTGATTATTGCCATGAACTACCTCTTAAATGTAAATGTAGCCGTTCTGACCATACAACAGAAAGACAAAGAAGAGAAAATATAAGCAAATGTCCAGATTGTAATACTATTAATTGCGTTTGTAAATGTAAACACTGTCGGAAAAACGAATGTGTTTGTACGTGCACGTATTGTCATAGAGAACCGTGTGTCTGTCCTTGTTCAAACTGTGGCAAAGATCCGTGTGAATGTGTATGTGAGAAATGTGGAAGTATGAACTGCAGCTGTTGGGATAAATTGTCCTTAGATGAAAACGAAGTAAACGACGATGAAGACACTGAAATAGAGATAATGAGGCCAAAAAGGGGGTTAGACCAGAATGACAAAACAAATCAAACCCCGGTTAATGAGAAAAGTGGAAATAGTGAAAGTAAAAGCAAATCAGAGGAGGAAGCAGAAAGAAAGGAAAGTGTAAATATCGAAGCTGTCATTAACACAGATAACGTACAAAATGAGACAAGGAAACGAAAAATTTCAGAAAATATATGTAGCAACGAAGACGAGAATGAGGATACAGAAATGAATGGTCAACATAATGAATGTGAAATACTTCCCTCTTGTAATGAAATCAGTTCACACATTGGAGACGGAGACGAAAATACAGGAAGCAAAAAGATTAAAAAGAATATTGACACTCCGTGTAAAGATGTCAGTTGTGATGAGTTAGAATTCGAGGATTTCGATATTGAAGAATGGGAAAGAAAAAATAGTGTTTTAGATGATAGGAAAACACCTGATGATCAGAAAAGTGAGGTATTAATCGAGTCTTTGCAAAGTGTTGGTGATGAAAACATGGATGAAGAAGAGGAAGTGAAAACTATGTCAAGTAGTGATGATATTTTTAACATGTCTGCGAAAGAACTCAGAAAATTAAAAAAAAAAGAAAGAAAAGTAGCAAGACGAGCGATGTTGAAAGTTACACCGAATGTGAATATTTCTAGAAGTTCTCAGGTCACCGATAATAATAAATAATAATGTATAGAGTACTTTGTAACTTAATTTTTTTCATAATGGTGGTGATATGTTCGTTTAATTGTAACGGCTTGAAACAAGTGAATAATTTTCAGAATTTTGTTTCAATGTTAAATGATAGAAGAGTTAGTTTTGCTTTATTACAAGAGACTTTCTGGGATAAAGCATATATTGATGGAATAAAACATATGTTTGAAGGTAAAATATATGAATGTAATGGAACTAATGGAAGACAAGGGGTAGCAATAATGGTATCAAATGAATGTAAAGAAAAAACAAAGTTAGTTTACAAAGATAATGAAGGACGGTTTATACATGTTACATATGAAACAGATAATCAAATATTTAATATTGTTTCAGTTTATGCCCCAAACAAATACTTAGAAAAATCTAAATATTTTAAAATTATTAAACAATATATAGAAAACCTAGAAAATATAATTATTGGTGGTGATTTTAATACAACTCTTTCAAATTTAGATAAAGGTAGTAAATCAAAGCATAGTTCAGATGAAGGATACAGGTCATTGAATGATATGATTAATAATTGTAATATATATGATATATGGAGAGCAAGAAATGACTGTAAAAGGGTTTTTTCATGGAAAAGAATATGCAACAATATACTACAACAAAGTAGAATAGATTATTTTTTGATAAGCAAATCCTTGTCACCCAATGTACAAAATGTGTATTATAATGAAACCAGTCTTAGTGATCATACATATGTATTTATGAATTTTAGCTGTTGTGTTGTGGAAAAAGGCCCAGGATTATGGGTGCTAAATAATACTGTATTGTCCAATGAAATATATGTAAAAAGAGTAAAAGAGATTATTGTTGATTCTGTAAACTGTGAAATGTATGATAATGAACCACTTATTTGGTGGGATAACTTGAAGTATCAGATTAAAAGATATTCAAAATTATTTTCTTCCAATTTAGCAAAAGAAAAGAGGAAAGATTTTTTTTATATTCAGAATAAAATACAAAGGTTATGTGACGCACAAGCAAGAGGTATTGTAATAGATGTAACCAAATTGGAAAATTGGAAACTAGAACTAAGTAAATATGAAATAGAACAAAGTAAAGGTGCTATATTGAGATCTAAAGCCATTTGGGCTACAGAAGGTGATAAAAACACAAAATATTTTCTAAATCTAGAAAAGTACAAACAAGAGACTAATTCAGTCAAAGAACTATTTAATAAAAATGGTGAAGTTCTAAATGATACTGATAGTATTTTAGATATTGAATATGATTTTTACAAAGATTTATATTCTAGTGTTCAAATAGAGAATGACAAAATAGATGAATTTTTAGAACATGTAAATAAAAAAATTGATGAAGATGACAAGAATATGTGTGACTCTGATATAACATCAGATGAAATAATAGAAGCTTTGACAGCAATGTCTAAGAATAAAAGCCCTGGATCTGATGGGCTCACAACAGAGTTTTATTGTACATTTTATGATTCTCTTAGAAATATATTACCTAAGATTTTTAATGCTGCATATGATGAAGGTGTTTTATCAAGATCAATGAAGTCTGGTGTAATTAGCTTAATTTATAAGAAAAAAGGTGATAGAAGATGTATTAGAAATTATAGACCAATATCTTTATTACAAGTGGACTATAAAATTTTAGCACGTATAATGGCAAATAGGTTTAAGAAAGTTCTACCTTAAATAGTGTCTGAAAATCAAACTTGTTGTATAGTTGGGAGAGACATCTCCAATAGCATAGCAAATGTAAGAGATTTAATAACTCTTGTTGAAAATGATAATTTAGAGGGGTATATTATAAAAGCTGATCAAGAAAAAGCTTTTGATAGGCTAAGCCATGAGTATATGTTTACTGTTTTAGAAAAATTTGGATTTGGAGATGTATTTGTAAAGTGGATTAATATATTTTATAGTGAAATAAATAGTTCAGTAAAATGTAATGGTTTTTTAACCAAATATTTTTCTATTAAAAATGGTATTAGGCAAGGCTGCCCAATAAGTGCCTTATTGTATGTTTTGGCAGCCGAGCCGTTACAATGTATCATCAGTGATAATAATAATATTTCTGGAATTAGTATTCCTTTATCTGATAAGGTAGCAAAAATGTTTCAACATGCAGACGATACTACAGTCACTGTATCTAATAAGCAATCAATTGATGAAGTATTTAATGTATTAGAAATATATGGTAAATGTTCAGGTGCTAGAATTAATAAAAGTAAATCAGAAATAATGCCCATTGGCAAAGGATGTATAACTGAAAGTGAACAACAACGTTATGGTTTAAAAATCTGTGAAAATGAACTGTTATTACTTGGTGTATTTATTGGTAAAAACCAATCTCAATGCAACGAATTGAATTGGAGGGGGAAAATAAATAAGATCAAAGCTTTGCTTAATATGTGGCTGCAGAGAAAATTGACAATACAGGGTAGAGTAAATGTCATTTCATCATTATTTATGTCTAGATTGTGGTATACGTTATTTGTCACATCTATGTCTGACTGGGCGATAACAGAAATTAAGAACATTTGCGTTAATTTTATATGGAATAACGGAGCACATCTTGTAAAATACAATACCATTATATGTGAAAAAAGTAAAGGTGGTTTACAATTGCCAGACATAAAATCAAAATTAATTGCTTTCAGGTTGAAATTTTTAGCTAGATTTTTAAATGAAGAGTATCATGTTTTATGGAAAGACATTTTTAGATATTTTATTCATAATATATTGAATATGAAATTGCGAGAAGAAATTGTATATATGTCATTAGAGAATAAATATTTGTATTGTATTCCAGTAGTGTATAGAGAAATGTTGCAATCGTTGAGTGCTATTAAAGGATCTATATCTTTTAATTACAATGTTATAGATATATACCATCAACCATTATTTTGTAATTCTGAAATATTGATATCTGGAAAAACAATTTTATGGAATGATTTTATAACAGCTGGCATAACTCAGTTAAAAGACATATGTTATGAAGTAAAAACTGGCTTCTTGCCAGACAATGCAATTGTAGAAATGGTTACAAATGTAGACGAAGACATTAGTCAGGACAATATTGTAAAACGTTATAATGCATTAAAGTGTGCTTTACCAGAAAAATGGACTCAAACTATACAAACTAAACTATATACTAGAACTGAGAAAATTGTAATTGACATTAATGTAAACATGAACAGTAAATTAGTAGACTTTAAAATGTGTACATCAAAGCAGTTGTATTGGCTTGTAATAGAAAAAATGTGTCAACTTCCAAAATCTATAGAAAAATGGATAGATATATTTCAAACAGATGAAAATATAATATGTAGTATGTGGAAAGGGGTTAATATGTACTGGAAGCCATCAATTATGATTGAGCTTGATTTCAAAATAGTTCATTATTGTATATTCACAAATGAACGGTTGTTAAAAATGAAATTGATTGATAATGATTTGTGTGATATATGTAGTAATGAAATAGAAGATATCATGCACTTATTTGTCAAATGCACTGAACTTTATAACTTTCATAAGTATGTTAGCAAACAAGTAGAAGAACTTTTTGAAAATTGTGATTCTGATCAAATGAATTATATAGTGTATGAAGAAATATTCATCCTTGGACTTAATAGGACAATCAAAGGTGTAAATGTGAATTTTATTAATTTTATGTTATCAGTTGCAAGATATTGCGTGTTTAGAAGGAGAAACCTTGTGAAAAACAATATGAACAGTATTGACATTATCAGACTTTTTAAATATACGTTGAAACATTATGTAGTGTATTTCTATGAATATTTATGCCAAATGAGGAAAATGAGAAGCATTTTTGACAGACATTTTCTCCAAAATAATACAATTGTACAAGAAACAAACAATGTAATTCTATTCAATCTGTGATATGTTCTTATTATTCATGAAATGCTGAATCTGTGATATAATGTATACTATTCTATAATATGTGATGAAAGATTTTAATAAAGATAAAAAAAAAAAGAGCGCCAGTCTAGTAAACTGGAGGTCACGAGTTCGAATCTCGTTGGAGCCTTTTTCACAAAATTTCAATTTTTAACCTTTCTTTTGACCGTCTCAACGAATAAACCAACGTTTCATGTTGATGCATTACACCGAAATCTGGTATATTTCTTATGGCATTTTATTAGTCTTTGCGAATGGTTTGTTATGTCGTCGGTTTTACTCTACTGTATATGCAAGTCCATAGGAAAACATTCACCACAAATGGCACGTTTGTATTCTATTTATTGCTACTAGACTCGATCCTATGGCCACACCTATGGCTAAAGTACTTTGTTAACGTTCGAAATCAATCAAACAATCTAGATGACAATAGATATTTGCCGCCAGGCTTAAAAGGAGTAAATTCGCAAAAATAAACAAGGCGGCTCCATAGCTCAGTTGGTTAGAGCGCCAGTCTAGTAAACTGGAGGTCACGAGTTCGAATCTCGTTGGAGCCTTTTTCACAACGTCTCAATGTTCACTCTATTTTGACCAGCATCTAGAGGCTCAGCTGTCGAATTTGTCTGATATGCTCATTCATAATTATATTACACACGGAAAATGGTCGGTGGAGGAATTTTTCATTTGATCAGTCTTGAGCATCAATTTTATTCGCACATGTCTGTGGATGAAGTGTCATGCTGACTTCTTTTTCTTCAGAATGGAAAAGGCCAAACCAGCAAACCGTGGGCGCACAGTGTGTATCCATCAACACCAGAAGATATTAAAACAGTCATTAGAAGCGAGGAAATGAGTTCTTGTCTACATGCAACTGATTTTAGATTATACAATGCATCTTTTCTACGTTTAAATGCACATTTGCTGTCGTTATTTTTTTTCTTTTTTTATATAATTGTTTGCATCGTATGCATTGCTTCACTCCAGTTGGATTTCTATTTAGCAAATACAAAAAGTTATAGTATTTAACCATTTTGCAAACTCGTTTTAACACATAGTCTCTCCAGGCATGGCATAGATTCAACTATCCGACCATGCAAGTTACACCTTACTTTGAATATCAAACATGTGTCACTTTGCTCATTCTGGTCCGATCGAAGTACTTCAAAGGAACGAGCAGACACATTTCCTCGACAACTATTAAATATAAATAGATAACATCATGAGAAACGAATTGCATTAAATAATAAAAACGACTGCTTAATCACTTAGCGAAGCGCTTAAAGTCTTGGAAACTACAAGACGTGAATGGCCGAAATGTTGGTTGACGAAATGAATATGGCCATGGGTTAATTGATTTCTTCTGGGTGCGTGCACATGTTGTATATATAATATGACCAGATAAATCAATAATGATGTACTGTTTATTCATGTAAGGTACGAAGAGGATATTTCCCATTAGTGATAAGTGCTCAATTCAGCCACACTAAAGTACTTCCAGTATCAAATCAGTAAATTAGTATTTTTCTGCCAAAGCGAAAGTTAGCGTTTTGCCAGTTTATATCTCAGAGATAAATATATTAAATTCACGAATCCCAACAACACGGCTCCATAGCTCAGTTGGTTAGAGCGCCAGTCTAGTAAACTGGAGGTCACGAGTTCGAATCTCGTTGGAGCCTTTTTCACAAAATTTCAATTTTTAACCTTTCTTTTGACCGTCTCAACGAATAAACCAACGTTTCATGTTGATGCATTACACCGAAATCTGGTATATTTCTTATGGCATTTTATTAGTCTTTGCGAATGGTTTGTTATGTCGTCGGTTTTACTCTACTGTATATGCAAGTCCATAGGAAAACATTCACCACAAATGGCACGTTTGTATTCTATTTATTGCTACTAGACTCGATCCTATGGCCACACCTATGGCTAAAGTACTTTGTTAACGTTCGAAATCAATCAAACAATCTAGATGACAATAGATATTTGCCGCCAGGCTTAAAAGGAGTAAATTCGCAAAAATAAACAAGGCGGCTCCATAGCTCAGTTGGTTAGAGCGCCAGTCTAGTAAACTGGAGGTCACGAGTTCGAATCTCGTTGGAGCCTTTTTCACAACGTCTCAATGTTCACTCTATTTTGACCAGCATCTAGAGGCTCAGCTGTCGAATTTGTCTGATATGCTCATTCATAATTATATTACACACGGAAAATGGTCGGTGGAGGAATTTTTCATTTGATCAGTCTTGAGCATCAATTTTATTCGCACATGTCTGTGGATGAAGTGTCATGCTGACTTCTTTTTCTTCAGAATGGAAAAGGCCAAACCAGCAAACCGTGGGCGCACAGTGTGTATCCATCAACACCAGAAGATATTAAAACAGTCATTAGAAGCGAGGAAATGAGTTCTTGTCTACATGCAACTGATTTTAGATTATACAATGCATCTTTTCTACGTTTAAATGCACATTTGCTGTCGTTATTTTTTTTCTTTTTTTATATAATTGTTTGCATCGTATGCATTGCTTCACTCCAGTTGGATTTCTATTTAGCAAATACAAAAAGTTATAGTATTTAACCATTTTGCAAACTCGTTTTAACACATAGTCTCTCCAGGCATGGCATAGATTCAACTATCCGACCATGCAAGTTACACCTTACTTTGAATATCAAACATGTGTCACTTTGCTCATTCTGGTCCGATCGAAGTACTTCAAAGGAACGAGCAGACACATTTCCTCGACAACTATTAAATATAAATAGATAACATCATGAGAAACGAATTGCATTAAATAATAAAAACGACTGCTTAATCACTTAGCGAAGCGCTTAAAGTCTTGGAAACTACAAGACGTGAATGGCCGAAATGTTGGTTGACGAAATGAATATGGCCATGGGTTAATTGATTTCTTCTGGGTACGTGCACATGTTGTATATATAATATGACCAGATAAATCAATAATGATGTACTGTTTATTCATGTAAGGTACGAAGAGGATATTTCCCATTAGTGATAAGTGCTCAATTCAGCCACACTAAAGTACTTCCAGTATCAAATCAGTAAATTAGTATTTTTCTGCCAAAGCGAAAGTTAGCGTTTTGCCAGTTTATATCTCAGAGATAAATATATTAAATTCACGAATCCCAACAACACGGCTCCATAGCTCAGTTGGTTAGAGCGCCAGTCTAGTAAACTGGAGGTCACGAGTTCGAATCTCGTTGGAGCCTTTTTCACAAAATTTCAATTTTTAACCTTTCTTTTGACCGTCTCAACGAATAAACCAACGTTTCATGTTGATGCATTACACCGAAATCTGGTATATTTCTTATGGCATTTTATTAGTCTTTGCGAATGGTTTGTTATGTCGTCGGTTTTACTCTACTGTATATGCAAGTCCATAGGAAAACATTCACCACAAATGGCACGTTTGTATTCTATTTATTGCTACTAGACTCGATCCTATGGCCACACCTATGGCTAAAGTACTTTGTTAACGTTCGAAATCAATCAAACAATCTAGATGACAATAGATATTTGCCGCCAGGCTTAAAAGGAGTAAATTCGCAAAAATAAACAAGGCGGCTCCATAGCTCAGTTGGTTAGAGCGCCAGTCTAGTAAACTGGAGGTCACGAGTTCGAATCTCGTTGGAGCCTTTTTCACAACGTCTCAATGTTCACTCTATTTTGACCAGCATCTAGAGGCTCAGCTGTCGAATTTGTCTGATATGCTCATTCATAATTATATTACACACGGAAAATGGTCGGTGGAGGAATTTTTCATTTGATCAGTCTTGAGCATCAATTTTATTCGCACATGTCTGTGGATGAAGTGTCATGCTGACTTCTTTTTCTTCAGAATGGAAAAGGCCAAACCAGCAAACCGTGGGCGCACAGTGTGTATCCATCAACACCAGAAGATATTAAAACAGTCATTAGAAGCGAGGAAATGAGTTCTTGTCTACATGCAACTGATTTTAGATTATACAATGCATCTTTTCTACGTTTAAATGCACATTTGCTGTCGTTATTTTTTTTCTTTTTTTATATAATTGTTTGCATCGTATGCATTGCAAACTCGTTTTAACACATAGTCTCTCCAGGCATGGCATAGATTCAACTATCCGACCATGCAAGTTACACCTTACTTTGAATATCAAACATGTGTCACTTTGCTCATTCTGGTCCGATCGAAGTACTTCAAAGGAACGAGCAGACACATTTCCTCGACAACTATTAAATATAAATAGATAACATCATGAGAAACGAATTGCATTAAATAATAAAAACGACTGCTTAATCACTTAGCGAAGCGCTTAAAGTCTTGGAAACTACAAGACGTGAATGGCCGAAATGTTGGTTGACGAAATGAATATGGCCATGGGTTAATTGATTTCTTCTGGGTACGTGCACATGTTGTATATATAATATGACCAGATAAATCAATAATGATGTACTGTTTATTCATGTAAGGTACGAAGAGGATATTTCCCATTAGCGATAAGTGCTCAATTCAGCCACACTAAAGTACTTCCAGTATCAAATCAGTAAATTAGTATTTTTCTGCCAAAGCGAAAGTTAGCGTTTTGCCAGTTTATATCTCAGAGATAAATATATTAAATTCACGAATCCCAATAACACGGCTCCATAGCTCAGTTGGTTAGAGCGCCAGTCTAGTAAACTGGAGGTCACGAGTTCGAATCTCGTTGGAGCCTTTTTCACAAAATTTCAATTTTTAACCTTTCTTTTGACCGTCTCAACGAATAAACCAACGTTTCATGTTGATGCATTACACCGAAATCGGGTGTATTTCTTATGGCATTTTATTAGTCTTTGCGAATGGTTTGTTATGTCGTCGGTTTTACTCTACTGTATATGCAAGTCCATAGGAAAACATTCACCACAAATGGCACGTTTGTATTCTATTTATATGCTACTAGACTCGATCCTATGGCCACACCTATGGCTAAAGTACTTTGTTAACGTTCGAAATCAATCAAACAATCTAGATGACAATAGATATTTGCCGCCAGGCTTAAAAGGAGTAAATTCGCAAAAATAAACAAGGCGGCTCCATAGCTCAGTTGGTTAGAGCGCCAGTCTAGTAAACTGGAGGTCACGAGTTCGAATCTCGTTGGAGCCTTTTTCACAAAATTTCAATTTTTAACCTTTCTTTTGACCGTCTCAACGAATAAACCAACGTTTCATGTTGATGCATTACACCGAAATCTGGTATATTTCTTATGGCATTTTATTAGTCTTTGCGAATGGTTTGTTATGTCGTCGGTTTTACTCTACTGTATATGCAAGTCCATAGGAAAACATTCACCACAAATGGCACGTTTGTATTCTATTTATTGCTACTAGACTCGATCCTATGGCCACACCTATGGCTAAAGTACTTTGTTAACGTTCGAAATCAATCAAACAATCTAGATGACAATAGATATTTGCCGCCAGGCTTAAAAGGAGTAAATTCGCAAAAATAAACAAGGCGGCTCCATAGCTCAGTTGGTTAGAGCGCCAGTCTAGTAAACTGGAGATCACGAGTTCGAATCTCGTTGGAGCCTTTTTCACAACGTCTCAATGTTCACTCTATTTTGACCAGCATCTAGAGGCTCAGCTGTCGAATTTGTCTGATATGCTCATTCATAATTATATTACACACGGAAAATGGTCGGTGGAGGAATTTTTCATTTGATCAGTCTTGAGCATCAATTTTATTCGCACATGTCTGTGGATGAAGTGTCATGCTGACTTCTTTTTCTTCAGAATGGAAAAGGCCAAACCAGCAAACCGTGGGCGCACAGTGTGTATCCATCAACACCAGAAGATATTAAAACAGTCATTAGAAGCGAGGAAATGAGTTCTTGTCTACATGCAACTGATTTTAGATTATACAATGCATCTTTTCTACGTTTAAATGCACATTTGCTGTCGTTATTTTTTTTCTTTTTTTATATAATTGTTTGCATCGTATGCATTGCTTCACTCCAGTTGGATTTCTATTTAGCAAATACAAAAAGTTATAGTATTTAACCATTTTGCAAACTCGTTTTAACACATAGTCTCTCCAGGCATGGCATAGATTCAACTATCCGACCATGCAAGTTACACCTTACTTTGAATATCAAACATGTGTCACTTTGCTCATTCTGGTCCGATCGAAGTACTTCAAAGGAACGAGCAGACACATTTCCTCGACAACTATTAAATATAAATAGATAACATCATGAGAAACGAATTGCATTAAATAATAAAAACGACTGCTTAATCACTTAGCGAAGCGCTTAAAGTCTTGGAAACTACAAGACGTGAATGGCCGAAATGTTGGTTGACGAAATGAATATGGCCATCCATGGCCATGGGTTAATTGATTTCTTCTGGGTACGTGCACATGTTGTATATATAATATGACCAGATAAATCAATAATGATGTACTGTTTATTCATGTAAGGTACGAAGAGGATATTTCCCATTAGTGATAAGTGCTCAATTCAGCCACACTAAAGTACTTCCAGTATCAAATCAGTAAATTAGTATTTTTCTGCCAAAGCGAAAGTTAGCGTTTTGCCAGTTTATATCTCAGAGATAAATATATTAAATTCACGAATCCCAACAACACGGCTCCATAGCTCAGTTGGTTAGAGCGCCAGTCTAGTAAACTGGAGGTCACGAGTTCGAATCTCGTTGGAGCCTTTTTCACAAAATTTCAATTTTTAACCTTTCTTTTGACCGTCTCAACGAATAAACCAACGTTTCATGTTGATGCATTACACCGAAATCTGGTATATTTCTTATGGCATTTTATTAGTCTTTGCGAATGGTTTGTTATGTCGTCGGTTTTACTCTACTGTATATGCAAGTCCATAGGAAAACATTCACCACAAATGGCACGTTTGTATTCTATTTATTGCTACTAGACTCGATCCTATGGCCACACCTATGGCTAAAGTACTTTGTTAACGTTCGAAATCAATCAAACAATCTAGATGACAATAGATATTTGCCGCCAGGCTTAAAAGGAGTAAATTCGCAAAAATAAACAAGGCGGCTCCATAGCTCAGTTGGTTAGAGCGCCAGTCTAGTAAACTGGAGGTCACGAGTTCGAATCTCGTTGGAGCCTTTTTCACAACGTCTCAATGTTCACTCTATTTTGACCAGCATCTAGAGGCTCAGCTGTCGAATTTGTCTGATATGCTCATTCATAATTATATTACACACGGAAAATGGTCGGTGGAGGAATTTTTCATTTGATCAGTCTTGAGCATCAATTTTATTCGCACATGTCTGTGGATGAAGTGTCATGCTGACTTCTTTTTCTTCAGAATGGAAAAGGCCAAACCAGCAAACCGTGGGCGCACAGTGTGTATCCATCAACACCAGAAGATATTAAAACAGTCATTAGAAGCGAGGAAATGAGTTCTTGTCTACATGCAACTGATTTTAGATTATACAATGCATCTTTTCTACGTTTAAATGCACATTTGCTGTCGTTATTTTTTTTCTTTTTTTATATAATTGTTTGCATCGTATGCATTGCTTCACTCCAGTTGGATTTCTATTTAGCAAATACAAAAAGTTATAGTATTTAACCATTTTGCAAACTCGTTTTAACACATAGTCTCTCCAGGCATGGCATAGATTCAACTATCCGACCATGCAAGTTACACCTTACTTTGAATATCAAACATGTGTCACTTTGCTCATTCTGGTCCGATCGAAGTACTTCAAAGGAACGAGCAGACACATTTCCTCGACAACTATTAAATATAAATAGATAACATCATGAGAAACGAATTGCATTAAATAATAAAAACGACTGCTTAATCACTTAGCGAAGCACTTAAAGTCTTGGAAACTACAAGACGTGAATGGCCGAAATGTTGGTTGACGAAATGAATATGGCCATCCATGGCCATGGGTTAATTGATTTCTTCTGGGTACGTGCACATGTTGTATATATAATATGACCAGATAAATCAATAATGATGTACTGTTTATTCATGTAAGGTACGAAGAGGATATTTCCCATTAGCGATAAGTGCTCAATTCAGCCACACTAAAGTACTTCCAGTATCAAATCAGTAAATTAGTATTTTTCTGCCAAAGCGAAAGTTAGCGTTTTGCCAGTTTATATCTCAGAGATAAATATATTAAATTCACGAATCCCAATAACACGGCTCCATAGCTCAGTTGGTTAGAGCGCCAGTCTAGTAAACTGGAGGTCACGAGTTCGAATCTCGTTGGAGCCTTTTTCACAACGTCTCAATGTTCAATCTATTTTGACCAGCATCTAGAGGCTCAGCTGTCGAATTTGTCTGATATGCTCATTCATAATTATATTACACACGGAAAATGGTCGGTGGAGGAATTTTTCATTTGATCAGTCTTGAGCATCAATTTTATTCGCACATGTCTGTGGATGAAGTGTCATGCTGACTTCTTTTTCTTCAGAATGGAAAAGGCCAAACCAGCAAACCGTGGGCGCACAGTGTGTATCCATCAACACCAGAAGATATTAAAACAGTCATTAGAAGCGAGGAAATGAGTTCTTGTCTACATGCAACTGATTTTAGATTATACAATGCATCTTTTCTACGTTTAAATGCACATTTGCTGTCGTTATTTTTTTTCTTTTTTTATATAATTGTTTGCATCGTATGCATTGCAAACTCGTTTTAACACATAGTCTCTCCAGGCATGGCATAGATTCAACTATCCGACCATGCAAGTTACACCTTACTTTGAATATCAAACATGTGTCACTTTGCTCATTCTGGTCCGATCGAAGTACTTCAAAGGAACGAGCAGACACATTTCCTCGACAACTATTAAATATAAATAGATAACATCATGAGAAACGAATTGCATTAAATAATAAAAACGACTGCTTAATCACTTAGCGAAGCGCTTAAAGTCTTGGAAACTACAAGACGTGAATGGCCGAAATGTTGGTTGACGAAATGAATATGGCCATCCATGGCCATGGGTTAATTGATTTCTTCTGGGTACGTGCACATGTTGTATATATAATATGACCAGATAAATCAATAATGATGTACTGTTTATTCATGTAAGGTACGAAGAGGATATTTCCCATTAGCGATAAGTGCTCAATTCAGCCACACTAAAGTACTTCCAGTATCAAATCAGTAAATTAGTATTTTTCTGCCAAAGCGAAAGTTAGCGTTTTGCCAGTTTATATCTCAGAGATAAATATATTAAATTCACGAATCCCAATAACACGGCTCCATAGCTCAGTTGGTTAGAGCGCCAGTCTAGTAAACTGGAGGTCACGAGTTCGAATCTCGTTGGAGCCTTTTTCACAACGTCTCAATGTTCACTCTATTTTGACCAGCATCTAGAGGCTCAGCTGTCGAATTTGTCTGATATGCTCATTCATAATTATATTACACACGGAAAATGGTCGGTGGAGGAATTTTTCATTTGATCAGTCTTGAGCATCAATTTTATTCGCACATGTCTGTGGATGAAGTGTCATGCTGACTTCTTTTTCTTCAGAATGGAAAAGGCCAAACCAGCAAACCGTGGGCGCACAGTGTGTATCCATCAACACCAGAAGATATTAAAACAGTCATTAGAAGCGAGGAAATGAGTTCTTGTCTACATGCAACTGATTTTAGATTATACAATGCATCTTTTCTACGTTTAAATGCACATTTGCTGTCGTTATTTTTTTTCTTTTTTTATATAATTGTTTGCATCGTATGCATTGCAAACTCGTTTTAACACATAGTCTCTCCAGGCATGGCATAGATTCAACTATCCGACCATGCAAGTTACACCTTACTTTGAATATCAAACATGTGTCACTTTGCTCATTCTGGTCCGATCGAAGTACTTCAAAGGAACGAGCAGACACATTTCCTCGACAACTATTAAATATAAATAGATAACATCATGAGAAACAAATTGCATTAAATAATAAAAACGACTGCTTAATCACTTAGCGAAGCGCTTAAAGTCTTGGAAACTACAAGACGTGAATGGCCGAAATGTTGGTTGACGAAATGAATATGGCCATCCATGGCCATGGGTTAATTGATTTCTTCTGGGTACGTGCACATGTTGTATATATAATATGACCAGATAAATCAATAATGATGTACTGTTTATTCATGTAATGTACGAAGAGGATATTTCCCATTAGTGATAAGTGCTCAATTCAGCCACACTAAAGTACTTCCAGTATCAAATCAGTAAATTAGTATTTTTCTGCCAAAGCGAAAGTTAGCGTTTTGCCAGTTTATATCTCAGAGATAAATATATTAAATTCACGAATCCCAACAACACGGCTCCATAGCTCAGTTGGTTAGAGCGCCAGTCTAGTAAACTGGAGGTCACGAGTTCGAATCTCGTTGGAGCCTTTTTCACAAAATTTCAATTTTTAACCTTTCTTTTGACCGTCTCAACGAATAAACCAACGTTTCATGTTGATGCATTACACCGAAATCTGGTATATTTCTTATGGCATTTTATTAGTCTTTGCGAATGGTTTGTTATGTCGTCGGTTTTACTCTACTGTATATGCAAGTCCATAGGAAAACATTCACCACAAATGGCACGTTTGTATTCTATTTATTGCTACTAGACTCGATCCTATGGCCACACCTATGGCTAAAGTACTTTGTTAACGTTCGAAATCAATCAAACAATCTAGATGACAATAGATATTTGCCGCCAGGCTTAAAAGGAGTAAATTCGCAAAAATAAACAAGGCGGCTCCATAGCTCAGTTGGTTAGAGCGCCAGTCTAGTAAACTGGAGGTCACGAGTTCGAATATCGTTGGAGCCTTTTTCACAACGTCTCAATGTTCACTCTATTTTGACCAGCATCTAGAGGCTCAGCTGTCGAATTTGTCTGATATGCTCATTCATAATTATATTACACACGGAAAATGGTCGGTGGAGGAATTTTTCATTTGATCAGTCTTGAGCATCAATTTTATTCGCACATGTCTGTGGATGAAGTGTCATGCTGACTTCTTTTTCTTCAGAATGGAAAAGGCCAAACCAGCAAACCGTGGGCGCACAGTGTGTATCCATCAACACCAGAAGATATTAAAACAGTCATTAGAAGCGAGGAAATGAGTTCTTGTCTACATGCAACTGATTTTAGATTATACAATGCATCTTTTCTACGTTTAAATGCACATTTGCTGTCGTTATTTTTTTTCTTTTTTTATATAATTGTTTGCATCGTATGCATTGCAAACTCGTTTTAACACATAGTCTCTCCAGGCATGGCATAGATTCAACTATCCGACCATGCAAGTTACACCTTACTTTGAATATCAAACATGTGTCACTTTGCTCATTCTGGTCCGATCGAAGTACTTCAAAGGAACGAGCAGACACATTTCCTCGACAACTATTAAATATAAATAGATAACATCATGAGAAACGAATTGCATTAAATAATAAAAACGACTGCTTAATCACTTAGCGAAGCGCTTAAAGTCTTGGAAACTACAAGACGTGAATGGCCGAATTGGTTGACGAAATGAATATGGCCATCCATGGCCATGGGTTAATTGATTTCTTCTGGGTACGTGCACATGTTGTATATATAATATGACCAGATAAATCAATAATGATGTACTGTTTATTCATGTAAGGTACGAAGAGGATATTTCCCATTAGTGATAAGTGCTCAATTCAGCCACACTAAAGTACTTCCAGTATCAAATCAGTAAATTAGTATTTTTCTGCCAAAGCGAAAGTTAGCGTTTTGCCAGTTTATATCTCAGAGATAAATATATTAAATTCACGAATCCCAACAACACGGCTCCATAGCTCAGTTGGTTAGAGCGCCAGTCTAGTAAACTGGAGGTCACGAGTTCGAATCTCGTTGGAGCCTTTTTCACAAAATTTCAATTTTTAACCTTTCTTTTGACCGTCTCAACGAATAAACCAACGTTTCATGTTGATGCATTACACCGAAATCTGGTATATTTCTTATGGCATTTTATTAGTCTTTGCGAATGGTTTGTTATGTCGTCGGTTTTACTCTACTGTATATGCAAGTCCATAGGAAAACATTCACCACAAATGGCACGTTTGTATTCTATTTATTGCTACTAGACTCGATCCTATGGCCACACCTATGGCTAAAGTACTTTGTTAACGTTCGAAATCAATCAAACAATCTAGATGACAATAGATATTTGCCGCCAGGCTTAAAAGGAGTAAATTCGCAAAAATAAACAAGGCGGCTCCATAGCTCAGTTGGTTAGAGCGCCAGTCTAGTAAACTGGAGGTCACGAGTTCGAATCTCGTTGGAGCCTTTTTCACAACGTCTCAATGTTCACTCTATTTTGACCAGCATCTAGAGGCTCAGCTGTCGAATTTGTCTGATATGCTCATTCATAATTATATTACACACGGAAAATGGTCGGTGGAGGAATTTTTCATTTGATCAGTCTTGAGCATCAATTTTATTCGCACATGTCTGTGGATGAAGTGTCATGCTGACTTCTTTTTCTTCAGAATGGAAAAGGCCAAACCAGCAAACCGTGGGCGCACAGTGTGTATCCATCAACACCAGAAGATATTAAAACAGTCATTAGAAGCGAGGAAATGAGTTCTTGTCTACATGCAACTGATTTTAGATTATACAATGCATCTTTTCTACGTTTAAATGCACATTTGCTGTCGTTATATTTTTTCTTTTTTTATATAATTGTTTGCATCGTATGCATTGCTTCACTCCAGTTGGATTTCTATTTAGCAAATACAAAAAGTTATAGTATTTAACCATTTTGCAAACTCGTTTTAACACTTAGTCTCTCCAGGCATGGCATAGATTCAACTATCCGACCATGCAAGTTACACCTTACTTTGAATATCAAACATGTGTCACTTTGCTCATTCTGGTCCGATCGAAGTACTTCAAAGGAACGAGCAGACACATTTCCTCGACAACTATTAAATATAAATAGATAACATCATGAGAAACGAATTGCATTAAATAATAAAAACGACTGCTTAATCACTTAGCGAAGCGCTTAAAGTCTTGGAAACTACAAGACGTGAATGGCCGAAATGTTGGTTGACGAAATGAATATGGCCATCCATGGCCATGGGTTAATTGATTTCTTCTGGGTACGTGCACATGTTGTATATATAATATGACCAGATAAATCAATAATGATGTACTGTTTATTCATGTAAGGTACGAAGAGGATATTTCCCATTAGCGATAAGTGCTCAATTCAGCCACACTAAAGTACTTCCAGTATCAAATCAGTAAATTAGTATTTTTCTGCCAAAGCGAAAGTTAGCGTTTTGCCAGTTTATATCTCAGAGATAAATATATTAAATTCACGAATCCCAATAACACGGCTCCATAGCTCAGTTGGTTAGAGCGCCAGTCTAGTAAACTGGAGGTCACGAGTTCGAATCTCGTTGGAGCCTTTTTCACAAAATTTCAATTTTTAACCTTTCTTTTGACCGTCTCAACGAATAAACCAACGTTTCATGTTGATGCATTACACCGAAATCGGGTGTATTTCTTATGGCATTTTATTAGTCTTTGCGAATGGTTTGTTATGTCGTCGGTTTTACTCTATATGCAAGTCCATAGGAAAACATTCACCACAAATGGCACGTTTGTATTCTATTTATTGCTACTAGACTCGATCCTATGGCCACAACTATGGCTAAAGTACTTTGTTAACGTTCGAAATCAATCAAACAATCTAGATGACAATAGATATTTGCCGCCAGGCTTAAAAGGAGTAAAATCGCAAATATAAACAAGGCGGCTCCATAGCTCAGTTGGTTAGAGCGCCAGTCTAGTAAACTGGAGGTCACGAGTTCGAATCTCGTTGGAGCCTTTTTCACAACGTCTCAATGTTCACTTTATTTTGACCAGCATCTAGAGGCTCAGCTGTCGAATTTGTCTGATATGCTCATTCATAATTATATTACACACGGAAAATGGTCGGTGGAGGAATTTTCCATTTGATCAGTCTTGAGCATCAATTTTATTCGCACATGTCTGTGGATGAAGTGTCATGCTGACTTCTTTTTCTTCAGAATGGAAAAGGCCAAGCCAGCAAACCGTGGGCGCACAGTTTATATCCATCAACACCAGAAGATATTAAAACAGTCATTAGAAGCGAGGAAATGAGTTCTTGTCTACATGCAACTGATTTTAGATTATACAATGCATCTTTTCTACGTTTAAATGCCCATTTGCTGTCGTTATTTTTTTTATTTTTTTATATAATTGTTTGCAACGTATGCATTGCTTCACTCTAGTTGGATTTCTATTTAGCAAATACAAAAAGTTATAGTATTTAACCATTTTGCAAACTCATCTTAACACATAGTCTCTCCAGGCATGGCATAGATTCAACTATCCCACCATGCAAGTTACACCTTACTTTGAACATCAAACATGTATCACTTTGCTCATTCTGGTCCGATCGAAGTACTTCAAAGGAACGAGCAGACACATTTCCTCGACAACTATTAAATATAAATAGATAACATCATGAGAAACGAATTGCATTAAATAATCAAAACGACTGCTTAATCACTTAGCGAAGCGCTTAAAGTCTTGGAAACTACAAGACGTGAATGGCCGAAATGTTGGTTGACGAAATGAATATGGCCATGGTCATGGGTTAATTGATTTCTTCTGGGTACGTGCACATGTTGTATATATAATATGACCAGATAAATCAATAATGCTGTACTGTTTATTCATGTAAGGTACGAAGAGGATATTTCCCATTAGCGATAAGTGCTCAATTCAGCCACACTAAAGTACTTCCAGTATCAAATCAGCAAATTAGTATTTTTCTGCCAAAGCGAAAGTTAGCGTTTTGCCAGTTTATATCTCAGAGATAAATATATTAAATTCACGAAACCCAACAACACGGCTCCATAGCTCAGTTGGTTAGAGCGCCAGTCTAGTAAACTGGAGGTCACGAGTTCTCGTTGGAGCCTTTTTCACAAAATTTCACTTTTTAACCTTTCTTTTGACCGTCTCAACGAATAAACCAACGTTTCATGTTGATGCATTACACCGAAATCGGGTGTATTTCTTATGGCATTTTATTAGTCTTTGCGAATGGTTTGTTATGTCGTCGGTTTTACTCTATATGCAAGTCCATATGAAAACATTCACCACAAATGGCACGTTTGTATTCTATTTATTGCTACTAGACTCGATCCTATGGCCACAACTATGGCTAAAGTACTTTGTTAACGTTCGAAATCAATCAAACAATCTAGATGACAATAGATATTTGCCGCCAGGCTTAAAAGGAGTAAATTCGCAAAAATAAACAAGGCGGCTCCATAGCTCAGTTGGTTAGAGCGCCAGTCTAGTAAACTGGAGGTCACGAGTTCGAATCTCGTTGGAGCCTTTTTCACAACGTCTCAATGTTCACTCTATTTTTACCAGCATCTAGAGGCTCAGCTGTCGAATTTGTCTGATATGCTCATTCATAATTATATTACACACGGAAAATGGTCGGTGGAGGAATTTTCCATTTGATCAGTCTTGAGCATCAATTTTATTCGCACATGTCTGTGGATGAAGTGTCATGCTGACTTCTTTTTCTTCAGAATGGAAAAGGCCAAGCCAGCAAACCGTGGGCGCACAGTTTGTATCCATCAACACCAGAAGATATTAAAACAGTCATTAGAAGCGAGGAAATGAGTTCTTGTCTACATGCAACTGATTTTAGATTATACAATGCATCTTTTCTACGTTTAAATGCACATTTGCTGTCGTTATTTTTTTTATTTTTTTATATAATTGTTTGCATCGTATGCATTGCTTCACTCTAGTTGGATTTCTATTTAGCAAATACAAAAAGTTATAGTATTTAACCATTTTGCAAACTCATCTTAACACATAGTCTCTCCAGGCATGGCATAGATTCAACTATCCCACCATGCAAGTTACACCTTACTTTGAATATCAAACATGTATCACTTTGCTCATTCTGGTCCGATCGAAGTACTTCAAAGGAACGAGCAGACACATTTCCTCGACAACTATTAAACATAAATAGATAACATCATGAGAAACGAATTGCATTAAATAATAAAAACGACTGCTTAATCACTTAGCGAAGCGCTTAAAGTCTTGGAAACTACAAGACGTGAATGGCCGAAATGTTGGTTGACGAAATGAATATGGCCATGGTCATGGGTTAATTGATTTCTTCTGGGTACGTGCACATGTTGTATATATAATATGACCAGATAAATCAATAATGATGTACTGTTTATTCATGTAAGGTACGAAGAGGATATTTCCCATTAGCGATAAGTGCTCAATTCAGCCACACTAAAGTACTTCCAGTATCAAATCAGCAAATTAGTATTTTTCTGCCAAAGCGAAAGTTAGCGTTTTGCCAGTTTATATCTCAGAGATAAATATATTAAATTCACGAAACCCAACAACACGGCTCCATAGCTCAGTTGGTTAGAGCGCCAGTCTAGTAAACTGGAGGTCACGAGTTCTCGTTGGAGCCTTTTTCACAAAATTTCAATTTTTAACCTTTCTTTTGACCGTCTCAACGAATAAACCAACGTTTCATGTTGATGCATTACACCGAAATCTGGTATATTTCTTATGGCATTTTATTAGTCTTTGCGAATGGTTTGTTATGACGTCGGTTTTACTCTACTGTATATGCAAGTCCATAGGAAAACATTCACCACAAATGGCACGTTTGTATTCTATTTATTGCTACTAGACTCGATCCTATGGCCACACCTATGGCTAAAGTACTTTGTTAACGTTCGAAATCAATCAAACAATCTAGATGACAATAGATATTTGCCGCCAGGCTTAAAAGGAGTAAATTCGCAAAAATAAACAAGGCGGCTCCATAGCTCAGTTGGTTAGAGCGCCAGTCTAGTAAACTGGAGGTCACGAGTTCGAATCTCGTTGGAGCCTTTTTCACAACGTCTCAATGTTCACTCTATTTTGACCAGCATCTAGAGGCTCAGCTGTCGAATTTGTCTGATATGCTCATTCATAATTATATTACACACGGAAAATGGTCGGTGGAGGAATTTTTCATTTGATCAGTCTTGAGCATCAATTTTATTCGCACATGTCTGTGGATGAAGTGTCATGCTGACTTCTTTTTCTTCAGAATGGAAAAGGCCAAACCAGCAAACCATGGGCGCACAGTGTGTATCCATCAACACCAGAAGATATTAAAACAGTCATTAGAAGCGAGGAAATGAGTTCTTGTCTACATGCAACTGATTTTAGATTATACAATGCATCTTTTCTACGTTTAAATGCACATTTGCTGTCGTTATTTTTTTTCTTTTTTTATATAATTGTTTGCATCGTATGCATTGCTTCACTCCAGTTGGATTTCTATTTAGCAAATACAAAAAGTTATAGTATTTAACCATTTTGCAAACTCGTTTTAACACATAGTCTCTCCAGGCATGGCATAGATTCAACTATCCGACCATGCAAGTTACACCTTACTTTGAATATCAAACATGTGTCACTTTGCTCATTCTGGTCCGATCGAAGTACTTCAAAGGAACGAGCAGACACATTTCCTCGACAACTATTAAATATAAATAGATAACATCATGAGAAACGAATTGCATTAAATAATAAAAACGACTGCTTAATCACTTAGCGAAGCGCTTAAAGTCTTGGAAACTACAAGACGTGAATGGCCGAAATGTTGGTTGACGAAATGAATATAGCCATGGCCATGGGTTAATTGATTTCTTCTGGGTACGTGCACGTGTTGTATATATAATATGACCAGATAAATCAATAATGATGTACTGTTTATTCATGTAAGGTACGAAGAGGATATTTCCCATTAGCGATAAGTGCTCAATTCAGCCACACTAAAGTACTTCCAGTATCAAATCAGTAAATTAGTATTTTTCTGCCAAAGCGAAAGTTAGCGTTTTGCCAGTTTATATCTCAGAGATAAATATATTAAATTCACGAATCCCAACAACACGGCTCCATAGCTCAGTTGGTTAGAGCGCCTGCTAGTAAACTGGAGGTCACGAGTTCGAATCTCGTTGGAGCCTTTTTCACAAAATTTCAATTTTTAACCTTTCTTTTGACCGTCTCAACGAATAAACCAACGTTTCATGTTGATGCATTACACCGAAATCTGGTATATTTCTTATGGCATTTTATTAGTCTTTGCGAATGGTTTGTTATGTCGTCGGTTTTACTCTACTGTATATGCAAGTCCATAGGAAAACATTCACCACAAATGGCACGTTTGTATTCTATTTATTGCTACTAGACTCGATCCTATGGCCACACCTATGGCTAAAGTACTTTGTTAACGTTCGAAATCAATCAAACAATCTAGATGACAATAGATATTTGCCGCCAGGCTTAAAAGGAGTAAATTCGCAAAAATAAACAAGGCGGCTCCATAGCTCAGTTGGTTAGAGCGCCAGTCTAGTAAACTGGAGGTCACGAGTTCGAATCTCGTTGGAGCCTTTTTCACAAAATTTCAATTTTTAACCTTTCTTTTGACCGTCTCAACGAATAAACCAACGTTTCATGTTGATGCATTACACCGAAATCTGGTATATTTCTTATGGCATTTTATTAGTCTTTGCGAATGGTTTGTTATGTCGTCGGTTTTACTCTACTGTATATGCAAGTCCATAGGAAAACATTCACCACAAATGGCACGTTTGTATTCTATTTATTGCTACTAGACTCGATCCTATGGCCACACCTATGGCTAAAGTACTTTGTTAACGTTCGAAATCAATCAAACAATCTAGATGACAATAGATATTTGCCGCCAGGCTTAAAAGGAGTAAATTCGCAAAAATAAACAAGGCGGCTCCATAGCTCAGTTGGTTAGAGCGCCAGTCTAGTAAACTGGAGGTCACGAGTTCGAATCTCGTTGGAGCCTTTTTCACAACGTCTCAATGTTCACTCTATTTTGACCAGCATCTAGAGGCTCAGCTGTCGAATTTGTCTGATATGCTCATTCATAATTATATTACACACGGAAAATGGTCGGTGGAGGAATTTTTCATTTGATCAGTCTTGAGCATCAATTTTATTCGCACATGTCTGTGGATGAAGTGTCATGCTGACTTCTTTTTCTTCAGAATGGAAAAGGCCAAACCAGCAAACCGTGGGCGCACAGTGTGTATCCATCAACACCAGAAGATATTAAAACAGTCATTAGAAGCGAGGAAATGAGTTCTTGTCTACATGCAACTGATTTTAGATTATACAATGCATCTTTTCTACGTTTAAATGCACATTTGCTGTCGTTATTTTTTTTCTTTTTTTATATAATTGTTTGCATCGTATGCATTGCTTCACTCCAGTTGGATTTCTATTTAGCAAATACAAAAAGTTATAGTATTTAACCATTTTGCAAACTCGTTTTAACACTTAGTCTCTCCAGGCATGGCATAGATTCAACTATCCGACCATGCAAGTTACACCTTACTTTGAATATCAAACATGTGTCACTTTGCTCATTCTGGTCCGATCGAAGTACTTCAAAGGAACGAGCAGACACATTTCCTCGACAACTATTAAATATAAATAGATAACATCATGAGAAACGAATTGCATTAAATAATAAAAACGACTGCTTAATCACTTAGCGAAGCACTTAAAGTCTTGGAAACTACAAGACGTGAATGGCCGAAATGTTGGTTGACGAAATGAATATGGCCATCCATGGCCATGGGTTAATTGATTTCTTCTGGGTACGTGCACATGTTGTATATATAATATGACCAGATAAATCAATAATGATGTACTGTTTATTCATGTAAGGTACGAAGAGGATATTTCCCATTAGCGATAAGTGCTCAATTCAGCCACACTAAAGTACTTCCAGTATCAAATCAGTAAATTAGTATTTTTCTGCCAAAGCGAAAGTTAGCGTTTTGCCAGTTTATATCTCAGAGATAAATATATTAAATTCACGAATCCCAATAACACGGCTCCATAGCTCAGTTGGTTAGAGCGCCAGTCTAGTAAACTGGAGGTCACGAGTTCGAATCTCGTTGGAGCCTTTTTCACAACGTCTCAATGTTCAATCTATTTTGACCAGCATCTAGAGGCTCAGCTGTCGAATTTGTCTGATATGCTCATTCATAATTATATTACACACGGAAAATGGTCGGTGGAGGAATTTTTCATTTGATCAGTCTTGAGCATCAATTTTATTCGCACATGTCTGTGGATGAAGTGTCATGCTGACTTCTTTTTCTTCAGAATGGAAAAGGCCAAACCAGCAAACCGTGGGCGCACAGTGTGTATCCATCAACACCAGAAGATATTAAAACAGTCATTAGAAGCGAGGAAATGAGTTCTTGTCTACATGCAACTGATTTTAGATTATACAATGCATCTTTTCTACGTTTAAATGCACATTTGCTGTCGTTATTTTTTTTCTTTTTTTATATAATTGTTTGCATCGTATGCATTGCAAACTCGTTTTAACACATAGTCTCTCCAGGCATGGCATAGATTCAACTATCCGACCATGCAAGTTACACCTTACTTTGAATATCAAACATGTGTCACTTTGCTCATTCTGGTCCGATCGAAGTACTTCAAAGGAACGAGCAGACACATTTCCTCGACAACTATTAAATATAAATAGATAACATCATGAGAAACGAATTGCATTAAATAATAAAAACGACTGCTTAATCACTTAGCGAAGCGCTTAAAGTCTTGGAAACTACAAGACGTGAATGGCCGAAATGTTGGTTGACGAAATGAATATGGCCATCCATGGCCATGGGTTAATTGATTTCTTCTGGGTACGTGCACATGTTGTATATATAATATGACCAGATAAATCAATAATGATGTACTGTTTATTCATGTAAGGTACGAAGAGGATATTTCCCATTAGCGATAAGTGCTCAATTCAGCCACACTAAAGTACTTCCAGTATCAAATCAGTAAATTAGTATTTTTCTGCCAAAGCGAAAGTTAGCGTTTTGCCAGTTTATATCTCAGAGATAAATATATTAAATTCACGAATCCCAATAACACGGCTCCATAGCTCAGTTGGTTAGAGCGCCAGTCTAGTAAACTGGAGGTCACGAGTTCGAATCTCGTTGGAGCCTTTTTCACAACGTCTCAATGTTCACTCTATTTTGACCAGCATCTAGAGGCTCAGCTGTCGAATTTGTCTGATATGCTCATTCATAATTATATTACACACGGAAAATGGTCGGTGGAGGAATTTTTCATTTGATCAGTCTTGAGCATCAATTTTATTCGCACATGTCTGTGGATGAAGTGTCATGCTGACTTCTTTTTCTTCAGAATGGAAAAGGCCAAACCAGCAAACCGTGGGCGCACAGTGTGTATCCATCAACACCAGAAGATATTAAAACAGTCATTAGAAGCGAGGAAATGAGTTCTTGTCTACATGCAACTGATTTTAGATTATACAATGCATCTTTTCTACGTTTAAATGCACATTTGCTGTCGTTATTTTTTTTCTTTTTTTATATAATTGTTTGCATCGTATGCATTGCAAACTCGTTTTAACACATAGTCTCTCCAGGCATGGCATAGATTCAACTATCCGACCATGCAAGTTACACCTTACTTTGAATATCAAACATGTGTCACTTTGCTCATTCTGGTCCGATCGAAGTACTTCAAAGGAACGAGCAGACACATTTCCTCGACAACTATTAAATATAAATAGATAACATCATGAGAAACAAATTGCATTAAATAATAAAAACGACTGCTTAATCACTTAGCGAAGCGCTTAAAGTCTTGGAAACTACAAGACGTGAATGGCCGAAATGTTGGTTGACGAAATGAATATGGCCATCCATGGCCATGGGTTAATTGATTTCTTCTGGGTACGTGCACATGTTGTATATATAATATGACCAGATAAATCAATAATGATGTACTGTTTATTCATGTAATGTACGAAGAGGATATTTCCCATTAGTGATAAGTGCTCAATTCAGCCACACTAAAGTACTTCCAGTATCAAATCAGTAAATTAGTATTTTTCTGCCAAAGCGAAAGTTAGCGTTTTGCCAGTTTATATCTCAGAGATAAATATATTAAATTCACGAATCCCAACAACACGGCTCCATAGCTCAGTTGGTTAGAGCGCCAGTCTAGTAAACTGGAGGTCACGAGTTCGAATCTCGTTGGAGCCTTTTTCACAAAATTTCAATTTTTAACCTTTCTTTTGACCGTCTCAACGAATAAACCAACGTTTCATGTTGATGCATTACACCGAAATCTGGTATATTTCTTATGGCATTTTATTAGTCTTTGCGAATGGTTTGTTATGTCGTCGGTTTTACTCTACTGTATATGCAAGTCCATAGGAAAACATTCACCACAAATGGCACGTTTGTATTCTATTTATTGCTACTAGACTCGATCCTATGGCCACACCTATGGCTAAAGTACTTTGTTAACGTTCGAAATCAATCAAACAATCTAGATGACAATAGATATTTGCCGCCAGGCTTAAAAGGAGTAAATTCGCAAAAATAAACAAGGCGGCTCCATAGCTCAGTTGGTTAGAGCGCCAGTCTAGTAAACTGGAGGTCACGAGTTCGAATATCGTTGGAGCCTTTTTCACAACGTCTCAATGTTCACTCTATTTTGACCAGCATCTAGAGGCTCAGCTGTCGAATTTGTCTGATATGCTCATTCATAATTATATTACACACGGAAAATGGTCGGTGGAGGAATTTTTCATTTGATCAGTCTTGAGCATCAATTTTATTCGCACATGTCTGTGGATGAAGTGTCATGCTGACTTCTTTTTCTTCAGAATGGAAAAGGCCAAACCAGCAAACCGTGGGCGCACAGTGTGTATCCATCAACACCAGAAGATATTAAAACAGTCATTAGAAGCGAGGAAATGAGTTCTTGTCTACATGCAACTGATTTTAGATTATACAATGCATCTTTTCTACGTTTAAATGCACATTTGCTGTCGTTATTTTTTTTCTTTTTTTATATAATTGTTTGCATCGTATGCATTGCAAACTCGTTTTAACACATAGTCTCTCCAGGCATGGCATAGATTCAACTATCCGACCATGCAAGTTACACCTTACTTTGAATATCAAACATGTGTCACTTTGCTCATTCTGGTCCGATCGAAGTACTTCAAAGGAACGAGCAGACACATTTCCTCGACAACTATTAAATATAAATAGATAACATCATGAGAAACGAATTGCATTAAATAATAAAAACGACTGCTTAATCACTTAGCGAAGCGCTTAAAGTCTTGGAAACTACAAGACGTGAATGGCCGAATTGGTTGACGAAATGAATATGGCCATCCATGGCCATGGGTTAATTGATTTCTTCTGGGTACGTGCACATGTTGTATATATAATATGACCAGATAAATCAATAATGATGTACTGTTTATTCATGTAAGGTACGAAGAGGATATTTCCCATTAGTGATAAGTGCTCAATTCAGCCACACTAAAGTACTTCCAGTATCAAATCAGTAAATTAGTATTTTTCTGCCAAAGCGAAAGTTAGCGTTTTGCCAGTTTATATCTCAGAGATAAATATATTAAATTCACGAATCCCAACAACACGGCTCCATAGCTCAGTTGGTTAGAGCGCCAGTCTAGTAAACTGGAGGTCACGAGTTCGAATCTCGTTGGAGCCTTTTTCACAAAATTTCAATTTTTAACCTTTCTTTTGACCGTCTCAACGAATAAACCAACGTTTCATGTTGATGCATTACACCGAAATCTGGTATATTTCTTATGGCATTTTATTAGTCTTTGCGAATGGTTTGTTATGTCGTCGGTTTTACTCTACTGTATATGCAAGTCCATAGGAAAACATTCACCACAAATGGCACGTTTGTATTCTATTTATTGCTACTAGACTCGATCCTATGGCCACACCTATGGCTAAAGTACTTTGTTAACGTTCGAAATCAATCAAACAATCTAGATGACAATAGATATTTGCCGCCAGGCTTAAAAGGAGTAAATTCGCAAAAATAAACAAGGCGGCTCCATAGCTCAGTTGGTTAGAGCGCCAGTCTAGTAAACTGGAGGTCACGAGTTCGAATCTCGTTGGAGCCTTTTTCACAACGTCTCAATGTTCACTCTATTTTGACCAGCATCTAGAGGCTCAGCTGTCGAATTTGTCTGATATGCTCATTCATAATTATATTACACACGGAAAATGGTCGGTGGAGGAATTTTTCATTTGATCAGTCTTGAGCATCAATTTTATTCGCACATGTCTGTGGATGAAGTGTCATGCTGACTTCTTTTTCTTCAGAATGGAAAAGGCCAAACCAGCAAACCGTGGGCGCACAGTGTGTATCCATCAACACCAGAAGATATTAAAACAGTCATTAGAAGCGAGGAAATGAGTTCTTGTCTACATGCAACTGATTTTAGATTATACAATGCATCTTTTCTACGTTTAAATGCACATTTGCTGTCGTTATATTTTTTCTTTTTTTATATAATTGTTTGCATCGTATGCATTGCTTCACTCCAGTTGGATTTCTATTTAGCAAATACAAAAAGTTATAGTATTTAACCATTTTGCAAACTCGTTTTAACACTTAGTCTCTCCAGGCATGGCATAGATTCAACTATCCGACCATGCAAGTTACACCTTACTTTGAATATCAAACATGTGTCACTTTGCTCATTCTGGTCCGATCGAAGTACTTCAAAGGAACGAGCAGACACATTTCCTCGACAACTATTAAATATAAATAGATAACATCATGAGAAACGAATTGCATTAAATAATAAAAACGACTGCTTAATCACTTAGCGAAGCGCTTAAAGTCTTGGAAACTACAAGACGTGAATGGCCGAAATGTTGGTTGACGAAATGAATATGGCCATCCATGGCCATGGGTTAATTGATTTCTTCTGGGTACGTGCACATGTTGTATATATAATATGACCAGATAAATCAATAATGATGTACTGTTTATTCATGTAAGGTACGAAGAGGATATTTCCCATTAGCGATAAGTGCTCAATTCAGCCACACTAAAGTACTTCCAGTATCAAATCAGTAAATTAGTATTTTTCTGCCAAAGCGAAAGTTAGCGTTTTGCCAGTTTATATCTCAGAGATAAATATATTAAATTCACGAATCCCAATAACACGGCTCCATAGCTCAGTTGGTTAGAGCGCCAGTCTAGTAAACTGGAGGTCACGAGTTCGAATCTCGTTGGAGCCTTTTTCACAAAATTTCAATTTTTAACCTTTCTTTTGACCGTCTCAACGAATAAACCAACGTTTCATGTTGATGCATTACACCGAAATCGGGTGTATTTCTTATGGCATTTTATTAGTCTTTGCGAATGGTTTGTTATGTCGTCGGTTTTACTCTATATGCAAGTCCATAGGAAAACATTCACCACAAATGGCACGTTTGTATTCTATTTATTGCTACTAGACTCGATCCTATGGCCACAACTATGGCTAAAGTACTTTGTTAACGTTCGAAATCAATCAAACAATCTAGATGACAATAGATATTTGCCGCCAGGCTTAAAAGGAGTAAAATCGCAAATATAAACAAGGCGGCTCCATAGCTCAGTTGGTTAGAGCGCCAGTCTAGTAAACTGGAGGTCACGAGTTCGAATCTCGTTGGAGCCTTTTTCACAACGTCTCAATGTTCACTTTATTTTGACCAGCATCTAGAGGCTCAGCTGTCGAATTTGTCTGATATGCTCATTCATAATTATATTACACACGGAAAATGGTCGGTGGAGGAATTTTCCATTTGATCAGTCTTGAGCATCAATTTTATTCGCACATGTCTGTGGATGAAGTGTCATGCTGACTTCTTTTTCTTCAGAATGGAAAAGGCCAAGCCAGCAAACCGTGGGCGCACAGTTTATATCCATCAACACCAGAAGATATTAAAACAGTCATTAGAAGCGAGGAAATGAGTTCTTGTCTACATGCAACTGATTTTAGATTATACAATGCATCTTTTCTACGTTTAAATGCCCATTTGCTGTCGTTATTTTTTTTATTTTTTTATATAATTGTTTGCAACGTATGCATTGCTTCACTCTAGTTGGATTTCTATTTAGCAAATACAAAAAGTTATAGTATTTAACCATTTTGCAAACTCATCTTAACACATAGTCTCTCCAGGCATGGCATAGATTCAACTATCCCACCATGCAAGTTACACCTTACTTTGAACATCAAACATGTATCACTTTGCTCATTCTGGTCCGATCGAAGTACTTCAAAGGAACGAGCAGACACATTTCCTCGACAACTATTAAATATAAATAGATAACATCATGAGAAACGAATTGCATTAAATAATCAAAACGACTGCTTAATCACTTAGCGAAGCGCTTAAAGTCTTGGAAACTACAAGACGTGAATGGCCGAAATGTTGGTTGACGAAATGAATATGGCCATGGTCATGGGTTAATTGATTTCTTCTGGGTACGTGCACATGTTGTATATATAATATGACCAGATAAATCAATAATGCTGTACTGTTTATTCATGTAAGGTACGAAGAGGATATTTCCCATTAGCGATAAGTGCTCAATTCAGCCACACTAAAGTACTTCCAGTATCAAATCAGCAAATTAGTATTTTTCTGCCAAAGCGAAAGTTAGCGTTTTGCCAGTTTATATCTCAGAGATAAATATATTAAATTCACGAAACCCAACAACACGGCTCCATAGCTCAGTTGGTTAGAGCGCCAGTCTAGTAAACTGGAGGTCACGAGTTCTCGTTGGAGCCTTTTTCACAAAATTTCACTTTTTAACCTTTCTTTTGACCGTCTCAACGAATAAACCAACGTTTCATGTTGATGCATTACACCGAAATCGGGTGTATTTCTTATGGCATTTTATTAGTCTTTGCGAATGGTTTGTTATGTCGTCGGTTTTACTCTATATGCAAGTCCATATGAAAACATTCACCACAAATGGCACGTTTGTATTCTATTTATTGCTACTAGACTCGATCCTATGGCCACAACTATGGCTAAAGTACTTTGTTAACGTTCGAAATCAATCAAACAATCTAGATGACAATAGATATTTGCCGCCAGGCTTAAAAGGAGTAAATTCGCAAAAATAAACAAGGCGGCTCCATAGCTCAGTTGGTTAGAGCGCCAGTCTAGTAAACTGGAGGTCACGAGTTCGAATCTCGTTGGAGCCTTTTTCACAACGTCTCAATGTTCACTCTATTTTGACCAGCATCTAGAGGCTCAGCTGTCGAATTTGTCTGATATGCTCATTCATAATTATATTACACACGGAAAATGGTCGGTGGAGGAATTTTCCATTTGATCAGTCTTGAGCATCAATTTTATTCGCACATGTCTGTGGATGAAGTGTCATGCTGACTTCTTTTTCTTCAGAATGGAAAAGGCCAAGCCAGCAAACCGTGGGCGCACAGTTTGTATCCATCAACACCAGAAGATATTAAAACAGTCATTAGAAGCGAGGAAATGAGTTCTTGTCTACATGCAACTGATTTTAGATTATACAATGCATCTTTTCTACGTTTAAATGCACATTTGCTGTCGTTATTTTTTTTATTTTTTTATATAATTGTTTGCATCGTATGCATTGCTTCACTCTAGTTGGATTTCTATTTAGCAAATACAAAAAGTTATAGTATTTAACCATTTTGCAAACTCATCTTAACACATAGTCTCTCCAGGCATGGCATAGATTCAACTATCCCACCATGCAAGTTACACCTTACTTTGAATATCAAACATGTATCACTTTGCTCATTCTGGTCCGATCGAAGTACTTCAAAGGAACGAGCAGACACATTTCCTCGACAACTATTAAACATAAATAGATAACATCATGAGAAACGAATTGCATTAAATAATAAAAACGACTGCTTAATCACTTAGCGAAGCGCTTAAAGTCTTGGAAACTACAAGACGTGAATGGCCGAAATGTTGGTTGACGAAATGAATATGGCCATGGTCATGGGTTAATTGATTTCTTCTGGGTACGTGCACATGTTGTATATATAATATGACCAGATAAATCAATAATGATGTACTGTTTATTCATGTAAGGTACGAAGAGGATATTTCCCATTAGCGATAAGTGCTCAATTCAGCCACACTAAAGTACTTCCAGTATCAAATCAGCAAATTAGTATTTTTCTGCCAAAGCGAAAGTTAGCGTTTTGCCAGTTTATATCTCAGAGATAAATATATTAAATTCACGAAACCCAACAACACGGCTCCATAGCTCAGTTGGTTAGAGCGCCAGTCTAGTAAACTGGAGGTCACGAGTTCTCGTTGGAGCCTTTTTCACAAAATTTCAATTTTTAACCTTTCTTTTGACCGTCTCAACGAATAAACCAACGTTTCATGTTGATGCATTACACCGAAATCTGGTATATTTCTTATGGCATTTTATTAGTCTTTGCGAATGGTTTGTTATGACGTCGGTTTTACTCTACTGTATATGCAAGTCCATAGGAAAACATTCACCACAAATGGCACGTTTGTATTCTATTTATTGCTACTAGACTCGATCCTATGGCCACACCTATGGCTAAAGTACTTTGTTAACGTTCGAAATCAATCAAACAATCTAGATGACAATAGATATTTGCCGCCAGGCTTAAAAGGAGTAAATTCGCAAAAATAAACAAGGCGGCTCCATAGCTCAGTTGGTTAGAGCGCCAGTCTAGTAAACTGGAGGTCACGAGTTCGAATCTCGTTGGAGCCTTTTTCACAACGTCTCAATGTTCACTCTATTTTGACCAGCATCTAGAGGCTCAGCTGTCGAATTTGTCTGATATGCTCATTCATAATTATATTACACACGGAAAATGGTCGGTGGAGGAATTTTTCATTTGATCAGTCTTGAGCATCAATTTTATTCGCACATGTCTGTGGATGAAGTGTCATGCTGACTTCTTTTTCTTCAGAATGGAAAAGGCCAAACCAGCAAACCATGGGCGCACAGTGTGTATCCATCAACACCAGAAGATATTAAAACAGTCATTAGAAGCGAGGAAATGAGTTCTTGTCTACATGCAACTGATTTTAGATTATACAATGCATCTTTTCTACGTTTAAATGCACATTTGCTGTCGTTATTTTTTTTCTTTTTTTATATAATTGTTTGCATCGTATGCATTGCTTCACTCCAGTTGGATTTCTATTTAGCAAATACAAAAAGTTATAGTATTTAACCATTTTGCAAACTCGTTTTAACACATAGTCTCTCCAGGCATGGCATAGATTCAACTATCCGACCATGCAAGTTACACCTTACTTTGAATATCAAACATGTGTCACTTTGCTCATTCTGGTCCGATCGAAGTACTTCAAAGGAACGAGCAGACACATTTCCTCGACAACTATTAAATATAAATAGATAACATCATAAGAAACGAATTGCATTAAATAATAAAAACGACTGCTTAATCACTTAGCGAAGCGCTTAAAGTCTTGGAAACTACAAGACGTGAATGGCCGAAATGTTGGTTGACGAAATGAATATAGCCATGGCCATGGGTTAATTGATTTCTTCTGGGTACGTGCACGTGTTGTATATATAATATGACCAGATAAATCAATAATGATGTACTGTTTATTCATGTAAGGTACGAAGAGGATATTTCCCATTAGCGATAAGTGCTCAATTCAGCCACACTAAAGTACTTCCAGTATCAAATCAGTAAATTAGTATTTTTCTGCCAAAGCGAAAGTTAGCGTTTTGCCAGTTTATATCTCAGAGATAAATATATTAAATTCACGAATCCCAACAACACGGCTCCATAGCTCAGTTGGTTAGAGCGCCTGCTAGTAAACTGGAGGTCACGAGTTCGAATCTCGTTGGAGCCTTTTTCACAAAATTTCAATTTTTAACCTTTCTTTTGACCGTCTCAACGAATAAACCAACGTTTCATGTTGATGCATTACACCGAAATCTGGTATATTTCTTATGGCATTTTATTAGTCTTTGCGAATGGTTTGTTATGTCGTCGGTTTTACTCTACTGTATATGCAAGTCCATAGGAAAACATTCACCACAAATGGCACGTTTGTATTCTATTTATTGCTACTAGACTCGATCCTATGGCCACACCTATGGCTAAAGTACTTTGTTAACGTTCGAAATCAATCAAACAATCTAGATGACAATAGATATTTGCCGCCAGGCTTAAAAGGAGTAAATTCGCAAAAATAAACAAGGCGGCTCCATAGCTCAGTTGGTTAGAGCGCCAGTCTAGTAAACTGGAGGTCACGAGTTCGAATCTCGTTGGAGCCTTTTTCACAAAATTTCAATTTTTAACCTTTCTTTTGACCGTCTCAACGAATAAACCAACGTTTCATGTTGATGCATTACACCGAAATCTGGTATATTTCTTATGGCATTTTATTAGTCTTTGCGAATGGTTTGTTATGTCGTCGGTTTTACTCTACTGTATATGCAAGTCCATAGGAAAACATTCACCACAAATGGCACGTTTGTATTCTATTTATTGCTACTAGACTCGATCCTATGGCCACACCTATGGCTAAAGTACTTTGTTAACGTTCGAAATCAATCAAACAATCTAGATGACAATAGATATTTGCCGCCAGGCTTAAAAGGAGTAAATTCGCAAAAATAAACAAGGCGGCTCCATAGCTCAGTTGGTTAGAGCGCCAGTCTAGTAAACTGGAGGTCACGAGTTCGAATCTCGTTGGAGCCTTTTTCACAACGTCTCAATGTTCACTCTATTTTGACCAGCATCTAGAGGCTCAGCTGTCGAATTTGTCTGATATGCTCATTCATAATTATATTACACACGGAAAATGGTCGGTGGAGGAATTTTTCATTTGATCAGTCTTGAGCATCAATTTTATTCGCACATGTCTGTGGATGAAGTGTCATGCTGACTTCTTTTTCTTCAGAATGGAAAAGGCCAAACCAGCAAACCGTGGGCGCACAGTGTGTATCCATCAACACCAGAAGATATTAAAACAGTCATTAGAAGCGAGGAAATGAGTTCTTGTCTACATGCAACTGATTTTAGATTATACAATGCATCTTTTCTACGTTTAAATGCACATTTGCTGTCGTTATTTTTTTTCTTTTTTTATATAATTGTTTGCATCGTATGCATTGCTTCACTCCAGTTGGATTTCTATTTAGCAAATACAAAAAGTTATAGTATTTAACCATTTTGCAAACTCGTTTTAACACTTAGTCTCTCCAGGCATGGCATAGATTCAACTATCCGACCATGCAAGTTACACCTTACTTTGAATATCAAACATGTGTCACTTTGCTCATTCTGGTCCGATCGAAGTACTTCAAAGGAACGAGCAGACACATTTCCTCGACAACTATTAAATATAAATAGATAACATCATGAGAAACGAATTGCATTAAATAATAAAAACGACTGCTTAATCACTTAGCGAAGCGCTTAAAGTCTTGGAAACTACAAGACGTGAATGGCCGACATGTTGGTTGACGAAATGAATATGGCCATCCATGGCCATGGGTTAATTGATTTCTTCTGGGTACGTGCACATGTTGTATATATAATATGACCAGATAAATCAATAATGATGTACTGTTTATTCATGTAAGGTACGAAGAGGATATTTCCCATTAGCGATAAGTGCTCAATTCAGCCACACTAAAGTACTTCCAGTATCAAATCAGTAAATTAGTATTTTTCTGCCAAAGCGAAAGTTAGCGTTTTGCCAGTTTATATCTCAGAGATAAATATATTAAATTCACGAATCCCAACAACACGGCTCCATAGCTCAGTTGGTTAGAGCGCCAGTCTAGTAAACTGGAGGTCACGAGTTCGAATCTCGTTGGAGCCTTTTTCACAAAATTTCAATTTTTAACCTTTCTTTTGACCGTCTCAACGAATAAACCAACGTTTCATGTTGATGCATTACACCGAAATCTGGTATATTTCTTATGGCATTTTATTAGTCTTTGCGAATGGTTTGTTATGTCGTCGGTTTTACTCTACTGTATATGCAAGTCCATAGGAAAACATTCACCACAAATGGCACGTTTGTATTCTATTTATTGCTACTAGACTCGATCCTATGGCCACACCTATGGCTAAAGTACTTTGTTAACGTTCGAAATCAATCAAACAATCTAGATGACAATAGATATTTGCCGCCAGGCTTAAAAGGAGTAAATTCGCAAAAATAAACAAGGCGGCTCCATAGCTCAGTTGGTTAGAGCGCCAGTCTAGTAAACTGGAGGTCACGAGTTCGAATCTCGTTGGAGCCTTTTTCACAACGTCTCAATGTTCACTCTATTTTGACCAGCATCTAGAGGCTCAGCTGTCGAATTTGTCTGATATGCTCATTCATAATTATATTACACACGGAAAATGGTCGGTGGAGGAATTTTTCATTTGATCAGTCTTGAGCATCAATTTTATTCGCACATGTCTGTGGATGAAGTGTCATGCTGACTTCTTTTTCTTCAGAATGGAAAAGGCCAAACCAGCAAACCGTGGGCGCACAGTGTGTATCCATCAACACCAGAAGATATTAAAACAGTCATTAGAAGCGAGGAAATGAGTTCTTGTCTACATGCAACTGATTTTAGATTATACAATGCATCTTTTCTACGTTTAAATGCACATTTGCTGTCGTTATTTTTTTTCTTTTTTTATATAATTGTTTGCATCGTATGCATTGCAAACTCGTTTTAACACATAGTCTCTCCAGGCATGGCATAGATTCAACTATCCGACCATGCAAGTTACACCTTACTTTGAATATCAAACATGTGTCACTTTGCTCATTCTGGTCCGATCGAAGTACTTCAAAGGAACGAGCAGACACATTTCCTCGACAACTATTAAATATAAATAGATAACATCATGAGAAACGAATTGCATTAAATAATAAAAACGACTGCTTAATCACTTAGCGAAGCGCTTAAAGTCTTGGAAACTACAAGACGTGAATGGCCGAAATGTTGGTTGACGAAATGAATATGGCCATCCATGGCCATGGGTTAATTGATTTCTTCTGGGTACGTGCACATGTTGTATATATAATATGACCAGATAAATCAATAATGATGTACTGTTTATTCATGTAAGGTACGAAGAGGATATTTCCCATTAGTGATAAGTGCTCAATTCAGCCACACTAAAGTACTTCCAGTATCAAATCAGTAAATTAGTATTTTTCTGCCAAAGCGAAAGTTAGCGTTTTGCCAGTTTATATCTCAGAGATAAATATATTAAATTCACGAATCCCAACAACACGGCTCCATAGCTCAGTTGGTTAGAGCGCCAGTCTAGTAAACTGGAGGTCACGAGTTCGAATCTCGTTGGAGCCTTTTTCACAAAATTTCAATTTTTAACCTTTCTTTTGACCGTCTCAACGAATAAACCAACGTTTCATGTTGATGCATTACACCGAAATCTGGTATATTTCTTATGGCATTTTATTAGTCTTTGCGAATGGTTTGTTATGTCGTCGGTTTTACTCTACTGTATATGCAAGTCCATAGGAAAACATTCACCACAAATGGCACGTTTGTATTCTATTTATTGCTACTAGACTCGATCCTATGGCCACACCTATGGCTAAAGTACTTTGTTAACGTTCGAAATCAATCAAACAATCTAGATGACAATAGATATTTGCCGCCAGGCTTAAAAGGAGTAAATTCGCAAAAATAAACAAGGCGGCTCCATAGCTCAGTTGGTTAGAGCGCCAGTCTAGTAAACTGGAGGTCACGAGTTCGAATCTCGTTGGAGCCTTTTTCACAACGTCTCAATGTTCACTCTATTTTGACCAGCATCTAGAGGCTCAGCTGTCGAATTTGTCTGATATGCTCATTCATAATTATATTACACACGGAAAATGGTCGGTGGAGGAATTTTTCATTTGATCAGTCTTGAGCATCAATTTTATTCGCACATGTCTGTGGATGAAGTGTCATGCTGACTTCTTTTTCTTCAGAATGGAAAAGGCCAAACCAGCAAACCGTGGGCGCACAGTGTGTATCCATCAACACCAGAAGATATTAAAACAGTCATTAGAAGCGAGGAAATGAGTTCTTGTCTACATGCAACTGATTTTAGATTATACAATGCATCTTTTCTACGTTTAAATGCACATTTGCTGTCGTTATTTTTTTTCTTTTTTTATATAATTGTTTGCATCGTATGCATTGCTTCACTCCAGTTGGATTTCTATTTAGCAAATACAAAAAGTTATAGTATTTAACCATTTTGCAAACTCGTTTTAACACATAGTCTCTCCAGGCATGGCATAGATTCAACTATCCGACCATGCAAGTTACACCTTACTTTGAATATCAAACATGTGTCACTTTGCTCATTCTGGTCCGATCGAAGTACTTCAAAGGAACGAGCAGACACATTTCCTCGACAACTATTAAATATAAATAGATAACATCATGAGAAACGAATTGCATTAAATAATAAAAACGACTGCTTAATCACTTAGCGAAGCACTTAAAGTCTTGGAAACTACAAGACGTGAATGGCCGAAATGTTGGTTGACGAAATGAATATGGCCATCCATGGCCATGGGTTAATTGATTTCTTCTGGGTACGTGCACATGTTGTATATATAATATGACCAGATAAATCAATAATGATGTACTGTTTATTCATGTAAGGTACGAAGAGGATATTTCCCATTAGCGATAAGTGCTCAATTCAGCCACACTAAAATACTTCCAGTATCAAATCAGTAAATTAGTATTTTTCTGCCAAAGCGAAAGTTAGCGTTTTGCCAGTTTATATCTCAGAGATAAATATATTAAATTCACGAATCCCAATAACACGGCTCCATAGCCCAGTTGGTTAGAGCGCCAGTCTAGTAAACTGGAGGTCACGAGTTCGAATCTCGTTGGAGCCTTTTTCACAAAATTTCAATTTTTAACCTTTCTTTTGACCGTCTCAACGAATAAACCAACGTTTCATGTTGATGCATTACACCGAAATCTGGTATATTTCTTATGGCATTTTATTAGTCTTTGCGAATGGTTTGTTATGTCGTCGGTTTTACTCTACTGTATATGCAAGTCCATAGGAAAACATTCACCACAAATGGCACGTTTGTATTCTATTTATTGCTACTAGACTCGATCCTATGGCCACAACTTTGGCTAAAGTACTTTGTTAACGTTCGAAATCAATCAAACAATCTAGATGACAATAGATATTTGCCGCCAGGCTTAAAAGGAGTAAATTCGCAAAAATAAACAAGGCGGCTCCATAGCTCAGTTGGTTAGAGCGCCAGTCTAGTAAACTGGAGGTCACGAGTTCGAATCTCGTTGGAGCCTTTTTCACAACGTCTCAATGTTCACTCTATTTTGACCAGCATCTAGAGGCTCAGCTGTCGAATTTGTCTGATATGCTCATTCATAATTATATTACACACGGAAAATGGTCGGTGGAGGAATTTTTCATTTGATCAGTCTTGAGCATCAATTTTATTCGCACATGTCTGTGGATGAAGTGTCATGCTGACTTCTTTTTCTTCAGAATGGAAAAGGCCAAACCAGCAAACCGTGGGCGCACAGTGTGTATCCATCAACACCAGAAGATATTAAAACAGTCATTAGAAGCGAGGAAATGAGTTCTTGTCTACATGCAACTGATTTTAGATTATACAATGCATCTTTTCTACGTTTAAATGCACATTTGCTGTCGTTATTTTTTTTCTTTTTTTATATAATTGTTTGCATCGTATGCATTGCAAACTCGTTTTAACACATAGTCTCTCCAGGCATGGCATAGATTCAACTATCCGACCATGCAAGTTACACCTTACTTTGAATATCAAACATGTGTCACTTTGCTCATTCTGGTCCGATCGAAGTACTTCAAAGGAACGAGCAGACACATTTCCTCGACAACTATTAAATATAAATAGATAACATCATGAGAAACGAATTGCATTAAATAATAAAAACGACTGCTTAATCACTTAGCGAAGCGCTTAAAGTCTTGGAAACTACAAGACGTGAATGGCCGAAATGTTGGTTGACGAAATGAATATGGCCATCCATGGCCATGGGTTAATTGATTTCTTCTGGGTACGTGCACATGTTTTATATATAATATGACCAGATAAATCAATAATGATGTACTGTTTATTCATGTAAGGTACGAAGAGGATATTTCCCATTAGTGATAAGTGCTCAATTCAGCCACACTAAAGTACTTCCAGTATCAAATCAGTAAATTAGTATTTTTCTGCCAAAGCGAAAGTTAGCGTTTTGCCAGTTTATATCTCAGAGATAAATATATTAAATTCACGAATCCCAACAACACGGCTCCATAGCTCAGTTGGTTAGAGCGCCAGTCTAGTAAACTGGAGGTCACGAGTTCGAATCTCGTTGGAGCCTTTTTCACAAAATTTCAATTTTTAACCTTTCTTTTGACCGTCTCAACGAATAAACCAACGTTTCATGTTGATGCATTACACCGAAATCTGGTATATTTCTTATGGCATTTTATTAGTCTTTGCGAATGGTTTGTTATGTCGTCGGTTTTACTCTACTGTATATGCAAGTCCATAGGAAAACATTCACCACAAATGGCACGTTTGTATTCTATTTATTGCTACTAGACTCGATCATATGGCCACACCTATGGCTAAAGTACTTTGTTAACGTTCGAAATCAATCAAACAATCTAGATGACAATAGATATTTGCCGCCAGGCTTAAAAGGAGTAAATTCGCAAAAATAAACAAGGCGGCTCCATAGCTCAGTTGGTTAGAGCGCCAGTCTAGTAAACTGGAGGTCACGAGTTCGAATCTCGTTGGAGCCTTTTTCACAACGTCTCAATGTTCACTCTATTTTGACCAGCATCTAGAGGCTCAGCTGTCGAATTTGTCTGATATGCTCATTCATAATTATATTACACACGGAAAATGGTCGGTGGAGGAATTTTTCATTTGATCAGTCTTGAGCATCAATTTTATTCGCACATGTCTGTGGATGAAGTGTCATGCTGACTTCTTTTTCTTCAGAATGGAAAAGGCCAAACCAGCAAACCGTGGGCGCACAGTGTGTATCCATCAACACCAGAAGATATTAAAACAGTCATTAGAAGCGAGGAAATGAGTTCTTGTCTACATGCAACTGATTTTAGATTATACAATGCATCTTTTCTACGTTTAAATGCACATTTGCTGTCGTTATTTTTTTTCTTTTTTTATATAATTGTTTGCATCGTATGCATTGCTTCACTCCAGTTGGATTTCTATTTAGCAAATACAAAAAGTTATAGTATTTAACCATTTTGCAAACTCGTTTTAACACATAGTCTCTCCAGGCATGGCATAGATTCAACTATCCGACCATGCAAGTTACACCTTACTTTGAATATCAAACATGTGTCACTTTGCTCATTCTGGTCCGATCGAAGTACTTCAAAGGAACGAGCAGACACATTTCCTCGACAACTATTAAATATAAATAGATAACATCATGAGAAACGAATTGCATTAAATAATAAAAACGACTGCTTAATCACTTAGCGAAGCACTTAAAGTCTTGGAAACTACAAGACGTGAATGGCCGAAATGTTGGTTGACGAAATGAATATGGCCATCCATGGCCATGGGTTAATTGATTTCTTCTGGGTACGTGCACATGTTGTATATATAATATGACCAGATAAATCAATAATGATGTACTGTTTATTCATGTAAGGTACGAAGAGGATATTTCCCATTAGCGATAAGTGCTCAATTCAGCCACACTAAAGTACTTCCAGTATCAAATCAGTAAATTAGTATTTTTCTGCCAAAGCGAAAGTTAGCGTTTTGCCAGTTTATATCTCAGAGATAAATATATTAAATTCACGAATCCCAATAACACGGCTCCATAGCTCAGTTGGTTAGAGCGCCAGTCTAGTAAACTGGAGGTCACGAGTTCGAATCTCGTTGGAGCCTTTTTCACAAAATTTCAATTTTTAACCTTTCTTTTGACCGTCTCAACGAATAAACCAACGTTTCATGTTGATGCATTACACCGAAATCTGGTATATTTCTTATGGCATTTTATTAGTCTTTGCGAATGGTTTGTTATGTCGTCGGTTTTACTCTACTGTATATGCAAGTCCATAGGAAAACATTCACCACAAATGGCACGTTTGTATTCTATTTATTGCTACTAGACTCGATCCTATGGCCACAACTATGGCTAAAGTACTTTGTTAACGTTCGAAATCAATCAAACAATCTAGATGACAATAGATATTTGCCGCCAGGCTTAAAAGGAGTAAATTCGCAAAAATAAACAAGGCGGCTCCATAGCTCAGTTGGTTAGAGCGCCAGTCTAGTAAACTGGAGGTCACGAGTTCGAATCTCGTTGGAGCCTTTTTCACAACGTCTCAATGTTCACTCTATTTTGACCAGCATCTAGAGGCTCAGCTGTCGAATTTGTCTGATATGCTCATTCATAATTATATTACACACGGAAAATGGTCGGTGGAGGAATTTTTCATTTGATCAGTCTTGAGCATCAATTTTATTCGCACATGTCTGTGGATGAAGTGTCATGCTGACTTCTTTTTCTTCAGAATGGAAAAGGCCAAACCAGCAAACCGTGGGCGCACAGTGTGTATCCATCAACACCAGAAGATATTAAAACAGTCATTAGAAGCGAGGAAATGAGTTCTTGTCTACATGCAACTGATTTTAGATTATACAATGCATCTTTTCTACGTTTAAATGCACATTTGCTGTCGTTATTTTTTTTCTTTTTTTATATAATTGTTTGCATCGTATGCATTGCTTCACTCCAGTTGGATTTCTATTTAGCAAATACAAAAAGTTATAGTATTTAACCATTTTGCAAACTCGTTTTAACACATAGTCTCTCCAGGCATGGCATAGATTCAACTATCCGACCATGCAAGTTACACCTTACTTTGAATATCAAACATGTGTCACTTTGCTCATTCTGGTCCGATCGAAGTACTTCAAAGGAACGAGCAGACACATTTCCTCGACAACTATTAAATATAAATAGATAACATCATGAGAAACGAATTGCATTAAATAATAAAAACGACTGCTTAATCACTTAGCGAAGCACTTAAAGTCTTGGAAACTACAAGACGTGAATGGCCGAAATGTTGGTTGACGAAATGAATATGGCCATCCATGGCCATGGGTTAATTGATTTCTTCTGGGTACGTGCACATGTTGTATATATAATATGACCAGATAAATCAATAATGATGTACTGTTTATTCATGTAAGGTACGAAGAGGATATTTCCCATTAGCGATAAGTGCTCAATTCAGCCACACTAAAGTACTTCCAGTATCAAATCAGTAAATTAGTATTTTTCTGCCAAAGCGAAAGTTAGCGTTTTGCCAGTTTATATCTCAGAGATAAATATATTAAATTCACGAATCCCAATAACACGGCTCCATAGCTCAGTTGGTTAGAGCGCCAGTCTAGTAAACTGGAGGTCACGAGTTCGAATCTCGTTGGAGCCTTTTTCACAAAATTTCAATTTTTAACCTTTCTTTTGACCGTCTCAACGAATAAACCAACGTTTCATGTTGATGCATTACACCGAAATCTGGTATATTTCTTATGGCATTTTATTAGTCTTTGCGAATGGTTTGTTATGTCGTCGGTTTTACTCTACTGTATATGCAAGTCCATAGGAAAACATTCACCACAAATGGCACGTTTGTATTCTATTTATTGCTACTAGACTCGATCCTATGGCCACAACTATGGCTAAAGTACTTTGTTAACGTTCGAAATCAATCAAACAATCTAGATGACAATAGATATTTGCCGCCAGGCTTAAAAGGAGTAAATTCGCAAAAATAAACAAGGCGGCTCCATAGCTCAGTTGGTTAGAGCGCCAGTCTAGTAAACTGGAGGTCACGAGTTCGAATCTCGTTGGAGCCTTTTTCACAACGTCTCAATGTTCACTCTATTTTGACCAGCATCTAGAGGCTCAGCTGTCGAATTTGTCTGATATGCTCATTCATAATTATATTACACACGGAAAATGGTCGGTGGAGGAATTTTTCATTTGATCAGTCTTGAGCATCAATTTTATTCGCACATGTCTGTGGATGAAGTGTCATGCTGACTTCTTTTTCTTCAGAATGGAAAAGGCCAAACCAGCAAACCGTGGGCGCACAGTGTGTATCCATCAACACCAGAAGATATTAAAACAGTCATTAGAAGCGAGGAAATGAGTTCTTGTCTACATGCAACTGATTTTAGATTATACAATGCATCTTTTCTACGTTTAAATGCACATTTGCTGTCGTTATTTTTTTTCTTTTTTTATATAATTGTTTGCATCGTATGCATTGCTTCACTCCAGTTGGATTTCTATTTAGCAAATACAAAAAGTTATAGTATTTAACCATTTTGCAAACTCGTTTTAACACATAGTCTCTCCAGGCATGGCATAGATTCAACTATCCGACCATGCAAGTTACACCTTACTTTGAATATCAAACATGTGTCACTTTGCTCATTCTGGTCCGATCGAAGTACTTCAAAGGAACGAGCAGACACATTTCCTCGACAACTATTAAATATAAATAGATAACATCATGAGAAACGAATTGCATTAAATAATAAAAACGACTGCTTAATCACTTAGCGAAGCGCTTAAAGTCTTGGAAACTACAAGACGTGAATGGCCGAAATGTTGGTTGACGAAATGAATATGGCCATCCATGGCCATGGGTTAATTGATTTCTTCTGGGTACGTGCACATGTTGTATATATAATATGACCAGATAAATCAATAATGATGTACTGTTTATTCATGTAAGGTACGAAGAGGATATTTCCCATTAGCGATAAGTGCTCAATTCAGCCACACTAAAGTACTTCCAGTATCAAATCAGTAAATTAGTATTTTTCTGCCAAAGCGAAAGTTAGCGTTTTGCCAGTTTATATCTCAGAGATAAATATATTAAATTCACGAATCCCTATAACACGGCTCCATAGCTCAGTTGGTTAGAGCGCCAGTCTAGTAAACTGGAGGTCACGAGTTCGAATCTCGTTGGAGCCTTTTTCACAAAATTTCAATTTTTAACCTTTCTTTTGACCGTCTCAACGAATAAACCAACGTTTCATGTTGATGCATTACACCGAAATCTGGTATATTTCTTATGGCATTTTATTAGTCTTTGCGAATGGTTTGTTATGTCGTCGGTTTTACTCTACTGTATATGCAAGTCCATAGGAAAACATTCACCACAAATGGCACGTTTGTATTCTATTTATTGCTACTAGACTCGATCCTATGGCCACACCTATGGCTAAAGTACTTTGTTAACGTTCGAAATCAATCAAACAATCTAGATGACAATAGATATTTGCCGCCAGGCTTAAAAGGAGTAAATTCGCAAAAATAAACAAGGCGGCTCCATAGCTCAGTTGGTTAGAGCGCCAGTCTAGTAAACTGGAGGTCACGAGTTCGAATCTCGTTGGAGCCTTTTTCACAACGTCTCAATGTTCACTCTATTTTGACCAGCATCTAGAGGCTCAGCTGTCGAATTTGTCTGATATGCTCATTCATAATTATATTACACACGGAAAATGGTCGGTGGAGGAATTTTTCATTTGATCAGTCTTGAGCATCAATTTTATTCGCACATGTCTGTGGATGAAGTGTCATGCTGACTTCTTTTTCTTCAGAATGGAAAAGGCCAAACCAGCAAACCGTGGGCGCACAGTGTGTATCCATCAACACCAGAAGATATTAAAACAGTCATTAGAAGCGAGGAAATGAGTTCTTGTCTACATGCAACTGATTTTAGATTATACAATGCATCTTTTCTACGTTTAAATGCACATTTGCTGTCGTTATTTTTTTTCTTTTTTTATATAATTGTTTGCATCGTATGCATTGCTTCACTCCAGTTGGATTTCTATTTAGCAAATACAAAAAGTTATAGTATTTAACCATTTTGCAAACTCGTTTTAACACATAGTCTCTCCAGGCATGGCATAGATTCAACTATCCGACCATGCAAGTTACACCTTACTTTGAATATCAAACATGTGTCACTTTGCTCATTCTGGTCCGATCGAAGTACTTCAAAGGAACGAGCAGACACATTTCCTCGACAACTATTAAATATAAATAGATAACATCATGAGAAACGAATTGCATTAAATAATAAAAACGACTGCTTAATCACTTAGCGAAGCGCTTAAAGTCTTGGAAACTACAAGACGTGAATGGCCGAAATGTTGGTTGACGAAATGAATATGGCCATCCATGGCCATGGGTTAATTGATTTCTTCTGGGTACGTGCACATGTTGTATATATAATATGACCAGATAAATCAATAATGATGTACTGTTTATTCATGTAAGGTACGAAGAGGATATTTCCCATTAGCGATAAGTGCTCAATTCAGCCACACTAAAGTACTTCCAGTATCAAATCAGTAAATTAGTATTTTTCTGCCAAAGCGAAAGTTAGCGTTTTGCCAGTTTATATCTCAGAGATAAATATATTAAATTCACAATCCCAACAACACGGCTCCATAGCTCAGTTGGTTAGAGCGCCAGTCTAGTAAACTGGAGGTCACGAGTTCGAATCTCGTTGGAGCCTTTTTCACAAAATTTCAATTTTTAACCTTTCTTTTGACCGTCTCAACGAATAAACCAACGTTTCATGTTGATGCATTACACCGAAATCTGGTATATTTCTTATGGCATTTTATTAGTCTTTGCGAATGGTTTGTTATGTCGTCGGTTTTACTCTACTGTATATGCAAGTCCATAGGAAAACATTCACCACAAATGGCACGTTTGTATTCTATTTATTGCTACTAGACTCGATCCTATGGCCACACCTATGGCTAAAGTACTTTGTTAACGTTCGAAATCAATCAAACAATCTAGATGACAATAGATATTTGCCGCCAGGCTTAAAAGGAGTAAATTCGCAAAAATAAACAAGGCGGCTCCATAGCTCAGTTGGTTAGAGCGCCAGTCTAGTAAACTGGAGGTCACGAGTTCGAATCTCGTTGGAGCCTTTTTCACAACGTCTCAATGTTCACTCTATTTTGACCAGCATCTAGAGGCTCAGCTGTCGAATTTGTCTGATATGCTCATTCATAATTATATTACACACGGAAAATGGTCGGTGGAGGAATTTTTCATTTGATCAGTCTTGAGCATCAATTTTATTCGCACATGTCTGTGGATGAAGTGTCATGCTGACTTCTTTTTCTTCAGAATGGAAAAGGCCAAACCAGCAAACCATGGGCGCACAGTGTGTATCCATCAACACCAGAAGATATTAAAACAGTCATTAGAAGCGAGGAAATGAGTTCTTGTCTACATGCAACTGATTTTAGATTATACAATGCATCTTTTCTACGTTTAAATGCACATTTGCTGTCGTTATTTTTTTTCTTTTTTTATATAATTGTTTGCATCGTATGCATTGCTTCACTCCAGTTGGATTTCTATTTAGCAAATACAAAAAGTTATAGTATTTAACCATTTTGCAAACTCGTTTTAACACATAGTCTCTCCAGGCATGGCATAGATTCAACTATCCGACCATGCAAGTTACACCTTACTTTGAATATCAAACATGTGTCACTTTGCTCATTCTGGTCCGATCGAAGTACTTCAAAGGAACGAGCAGACACATTTCCTCGACAACTATTAAATATAAATAGATAACATCATGAGAAACGAATTGCATTAAATAATAAAAACCAATGCTTAATCACTTAGCGAAGCGCTTAAAGTCTTGGAAACTACAAGACGTGAATGGCCGAAATGTTGGTTGACGAAATGAATATAGCCATGGCCATGGGTTAATTGATTTCTTCTGGGTACGTGCACATGTTGTATATATAATATGACCAGATAAATCAATAATGATGTACTGTTTATTCATGTAAGGTACGAAGAGGATATTTCCCATTAGCGATAAGTGCTCAATTCAGCCACACTAAAGTACTTCCAGTATCAAATCAGTAAATTAGTATTTTTCTGCCAAAGCGAAAGTTAGCGTTTTGCCAGTTTATATCTCAGAGATAAATATATTAAATTCACGAATCCCAACAACACGGCTCCATAGCTCAGTTGGTTAGAGCGCCTGCTAGTAAACTGGAGGTCACGAGTTCGAATCTCGTTGGAGCCTTTTTCACAAAATTTCAATTTTTAACCTTTCTTTTGACCGTCTCAACGAATAAACCAACGTTTCATGTTGATGCATTACACCGAAATCTGGTATATTTCGTATGGCATTTTATTAGTCTTTGCGAATGGTTTGTTATGTCGTCGGTTTTACTCTACTGTATATGCAAGTCCATAGGAAAACATTCACCACAAATGGCACGTTTGTATTCTATTTATTGCTACTAGACTCGATCCTATGGCCACACCTATGGCTAAAGTACTTTGTTAACGTTCGAAATCAATCAAACAATCTAGATGACAATAGATATTTGCCGCCAGGCTTAAAAGGAGTAAATTCGCAAAAATAAACAAGGCGGCTCCATAGCTCAGTTGGTTAGAGCGCCAGTCTAGTAAACTGGAGGTCACGAGTTCGAATCTCGTTGGAGCCTTTTTCACAAAATTTCAATTTTTAACCTTTCTTTTGACCGTCTCAACGAATAAACCAACGTTTCATGTTGATGCATTACACCGAAATCTGGTATATTTCTTATGGCATTTTATTAGTCTTTGCGAATGGTTTGTTATGTCGTCGGTCTTACTCTACTGTATATGCAAGTCCATAGGAAAACATTCACCACAAATGGCACGTTTGTATTCTATTTATTGCTACTAGACTCGATCCTATGGCCACACCTATGGCTAAAGTACTTTGTTAACGTTCGAAATCAATCAAACAATCTAGATGACAATAGATATTTGCCGCCAGGCTTAAAAGGAGTAAATTCGCAAAAATAAACAAGGCGGCTCCATAGCTCAGTTGGTTAGAGCGCCAGTCTAGTAAACTGGAGGTCACGAGTTCGAATCTCGTTGGAGCCTTTTTCACAACGTCTCAATGTTCACTCTATTTTGACCAGCATCTAGAGGCTCAGCTGTCGAATTTGTCTGATATGCTCATTCATAATTATATTACACACGGAAAATGGTCGGTGGAGGAATTTTTCATTTGATCAGTCTTGAGCATCAATTTTATTCGCACATGTCTGTGGATGAAGTGTCATGCTGACTTCTTTTTCTTCAGAATGGAAAAGGCCAAACCAGCAAACCGTGGGCGCACAGTGTGTATCCATCAACACCAGAAGATATTAAAACAGTCATTAGAAGCGAGGAAATGAGTTCTTGTCTACATGCAACTGATTTTAGATTATACAATGCATCTTTTCTACGTTTAAATGCACATTTGCTGTCGTTATTTTTTTTCTTTTTTTATATAATTGTTTGCATCGTATGCATTGCTTCACTCCAGTTGGATTTCTTTTTAGCAAATACAAAAAGTTATAGTATTTAACCATTTTGCAAACTCGTTTTAACACATAGTCTCTCCAGGCATGGCATAGATTCAACTATCCGACCATGCAAGTTACACCTTACTTTGAATATCAAACATGTGTCACTTTGCTCATTCTGGTCCGATCGAAGTACTTCAAAGGAACGAGCAGACACATTTCCTCGACAACTATTAAATATAAATAGATAACATCATGAGAAACGAATTGCATTAAATAATAAAAACGACTGCTTAATCACTTAGCGAAGCGCTTAAAGTCTTGGAAACTACAAGACGTGAATGGCCGAAATGTTGGTTGACGAAATGAATATGGCCATCCATGGCCATGGGTTAATTGATTTCTTCTGGGTACGTGCACATGTTGTATATATAATATGACCAGATAAATCAATAATGATGTACTGTTTATTCATGTAAGGTACGAAGAGGATATTTCCCATTAGCGATAAGTGCTCAATTCAGCCACACTAAAGTACTTCCAGTATCAAATCAGTAAATTAGTATTTTTCTGCCAAAGCGAAAGTTAGCGTTTTGCCAGTTTATATCTCAGAGATAAATATATTAAATTCACAATCCCAACAACACGGCTCCATAGCTCAGTTGGTTAGAGCGCCAGTCTAGTAAACTGGAGGTCACGAGTTCGAATCTCGTTGGAGCCTTTTTCACAAAATTTCAATTTTTAACCTTTCTTTTGACCGTCTCAACGAATAAACCAACGTTTCATGTTGATGCATTACACCGAAATCTGGTATATTTCTTATGGCATTTTATTAGTCTTTGCGAATGGTTTGTTATGTCGTCGGTTTTACTCTACTGTATATGCAAGTCCATAGGAAAACATTCACCACAAATGGCACGTTTGTATTCTATTTATTGCTACTAGACTCGATCCTATGGCCACACCTATGGCTAAAGTACTTTGTTAACGTTCGAAATCAATCAAACAATCTAGATGACAATAGATATTTGCCGCCAGGCTTAAAAGGAGTAAATTCGCAAAAATAAACAAGGCGGCTCCATAGCTCAGTTGGTTAGAGCGCCAGTCTAGTAAACTGGAGGTCACGAGTTCGAATCTCGTTGGAGCCTTTTTCACAACGTCTCAATGTTCACTCTATTTTGACCAGCATCTAGAGGCTCAGCTGTCGAATTTGTCTGATATGCTCATTCATAATTATATTACACACGGAAAATGGTCGGTGGAGGAATTTTTCATTTGATCAGTCTTGAGCATCAATTTTATTCGCACATGTCTGTGGATGAAGTGTCATGCTGACTTCTTTTTCTTCAGAATGGAAAAGGCCAAACCAGCAAACCGTGGGCGCACAGTGTGTATCCATCAACACCAGAAGATATTAAAACAGTCATTAGAAGCGAGGAAATGAGTTCTTGTCTACATGCAACTGATTTTAGATTATACAATGCATCTTTTCTACGTTTAAATGCACATTTGCTGTCGTTATTTTTTTTCTTTTTTTATATAATTGTTTGCATCGTATGCATTGCTTCACTCCAGTTGGATTTCTATTTAGCAAATACAAAAAGTTATAGTATTTAACCATTTTGCAAACTCGTTTTAACACATAGTCTCTCCAGGCATGGCATAGATTCAACTATCCGACCATGCAAGTTACACCTTACTTTGAATATCAAACATGTGTCACTTTGCTCATTCTGGTCCGATCGAAGTACTTCAAAGGAACGAGCAGACACATTTCCTCGACAACTATTAAATATAAATAGATAACATCATGAGAAACGAATTGCATTAAATAATAAAAACGACTGCTTAATCACTTAGCGAAGCGCTTAAAGTCTTGGAAACTACAAGACGTGAATGGCCGAAATGTTGGTTGACGAAATGAATATGGCCATCCATGGCCATGGGTTAATTGATTTCTTCTGGGTGCGTGCACATGTTGTATATATAATATGACCAGATAAATCAATAATGATGTACTGTTTATTCATGTAAGGTACGAAGAGGATATTTCCCATTAGCGATAAGTGCTCAATTCAGCCACACTAAAGTACTTCCAGTATCAAATCAGTAAATTAGTATTTTTCTGCCAAAGCGAAAGTTAGCGTTTTGCCAGTTTATATCTCAGAGATAAATATATTAAATTCACGAATCCCAATAACACGGCTCCATAGCTCAGTTGGTTAGAGCGCCAGTCTAGTAAACTGGAGGTCACGAGTTCGAATCTCGTTGGAGCCTTTTTCACAAAATTTCAATTTTTAACCTTTCTTTTGACCGTCTCAACGAATAAACCAACGTTTCATGTTGATGCATTACACCGAAATCTGGTATATTTCTTATGGCATTTTATTAGTCTTTGCGAATGGTTTGTTATGTCGTCGGTTTTACTCTACTGTATATGCAAGTCCATAGGAAAACATTCACCACAAATGGCACGTTTGTATTCTATTTATTGCTACTAGACTCGATCCTATGGCCACACCTATGGCTAAAGTACTTTGTTAACGTTCGAAATCAATCAAACAATCTAGATGACAATAGATATTTGCCGCCAGGCTTAAAAGGAGTAAATTCGCAAAAATAAACAAGGCGGCTCCATAGCTCAGTTGGTTAGAGCGCCAGTCTAGTAAACTGGAGGTCACGAGTTCGAATCTCGTTGGAGCCTTTTTCACAACGTCTCAATGTTCACTCTATTTTGACCAGCATCTAGAGGCTCAGCTGTCGAATTTGTCTGATATGCTCATTCATAATTATATTACACACGGAAAATGGTCGGTGGAGGAATTTTTCATTTGATCAGTCTTGAGCATCAATTTTATTCGCACATGTCTGTGGATGAAGTGTCATGCTGACTTCTTTTTCTTCAGAATGGAAAAGGCCAAACCAGCAAACCGTGGGCGCACAGTGTGTATCCATCAACACCAGAAGATATTAAAACAGTCATTAGAAGCGAGGAAATGAGTTCTTGTCTACATGCAACTGATTTTAGATTATACAATGCATCTTTTCTACGTTTAAATGCACATTTGCTGTCGTTATTTTTTTTCTTTTTTTATATAATTGTTTGCATCGTATGCATTGCTTCACTCCAGTTGGATTTCTATTTAGCAAATACAAAAAGTTATAGTATTTAACCATTTTGCAAACTCGTTTTAACACATAGTCTCTCCAGGCATGGCATAGATTCAACTATCCGACCATGCAAGTTACACCTTACTTTGAATATCAAACATGTGTCACTTTGCTCATTCTGGTCCGATCGAAGTACTTCAAAGGAACGAGCAGACACATTTCCTCGACAACTATTAAATATAAATAGATAACATCATGAGAAACGAATTGCATTAAATAATAAAAACGACTGCTTAATCACTTAGCGAAGCGCTTAAAGTCTTGGAAACTACAAGACGTGAATGGCCGAAATGTTGGTTGACGAAATGAATATGGCCATCCATGGCCATGGGTTAATTGATTTCTTCTGGGTACGTGCACATGTTGTATATATAATATGACCAGATAAATCAATAATGATGTACTGTTTATTCATGTAAGGTACGAAGAGGATATTTCCCATTAGCGATAAGTGCTCAATTCAGCCACACTAAAGTACTTCCAGTATCAAATCAGTAAATTAGTATTTTTCTGCCAAAGCGAAAGTTAGCGTTTTGCCAGTTTATATCTCAGAGATAAATATATTAAATTCACAATCCCAACAACACGGCTCCATAGCTCAGATGGTTAGAGCGCCAGTCTAGTAAACTGGAGGTCACGAGTTCGAATCTCGTTGGAGCCTTTTTCACAAAATTTCAATTTTTAACCTTTCTTTTGACCGTCTCAACGAATAAACCAACGTTTCATGTTGATGCATTACACCGAAATCTGGTATATTTCTTATGGCATTTTATTAGTCTTTGCGAATGGTTTGTTATGTCGTCGGTTTTACTCTACTGTATATGCAAGTCCATAGGAAAACATTCACCACAAATGGCACGTTTGTATTCTATTTATTGCTACTAGACTCGATCCTATGGCCACACCTATGGCTAAAGTACTTTGTTAACGTTCGAAATCAATCAAACAATCTAGATGACAATAGATATTTGCCGCCAGGCTTAAAAGGAGTAAATTCGCAAAAATAAACAAGGCGGCTCCATAGCTCAGTTGGTTAGAGCGCCAGTCTAGTAAACTGGAGGTCACGAGTTCGAATCTCGTTGGAGCCTTTTTCACAACGTCTCAATGTTCACTCTATTTTGACCAGCATCTAGAGGCTCAGCTGTCGAATTTGTCTGATATGCTCATTCATAATTATATTACACACGGAAAATGGTCGGTGGAGGAATTTTTCATTTGATCAGTCTTGAGCATCAATTTTATTCGCACATGTCTGTGGATGAAGTGTCATGCTGACTTCTTTTTCTTCAGAATGGAAAAGGCCAAACCAGCAAACCATGGGCGCACAGTGTGTATCCATCAACACCAGAAGATATTAAAACAGTCATTAGAAGCGAGGAAATGAGTTCTTGTCTACATGCAACTGATTTTAGATTATACAATGCATCTTTTCTACGTTTAAATGCACATTTGCTGTCGTTATTTTTTTTCTTTTTTTATATAATTGTTTGCATCGTATGCATTGCTTCACTCCAGTTGGATTTCTATTTAGCAAATACAAAAAGTTATAGTATTTAACCATTTTGCAAACTCGTTTTAACACATAGTCTCTCCAGGCATGGCATAGATTCAACTATCCGACCATGCAAGTTACACCTTACTTTGAATATCAAACATGTGTCACTTTGCTCATTCTGGTCCGATCGAAGTACTTCAAAGGAACGAGCAGACACATTTCCTCGACAACTATTAAATATAAATAGATAACATCATGAGAAACGAATTGCATTAAATAATAAAAACCAATGCTTAATCACTTAGCGAAGCGCTTAAAGTCTTGGAAACTACAAGACGTGAATGGCCGAAATGTTGGTTGACGAAATGAATATAGCCATGGCCATGGGTTAATTGATTTCTTCTGGGTACGTGCACATGTTGTATATATAATATGACCAGATAAATCAATAATGATGTACTGTTTATTCATGTAAGGTACGAAGAGGATATTTCCCATTAGCGATAAGTGCTCAATTCAGCCACACTAAAGTACTTCCAGTATCAAATCAGTAAATTAGTATTTTTCTGCCAAAGCGAAAGTTAGCGTTTTGCCAGTTTATATCTCAGAGATAAATATATTAAATTCACGAATCCCAACAACACGGCTCCATAGCTCAGTTGGTTAGAGCGCCTGCTAGTAAACTGGAGGTCACGAGTTCGAATCTCGTTGGAGCCTTTTTCACAAAATTTCAATTTTTAACCTTTCTTTTGACCGTCTCAACGAATAAACCAACGTTTCATGTTGATGCATTACACCGAAATCTGGTATATTTCGTATGGCATTTTATTAGTCTTTGCGAATGGTTTGTTATGTCGTCGGTTTTACTCTACTGTATATGCAAGTCCATAGGAAAACATTCACCACAAATGGCACGTTTGTATTCTATTTATTGCTACTAGACTCGATCCTATGGCCACACCTATGGCTAAAGTACTTTGTTAACGTTCGAAATCAATCAAACAATCTAGATGACAATAGATATTTGCCGCCAGGCTTAAAAGGAGTAAATTCGCAAAAATAAACAAGGCGGCTCCATAGCTCAGTTGGTTAGAGCGCCAGTCTAGTAAACTGGAGGTCACGAGTTCGAATCTCGTTGGAGCCTTTTTCACAAAATTTCAATTTTTAACCTTTCTTTTGACCGTCTCAACGAATAAACCAACGTTTCATGTTGATGCATTACACCGAAATCTGGTATATTTCTTATGGCATTTTATTAGTCTTTGCGAATGGTTTGTTATGTCGTCGGTCTTACTCTACTGTATATGCAAGTCCATAGGAAAACATTCACCACAAATGGCACGTTTGTATTCTATTTATTGCTACTAGACTCGATCCTATGGCCACACCTATGGCTAAAGTACTTTGTTAACGTTCGAAATCAATCAAACAATCTAGATGACAATAGATATTTGCCGCCAGGCTTAAAAGGAGTAAATTCGCAAAAATAAACAAGGCGGCTCCATAGCTCAGTTGGTTAGAGCGCCAGTCTAGTAAACTGGAGGTCACGAGTTCGAATCTCGTTGGAGCCTTTTTCACAACGTCTCAATGTTCACTCTATTTTGACCAGCATCTAGAGGCTCAGCTGTCGAATTTGTCTGATATGCTCATTCATAATTATATTACACACGGAAAATGGTCGGTGGAGGAATTTTTCATTTGATCAGTCTTGAGCATCAATTTTATTCGCACATGTCTGTGGATGAAGTGTCATGCTGACTTCTTTTTCTTCAGAATGGAAAAGGCCAAACCAGCAAACCGTGGGCGCACAGTGTGTATCCATCAACACCAGAAGATATTAAAACAGTCATTAGAAGCGAGGAAATGAGTTCTTGTCTACATGCAACTGATTTTAGATTATACAATGCATCTTTTCTACGTTTAAATGCACATTTGCTGTCGTTATTTTTTTTCTTTTTTTATATAATTGTTTGCATCGTATGCATTGCTTCACTCCAGTTGGATTTCTTTTTAGCAAATACAAAAAGTTATAGTATTTAACCATTTTGCAAACTCGTTTTAACACATAGTCTCTCCAGGCATGGCATAGATTCAACTATCCGACCATGCAAGTTACACCTTACTTTGAATATCAAACATGTGTCACTTTGCTCATTCTGGTCCGATCGAAGTACTTCAAAGGAACGAGCAGACACATTTCCTCGACAACTATTAAATATAAATAGATAACATCATGAGAAACGAATTGCATTAAATAATAAAAACGACTGCTTAATCACTTAGCGAAGCGCTTAAAGTCTTGGAAACTACAAGACGTGAATGGCCGAAATGTTGGTTGACGAAATGAATATGGCCATCCATGGCCATGGGTTAATTGATTTCTTCTGGGTACGTGCACATGTTGTATATATAATATGACCAGATAAATCAATAATGATGTACTGTTTATTCATGTAAGGTACGAAGAGGATATTTCCCATTAGTGATAAGTGCTCAATTCAGCCACACTAAAGTACTTCCAGTATCAAATCAGTAAATTAGTATTTTTCTGCCAAAGCGAAAGTTAGCGTTTTGCCAGTTTATATCTCAGAGATAAATATATTAAATTCACGAATCCCAACAACACGGCTCCATAGCTCAGTTGGTTAGAGCGCCAGTCTAGTAAACTGGAGGTCACGAGTTCGAATCTCGTTGGAGCCTTTTTCACAAAATTTCAATTTTTAACCTTTCTTTTGACCGTCTCAACGAATAAACCAACGTTTCATGTTGATGCATTACACCGAAATCTGGTATATTTCTTATGGCATTTTATTAGTCTTTGCGAATGGTTTGTTATGTCGTCGGTTTTACTCTACTGTATATGCAAGTCCATAGGAAAACATTCACCACAAATGGCACGTTTGTATTCTATTTATTGCTACTAGACTCGATCCTATGGCCACACCTATGGCTAAAGTACTTTGTTAACGTTCGAAATCAATCAAACAATCTAGATGACAATAGATATTTGCCGCCAGGCTTAAAAGGAGTAAATTCGCAAAAATAAACAAGGCGGCTCCATAGCTCAGTTGGTTAGAGCGCCAGTCTAGTAAACTGGAGGTCACGAGTTCGAATCTCGTTGGAGCCTTTTTCACAACGTCTCAATGTTCACTCTATTTTGACCAGCATCTAGAGGCTCAGCTGTCGAATTTGTCTGATATGCTCATTCATAATTATATTACACACGGAAAATGGTCGGTGGAGGAATTTTTCATTTGATCAGTCTTGAGCATCAATTTTATTCGCACATGTCTGTGGATGAAGTGTCATGCTGACTTCTTTTTCTTCAGAATGGAAAAGGCCAAACCAGCAAACCGTGGGCGCACAGTGTGTATCCATCAACACCAGAAGATATTAAAACAGTCATTAGAAGCGAGGAAATGAGTTCTTGTCTACATGCAACTGATTTTAGATTATACAATGCATCTTTTCTACGTTTAAATGCACATTTGCTGTCGTTATTTTTTTTCTTTTTTTATATAATTGTTTGCATCGTATGCATTGCTTCACTCCAGTTGGATTTCTATTTAGCAAATACAAAAAGTTATAGTATTTAACCATTTTGCAAACTCGTTTTAACACATAGTCTCTCCAGGCATGGCATAGATTCAACTATCCGACCATGCAAGTTACACCTTACTTTGAATATCAAACATGTGTCACTTTGCTCATTCTGGTCCGATCGAAGTACTTCAAAGGAACGAGCAGACACATTTCCTCGACAACTATTAAATATAAATAGATAACATCATGAGAAACGAATTGCATTAAATAATAAAAACGACTGCTTAATCACTTAGCGAAGCGCTTAAAGTCTTGGAAACTACAAGACGTGAATGGCCGAAATGTTGGTTGACGAAATGAATATGGCCATCCATGGCCATGGGTTAATTGATTTCTTCTGGGTGCGTGCACATGTTGTATATATAATATGACCAGATAAATCAATAATGATGTACTGTTTATTCATGTAAGGTACGAAGAGGATATTTCCCATTAGCGATAAGTGCTCAATTCAGCCACACTAAAGTACTTCCAGTATCAAATCAGTAAATTAGTATTTTTCTGCCAAAGCGAAAGTTAGCGTTTTGCCAGTTTATATCTCAGAGATAAATATATTAAATTCACGAATCCCAATAACACGGCTCCATAGCTCAGTTGGTTAGAGCGCCAGTCTAGTAAACTGGAGGTCACGAGTTCGAATCTCGTTGGAGCCTTTTTCACAAAATTTCAATTTTTAACCTTTCTTTTGACCGTCTCAACGAATAAACCAACGTTTCATGTTGATGCATTACACCGAAATCTGGTATATTTCTTATGGCATTTTATTAGTCTTTGCGAATGGTTTGTTATGTCGTCGGTTTTACTCTATATGCAAGTCCATAGGAAAACATTCACCACAAATGGCACGTTTGTATTCTATTTATTGCTACTAGACTCGATCCTATGGCCACAACTATGGCTAAAGTACTTTGTTAACGTTCGAAATCAATCAAACAATCTAGATGACAATAGATATTTGCCGCCAGGCTTAAAAGGAGTAAATTCGCAAAAATAAACAAGGCGGCTCCATAGCTCAGTTGGTTAGAGCGCCAGTCTAGTAAACTGGAGGTCACGAGTTCGAATCTCGTTGGAGCCTTTTTCACAACGTCTCAATGTTCACTCTATTTTGACCAGCATCTAGAGGCTCAGCTGTCGAATTTGTCTGATATGCTCATTCATAATTATATTACACACGGAAAATGGTCGGTGGAGGAATTTTTCATTTGATCAGTCTTGAGCATCAATTTTATTCGCACATGTCTGTGGATGAAGTGTCATGCTGACTTCTTTTTCTTCAGAATGGAAAAGGCCAAACCAGCAAACCGTGGGCGCACAGTGTGTATCCATCAACACCAGAAGATATTAAAACAGTCATTAGAAGCGAGGAAATGAGTTCTTGTCTACATGCAACTGATTTTAGATTATACAATGCATCTTTTCTACGTTTAAATGCACATTTGCTGTCGTTATTTTTTTTCTTTTTTTATATAATTGTTTGCATCGTATGCATTGCTTCACTCCAGTTGGATTTCTATTTAGCAAATACAAAAAGTTATAGTATTTAACCATTTTGCAAACTCGTTTTAACACATAGTCTCTCCAGGCATGGCATAGATTCAACTATCCGACCATGCAAGTTACACCTTACTTTGAATATCAAACATGTGTCACTTTGCTCATTCTGGTCCGATCGAAGTACTTCAAAGGAACGAGCAGACACATTTCCTCGACAACTATTAAATATAAATAGATAACATCATGAGAAACGAATTGCATTAAATAATAAAAACGACTGCTTAATCACTTAGCGAAGCGCTTAAAGTCTTGGAAACTACAAGACGTGAATGGCCGAAATGTTGGTTGACGAAATGAATATGGCCATCCATGGCCATGGGTTAATTGATTTCTTCTGGGTGCGTGCACATGTTGTATATATAATATGACCAGATAAATCAATAATGATGTACTGTTTATTCATGTAAGGTACGAAGAGGATATTTCCCATTAGCGATAAGTGCTCAATTCAGCCACACTAAAGTACTTCCAGTATCAAATCAGTAAATTAGTATTTTTCTGCCAAAGCGAAAGTTAGCGTTTTGCCAGTTTATATCTCAGAGATAAATATATTAAATTCACGAATCCCAATAACACGGCTCCATAGCTCAGTTGGTTAGAGCGCCAGTCTAGTAAACTGGAGGTCACGAGTTCGAATCTCGTTGGAGCCTTTTTCACAAAATTTCAATTTTTAACCTTTCTTTTGACCGTCTCAACGAATAAACCAACGTTTCATGTTGATGCATTACACCGAAATCTGGTATATTTCTTATGGCATTTTATTAGTCTTTGCGAATGGTTTGTTATGTCGTCGGTTTTACTCTATATGCAAGTCCATAGGAAAACATTCACCACAAATGGCACGTTTGTATTCTATTTATTGCTACTAGACTCGATCCTATGGCCACAACTATGGCTAAAGTACTTTGTTAACGTTCGAAATCAATCAAACAATCTAGATGACAATAGATATTTGCCGCCAGGCTTAAAAGGAGTAAATTCGCAAAAATAAACAAGGCGGCTCCATAGCTCAGTTGGTTAGAGCGCCAGTCTAGTAAACTGGAGGTCACGAGTTCGAATCTCGTTGGAGCCTTTTTCACAACGTCTCAATGTTCACTCTATTTTGACCAGCATCTAGAGGCTCAGCTGTCGAATTTGTCTGATATGCTCATTCATAATTATATTACACACGGAAAATGGTCGGTGGAGGAATTTTCCATTTGATCAGTCTTGAGCATCAATTTTATTCGCACATGTCTGTGGATGAAGTGTCATGCTGACTTCTTTTTCTTCAGAATGGAAAAGGTCAAGCCAGCAAACCGTGGGCGCACAGTTTGTATCCATCAACACCAGAAGATATTAAAACAGTCATTAGAAGCGAGGAAATGAGTTCTTGTCTACATGCAACTGATTTTAGATTATACAATGCATCTTTTCTACGTTTAAATGCACATTTGCTGTCGTTATTTTTTTAATTTTTTTATATAATTGTTTGCATCGTATGCATTGCAAACTCGTTTTAACACATAGTCTCTCCAGGCATGGCATAGATTCAACTATCCGACCATGCAAGTTACACCTTACTTTGAATATCAAACATGTGTCACTTTGCTCATTCTGGTCCGATCGAAGTACTTCAAAGGAACGAGCAGACACATTTCCTCGACAACTATTAAATATAAATAGATAACATCATGAGAAACGAATTGCATTAAATAATAAAAACGACTGCTTAATCACTTAGCGAAGCGCTTAAAGTCTTGGAAACTACAAGACGTGAATGGCCGAAATGTTGGTTGACGAAATGAATATGGCCATGGCCATGGGTTAATTGATTTCTTCTGGGTACGTGCACATGTTGTATATATAATATGACCAGATAAATCAATAATGATGTACTGTTTATTCATGTAAGGTACGAAGAGGATATTTCCCATTAGCGATAAGTGCTCAATTCAGCCACACTAAAGTACTTCCAGTATCAAATCAGTAAATTAGTATTTTTCTGCCAAAGCGAAAGTTAGCGTTTTGCCAGTTTATATCTCAGAGATAAATATATTAAATTCACGAATCCCAACAACACGGCTCCATAGCTCAGTTGGTTAGAGCGCCAGTCTAGTAAACTGGAGGTCACGAGTTCTCGTTGGAGCCTTTTTCACAAAATTTCAATTTTTAACCTTTCTTTTGACCGTCTCAACGAATAAACCAACGTTTCATGTTGATGCATTACACCGAAATCTGGTATATTTCTTATGGCATTTTATTAGTCTTTGCGAATGGTTTGTTATGTCGTCGGTTTTACTCTACTGTATATGCAAGTCCATAGGAAAACATTCACCACAAATGGCACGTTTGTATTCTATTTATTGCTACTAGACTCGATCCTATGGCCACACCTATGGCTAAAGTACTTTGTTAACGTTCGAAATCAATCAAACAATCTAGATGACAATAGATATTTGCCGCCAGGCTTAAAAGGAGTAAATTCGCAAAAATAAACAAGGCGGCTCCATAGCTCAGTTGGTTAGAGCGCCAGTCTAGTAAACTGGAGGTCACGAGTTCGAATCTCGTTGGAGCCTTTTTCACAACGTCTCAATGTTCACTCTATTTTGACCAGCATCTAGAGGCTCAGCTGTCGAATTTGTCTGATATGCTCATTCATAATTATATTACACACGGAAAATGGTCGGTGGAGGAATTTTTCATTTGATCAGTCTTGAGCATCAATTTTATTCGCACATGTCTGTGGATGAAGTGTCATGCTGACTTCTTTTTCTTCAGAATGGAAAAGGCCAAACCAGCAAACCGTGGGCGCACAGTGTGTATCCATCAACACCAGAAGATATTAAAACAGTCATTAGAAGCGAGGAAATGAGTTCTTGTCTACATGCAACTGATTTTAGATTATACAATGCATCTTTTCTACGTTTAAATGCACATTTGCTGTCGTTATTTTTTTTCTTTTTTTATATAATTGTTTGCATCGTATGCATTGCTTCACTCCAGTTGGATTTCTATTTAGCAAATACAAAAAGTTATAGTATTTAACCATTTTGCAAACTCGTTTTAACACATAGTCTCTCCAGGCATGGCATAGATTCAACTATCCGACCATGCAAGTTACACCTTACTTTGAATATCAAACATGTGTCACTTTGCTCATTCTGGTCCGATCGAAGTACTTCAAAGGAACGAGCAGACACATTTCCTCGACAACTATTAAATATAAATAGATAACATCATGAGAAACGAATTGCATTAAATAATAAAAACGACTGCTTAATCACTTAGCGAAGCGCTTAAAGTCTTGGAAACTACAAGACGTGAATGGCCGAAATGTTGGTTGACGAAATGAATATGGCCATCCATGGCCATGGGTTAATTGATTTCTTCTGGGTGCGTGCACATGTTGTATATATAATATGACCAGATAAATCAATAATGATGTACTGTTTATTCATGTAAGGTACGAAGAGGATATTTCCCATTAGCGATAAGTGCTCAATTCAGCCACACTAAAGTACTTCCAGTATCAAATCAGTAAATTAGTATTTTTCTGCCAAAGCGAAAGTTAGCGTTTTGCCAGTTTATATCTCAGAGATAAATATATTAAATTCACGAATCCCAATAACACGGCTCCATAGCTCAGTTGGTTAGAGCGCCAGTCTAGTAAACTGGAGGTCACGAGTTCGAATCTCGTTGGAGCCTTTTTCACAAAATTTCAATTTTTAACCTTTCTTTTGACCGTCTCAACGAATAAACCAACGTTTCATGTTGATGCATTACACCGAAATCTGGTATATTTCTTATGGCATTTTATTAGTATTTGCGAATGGTTTGTTATGTCGTCGGTTTTACTCTATATGCAAGTCCATAGGAAAACATTCACCACAAATGGCACGTTTGTATTCTATTTATTGCTACTAGACTCGATCCTATGGCCACAACTATGGCTAAAGTACTTTGTTAACGTTCGAAATCAATCAAACAATCTAGATGACAATAGATATTTGCCGCCAGGCTTAAAAGGAGTAAATTCGCAAAAATAAACAAGGCGGCTCCATAGCTCAGTTGGTTAGAGCGCCAGTCTAGTAAACTGGAGGTCACGAGTTCGAATCTCGTTGGAGCCTTTTTCACAACGTCTCAATGTTCACTCTATTTTGACCAGCATCTAGAGGCTCAGCTGTCGAATTTGTCTGATATGCTCATTCATAATTATATTACACACGGAAAATGGTCGGTGGAGGAATTTTCCATTTGATCAGTCTTGAGCATCAATTTTATTCGCACATGTCTGTGGATGAAGTGTCATGCTGACTTCTTTTTCTTCAGAATGGAAAAGGTCAAGCCAGCAAACCGTGGGCGCACAGTTTGTATCCATCAACACCAGAAGATATTAAAACAGTCATTAGAAGCGAGGAAATGAGTTCTTGTCTACATGCAACTGATTTTAGATTATACAATGCATCTTTTCTACGTTTAAATGCACATTTGCTGTCGTTATTTTTTTTATTTTTTTATATAATTGTTTGCATCGTATGCATTGCAAACTCGTTTTAACACATAGTCTCTCCAGGCATGGCATAGATTCAACTATCCGACCATGCAAGTTACACCTTACTTTGAATATCAAACATGTGTCACTTTGCTCATTCTGGTCCGATCGAAGTACTTCAAAGGAACGAGCAGACACATTTCCTCGACAACTATTAAATATAAATAGATAACATCATGAGAAACGAATTGCATTAAATAATAAAAACGACTGCTTAATCACTTAGCGAAGCGCTTAAAGTCTTGGAAACTACAAGACGTGAATGGCCGAAATGTTGGTTGACGAAATGAATATGGCCATCCATGGCCATGGGTTAATTGATTTCTTCTGGGTACGTGCACATGTTGTATATATAATATGACCAGATAAATCAATAACGATGTACTGTTTATTCATGTAAGGTACGAAGAGGATATTTCCCATTAGCGATAAGTGCTCAATTCAGCCACACTAAAGTACTTCCAGTATCAAATCAGTAAATTAGTATTTTTCTGCCAAAGCGAAAGTTAGCGTTTTGCCAGTTTATATCTCAGAGATAAATATATTAAATTCACGAATCCCAACAACACGGCTCCATAGCTCAGTTGGTTAGAGCGCCAGTCTAGTAAACTGGAGGTCACGAGTTCGAATCTCGTTGGAGCCTTTTTCACAAAATTTCAATTTTTAACCTTTCTTTTGACCGTCTCAACGAATAAACCAACGTTTCATGTTGATGCATTACACCGAAATCTGGTATATTTCTTATGGCATTTTATTAGTCTTTGCGAATGGTTTGTTATGTCGTCGGTTTTACTCTACTGTATATGCAAGTCCATAGGAAAACATTCACCACAAATGGCACGTTTGTATTCTATTTATTGCTACTAGACTCGATCCTATGGCCACACCTATGGCTAAAGTACTTTGTTAACGTTCGAAATCAATCAAACAATCTAGATGACAATAGATATTTGCCGCCAGGCTTAAAAGGAGTAAATTCGCAAAAATAAACAAGGCGGCTCCATAGCTCAGTTGGTTAGAGCGCCAGTCTAGTAAACTGGAGGTCACGAGTTCGAATCTCGCTGGAGCCTTTTTCACAACGTCTCAATGTTCACTCTATTTTGACCAGCATCTAGAGGCTCAGCTGTCGAATTTGTCTGATATGCTCATTCATAATTATATTACACACGGAAAATGGTCGGTGGAGGAATTTTTCATTTGATCAGTCTTGAGCATCAATTTTATTCGCACATGTCTGTGGATGAAGTGTCATGCTGACTTCTTTTTCTTCAGAATGGAAAAGGCCAAACCAGCAAACCGTGGGCGCACAGTGTGTATCCATCAACACCAGAAGATATTAAAACAGTCATTAGAAGCGAGGAAATGAGTTCTTGTCTACATGCAACTGATTTTAGATTATACAATGCATCTTTTCTACGTTTAAATGCACATTTGCTGTCGTTATTTTTTTTCTTTTTTTATATAATTGTTTGCATCGTATGCATTGCTTCACTCCAGTTGGATTTCTATTTAGCAAATACAAAAAGTTATAGTATTTAACCATTTTGCAAACTCGTTTTAACACATAGTCTCTCCAGGCATGGCATAGATTCAACTATCCGACCATGCAAGTTACACCTTACTTTGAATATCAAACATGTGTCACTTTGCTCATTCTGGTCCGATCGAAGTACTTCAAAGGAACGAGCAGACACATTTCCTCGACAACTATTAAATATAAATAGATAACATCATGAGAAACGAATTGCATTAAATAATAAAAACGACTGCTTAATCACTTAGCGAAGCGCTTAAAGTCTTGGAAACTACAAGACGTGAATGGCCGAAATGTTGGTTGACGAAATGAATATGGCCATCCATGGCCATGGGTTAATTGATTTCTTCTGGGTACGTGCACATGTTGTATATATAATATGACCAGATAAATCAATAATGATGTACTGTTTATTCATGTAAGGTACGAAGAGGATATTTCCCATTAGCGATAAGTGCTCAATTCAGCCACACTAAAGTACTTCCAGTATCAAATCAGCAAATTAGTATTTTTCTGACAAAGCGAAAGTTAGCGTTTTGCCAGTTTATATCTCAGAGATAAATATATTAAATTCACGAATCCCAACAACACGGCTCCATAGCTCAGTTGGTTAGAGCACCAGTCTAGTAAACTGGAGGTCACGAGTTCTCGTTGGAGCCTTTTTCACAAAATTTCAATTTTTAACCTTTCTTTTGACCGTCTCAACGAATAAACCAACGTTTCATGTTGATGCATTACACCGAAATCGGGTGTATTTCTTATGGCATTTTATTAGTCTTTGCGAATGGTTTGTTATGTCGTCGGTTTTACTCTATATGCAAGTCCATAGGAAAACATTCACCACAAATGGCACGTTTGTATTCTATTTATTGCTACTAGACTCGATCCTATGGCCACAACTATGGCTAAAGAACTTTGTTAACGTTCGAAATCAATCAAACAATCTAGATGACAATAGATATTTGCCGCCAGGCTTAAAAGGAGTAAATTCGCAAAAATAAACAAGGCGGCTCCATAGCTCAGTTGGTTAGAGCGCCAGTCTAAGACGATAGTGATAGTACCGATAGTGAAATGGATACAATTCAAAATATAATAACCCCGTGTAGTACCCCATCTCAGGTAAATAGACAGGACGAAAATCAATCGATAAATACAACAAAGGATATACCAGTAGTGGACAATCAAGTTTGTAAAGAAGTTATCACGAGTGATACAATACAAAAAGTTGTACAACCAATTAAAGTGCATGACAATATACAAACTGAATGTGTTAAACCCAATACACAAGTGAGCGATCTGCCTAAAAGGAGAAGACGATTTTTCTCTAAGATAGTGATAAAAACAACAGATGGACACCAAGATACATTAATAGGAAAATTACCAAGAACACAAAATCTGATTGTTCACATTATTTCCCAAAATATAACTGAAATAGTTGGGCCATCTATTCGAGAATGGAAATATTTTATGAAAAATGTAGACGAGGACTTCAAAGATGTTGAAGAGACGGACTTCATGGACGATGGAGTAAGAATTGCTATGCAAAAGATGGAAAACTTTGTAGAACAAAGAACACTGAACAATAGGAAATAACTTTTAATATTTGTGTGAAAGGTGTATGAATGATTCTCGTTTATTTGAATTTGAAAATGAACAGTAAATTTCTAATTAGTCGAATCCAAAATTAATAAAGTAGGATTGGATACCCATCCGGAATTAATTAATTTTAGGAACAATGAAAAACGGAAAATATACAATGGACATTATTCATATCCATATAAAATGATGTATGAAATGTGTATGATATAAAGTTTCTATTTTAGATTTTACGTAAATCCTAAAAAAACATTAAAGAAAAATATGATGTATACTGTGACAATATAGATGTATGAAAAATGTAGAATATGACTGTGATATGTAATTACATGATGAATGAATTGTAATAAAGATAAAAAAAAAAGAGCGCCAGTCTAGTAAACTAGAGGTCACGAGTTCGAATCTCGTTGGAGCCTTTTTCACAAAATTTCAATTTTTAACCTTTCTTTTGACCGTCTCAACGAATAAACCAACGTTTCATGTTGATGCATTACACCGAAATCGGGTGTATTTCTTATGGCATTTTATTAGTCTTTGCGAATGGTTTGTTATGTCGTCGGTTTTACTCTATATGCAAGTCCATAGGAAAACATTCACCACAAATGGCACGTTTGTATTCTATTTATTGCTACTAGACTCGATTCTATGGCCACAACTATGGCTAAGTTGGTTAGAGCGCCAGTCTAGTAAACTGGAGGTCACGAGTTCGAATCTCGTTGGAGCCTTTTTCACAACGTCTCAATGTTCACTCTATTTTGACCAGCATCTAGAGGCTCAGCTGTCGAATTTGTCTGATATGCTCATTCATAATTATATTACACACGGAAAATGGTCGGTGGAGGAATTTTCCATTTGATCAGTCTTGAGCATCAATTTTATTCGCACATGTCTGTGGATGAAGTGTCATGCTGACTTCTTTTTCTTCAGAATGGAAAAGACCAAGCCAGCAAACCGTGGGCGCACAGTTTGTATCCATCAACACCAGAAGATATTAAAACAGTCATTAGAAGCGAGAAAATGAGTTCTTGTCTACATGCAACTGATTTTAGATTATACAATGCATCTTTTCTACGTTTAAATGCACATTTGCTGTCGTTATTTTTTTTCTTTTTTTATATAATTGTTTGCATCGTATGCATTGCTTCACTCTAGTTGGATTTCTATTTAGCAAATACAAAAAGTTATAGTATTTAACCATTTTGCAAACTCGTTTTAACACATAGTCTCTCCAGGCATGGCATAGATTCAACTATCCCACCATGCAAGTTACACCTTACTTTGAATATCAAACATGTATCACTTTGCTCATTCTGGTCCGATCGAAGTACTTCAAAGGAACGAGCAGACACATTTCCTCGACAACTATTAAATATAAATAGATAACATCGTGAGAAACGAATTGCATTAAATAATAAAAACGACTGCTTAATCACTTAGCGAAGCGCTTAAAGTCTTGGAAACTACAAGACGTGAATGGCCGAAATGTTGGTTGACGAAATGAATATGGCCATGGCCATGGGTTAATTGATTTCTTCTGGGTACGTGCACATGTTGTATATATAATATGACCAGATAAATCAATAATGATGTACTGTTTATTCATGTAAGGTACGAAGAGGATATTTCCCATTAGCGATAAGTGCTCAATTCAGCCACACTAAAGTACTTCCAGTATCAAATCAGTAAATTAGTATTTTTCTGCCAAAGCGAAAGTTAGCGTTTTGCCAGTTTATATCTCAGAGATAAATATATTAAATTCACGAATCCCAACAACACGGCTCCATAGCTCAGTTGGTTAGAGCGCCAGTCTAGTAAACTGGAGGTCACGAGTTCTCGTTGGAGCCTTTTTCACAAAATTTCAATTTTTAACCTTTCTTTTGACCGTCTCAACGAATAAACCAACGTTTCATGTTGATGCATTACACCGAAATCTGGTATATTTCTTATGGCATTTTATTAGTCTTTGCGAATGGTTTGTTATGTCGTCGGTTTTACTCTACTGTATATGCAAGTCCATAGGAAAACATTCACCACAAATGGCACGTTTGTATTCTATTTATTGCTACTAGACTCGATCCTATGGCCACACCTATGGCTAAAGTACTTTGTTAACGTTCGAAATCAATCAAACAATCTAGATGACAATAGATATTTGCCGCCAGGCTTAAAAGGAGTAAATTCGCAAAAATAAACAAGGCGGCTCCATAGCTCAGTTGGTTAGAGCGCCAGTCTAGTAAACTGGAGGTCACGAGTTCGAATCTCGTTGGAGCCTTTTTCACAACGTCTCAATGTTCACTCTATTTTGACCAGCATCTAGAGGCTCAGCTGTCGAATTTGTCTGATATGCTCATTCATAATTATATTACACACGGAAAATGGTCGGTGGAGGAATTTTTCATTTGATCAGTCTTGAGCATCAATTTTATTCGCACATGTCTGTGGATGAAGTGTCATGCTGACTTCTTTTTCTTCAGAATGGAAAAGGCCAAACCAGCAAACCGTGGGCGCACAGTGTGTATCCATCAACACCAGAAGATATTAAAACAGTCATTAGAAGCGAGGAAATGAGTTCTTGTCTACATGCAACTGATTTTAGATTATACAATGCATCTTTTCTACGTTTAAATGCACATTTGCTGTCGTTATTTTTTTTCTTTTTTTATATAATTGTTTGCATCGTATGCATTGCTTCACTCCAGTTGGATTTCTATTTAGCAAATACAAAAAGTTATAGTATTTAACCATTTTGCAAACTCGTTTTAACACATAGTCTCTCCAGGCATGGCATAGATTCAACTATCCGACCATGCAAGTTACACCTTACTTTGAATATCAAACATGTGTCACTTTGCTCATTCTGGTCCGATCGAAGTACTTCAAAGGAACGAGCAGACACATTTCCTCGACAACTATTAAATATAAATAGATAACATCATGAGAAACGAATTGCATTAAATAATAAAAACGACTGCTTAATCACTTAGCGAAGCGCTTAAAGTCTTGGAAACTACAAGACGTGAATGGCCGAAATGTTGGTTGACGAAATGAATATGGCCATCCATGGCCATGGGTTAATTGATTTCTTCTGGGTACGTGCACATGTTGTATATATAATATGACCAGATAAATCAATAATGATGTACTGTTTATTCATGTAAGGTACGAAGAGGATATTTCCCATTAGCGATAAGTGCTCAATTCAGCCACACTAAAGTACTTCCAGTATCAAATCAGCAAATTAGTATTTTTCTGACAAAGCGAAAGTTAGCGTTTTGCCAGTTTATATCTCAGAGATAAATATATTAAATTCACGAATCCCAACAACACGGCTCCATAGCTCAGTTGGTTAGAGCACCAGTCTAGTAAACTGGAGGTCACGAGTTCTCGTTGGAGCCTTTTTCACAAAATTTCAATTTTTAACCTTTCTTTTGACCGTCTCAACGAATAAACCAACGTTTCATGTTGATGCATTACACCGAAATCGGGTGTATTTCTTATGGCATTTTATTAGTCTTTGCGAATGGTTTGTTATGTCGTCGGTTTTACTCTATATGCAAGTCCATAGGAAAACATTCACCACAAATGGCACGTTTGTATTCTATTTATTGCTACTAGACTCGATCCTATGGCCACAACTATGGCTAAAGAACTTTGTTAATGTTCGAAATCAATCAAACAATCTAGATGACAATAGATATTTGCCGCCAGGCTTAAAAGGAGTAAATTCGCAAAAATAAACAAGGCGGCTCCATAGCTCAGTTGGTTAGAGCGCCAGTCTAAGACGATAGTGATAGTACCGATAGTGAAATGGATACAATTCAAAATATAATAACCCCGTGTAGTACCCCATCTCAGGTAAATAGACAGGACGAAAATCAATCGATAAATACAACAAAGGATATACCAGTAGTGGACAATCAAGTTTGTAAAGAAGTTATCACGAGTGATACAATACAAAAAGTTGTACAACCAATTAAAGTGCATGACAATATACAAACTGAATGTGTTAAACCCAATACACAAGTGAGCGATCTGCCTAAAAGGAGAAGACGATTTTTCTCTAAGATAGTGATAAAAACAACAGATGGACACCAAGATACATTAATAGGAAAATTACCAAGAACACAAAATCTGATTGTTCACATTATTTCCCAAAATATAGCTGAAATAGTTGGGCCATCTATTCGAGAATGGAAATATTTTATGAAAAATGTAGACGAGGACTTCAAAGATGTTGAAGAGACGGACTTCATGGACGATGGAGTAAGAATTGCTATGCAAAAGATGGAAAACTTTGTAGAACAAAGAACACTGAAAAATAGGAAATAACTTTTAATATTTGTGTGAAAGGTGTATGAATGATTCTCGTTTATTTGAATTTGAAAATGAACAGTAAATTTCTAATTAGTCGAATCCAAAATTAATAAAGTAGGATTGGATACCCATCCGGAATTAATTAATTTTAGGAACAATGAAAAACGGAAAATATACAATGGACATTATTCATATCCATATAAAATGATGTATGAAATGTGTTTGATATAAAGTTTCTATTTTAGATTTTACGTAAATCCTAAAAAAACATTAAAGAAAAATATGATGTATACTGTGACAATATAGATGTATGAAAAATGTAGAATATGACTGTGATATGTAATTACATGATGAATGAATTGTAATAAAGATAAAAAAAAAAGAGCGCCAGTCTAGTAAACTAGAGGTCACGAGTTCGAATCTCGTTGGAGCCTTTTTCACAAAATTTCAATTTTTAACCTTTCTTTTGACCGTCTCAACGAATAAACCAACGTTTCATGTTGATGCATTACACCGAAATCGGGTGTATTTCTTATGGCATTTTATTAGTCTTTGCGAATGGTTTGTTATGTCGTCGGTTTTACTCTATATGCAAGTCCATAGGAAAACATTCACCACAAATGGCACGTTTGTATTCTATTTATTGCTACTAGACTCGATCCTATGGCCACAACTATGGCTAAGTTGGTTAGAGCGCCAGTCTAGTAAACTGGAGGTCACGAGTTCGAATCTCGTTGGAGCCTTTTTCACAACGTCTCAATGTTCACTCTATTTTGACCAGCATCTAGAGGCTCAGCTGTCGAATTTGTCTGATATGCTCATTCATAATTATATTACACACGGAAAATGGTCGGTGGAGGAATTTTCCATTTGATCAGTCTTGAGCATCAATTTTATTCGCACATGTCTGTGGATGAAGTGTCATGCTGACTTCTTTTTCTTCAGAATGGAAAAGACCAAGCCAGCAAACCGTGGGCGCACAGTTTGTATCCATCAACACCAGAAGATATTAAAACAGTCATTAGAAGCGAGAAAATGAGTTCTTGTCTACATGCAACTGATTTTAGATTATACAATGCATCTTTTCTACGTTTAAATGCACATTTGCTGTCGTTATTTTTTTTCTTTTTTTATATAATTGTTTGCATCGTATGCATTGCTTCACTCTAGTTGGATTTCTATTTAGCAAATACAAAAAGTTATAGTATTTAACCATTTTGCAAACTCGTTTTAACACATAGTCTCTCCAGGCATGGCATAGATTCAACTATCCCACCATGCAAGTTACACCTTACTTTGAATATCAAACATGTATCACTTTGCTCATTCTGGTCCGATCGAAGTACTTCAAAGGAACGAGCAGACACATTTCCTCGACAACTATTAAATATAAATAGATAACATCGTGAGAAACGAATTGCATTAAATAATAAAAACGACTGCTTAATCACTTAGCGAAGCGCTTAAAGTCTTGGAAACTACAAGATGTGAATGGCCGAAATGTTGGTTGACGAAATGAATATGGCCATGGCCATGGGTTAATTGATTTCTTCTGGGTACGTGCACATGTTGTATATATAATATGACCAGATAAATCAATAATGATGTACTGTTTATTCATGTAAGGTACGAAGAGGATATTTCCCATTAGCGATAAGTGCTCAATTCAGCCACACTAAAGTACTTCCAGTATCAAATCAGTAAATTAGTATTTTTCTGCCAAAGCGAAAGTTAGCGTTTTGCCAGTTTATATCTCAGAGATAAATATATTAAATTCACGAATCCCAACAACACGGCTCCATAGCTCAGTTGGTTAGAGCGCCAGTCTAGTAAACTGGAGGTCACGAGTTCGAATCTCGTTGGAGCCTTTTTCACAAAATTTCAATTTTTAACCTTTCTTTTGACCGTCTCAACGAATAAACCAACGTTTCATGTTGATGCATTACACCGAAATCGGGTGTATTTCTTATGGCATTTTATTAGTCTTTGCGAATGGTTTGTTATGTCGTCGGTTTTACTCTATATGCAAGTCCATAGGAAAACATTCACCACAAATGGCACGTTTGTATTCTATTTATTGCTACTAGACTCGATCCTATGGCCACAACTATGGCTAAAGTACTTTGTTAACGTTCGAAATCAATCAAACAATCTAGATGACAATAGATATTTGCCGCCAGGCTTAAAAGGAGTAAATTCGCAAAAATAAACAAGGCGGCTCCATAGCTCAGTTGGTTAGAGCGCCAGTCTAGTAAACTGGAGGTCACGAGTTCGAATCTCGTTGGAGCCTTTTTCACAACGTCTCAATGTTCACTCTATTTTGACCAGCATCTAGAGGCTCAGCTGTCGAATTTGTCTGATATGCTCATTCATAATTATATTACACACGGAAAATGGTCGGTGGAGGAATTTTTCATTTGATCAGTCTTGAGCATCAATTTTATTCGCACATGTCTGTGGATGAAGTGTCATGCTGACTTCTTTTTCTTCAGAATGGAAAAGGCCAAGCCAGCAAACCGTGGGCGCACAGTTTGTATCCATCAACACCAGAAGATATTAAAACAGTCATTAGAAGCGAGAAAATGAGTTCTTGTCTACATGCAACTGATTTTAGATTATACAATGCATCTTTTCTACGTTTAAATGCACATTTGCTGTCGTTATTTTTTTTCTTTTTTTATATAATTGTTTGCATCGTATGCATTGCTTCACTCTAGTTGGATTTCTATTTAGCAAATGCAAAAAGTTATAGTATTTAACCATTTTGCAAACTCGTTTTAACGCATAGTCTCTCCAGGCATGGCATAGATTCAACTATCCCACCATGCAAGTTACACCTTACTTTGAATATCAAACATGTATCACTTTGCTCATTCTGGTCCGATCGAAGTACTTCAAAGGAACGAGCAGACACATTTCCTCGACAACTATTAAATATAAATAGATAACATCGTGAGAAACGAATTGCATTAAATAATAAAAACGACTGCTTAATCACTTAGCGAAGCGCTTAAAGTCTTGGAAACTACAAGACGTGAATGGCCGAAATGTTGGTTGACGAAATGAATATGGCCATGGCCATGGGTTAATTGATTTCTTCTGGGTACGTGCACATGTTGTATATATAATATGACCAGATAAATCAATAATGATGTACTGTTTATTCATGTAAGGTACGAAGAGGATATTTCCCATTAGCGATAAGTGCTCAATTCAGCCACACTAAAGTACTTCCAGTATCAAATCAGTAAATTAGTATTTTTCTGCCAAAGCGAAAGTTAGCGTTTTGCCAGTTTATATCTCAGAGATAAATATATTAAATTCACGAATCCCAACAACACGGCTCCATAGCTCAGTTGGTTAGAGCGCCAGTCTAGTAAACTGGAGGTCACGAGTTCGAATCTCGTTGGAGCCTTTTTCACAAAATTTCAATTTTTAACCTTTCTTTTGACCGTCTCAACGAATAAACCAACGTTTCATGTTGATGCATTACACCGAAATCGGGTGTATTTCTTATGGCATTTTATTAGTCTTTGCGAATGGTTTGTTATGTCGTCGGTTTTACTCTATATGCAAGTCCATAGGAAAACATTCACCACAAATGGCACGTTTGTATTCTATTTATTGCTACTAGACTCGATCCTATGGCCACAACTATGGCTAAAGTACTTTGTTAACGTTCGAAATCAATCAAACAATCTAGATGACAATAGATATTTGCCGCCAGGCTTAAAAGGAGTAAATTCGCAAAAATAAACAAGGCGGCTCCATAGCTCAGTTGGTTAGAGCGCCAGTCTAGTAAACTGGAGGTCACGAGTTCGAATCTCGTTGGAGCCTTTTTCACAACGTCTCAATGTTCACTCTATTTTGACCAGCATCTAGAGGCTCAGCTGTCGAATTTGTCTGATATGCTCATTCATAATTATATTACACACGGAAAATGGTCGGTGGAGGAATTTTCCATTTGATCAGTCTTGAGCATCAATTTTATTCGCACATGTCTGTGGATGAAGTGTCATATTGACTTCTTTTTCTTCAGAATGGAAAAGGCCAAGCCAGCAAACCGTGGGCGCACAGTTTGTATCCATCAACACCAGAAGATATTAAAACAGTCATTAGAAGCGAGAAAATGAGTTCTTGTCTACATGCAACTGATTTTAGATTATACAATGCATCTTTTCTACGTTTAAATGCACATTTGCTGTCGTTATTTTTTTTCTTTTTTTATATAATTGTTTGCATCGTATGCATTGCTTCACTCTAGTTGGATTTCTATTTAGCAAATACAAAAAGTTATAGTATTTAACCATTTTGCAAACTCGTTTTAACACATAGTCTCTCCAGGCATGGCATAGATTCAACTATCCCACCATGCAAGTTACACCTTACTTTGAATATCAAACATGTATCACTTTGCTCATTCTGGTCCGATCGAAGTACTTCAAAGGAACGAGCAGACACATTTCCTCGACAACTATTAAATATAAATAGATAACATCATGAGAAACGAATTGCATTAAATAATAAAAACGACTGCTTAATCACTTAGCGAAGCGCTTAAAGTCTTGGAAACTACAAGACGTGAATGGCCGAAATGTTGGTTGACGAAATGAATATGGCCATGGCCATGGGTTAATTGATTTCTTCTGGGTACGTGCACATGTTGTATATATAATATGACCAGATAAATCAATAATGATGTACTGTTTATTCATGTAAGGTACGAAGAGGATATTTCCCATTAGCGATAAGTGCTCAATTCAGCCACACTAAAGTACTTCCAGTATCAAATCAGTAAATTAGTATTTTTCTGCCAAAGCGAAAGTTAGCGTTTTGCCAGTTTATATCTCAGAGATAAATATATTAAATTCACGAATCCCAACAACACGGCTCCATACCTCAGTTGGTTAGAGCGCCAGTCTAGTAAACTGGAGGTCACGAGTTCGAATCTCGTTGGAGCCTTTTTCACAAAATTTCAATTTTTAACCTTTCTTTTGACCGTCTCAACGAATAAACCAACGTTTCATGTTGATGCATTACACCGAAATCGGGTGTATTTCTTATGTCATTTTATTAGTCTTTGCGAATGGTTTGTTATGTCGTCGGTTTTACTCTATATGCAAGTCCATAGGAAAACATTCACCACAAATGGCACGTTTGTATTCTATTTATTGCTACTAGACTCGATCCTATGGCCACAACTATGGCTAAAGTACTTTGTTAACGTTCGAAATCAATCAAACAATCTAGATGACAATAGATATTTGCCGCCAGGCTTAAAAGGAGTAAATTCGCAAAAATAAACAAGGCGGCTCCATAGCTCAGTTGGTTAGAGCGCCAGTCTAGTAAACTGGAGGTCACGAGTTCGAATCTCGTTGGAGCCTTTTTCACAAAATTTCAATTTTTAACCTTTCTTTTGACCGTCTCAACGAATAAACCAACGTTTCATGTTGATGCATTACACCGAAATCGGGTGTATTTCTTATGGCATTTTATTAGTCTTTGCGAATGGTTTGTTATGTCGTCGGTTTTACTCTATATGCAAGTCCATAGGAAAACATTCACCACAAATGGCACGTTTGTATTCTATTTATTGCTACTAGACTCGATCCTATGGCCACAACTATGGCTAAAGTACTTTGTTAACGTTCGAAATCAATCAAACAATCTAGATGACAATAGATATTTGCCGCCAGGCTTAAAAGGAGTAAATTCGCAAAAATAAACAAGGCGGCTCCATAGCTCAGTTGGTTAGAGCGCCAGTCTAGTAAACTGGAGGTCACGAGTTCGAATCTCGTTGGAGCCTTTTTCACAACGTCTCAATGTTCACTCTATTTTGACCAGCATCTATGATATGCTCATTCATAATTATATTACATACGGAAAATGGTCGGTGGAGGAATTTTCCATTTGATCAGTCTTGAGCATCAATTTTATTCGCACATGTCTGTGGATGAAGTGTCATGCTGACTTCTTTTTCTTCAGAATGGAAAAGGCCAAGCCAGCAAACCGTGGGCGCACAGTTTGTATCCATCAACACCAGAAGATATTAAAACAGTCATTAGAAGCGAGAAAATGAGTTCTTGTCTACATGCAACTGATTTTAGATTATACAATGCATCTTTTCTACGTTTAAATGCACATTTGCTGTCGTTATTTTTTTTCTTTTTTTATATAATTGTTTGCATCGTATGCATTGCTTCACTCTAGTTGGATTTCTATTTAGCAAATACAAAAAGTTATAGTATTTAACCATTTTGCAAACTCGTTTTAACACATAGTCTCTCCAGGCATGGCATAGATTCAACTATCCCACCATGCAAGTTACACCTTACTTTGAATATCAAACATGTATCACTTTGCTCATTCTGGTCCGATCGAAGTACTTCAAAGGAACGAGCAGACACATTTCCTCGACAACTATTAAATATAAATAGATAACATCATGAGAAACGAATTGCATTAAATAATAAAAACGACTGCTTAATCACTTAGCGAAGCGCTTAAAGTCTTGGAAACTACAAGACGTGAATGGCCGAAATGTTGGTTGACGAAATGAATATGGCCATGGCCATGGGTTAATTGATTTCTTCTGGGTACGTGCACATGTTGTATATATAATATGACCAGATAAATCAATAATGATGTACTGTTTATTCATGTAAGGTACGAAGAGGATATTTCCCATTAGCGATAAGTGCTCAATTCAGCCACACTAAAGTACTTCCAGTATCAAATCAGTAAATTAGTATTTTTCTGCCAAAGCGAAAGTTAGCGTTTTGCCAGTTTATATCTCAGAGATAAATATATTAAATTCACGAATCCCAACAACACGGCTCCATAGCTCAGTTGGTTAGAGCGCCAGTCTAGTAAACTGGAGGTCACGAGTTCTCGTTGGAGCCTTTTTCACAAAATTTCAATTTTTAACCTTTCTTTTGACCGTCTCAACGAATAAACCAACGTTTCATGTTGATGCATTACACCGAAATCGGGTGTATTTCTTATGGCATTTCATTAGTCTTTGCGAATGGTTTGTTATGTCGTCGGTTTTACTCTATATGCAAGTCCATAGGAAAACATTCACCACAAATGGCACGTTTGTATTCTATTTATTGCTACTAGACTCGATCCTATGGCCACAACTATGGCTAAAGTACTTTGTTAACGTTCGAAATCAATCAAACAATCTAGATGACAATAGATATTTGCCGCCAGGCTTAAAAGGAGTAAATTCGCAAAAATAAACAAGGCGGCTCCATAGCTCAGTTGGTTAGAGCGCCAGTATAGTAAACTGGAGGTCACGAGTTCGAATCTCGTTGGAGCCTTTTTCACAACGTCTCAATGTTCACTTTATTTTGACCAGCATCTAGAGGCTCAGCTGTCGAATTTGTCTGATATGCTCATTCATAATTATATTACACACGGAAAATGGTCGGTGGAGGAATTTTCCATTTGATCAGTCTTGAGCATCAATTTTATTCGCACATGTCTGTGGATGAAGTGTCATGCTGACTTCTTTTTCTTCAGAATGGAAAAGGCCAAGCCAGCAAACCGTGGGCGCACAGTTTGTATCCATCAACACCAGAAGATATTAAAACAGTCATTAGAAGCGAGGAAATGAGTTCTTGTCTACATGCAACTGATTTTAGATTATACAATGCATCTTTTCTACGTTTAAATGCACATTTGCTGTCGTTATTTTTTTTCTTTTTTTATATAATTGTTTGCATCGTATGCATTGCTTCACTCTAGTTGGATTTCTATTTAGCAAATACAAAAAGTTATAGTATTTAACCATTTTGCAAACTCGTTTTAACACATAGTCTCTCCAGGCATGGCATAGATTCAACTATCCCACCGTGCAAGTTACACCTTACTTTGAATATCAAACATGTATCACTTTGCTCATTCTGGTCCGATCGAAGTACTTCAAAGGAACGAGCAGACACATTTCCTCGACAACTATTAAATATAAATAGATAACATCATGAGAAACGAATTGCATTAAATAATAAAAACGACTGCTTAATCACTTAGCGAAGCGCTTAAAGTCTTGGAAACTACAAGACGTGAATGGCCGAAATGTTGGTTGACGAAATGAATATGGCCATGACCATGGGTTAATTGATTTCTTCTGGGTACGTGCACATGTTGTATATATAATATGACCAGATAAATCAATAATGATGTACTGTTTATTCATGTAAGGTACGAAGAGGATATTTCCCATCAGCGATAAGTGCTCAATTCAGCCACACTAAAGTACTTCCAGTATCAAATCAGCAAATTAGTATTTTTCTGACAAAGCGAAAGTTAGCGTTTTGCCAGTTTATATCTCAGAGATAAATATATTAAATTCACGAAACCCAACAACACGGCTCCATAGCTCAGTTGGTTAGAGCGCCAGTCTAGTAAACTGGAGGTCACGAGTTCTCGTTGGAGCCTTTTTCACAAAATTTCAATTTTTAACCTTTCTTTTGACCGTCTCAACGAATAAACCAACGTTTCATGTTGATGCATTACACCGAAATCGGGTGTATTTCTTATGGCATTTTATTAGTCTTTGCGAATGGTTTGTTATGTCGTCGGTTTTACTCTATATGCAAGTCCATAGGAAAACATTCACCACAAATGGCACGTTTGTATTCTATTTATTGCTACTAGACTCGATCCTATGGCCACAACTATGGCTAAAGTACTTTGTTAACGTTCGAAATCAATCAAACAATCTAGATGACAATAGATATTTGCCGCCAGGCTTAAAAGGAGTAAATTCGCAAAAATAAACAAGGCGGCTCCATAGCTCAGTTGGTTAGAGCGCCAGTCTAGTAAACTGGAGGTCACGAGTTCGAATCTCGTTGGAGCCTTTTTCACAACGTCTCAATGTTCACTCTATTTTGACCAGCATCTAGAGGCTCAGCTGTCGAATTTGTCTGATATGCTCATTCATAATTATATTACACACGGAAAATGGTCGGTGGAGGAATTTTCCATTTGATCAGTCTTGAGCATCAATTTTATTCGCACATGTCTGTGGATGAAGTGTCATGCTGACTTCTTTTTCTTCAGAATGGAAAAGGCCAAGCCAGCAAACCGTGGGCGCACAGTTTGTATCCATCAACACCAGAAGATATTAAAACAGTCATTAGAAGCGAGGAAATGAGTTCTTGTCTACATGCAACTGATTTTAGATTATACAATGCATCTTTTCTACGTTTAAATGCACATTTGCTGTCGTTATTTTTTTCCTTTTTTTATATAATTGTTTGCATCGTATGCATTGCTTCACTCTAGTTGGATTTCTATTTAGCAAATACAAAAAGTTATAGTATTTAACCATTTTGCAAACTCGTTTTAACACATAGTCTCTCCAGGCATGGCATAGATTCAACTATCCCACCATGCAAGTTACACCTTACTTTGAATATCAAACATGTATCACTTTGCTCATTCTGGTCCGATCGAAGTACTTCAAAGGAACGAGCAGACACATTTCCTCGACAACTATTAAATATAAATAGATAACATCATGAGAAACGAATTGCATTAAATAATAAAAACGACTGCTTAATCACTTAGCGAAGCGCTTAAAGTCTTGGAAACTACAAGACGTGAATGGCCGAAATGTTGGTTGACGAAATGAATATGGCCATGACCATGGGTTAATTGATTTCTTCTGGGTACGTGCACATGTTGTATATATAATATGACCAGATAAATCAATAATGATGTACTGTTTATTCATGTAAGGTACGAAGAGGATATTTCCCATCAGCGATAAGTGCTCAATTCAGCCACACTAAAGTACTTCCAGTATCAAATCAGCAAATTAGTATTTTTCTGCCAAAGCGAAAGTTAGCGTTTTGCCAGTTTATATCTCAGAGATAAATATATTAAATTCACGAAACCCAACAACACGGCTCCATAGCTCAGTTGGTTAGAGCGCCAGTCTAGTAAACTGGAGGTCACGAGTTCTCGTTGGAGCCTTTTTCACAAAATTTCAATTTTTAACCTTTCTTTTGACCGTCTCAACGAATAAACCAACGTTTCATGTTGATGCATTACACCGAAATCGGGTGTATTTCTTATGGCATTTCATTAGTCTTTGCGAATGGTTTGTTATGTCGTCGGTTTTACTCTATATGCAAGTCCATAGGAAAACATTCACCACAAATGGCACGTTTGTATTCTATTTATTGCTACTAGACTCGATCCTATGGCCACAACTATGGCTAAAGTACTTTGTTAACGTTCGAAATCAATCAAACAATCTAGATGACAATAGATATTTGCCGCCAGGCTTAAAAGGAGTAAATTCGCAAAAATAAACAAGGCGGCTCCATAGCTCAGTTGGTTAGAGCGCCAGTCTAGTAAACTGGAGGTCACGAGTTCGAATCTCGTTGGAGCCTTTTTCACAACGTCTCAATGTTCACTCTATTTTGACCAGCATCTAGAGGCTCAGTTGTCGAATTTGTCTGATATGCTCATTCATAATTATATTACACACGGAAAATGGTAGGTGGAGGAATTTTCCATTTGATCAGTCTTGAGCATCAATTTTATTCGCACATGTCTGTGGATGAAGTGTCATGCTGACTTCTTTTTCTTCAGAATGGAAAAGGCCAAGCCAGCAAACCGTGGGCGCACAGTTTGTATCCATCAACACCAGAAGATATTAAAACAGTCATTAGAAGCGAGGAAATGAGTTCTTGTCTACATGCAACTGATTTTAGATTATACAATGCATCTTTTCTACGTTTAAATGCACATTTGCTGTCGTTATTTTTTTCCTTTTTTTATATAATTGTTTGCATCGTATGCATTGCTTCACTCTAGTTGGATTTCTATTTAGCAAATACAAAAAGTTATAGTATTTAACCATTTTGCAAACTCGTTTTAACACATAGTCTCTCCAGGCATGGCATAGATTCAACTATCCCACCATGCAAGTTACACCTTACTTTGAATATCAAACATGTATCACTTTGCTCATTCTGGTCCGATCGAAGTACTTCAAAGGAACGAGCAGACACATTTCCTCGACAACTATTAAATATAAATAGATAACATCATGAGAAACGAATTGCATTAAATAATAAAAACGACTGCTTAATCACTTAGCGAAGCGCTTAAAGTCTTGGAAACTACAAGACGTGAATGGCCGAAATGTTGGTTGACGAAATGAATATGGCCATGACCATGGGTTAATTGATTTCTTCTGGGTACGTGCACATGTTGTATATATAATATGACCAGATAAATCAATAATGATGTACTGTTTATTCATGTAAGGTACGAAGAGGATATTTCCCATCAGCGATAAGTGCTCAATTCAGCCACACTAAAGTACTTCCAGTATCAAATCAGCAAATTAGTATTTTTCTGCCAAAGCGAAAGTTAGCGTTTTGCCAGTTTATATCTCAGAGATAAATATATTAAATTCACGAAACCCAACAACACGGCTCCATAGCTCAGTTGGTTAGAGCGCCAGTCTAGTAAACTGGAGGTCACGAGTTCTCGTTGGAGCCTTTTTCACAAAATTTCAATTTTTAACCTTTCTTTTGACCGTCTCAACGAATAAACCAACGTTTCATGTTGATGCATTACACCGAAATCGGGTGTATTTCTTATGGCATTTCATTAGTCTTTGCGAATGGTTTGTTATGTCGTCGGTTTTACTCTATATGCAAGTCCATAGGAAAACATTCACCACAAATGGCACGTTTGTATTCTATTTATTGCTACTAGACTCGATCCTATGGCCACAACTATGGCTAAAGTACTTTGTTAACGTTCGAAATCAATCAAACAATCTAGATGACAATAGATATTTGCCGCCAGGCTTAAAAGGAGTAAATTCGCAAAAGTAAACAAGGCGGCTCCATAGCTCAGTTGGTTAGAGCGCCAGTCTAGTAAACTGGAGGTCACGAGTTCGAATCTCGTTGGAGCCTTTTTCACAACGTCTCAATGTTCACTCTATTTTGACCAGCATCTAGAGGCTCAGTTGTCGAATTTGTCTGATATGCTCATTCATAATTATATTACACACGGAAAATGGTAGGTGGAGGAATTTTCCATTTGATCAGTCTTGAGCATCAATTTTATTCGCACATGTCTGTGGATGAAGTGTCATGCTGACTTCTTTTTCTTCAGAATGGAAAAGGCCAAGCCAGCAAACCGTGGGCGCACAGTTTGTATCCATCAACACCAGAAGATATTAAAACAGTCATTAGAAGCGAGGAAATGAGTTCTTGTCTACATGCAACTGATTTTAGATTATACAATGCATCTTTTCTACGTTTAAATGCACATTTGCTGTCGTTATTTTTTTTCTTTTTTTATATAATTGTTTGCATCGTATGCATTGCTTCACTCTAGTTGGATTTCTATTTAGCAAATACAAAAAGTTATAGTATTTAACCATTTTGCAAACTCGTTTTAACACATAGTCTCTCCAGGCATGGCATAGATTCAACTATCCCACCATGCAAGTTACACCTTACTTTGAATATCAAACATGTATCACTTTGCTCATTCTGGTCCGATCGAAGTACTTCAAAGGAACGAGCAGACACATTTCCTCGACAACTATTAAATATAAATAGATAACATCATGAGAAACGAATTGCATTAAATAATAAATACGACTGCTTAATCACTTAGCGAAGCGCTTAAAGTCTTGGAAACTACAAGACGTGAATGGCCGAAATGTTGGTTGACGAAATGAATATGGCCATGACCATGGGTTAATTGATTTCTTCTGGGTACGTGCACATGTTGTATATATAATATGACCAGATAAATCAATAATGATGTACTGTTTATTCATGTAAGGTACGAAGAGGATATTTCCCATCAGCGATAAGTGCTCAATTCAGCCACACTAAAGTACTTCCAGTATCAAATCAGCAAATTAGTATTTTTCTGACAAAGCGAAAGTTAGCGTTTTGCCAGTTTATATCTCAGAGATAAATATATTAAATTCACGAAACCCAACAACACGGCTCCATAGCTCAGTTGGTTAGAGCGCCAGTCTAGTAAACTGGAGGTCACGAGTTCTCGTTGGAGCCTTTTTCACAAAATTTCAATTTTTAACCTTTCTTTTGACCGTCTCAACGAATAAACCAACGTTTCATGTTGATGCATTACACCGAAATCGGGTGTATTTCTTATGGCATTTTATTAGTCTTTGCGAATGGTTTGTTATGTCGTCGGTTTTACTGTATATGCAAGTCCATAGGAAAACATTCACCACAAATGGCACGTTTGTATTCTATTTATTGCTACTAGACTCGATCCTATGGCCACAACTATGGCTAAAGTACTTTGTTAACGTTCGAAATCAATCAAACAATCTAGATGACAATAGATATTTGCCGCCAGGCTTAAAAGGAGTAAATTCGCAAAAATAAACAAGGCGGATCCATAGCTCAGTTGGTTAGAGCGCCAGTCTAGTAAACTGGAGGTCACGAGTTCGAATCTCGTTGGAGCCTTTTTCACAACGTCTCAATGTTCACTCTATTTTGACCAGCATCTAGGGGCTCAGCTGTCGAATTTGTCTGATATGCTCATTCATAATTATATTACACACGGAAAATGGTCGGTGGAGGAATTTTCCATTTGATCAGTCTTGAGCATCAATTTTATTCGCACATGTCTGTGGATGAAGTGTCATGCTGACTTCTTTTTCTTCAGAATGGAAAAGGCCAAGCCAGCAAACCGTGGGCGCACAGTTTGTATCCATCAACACCAGAAGATATTAAAACAGTCATTAGAAGCGAGAAAATGAGTTCTTGTCTACATGCAACTGATTTTAGATTATACAATGCATCTTTTCTACGTTTAAATGCACATTTGCTGTCGTTATTTTTTTTCTTTTTTTATATAATTGTTTGCATCGTATGCATTGCTTCACTCTAGTTGGATTTCTATTTAGCAAATACAAAAAGTTATAGTATTTAACCATTTTGCAAACTCGTTTTAACACATAGTCTCTCCAGGCATGGCATAGATTCAACTATCCCACCATGCAAGTTACACCTTACTTTGAATATCAAACATGTATCACTTTGCTCATTCTGGTCCGATCGAAGTACTTCAAAGGAACGAGCAGACACATTTCCTCGACAACTATTAAATATAAATAGATAACATCATGAGAAACGAATTGCATTAAATAATAAAAACGACTGCTTAATCACTTAGCGAAGCGCTTAAAGTCTTGGAAACTACAAGACGTGAATGGCCGAAATGTTGTTTGACGAAATGAATATGGCCATGGCCATGGGTTAATTGATTTCTTCTGGGTACGTGCACATGTTGTATATATAATATGACCAGATAAATCAATAATGATGTACTGTTTATTCATGTAAGGTACGAAGAGGATATTTCCCATCAGCGATAAGTGCTCAATTCAGCCACACTAAAGTACTTCCAGTATCAAATCAGCAAATTAGTATTTTTCTGACAAAGCGAAAGTTAGCGTTTTGCCAGTTTATATCTCAGAGATAAATATATTAAATTCACGAAACCCAACAACACGGCTCCATAGCTCAGTTGGTTAGAGCGCCAGTCTAGTAAACTGGAGGTCACGAGTTCTCGTTGGAGCCTTTTTCACAAAATTTCAATTTTTAACCTTTCTTTTGACCGTCTCAACGAATAAACCAACGTTTCATGTTGATGCATTACACCGAAATCGGGTGTATTTCTTATGGCATTTTATTAGTCTTTGCGAATGGTTTGTTATGTCGTCGGTTTTACTGTATATGCAAGTCCATAGGAAAACATTCACCACAAATGGCACGTTTGTATTCTATTTATTGCTACTAGACTCGATCCTATGGCCACAACTATGGCTAAAGTACTTTGTTAACGTTCGAAATCAATCAAACAATCTAGATGACAATAGATATTTGCCGCCAGGCTTAAAAGGAGTAAATTCGCAAAAATAAACAAGGCGGATCCATAGCTCAGTTGGTTAGAGCGCCAGTCTAGTAAACTGGAGGTCACGAGTTCGAATCTCGTTGGAGCCTTTTTCACAACGTCTCAATGTTCACTCTATTTTGACCAGCATCTAGGGGCTCAGCTGTCGAATTTGTCTGATATGCTCATTCATAATTATATTACACACGGAAAATGGTCGGTGGAGGAATTTTCCATTTGATCAGTCTTGAGCATCAATTTTATTCGCACATGTCTGTGGATGAAGTGTCATGCTGACTTCTTTTTCTTCAGAATGGAAAAGGCCAAGCCAGCAAACCGTGGGCGCACAGTTTGTATCCATCAACACCAGAAGATATTAAAACAGTCATTAGAAGCGAGAAAATGAGTTCTTGTCTACATGCAACTGATTTTAGATTATACAATGCATCTTTTCTACGTTTAAATGCACATTTGCTGTCGTTATTTTTTTTCTTTTTTTATATAATTGTTTGCATCGTATGCATTGCTTCACTCTAGTTGGATTTCTATTTAGCAAATACAAAAAGTTATAGTATTTAACCATTTTGCAAACTCGTTTTAACACATAGTCTCTCCAGGCATGGCATAGATTCAACTATCCCACCATGCAAGTTACACCTTACTTTGAATATCAAACATGTATCACTTTGCTCATTCTGGTCCGATCGAAGTACTTCAAAGGAACGAGCAGACACATTTCCTCGACAACTATTAAATATAAATAGATAACATCATGAGAAACGAATTGCATTAAATAATAAAAACGACTGCTTAATCACTTAGCGAAGCGCTTAAAGTCTTGGAAACTACAAGACGTGAATGGCCGAAATGTTGTTTGACGAAATGAATATGGCCATGGCCATGGGTTAATTGATTTCTTCTGGGTACGTGCACATGTTGTATATATAATATGACCAGATAAATCAATAATGATGTACTGTTTATTCATGTAAGGTACGAAGAGGATATTTCCCATTAGCGATAAGTGCTCAATTCAGCCACACTAAAGTACTTCCAGTATCAAATCAGCAAATTAGTTTTTCTGCCAAAGCGAAAGTTAGCGTTTTGCCAGTTTATATCTCAGAGATAAATATATTAAATTCACGAATCCCAACAACACGGCTCCATAGCTCAGTTGGTTAGAGCGCCAGTCTAGTAAACTGGAGGTCACGAGTTCGAATCTCGTTGGAGCCTTTTTCACAAAATTTCAATTTTTAACCTTTCTTTTGACCGTCTCAACGAATAAACCAACGTTTCATGTTGATGCATTACACCGAAATCGGGTGTATTTCTTATGGCATTTTATTAGTCTTTGCGAATGGTTTGTTATGTCGTCGGTTTTACTCTATATGCAAGTCCATAGGAAAACATTCACCACAAATGGCACGTTTGTATTCTATTTATTGCTACTAGACTCGATCCTATGGCCACAACTATGGCTAAAGTACTTTGTTAACGTTCGAAATCAATCAAACAATCTAGATGACAATAGATATTTGCCGCCAGGCTTAAAAGGAGTAAATTCGCAAAAATAAACAAGGCGGCTCCATAGCTCAGTTGGTTAGAGCGCCAGTCTAGTAAACTGGAGGTCACGAGTTCGAATCTCGTTGGAGCCTTTTTCACAACGTCTCAATGTTCACTTTATTTTGACCAGCATCTAGAGGCTCAGCTGTCGAATTTGTCTGATATGCTCATTCATAATTATATTACACACGGAAAATGGTCGGTGGAGGAATTTTCCATTTGATCAGTCTTGAGCATCAATTTTATTCGCACATGTCTGTGGATGAAGTGTCATGCTGACTTCTTTTTCTTCAGAATGGAAAAGGCCAAGCCAGCAAACCGTGGGCGCACAGTTTGTATCCATCAACACCAGAAGATATTAAAACAGTCATTAGAAGCGAGGAAATGAGTTCTTGTCTACATGCAACTGATTTTAGATTATACAATGCATCTTTTCTACGTTTAAATGCACATTTGCTGTCGTTATTTTTTTTCTTTTTTTATATAATTGTTTGCATCGTATGCATTGCTTCACTCTAGTTGGATTTCTATTTAGCAAATACAAAAAGTTATAGTATTTAACCATTTTGCAAACTCGTTTTAACACATAGTCTCTCCAGGCATGGCATAGATTCAACTATCCCACCATGCAAGTTACACCTTACTTTGAATATCAAACATGTATCACTTTGCTCATTCTGGTCCGATCGAAGTACTTCAAAGGAACGAGCAGACACATTTCCTCGACAACTATTAAATATAAATAGATAACATCATGAGAAACGAATTGCATTAAATAATAAAAACGACTGCTTAATCACTTAGCGAAGCGCTTAAAGTCTTGGAAACTACAAGACGTGAATGGCCGAAATGTTGGTTGACGAAATGAATATGGCCATGACCATGGGTTAATTGATTTCTTCTGGGTACGTGCACATGTTGTATATATAATATGACCAGATAAATCAATAATGATGTACTGTTTATTCATGTAAGGTACGAAGAGGATATTTCCCATCAGCGATAAGTGCTCAATTCAGCCACACTAAAGTACTTCCAGTATCAAATCAGCAAATTAGTATTTTTCTGACAAAGCGAAAGTTAGCGTTTTGCCAGTTTATATCTCAGAGATAAATATATTAAATTCACGAAACCCAACAACACGGCTCCATAGCTCAGTTGGTTAGAGCGCCAGTCTAGTAAACTGGAGGTCACGAGTTCTCGTTGGAGCCTTTTTCACAAAATTTCAATTTTTAACCTTTCTTTTGACCGTCTCAACGAATAAACCAACGTTTCATGTTGATGCATTACACCGAAATCGGGTGTATTTCTTATGGCATTTTATTAGTCTTTGCGAATGGTTTGTTATGTCGTCGGTTTTACTCTATATGCAAGTCCATAGGAAAACATTCACCACAAATGGCACGTTTGTATTCTATTTATTGCTACTAGACTCGATCCTATGGCCACAACTATGGCTAAAGTACTTTGTTAACGTTCGAAATCAATCAAACAATCTAGATGACAATAGATATTTGCCGCCAGGTTTAAAAGGAGTAAATTCGCAAAAATAAACAAGGCGGCTCCATAGCTCAGTTGGTTAGAGCGCCAGTCTAGTAAACTGGAGGTCACGAGTTCTCGTTGGAGCCTTTTTCACAAAATTTCAATTTTTAACCTTTCTTTTGACCGTCTCAACGAATAAACCAACGTTTCATGTTGATGCATTACACCGAAATCGGGTGTATTTCTTATGGCATTTTATTAGTCTTTGCGAATGGTTTGTTATGTCGTCGGTTTTACTCTATATGCAAGTCCATAGGAAAACATTCACCACAAATGGCACGTTTGTATTCTATTTATTGCTACTAGACTCGATCCTATGGCCACAACTATGGCTAAAGTACTTTGTTAACGTTCGAAATCAATCAAACAATCTAGATGACAATAGATATTTGCCGCCAGGCTTAAAAGGAGTAAATTCGCAAAAATAAACAAGGCGGCTCCATAGCTCAGTTGGTTAGAGCGCCAGTCTAATAAACTGGAGGTCACGAGTTCGAATCTCGTTGGAGCCTTTTTCACAACGTCTCAATGTTCACTCTATTTTGACCAGCATCTAGAGGCTCAGCTGTCGAATTTGTCTGATATGCTCATTCATAATTATATTACACACGGAAAATGGTCGGTGGAGGAATTTTCCATTTGATCAGTCTTGAGCATCAATTTTATTCGCACATGTCTGTGGATGAAGTGTCATGCTGACTTCTTTTTCTTCAGAATGGAAAAGGCCAAGCCAGCAAACCGTGGGCGCACAGTTTGTATCCATCAACACCAGAAGATATTAAAACAGTCATTAGAAGCGAGAAAATGAGTTCTTGTCTACATGCAACTGATTTTAGATTATACAATGCATCTTTTCTACGTTTAAATGCACATTTGCTGTCGTTATTTTTTTTCTTTTTTTATATAATTGTTTGCATCGTATGCATTGCTTCACTCTAGTTGGATTTCTATTTAGCAAATACAAAAAGTTATAGTATTTAACCATTTTGCAAACTCGTTTTAACACATAGTCTCTCCAGGCATGGCATAGATTCAACTATCCCACCATGCAAGTTACACCTTACTTTGAATATCAAACATGTATCACTTTGCTCATTCTGGTCCGATCGAAGTACTTCAAAGGAACGAGCAGACACATTTCCTCGACAACTATTAAATATAAATAGATAACATCATGAGAAACGAATTGCATTAAATAATAAAAACGACTGCTTAATCACTTAGCGAAGCGCTTAAAGTCTTGGAAACTACAAGACGTGAATGGCCGAAATGTTGGTTGACGAAATGAATATGGCCATGGCCATGGGTTAATTGATTTCTTCTGGGTACGTGCACATGTTGTATATATAATATGACCAGATAAATCAATAATGATGTACTGTTTATTCATGTAAGGTACGAAGAGGATATTTCCCATCAGCGATAAGTGCTCAATTCAGCCACACTAAAGTACTTCCAGTATCAAATCAGTAAATTAGTATTTTTCTGCCAAAGCGAAAGTTAGCGTTTTGCCAGTTTATATCTCAGAGATAAATATATTAAATTCACGAATCCCAACAACACGGCTCCATAGCTCAGTTGGTTAGAGCGCCAGTCTAGTAAACTGGAGGTCACGAGTTCGAATCTCGTTGGAGCCTTTTTCACAACGTCTCAATGTTCACTCTATTTTGACCAGCATCTAGAGGCTCAGCTGTCGAATTTGTCTGATATGCTCATTCATAATTATATTACACACGGAAAATGGTCGGTGGAGGAATTTTCCATTTGATCAGTCTGGAGCATCAATTTTATTCGCACATGTCTGTGGATGAAGTGTCATATTGACTTCTTTTTCTTCAGAATGGAAAAGGCCAAGCCAGCAAACCGTGGGCGCACAGTTTGTATCCATCAACACCAGAAGATATTAAAACAGTCATTAGAAGCGAGAAAATGAGTTCTTGTCTACATGCAACTGATTTTAGATTATACAATGCATCTTTTCTACGTTTAAATGCACATTTGCTGTCGTTATTTTTTTTCTTTTTTTATATAATTGTTTGCATCGTATGCATTGCTTCACTCTAGTTGGATTTCTATTTAGCAAATACAAAAAGTTATAGTATTTAACCATTTTGCAAACTCGTTTTAACACATAGTCTCTCCAGGCATGGCATAGATTCAACTATCCCACCATGCAAGTTACACCTTACTTTGAATATCAAACATGTATCACTTTGCTCATTCTGGTCCGATCGAAGTACTTCAAAGGAACGAGCAGACACATTTCCTCGACAACTATTAAATATAAATAGATAACATCATGAGAAACGAATTGCATTAAATAATAAAAACGACTGCTTAATCACTTAGCGAAGCGCTTAAAGTCTTGGAAACTACAAGACGTGAATGGCCGAAATGTTGGTTGACGAAATGAATATGGCCATGGCCATGGGTTAATTGATTTCTTCTGGGTACGTGCACATGTTGTATATATAATATGACCAGATAAATCAATAATGATGTACTGTTTATTCATGTAAGGTACGAAGAGGATATTTCCCATCAGCGATAAGTGCTCAATTCAGCCACACTAAAGTACTTCCAGTATCAAATCAGCAAATTAGTATTTTTCTGACAAAGCGAAAGTTAGCGTTTTGCCAGTTTATATCTCAGAGATAAATATATTAAATTCACGAAACCCAACAACACGGCTCCATAGCTCAGTTGGTTAGAGCGCCAGTCTAGTAAACTGGAGGTCACGAGTTCTCGTTGGAGCCTTTTTCACAAAATTTCAATTTTTAACCTTTCTTTTGACCGTCTCAACGAATAAACCAACGTTTCATGTTGATGCATTACACCGAAATCGGGTGTATTTCTTATGGCATTTTATTAGTCTTTGCGAATGGTTTGTTATGTCGTCGGTTTTACTCTATATGCAAGTCCATAGGAAAACATTCACCACAAATGGCACGTTTGTATTCTATTTATTGCTACTAGACTCGATCCTATGGCCACAACTATGGCTAAAGTACTTTGTTAACGTTCGAAATCAATCAAACAATCTAGATGACAATAGATATTTGCCGCCAGGCTTAAAAGGAGTAAATTCGCAAAAATAAACAAGGCGGCTCCATAGCTCAGTTGGTTAGAGCGCCAGTCTAGTAAACTGGAGGTCACGAGTTCGAATCTCGTTGGAGCCTTTTTCACAAAATTTCAATTTTTAACCTTTCTTTTGACCGTCTCAACGAATAAACCAACGTTTCATGTTGATGCATTACACCGAAATCGGGTGTATTTCTTATGGCATTTTATTAGTCTTTGCGAATGGTTTGTTATGTCGTCGGTTTTACTCTATATGCAAGTCCATAGGAAAACATTCACCACAAATGGCACGTTTGTATTCTATTTATTGCTACTAGACTCGATCCTATGGCCACAACTATGGCTAAAGTACTTTGTTAACGTTCGAAATCAATCAAACAATCTAGATGACAATAGATATTTGCCGCCAGGCTTAAAAGGAGTAAATTCGCAAAAATAAACAAGGCGGCTCCATAGCTCAGTTGGTTAGAGCGCCAGTCTAGTAAACTGGAGGTCACGAGTTCGAATCTCGTTGGAGCCTTTTTCACAAAATTTCAATTTTTAACCTTTCTTTTGACCGTCTCAACGAATAAACCAACGTTTCATGTTGATGCATTACACCGAAATCGGGTGTATTTCTTATGGCATTTTATTAGTCTTTGCGAATGGTTTGTTATGTCGTCGGTTTTACTCTATATGCAAGTCCATAGGAAAACATTCACCACAAATGGCACGTTTGTATTCTATTTATTGCTACTAGACTCGATCCTATGGCCACAACTATGGCTAAAGTACTTTGTTAACGTTCGAAATCAATCAAACAATCTAGATGACAATAGATATTTGCCGCCAGGCTTAAAAGGAGTAAATTCGCAAAAATAAACAAGGCGGCTCCATAGCTCAGTTGGTTAGAGCGCCAGTCTAGTAAACTGGAGGTCACGAGTTCGAATCTCGTTGGAGCCTTTTTCACAACGTCTCAATGTTCACTTTATTTTGACCAGCATCTAGAGGCTCAGCTGTCGAATTTGTCTGATATGCTCATTCATAATTATATTACACACGGAAAATGGTCGGTGGAGGAATTTTCCATTTGATCAGTCTTGAGCATCAATTTTATTCGCACATGTCTGTGGATGAAGTGTCATGCTGACTTCTTTTTCTTCAGAATGGAAAAGGCCAAGCCAGCAAACCGTGGGCGCACAGTTTGTATCCATCAACACCAGAAGATATTAAAACAGTCATTAGAAGCGAGGAAATGAGTTCTTGTCTACATGCAACTGATTTTAGATTATACAATGCATCTTTTCTACGTTTAAATGCACATTTGCTGTCGTTATTTTTTTTCTTTTTTTATATAATTGTTTGCATCGTATGCATTGCTTCACTCTAGTTGGATTTCTATTTAGCAAATACAAAAAGTTATAGTATTTAACCATTTTGCAAACTCGTTTTAACACATAGTCTCTCCAGGCATGGCATAGATTCAACTATCCCACCATGCAAGTTACACCTTACTTTGAATATCAAACATGTATCACTTTGCTCATTCTGGTCCGATCGAAGTACTTCAAAGGAACGAGCAGACACATTTCCTCGACAACTATTAAATATAAATAGATAACATCATGAGAAACGAATTGCATTAAATAATAAAAACGACTGCTTAATCACTTAGCGAAGCGCTTAAAGTCTTGGAAACTACAAGACGTGAATGGCCGAAATGTTGGTTGACGAAATGAATATGGCCATGGCCATGGGTTAATTGATTTCTTCTGGGTACGTGCACATGTTGTATATATAATATGACCAGATAAATCAATAATGATGTACTGTTTATTCATGTAAGGTACGAAGAGGATATTTCCCATTAGCGATAAGTGCTCAATTCAGCCACACTAAAGTACTTCCAGTATCAAATCAGTAAATTAGTATTTTTCTGCCAAAGCGAAAGTTAGCGTTTTGCCAGTTTATATCTCAGAGATAAATATATTAAATTCACGAATCCCAACAACACGGCTCCATAGCTCAGTTGGTTAGAGCGCCAGTCTAGTAAACTGGAGGTCACGAGTTCGAATCTCGTTGGAGCCTTTTTCACAACGTCTCAATGTTCACTCTATTTTGACCAGCATCTAGAGGCTCAGCTGTCGAATTTGTCTGATATGCTCATTCATAATTATATTACACACGGAAAATGGTCGGTGGAGGAATTTTCCATTTGATCAGTCTGGAGCATCAATTTTATTCGCACATGTCTGTGGATGAAGTGTCATATTGACTTCTTTTTCTTCAGAATGGAAAAGGCCAAGCCAGCAAACCGTGGGCGCACAGTTTGTATCCATCAACACCAGAAGATATTAAAACAGTCATTAGAAGCGAGAAAATGAGTTCTTGTCTACATGCAACTGATTTTAGATTATACAATGCATCTTTTCTACGTTTAAATGCACATTTGCTGTCGTTATTTTTTTTCTTTTTTTATATAATTGTTTGCATCGTATGCATTGCTTCACTCTAGTTGGATTTCTATTTAGCAAATACAAAAAGTTATAGTATTTAACCATTTTGCAAACTCGTTTTAACACATAGTCTCTCCAGGCATGGCATAGATTCAACTATCCCACCATGCAAGTTACACCTTACTTTGAATATCAAACATGTATCACTTTGCTCATTCTGGTCCGATCGAAGTACTTCAAAGGAACGAGCAGACACATTTCCTCGACAACTATTAAATATAAATAGATAACATCATGAGAAACGAATTGCATTAAATAATAAAAACGACTGCTTAATCACTTAGCGAAGCGCTTAAAGTCTTGGAAACTACAAGACGTGAATGGCCGAAATGTTGGTTGACGAAATGAATATGGCCATGGCCATGGGTTAATTGATTTCTTCTGGGTACGTGCACATGTTGTATATATAATATGACCAGATAAATCAATAATGATGTACTGTTTATTCATGTAAGGTACGAAGAGGATATTTCCCATCAGCGATAAGTGCTCAATTCAGCCACACTAAAGTACTTCCAGTATCAAATCAGCAAATTAGTATTTTTCTGACAAAGCGAAAGTTAGCGTTTTGCCAGTTTATATCTCAGAGATAAATATATTAAATTCACGAAACCCAACAACACGGCTCCATAGCTCAGTTGGTTAGAGCGCCAGTCTAGTAAACTGGAGGTCACGAGTTCGAATCTCGTTGGAGCCTTTTTCACAAAATTTCAATTTTTAACCTTTCTTTTGACCGTCTCAACGAATAAACCAACGTTTCATGTTGATGCATTACACCGAAATCGGGTGTATTTCTTATGGCATTTTATTAGTCTTTGCGAATGGTTTGTTATGTCGTCGGTTTTACTCTATATGCAAGTCCATAGGAAAACATTCACCACAAATGGCACGTTTGTATTCTATTTATTGCTACTAGACTCGATCCTATGGCCACAACTATGGCTAAAGTACTTTGTTAACGTTCGAAATCAATCAAACAATCTAGATGACAATAGATATTTGCCGCCAGGCTTAAAAGGAGTAAATTCGCAAAAATAAACAAGGCGGCTCCATAGCTCAGTTGGTTAGAGCGCCAGTCTAGTAAACTGGAGGTCACGAGTTCGAATCTCGTTGGAGCCTTTTTCACAACGTCTCAATGTTCACTTTATTTTGACCAGCATCTAGAGGCTCAGCTGTCGAATTTGTCTGATATGCTCATTCATAATTATATTACACACGGAAAATGGTCGGTGGAGGAATTTTCCATTTGATCAGTCTTGAGCATCAATTTTATTCGCACATGTCTGTGGATGAAGTGTCATGCTGACTTCTTTTTCTTCAGAATGGAAAAGGCCAAGCCAGCAAACCGTGGGCGCACAGTTTGTATCCATCAACACCAGAAGATATTAAAACAGTCATTAGAAGCGAGGAAATGAGTTCTTGTCTACATGCAACTGATTTTAGATTATACAATGCACCTTTTCTACGTTTAAATGCACATTTGCTGTCGTTATTTTTTTTCTTTTTTTATATAATTGTTTGCATCGTATGCATTGCTTCACTCTAGTTGGATTTCTATTTAGCAAATACAAAAAGTTATAGTATTTAACCATTTTGCAAACTCGTTTTAACACATAGTCTCTCCAGGCATGGCATAGATTCAACTATCCCACCATGCAAGTTACACCTTACTTTGAATATCAAACATGTATCACTTTGCTCATTCTGGTCCGATCGAAGTACTTCAAAGGAACGAGCAGACACATTTCCTCGACAACTATTAAATATAAATAGATAACATCATGAGAAACGAATTGCATTAAATAATAAAAACGACTGCTTAATCACTTAGCGAAGCGCTTAAAGTCTTGGAAACTACAAGACGTGAATGGCCGAAATGTTGGTTGACGAAATGAATATGGCCATGACCATGGGTTAATTGATTTCTTCTGGGTACGTGCACATGTTGTATATATAATATGACCAGATAAATCAATAATGATGTACTGTTTATTCATGTAAGGTACGAAGAGGATATTTCCCATCAGCGATAAGTGCTCAATTCAGCCACACTAAAGTACTTCCAGTATCAAATCAGCAAATTAGTATTTTTCTGACAAAGCGAAAGTTAGCGTTTTGCCAGTTTATATCTCAGAGATAAATATATTAAATTCACGAAACCCAACAACACGGCTCCATAGCTCAGTTGGTTAGAGCGCCAGTCTAGTAAACTGGAGGTCACGAGTTCTCGTTGGAGCCTTTTTCACAAAATTTCAATTTTTAACCTTTCTTTTGACCGTCTCAACGAATAAACCAACGTTTCATGTTGATGCATTACACCGAAATCGGGTGTATTTCTTATGGCATTTTATTAGTCTTTGCGAATGGTTTGTTATGTCGTCGGTTTTACTCTATATGCAAGTCCATAGGAAAACATTCACCACAAATGGCACGTTTGTATTCTATTTATTGCTACTAGACTCGATCCTATGGCCACAACTATGGCTAAAGTACTTTGTTAACGTTCGAAATCAATCAAACAATCTAGATGACAATAGATATTTGCCGCCAGGCTTAAAAGGAGTAAATTCGCAAAAATAAACAAGGCGGCTCCATAGCTCAGTTGGTTAGAGCGCCAGTCTAGTAAACTGGAGGTCACGAGTTCGAATCTCGTTGGAGCCTTTTTCACAACGTCTCAATGTTCACTTTATTTTGACCAGCATCTAGAGGCTCAGCTGTCGAATTTGTCTGATATGCTCATTCATAATTATATTACACACGGAAAATGGTCGGTGGAGGAATTTTCCATTTGATCAGTCTTGAGCATCAATTTTATTCGCACATGTCTGTGGATGAAGTGTCATGCTGACTTCTTTTTCTTCAGAATGGAAAAGGCCAAGCCAGCAAACCGTGGGCGCACAGTTTGTATCCATCAACACCAGAAGATATTAAAACAGTCATTAGAAGCGAGGAAATGAGTTCTTGTCTACATGCAACTGATTTTAGATTATACAATGCACCTTTTCTACGTTTAAATGCACATTTGCTGTCGTTATTTTTTTTCTTTTTTTATATAATTGTTTGCATCGTATGCATTGCTTCACTCTAGTTGGATTTCTATTTAGCAAATACAAAAAGTTATAGTATTTAACCATTTTGCAAACTCGTTTTAACACATAGTCTCTCCAGGCATGGCATAGATTCAACTATCCCACCATGCAAGTTACACCTTACTTTGAATATCAAACATGTATCACTTTGCTCATTCTGGTCCGATCGAAGTACTTCAAAGGAACGAGCAGACACATTTCCTCGACAACTATTAAATATAAATAGATAACATCATGAGAAACGAATTGCATTAAATAATAAAAACGACTGCTTAATCACTTAGCGAAGCGCTTAAAGTCTTGGAAACTACAAGACGTGAATGGCCGAAATGTTGGTTGACGAAATGAATATGGCCATGACCATGGGTTAATTGATTTCTTCTGGGTACGTGCACATGTTGTATATATAATATGACCAGATAAATCAATAATGATGTACTGTTTATTCATGTAAGGTACGAAGAGGATATTTCCCATCAGCGATAAGTGCTCAATTCAGCCACACTAAAGTACTTCCAGTATCAAATCAGCAAATTAGTATTTTTCTGACAAAGCGAAAGTTAGCGTTTTGCCAGTTTATATCTCAGAGATAAATATATTAAATTCACGAAACCCAACAACACGGCTCCATAGCTCAGTTGGTTAGAGCGCCAGTCTAGTAAACTGGAGGTCACGAGTTCTCGTTGGAGCCTTTTTCACAAAATTTCAATTTTTAACCTTTCTTTTGACCGTCTCAACGAATAAACCAACGTTTCATGTTGATGCATTACACCGAAATCGGGTGTATTTCTTATGGCATTTTATTAGTCTTTGCGAATGGTTTGTTATGTCGTCGGTTTTACTCTATATGCAAGTCCATAGGAAAACATTCACCACAAATGGCACGTTTGTATTCTATTTATTGCTACTAGACTCGATCCTATGGCCACAACTATGGCTAAAGTACTTTGTTAACGTTCGAAATCAATCAAACAATCTAGATGACAATAGATATTTGCCGCCAGGCTTAAAAGGAGTAAATTCGCAAAAATAAACAAGGCGGCTCCATAGCTCAGTTCGTTAGAGCGCCAGTCTAATAAACTGGAGGTCACGAGTTCGAATCTCGTTGGAGCCTTTTTCACAACGTCTCAATGTTCACTTTATTTTGACCAGCATCTAGAGGCTCAGCTGTCGAATTTGTCTGATATGCTCATTCATAATTATATTACACACGGAAAATGGTCGGTGGAGGAATTTTCCATTTGATCAGTCTTGAGCATCAATTTTATTCGCACATGTCTGTGGATGAAGTGTCATGCTGACTTCTTTTTCTTCAGAATGGAAAAGGCCAAGCCAGCAAACCGTGGGCGCACAGTTTGTATCCATCAACACCAGAAGATATTAAAACAGTCATTAGAAGCGAGGAAATGAGTTCTTGTCTACATGCAACTGATTTTAGATTATACAATGCACCTTTTCTACGTTTAAATGCACATTTGCTGTCGTTATTTTTTTTCTTTTTTTATATAATTGTTTGCATCGTATGCATTGCTTCACTCTAGTTGGATTTCTATTTAGCAAATACAAAAAGTTATAGTATTTAACCATTTTGCAAACTCGTTTTAACACATAGTCTCTCCAGGCATGGCATAGATTCAACTATCCCACCATGCAAGTTACACCTTACTTTGAATATCAAACATGTATCACTTTGCTCATTCTGGTCCGATCGAAGTACTTCAAAGGAACGAGCAGACACATTTCCTCGACAACTATTAAATATAAATAGATAACATCATGAGAAACGAATTGCATTAAATAATAAAAACGACTGCTTAATCACTTAGCGAAGCGCTTAAAGTCTTGGAAACTACAAGACGTGAATGGCCGAAATGTTGGTTGACGAAATGAATATGGCCATGACCATGGGTTAATTGATTTCTTCTGGGTACGTGCACATGTTGTATATATAATATGACCAGATAAATCAATAATGATGTACTGCTTATTCATGTAAGGTACGAAGAGGATATTTCCCATCAGCGATAAGTGCTCAATTCAGCCACACTAAAGTACTTCCAGTATCAAATCAGCAAATTAGTATTTTTCTGACAAAGCGAAAGTTAGCGTTTTGCCAGTTTATATCTCAGAGATAAATATATTAAATTCACGAAACCCAACAACACGGCTCCATAGCTCAGTTGGTTAGAGCGCCAGTCTAGTAAACTGGAGGTCACGAGTTCTCGTTGGAGCCTTTTTCACAAAATTTCAATTTTTAACCTTTCTTTTGACCGTCTCAACGAATAAACCAACGTTTCATGTTGATGCATTACACCGAAATCGGGTGTATTTCTTATGGCATTTTATTAGTCTTTGCGAATGGTTTGTTATGTCGTCGGTTTTACTCTATATGCAAGTCCATAGGAAAACATTCACCACAAATGGCACGTTTGTATTCTATTTATTGCTACTAGACTCGATCCTATGGCCACAACTATGGCTAAAGTACTTTGTTAACGTTCGAAATCAATCAAACAATCTAGATGACAATAGATATTTGCCGCCAGGCTTAAAAGGAGTAAATTCGCAAAAATAAACAAGGCGGCTCCATAGCTCAGTTGGTTAGAGCGCCAGTCTAGTAAACTGGAGGTCACGAGTTCGAATCTCGTTGGAGCCTTTTTCACAACGTCTCAATGTTCACTTTATTTTGACCAGCATCTAGAGGCTCAGCTGTCGAATTTGTCTGATATGCTCATTCATAATTATATTACACACGGAAAATGGTCGGTGGAGGAATTTTCCATTTGATCAGTCTTGAGCATCAATTTTATTCGCACATGTCTGTGGATGAAGTGTCATGCTGACTTCTTTTTCTTCAGAATGGAAAAGGCCAAGCCAGCAAACCGTGGGCGCACAGTTTGTATCCATCAACACCAGAAGATATTAAAACAGTCATTAGAAGCGAGGAAATGAGTTCTTGTCTACATGCAACTGATTTTAGATTATACAATGCACCTTTTCTACGTTTAAATGCACATTTGCTGTCGTTATTTTTTTTCTTTTTTTATATAATTGTTTGCATCGTATGCATTGCTTCACTCTAGTTGGATTTCTATTTAGCAAATACAAAAAGTTATAGTATTTAACCATTTTGCAAACTCGTTTTAACACATAGTCTCTCCAGGCATGGCATAGATTCAACTATCCCACCATGCAAGTTACACCTTACTTTGAATATCAAACATGTATCACTTTGCTCATTCTGGTCCGATCGAAGTACTTCAAAGGAACGAGCAGACACATTTCCTCGACAACTATTAAATATAAATAGATAACATCATGAGAAACGAATTGCATTAAATAATAAAAACGACTGCTTAATCACTTAGCGAAGCGCTTAAAGTCTTGGAAACTACAAGACGTGAATGGCCGAAATGTTGGTTGACGAAATGAATATGGCCATGACCATGGGTTAATTGATTTCTTCTGGGTACGTGCACATGTTGTATATATAATATGACCAGATAAATCAATAATGATGTACTGTTTATTCATGTAAGGTACGAAGAGGATATTTCCCATCAGCGATAAGTGCTCAATTCAGCCACACTAAAGTACTTCCAGTATCAAATCAGCAAATTAGTATTTTTCTGACAAAGCGAAAGTTAGCGTTTTGCCAGTTTATATCTCAGAGATAAATATATTAAATTCACGAAACCCAACAACACGGCTCCATAGCTCAGTTGGTTAGAGCGCCAGTCTAGTAAACTGGAGGTCACGAGTTCTCGTTGGAGCCTTTTTCACAAAATTTCAATTTTTAACCTTTCTTTTGACCGTCTCAACGAATAAACCAACGTTTCATGTTGATGCATTACACCGAAATCGGGTGTATTTCTTATGGCATTTTATTAGTCTTTGCGAATGGTTTGTTATGTCGTCGGTTTTACTCTATATGCAAGTCCATAGGAAAACATTCACCACAAATGGCACGTTTGTATTCTATTTATTGCTACTAGACTCGATCCTATGGCCACAACTATGGCTAAAGTACTTTGTTAACGTTCGAAATCAATCAAACAATCTAGATGACAATAGATATTTGCCGCCAGGCTTAAAAGGAGTAAATTCGCAAAAATAAACAAGGCGGCTCCATAGCTCAGTTCGTTAGAGCGCCAGTCTAATAAACTGGAGGTCACGAGTTCGAATCTCGTTGGAGCCTTTTTCACAACGTCTCAATGTTCACTTTATTTTGACCAGCATCTAGAGGCTCAGCTGTCGAATTTGTCTGATATGCTCATTCATAATTATATTACACACGGAAAATGGTCGGTGGAGGAATTTTCCATTTGATCAGTCTTGAGCATCAATTTTATTCGCACATGTCTGTGGATGAAGTGTCATGCTGACTTCTTTTTCTTCAGAATGGAAAAGGCCAAGCCAGCAAACCGTGGGCGCACAGTTTGTATCCATCAACACCAGAAGATATTAAAACAGTCATTAGAAGCGAGGAAATGAGTTCTTGTCTACATGCAACTGATTTTAGATTATACAATGCACCTTTTCTACGTTTAAATGCACATTTGCTGTCGTTATTTTTTTTCTTTTTTTATATAATTGTTTGCATCGTATGCATTGCTTCACTCTAGTTGGATTTCTATTTAGCAAATACAAAAAGTTATAGTATTTAACCATTTTGCAAACTCGTTTTAACACATAGTCTCTCCAGGCATGGCATAGATTCAACTATCCCACCATGCAAGTTACACCTTACTTTGAATATCAAACATGTATCACTTTGCTCATTCTGGTCCGATCGAAGTACTTCAAAGGAACGAGCAGACACATTTCCTCGACAACTATTAAATATAAATAGATAACATCATGAGAAACGAATTGCATTAAATAATAAAAACGACTGCTTAATCACTTAGCGAAGCGCTTAAAGTCTTGGAAACTACAAGACGTGAATGGCCGAAATGTTGGTTGACGAAATGAATATGGCCATGACCATGGGTTAATTGATTTCTTCTGGGTACGTGCACATGTTGTATATATAATATGACCAGATAAATCAATAATGATGTACTGCTTATTCATGTAAGGTACGAAGAGGATATTTCCCATCAGCGATAAGTGCTCAATTCAGCCACACTAAAGTACTTCCAGTATCAAATCAGCAAATTAGTATTTTTCTGACAAAGCGAAAGTTAGCGTTTTGCCAGTTTATATCTCAGAGATAAATATATTAAATTCACGAAACCCAACAACACGGCTCCATAGCTCAGTTGGTTAGAGCGCCAGTCTAGTAAACTGGAGGTCACGAGTTCTCGTTGGAGCCTTTTTCACAAAATTTCAATTTTTAACCTTTCTTTTGACCGTCTCAACGAATAAACCAACGTTTCATGTTGATGCATTACACCGAAATCGGGTGTATTTCTTATGGCATTTTATTAGTCTTTGCGAATGGTTTGTTATGTCGTCGGTTTTACTCTATATGCAAGTCCATAGGAAAACATTCACCACAAATGGCACGTTTGTATTCTATTTATTGCTACTAGACTCGATCCTATGGCCACAACTATGGCTAAAGTACTTTGTTAACGTTCGAAATCAATCAAACAATCTAGATAACAATAGATATTTGCCGCCAGGCTTAAAAGGAGTAAATTCGCAAAAATAAACAAGGCGGCTCCATAGCTCAGTTGGTTAGAGCGCCAGTCTAATAAACTGGAGGTCACGAGTTCGAATCTCGTTGGAGCCTTTTTCACAACGTCTCAATGTTCACTCTATTTTGACCAGCATCTAGAGGCTCAGCTGTCGAATTTGTCTGATATGCTCATTCATAATTATATTACACACGGAAAATGGTCGGTGGAGGAATTTTCCATTTGATCAGTCTTGAGCATCAATTTTATTCGCACATGTCTGTGGATGAAGTGTCATGCTGACTTCTTTTTCTTCAGAATGGAAAAGGCCAAGCCAGCAAACCGTGGGCGCACAGTTTGTATCCATCAACACCAGAAGATATCAAAACAGTCATTAGAAGCGAGAAAATGAGTTCTTGTCTACATGCAACTGATTTTAGATTATACAATGCATCTTTTCTACGTTTAAATGCACATTTGCTGTCGTTATTTTTTTTCTTTTTTTATATAACTGTTTGCATCGTATGCATTGCTTCACTCTAGTTGGATTTCTATTTAGCAAATACAAAAAGTTATAGTATTTAACCATTTTGCAAACTCGTTTTAACACATAGTCTCTCCAGGCATGGCATAGATTCAACTATCCCACCATGCAAGTTACACCTTACTTTGAATATCAAACATGTATCACTTTGCTCATTCTGGTCCGATCGAAGTACTTCAAAGGAACGAGCAGACACATTTCCTCGACAACTATTAAATATAAATAGATAACATCATGAGAAACGAATTGCATTAAATAATAAAAACGACTGCTTAATCACTTAGCGAAGCGCTTAAAGTCTTGGAAACTACAAGACGTGAATGGCCGAAATGTTGGTTGACGAAATGAATATGGCCATGGCCATGGGTTAATTGATTTCTTCTGGGTACGTGCACATGTTGTATATATAATATGACCAGATAAATCAATAATGATGTACTGTTTATTCATGTAAGGTACGAAGAGGATATTTCCCATTAGCGATAAGTGCTCAATTCAGCCACACTAAAGTACTTCCAGTATCAAATCAGTAAATTAGTATTTTTCTGCCAAAGCGAAAGTTAGCGTTTTGCCAGTTTATATCTCAGAGATAAATATATTAAATTCACGAATCCCAACAACACGGCTCCATAGCTCAGTTGGTTAGAGCGCCAGTCTAGTAAACTGGAGGTCACGAGTTCGAATCTCGTTGGAGCCTTTTTCACAAAATTTCAATTTTTAACCTTTCTTTTGACCGTCTCAACGAATAAACCAACGTTTCATGTTGATGCATTACACCGAAATCGGGTGTATTTCTTATGGCATTTTATTAGTCTTTGCGAATGGTTTGTTATGTCGTCTGTTTTACTCTATATGCAAGTCCATAGGAAAACATTCACCACAAATGGCACGTTTGTATTCTATTTATTGCTAGTAGACTCAATCCTATGGCCACAACTATGGCTAAAGTACTTTGTTAACGTTCGAAATCAATCAAACAATCTAGATGACAATAGATATTTGCCGCCAGGCTTAAAAGGAGTAAATTCGCAAAAATAAACAAGGCGGCTCCATAGCTCAGTTGGTTAGAGCGCCAGTCTAGTAAACTGGAGGTCACGAGTTCGAATCTCGTTGGAGCCTTTTTCACAACGTCTCAATGTTCACTTTATTTTGACCAGCATCTAGAGGCTCAGCTGTCGAATTTGTCTGATATGCTCATTCATAATTATATTACACACGGAAAATGGTCGGTGGAGGAATTTTCCATTTGATCAGTCTTGAGCATCAATTTTATTCGCACATGTCTGTGGATGAAGTGTCATGCTGACTTCTTTTTCTTCAGAATGGAAAAGGCCAAGCCAGCAAACCGTGGGCGCACAGTTTGTATCCATCAACACCAGAAGATATTAAAACAGTCATTAGAAGCGAGGAAATGAGTTCTTGTCTACATGCAACTGATTTTAGATTATACAATGCATCTTTTCTACGTTTAAATGCACATTTGCTGTCGTTATTTTTTTTCTTTTTTTATATAATTGTTTGCATCGTATGCATTGCTTCACTCCAGTTGGATTTCTATTTAGCAAATACAAAAAGTTATAGTATTTAACCATTTTGCAAACTCGTTTTAACACATAGTCTCTCCAGGCATGGCATAGATTCAACTATCCCACCATGCAAGTTACACCTTACTTTGAATATCAAACATGTATCACTTTGCTCATTCTGGTCCGATCGAAGTACTTCAAAGGAACGAGCAGACACATTTCCTCGACAACTATTAAATATAAATAGATAACATCATGAGAAACGAATTGCATTAAATAATAAAAACGACTGCTTAATCACTTAGCGAAGCGCTTAAAGTCTTGGAAACTACAAGACGTGAATGGCCGAAATGTTGGTTGACGAAATGAATATGGCCATGACCATGGGTTAATTGATTTCTTCTGGGTACGTGCACATGTTGTATATATAATATGACCAGATAAATCAATAATGATGTACTGTTTATTCATGTAAGGTACGAAGAGGATATTTCCCATCAGCGATAAGTGCTCAATTCAGCCACACTAAAGTACTTCCAGTATCAAATCAGCAAATTAGTATTTTTCTGCCAAAGCGAAAGTTAGCGTTTTGCCAGTTTATATCTCAGAGATAAATATATTAAATTCACGAAACCCAACAACACGGCTCCATAGCTCAGTTGGTTAGAGCGCCAGTCTAGTAAACTGGAGGTCACGAGTTCTCGTTGGAGCCTTTTTCACAAAATTTCAATTTTTAACCTTTCTTTTGACCGTCTCAACGAATAAACCAACGTTTCATGTTGATGCATTACACCGAAATCGGGTGTATTTCTTATGGCATTTTATTAGTCTTTGCGAATGGTTTGTTATGTCGTCGGTTTTACTCTATATGCAAGTCCATAGGAAAACATTCACCACAAATGGCACGTTTGTATTCTATTTATTGCTACTAGACTCGATCCTATGGCCACAACTATGGCTAAAGTACTTTGTTAACGTTCGAAATCAATCAAACAATCTAGATGACAATAGATATTTGCCGCCAGGCTTAAAAGGAGTAAATTCGCAAAAATAAACAAGGCGGCTCCATAGCTCAGTTGGTTAGAGCGCCAGTCTAGTAAACTGGAGGTCACGAGTTCGAATCTCGTTGGAGCCTTTTTCACAAAATTTCAATTTTTAACCTTTCTTTTGACCGTCTCAACGAATAAACCAACGTTTCATGTTGATGCATTACACCGAAATCGGGTGTATTTCTTATGGCATTTTATTAGTCTTTGCGAATGGTTTGTTATGTCGTCGGTTTTACTCTACATGCAAGTTCATAGGAAAACATTCACCACAAATGGCACGTTTGTATTCTATTTATTGCTACTAGACTCGATCCTATGGCCACAACTATGGCTAAAGTACTTTGTTAACGTTCGAAATCAATCAAACAATCTAGATGACAATAGATATTTGCCGCCAGGCTTAAAAGGAGTAAATTCGCAAAAATAAACAAGGCGGCTCCATAGCTCAGTTCGTTAGAGCGCCAGTCTAATAAACTGGAGGTCACGAGTTCGAATCTCGTTGGAGCCTTTTTCACAACGTCTCAATGTTCACTCTATTTTGACCAGCATCTAGAGGCTCAGCTGTCGAATTTGTCTGATATGCTCATTCATAATTATATTACACACGGAAAATGGTCGGTGGAGGAATTTTCCATTTGATCAGTCTTGAGCATCAATTTTATTCGCACATGTCTGTGGATGAAGTGTCATGCTGACTTCTTTTTCTTCAGAATGGAAAAGGCCAAGCCAGCAAACCGTGGGCGCACAGTTTGTATCCATCAACACCAGAAGATATTAAAACAGTCATTAGAAGCGAGAAAATGAGTTCTTGTCTACATGCAACTGATTTTAGATTATACAATGCATCTTTTCTACGTTTAAATGCACATTTGCTGTCGTTATTTTTTTTCTTTTTTTATATAACTGTTTGCATCGTATGCATTGCTTCACTCTAGTTGGATTTCTATTTAGCAAATACAAAAAGTTATAGTATTTAACCATTTTGCAAACTCGTTTTAACACATAGTCTCTCCAGGCATGGCATAGATTCAACTATCCCACCATGCAAGTTACACCTTACTTTGAATATCAAACATGTATCACTTTGCTCATTCTGGTCCGATCGAAGTACTTCAAAGGAACGAGCAGACACATTTCCTCGACAACTATTAAATATAAATAGATAACATCATGAGAAACGAATTGCATTAAATAATAAAAACGACTGCTTAATCACTTAGCGAAGCGCTTAAAGTCTTGGAAACTACAAGACGTGAATGGCCGAAATGTTGGTTGACGAAATGAATATGGCCATGACCATGGGTTAATTGATTTCTTCTGGGTACGTGCACATGTTGTATATATAATATGACCAGATAAATCAATAATGATGTACTGTTTATTCATGTAAGGTACGAAGAGGATATTTCCCATCAGCGATAAGTGCTCAATTCAGCCACACTAAAGTACTTCCAGTATCAAATCAGCAAATTAGTATTTTTCTGCCAAAGCGAAAGTTAGCGTTTTGCCAGTTTATATCTCAGAGATAAATATATTAAATTCACGAAACCCAACAACACGGCTCCATAGCTCAGTTGGTTAGAGCGCCAGTCTAGTAAACTGGAGGTCACGAGTTCTCGTTGGAGCCTTTTTCACAAAATTTCAATTTTTAACCTTTCTTTTGACCGTCTCAACGAATAAACCAACGTTTCATGTTGATGCATTACACCGAAATCGGGTGTATTTCTTATGGCATTTTATTAGTCTTTGCGAATGGTTTGTTATGTCGTCGGTTTTACTCTATATGCAAGTCCATAGGAAAACATTCACCACAAATGGCACGTTTGTATTCTATTTATTGCTACTAGACTCGATCCTATGGCCACAACTATGGCTAAAGTACTTTGTTAACGTTCGAAATCAATCAAACAATCTAGATGACAATAGATATTTGCCGCCAGGCTTAAAAGGAGTAAATTCGCAAAAATAAACAAGGCGGCTCCATAGCTCAGTTGGTTAGAGCGCCAGTCTAGTAAACTGGAGGTCACGAGTTCGAATCTCGTTGGAGCCTTTTTCACAACGTCTCAATGTTCACTTTATTTTGATCAGCATCTAGAGGCTCAGCTGTCGAATTTGTCTGATATGCTCATTCATAATTATATTACACACGGAAAATGGTCGGTGGAGGAATTTTCCATTTGATCAGTCTTGAGCATCAATTTTATTCGCACATGTCTGTGGATGAAGTGTCATGCTGACTTCTTTTTCTTCAGAATGGAAAAGGCCAAGCCAGCAAACCGTGGGCGCACAGTTTGTATCCATCAACACCAGAAGATATTAAAACAGTCATTAGAAGCGAGGAAATGAGTTCTTGTCTACATGCAACTGATTTTAGATTATACAATGCATCTTTTCTACGTTTAAATGCACATTTGCTGTCGTTATTTTTTTTCTTTTTTTATATAATTGTTTGCATCGTATGCATTGCTTCACTCCAGTTGGATTTCTATTTAGCAAATACAAAAAGTTATAGTATTTAACCATTTTGCAAACTCGTTTTAACACATAGTCTCTCCAGGCATGGCATAGATTCAACTATCCCACCATGCAAGTTACACCTTACTTTGAATATCAAACATGTATCACTTTGCTCATTCTGGTCCGATCGAAGTACTTCAAAGGAACGAGCAGACACATTTCCTCGACAACTATTAAATATAAATAGATAACATCATGAGAAACGAATTGCATTAAATAATAAAAACGACTGCTTAATCACTTAGCGAAGCGCTTAAAGTCTTGGAAACTACAAGACGTGAATGGCCGAAATGTTGGTTGACGAAATGAATATGGCCATGACCATGGGTTAATTGATTTCTTCTGGGTACGTGCACATGTTGTATATATAATATGACCAGATAAATCAATAATGATGTACTGTTTATTCATGTAAGGTACGAAGAGGATATTTCCCATCAGCGATAAGTGCTCAATTCAGCCACACTAAAGTACTTCCAGTATCAAATCAGCAAATTAGTATTTTTCTGCCAAAGCGAAAGTTAGCGTTTTGCCAGTTTATATCTCAGAGATAAATATATTAAATTCACGAAACCCAACAACACGGCTCCATAGCTCAGTTGGTTAGAGCGCCAGTCTAGTAAACTGGAGGTCACGAGTTCTCGTTGGAGCCTTTTTCACAAAATTTCAATTTTTAACCTTTCTTTTGACCGTCTCAACGAATAAACCAACGTTTCATGTTGATGCATTACACCGAAATCGGGTGTATTTCTTATGGCATTTTATTAGTCTTTGCGAATGGTTTGTTATGTCGTCGGTTTTACTCTATATGCAAGTCCATAGGAAAACATTCACCACAAATGGCACGTTTGTATTCTATTTATTGCTACTAGACTCGATCCTATGGCCACAACTATGGCTAAAGTACTTTGTTAACGTTCGAAATCAATCAAACAATCTAGATAACAATAGATATTTGCCGCCAGGCTTAAAAGGAGTAAATTCGCAAAAATAAACAAGGCGGCTCCATAGCTCAGTTGGTTAGAGCGCCAGTCTAATAAACTGGAGGTCACGAGTTCGAATCTCGTTGGAGCCTTTTTCACAACGTCTCAATGTTCACTCTATTTTGACCAGCATCTAGAGGCTCAGCTGTCGAATTTGTCTGATATGCTCATTCATAATTATATTACACACGGAAAATGGTCGGTGGAGGAATTTTCCATTTGATCAGTCTTGAGCATCAATTTTATTCGCACATGTCTGTGGATGAAGTGTCATGCTGACTTCTTTTTCTTCAGAATGGAAAAGGCCAAGCCAGCAAACCGTGGGCGCACAGTTTGTATCCATCAACACCAGAAGATATCAAAACAGTCATTAGAAGCGAGAAAATGAGTTCTTGTCTACATGCAACTGATTTTAGATTATACAATGCATCTTTTCTACGTTTAAATGCACATTTGCTGTCGTTATTTTTTTTCTTTTTTTATATAACTGTTTGCATCGTATGCATTGCTTCACTCTAGTTGGATTTCTATTTAGCAAATACAAAAAGTTATAGTATTTAACCATTTTGCAAACTCGTTTTAACACATAGTCTCTCCAGGCATGGCATAGATTCAACTATCCCACCATGCAAGTTACACCTTACTTTGAATATCAAACATGTATCACTTTGCTCATTCTGGTCCGATCGAAGTACTTCAAAGGAACGAGCAGACACATTTCCTCGACAACTATTAAATATAAATAGATAACATCATGAGAAACGAATTGCATTAAATAATAAAAACGACTGCTTAATCACTTAGCGAAGCGCTTAAAGTCTTGGAAACTACAAGACGTGAATGGCCGAAATGTTGGTTGACGAAATGAATATGGCCATGGCCATGGGTTAATTGATTTCTTCTGGGTACGTGCACATGTTGTATATATAATATGACCAGATAAATCAATAATGATGTACTGTTTATTCATGTAAGGTACGAAGAGGATATTTCCCATTAGCGATAAGTGCTCAATTCAGCCACACTAAAGTACTTCCAGTATCAAATCAGTAAATTAGTATTTTTCTGCCAAAGCGAAAGTTAGCGTTTTGCCAGTTTATATCTCAGAGATAAATATATTAAATTCACGAATCCCAACAACACGGCTCCATAGCTCAGTTGGTTAGAGCGCCAGTCTAGTAAACTGGAGGTCACGAGTTCGAATCTCGTTGGAGCCTTTTTCACAAAATTTCAATTTTTAACCTTTCTTTTGACCGTCTCAACGAATAAACCAACGTTTCATGTTGATGCATTACACCGAAATCGGGTGTATTTCTTATGGCATTTTATTAGTCTTTGCGAATGGTTTGTTATGTCGTCTGTTTTACTCTATATGCAAGTCCATAGGAAAACATTCACCACAAATGGCACGTTTGTATTCTATTTATTGCTAGTAGACTCAATCCTATGGCCACAACTATGGCTAAAGTACTTTGTTAACGTTCGAAATCAATCAAACAATCTAGATGACAATAGATATTTGCCGCCAGGCTTAAAAGGAGTAAATTCGCAAAAATAAACAAGGCGGCTCCATAGCTCAGTTGGTTAGAGCGCCAGTCTAGTAAACTGGAGGTCACGAGTTCGAATCTCGTTGGAGCCTTTTTCACAACGTCTCAATGTTCACTTTATTTTGACCAGCATCTAGAGGCTCAGCTGTCGAATTTGTCTGATATGCTCATTCATAATTATATTACACACGGAAAATGGTCGGTGGAGGAATTTTCCATTTGATCAGTCTTGAGCATCAATTTTATTCGCACATGTCTGTGGATGAAGTGTCATGCTGACTTCTTTTTCTTCAGAATGGAAAAGGCCAAGCCAGCAAACCGTGGGCGCACAGTTTGTATCCATCAACACCAGAAGATATTAAAACAGTCATTAGAAGCGAGGAAATGAGTTCTTGTCTACATGCAACTGATTTTAGATTATACAATGCATCTTTTCTACGTTTAAATGCACATTTGCTGTCGTTATTTTTTTTCTTTTTTTATATAATTGTTTGCATCGTATGCATTGCTTCACTCCAGTTGGATTTCTATTTAGCAAATACAAAAAGTTATAGTATTTAACCATTTTGCAAACTCGTTTTAACACATAGTCTCTCCAGGCATGGCATAGATTCAACTATCCCACCATGCAAGTTACACCTTACTTTGAATATCAAACATGTATCACTTTGCTCATTCTGGTCCGATCGAAGTACTTCAAAGGAACGAGCAGACACATTTCCTCGACAACTATTAAATATAAATAGATAACATCATGAGAAACGAATTGCATTAAATAATAAAAACGACTGCTTAATCACTTAGCGAAGCGCTTAAAGTCTTGGAAACTACAAGACGTGAATGGCCGAAATGTTGGTTGACGAAATGAATATGGCCATGACCATGGGTTAATTGATTTCTTCTGGGTACGTGCACATGTTGTATATATAATATGACCAGATAAATCAATAATGATGTACTGTTTATTCATGTAAGGTACGAAGAGGATATTTCCCATCAGCGATAAGTGCTCAATTCAGCCACACTAAAGTACTTCCAGTATCAAATCAGCAAATTAGTATTTTTCTGCCAAAGCGAAAGTTAGCGTTTTGCCAGTTTATATCTCAGAGATAAATATATTAAATTCACGAAACCCAACAACACGGCTCCATAGCTCAGTTGGTTAGAGCGCCAGTCTAGTAAACTGGAGGTCACGAGTTCTCGTTGGAGCCTTTTTCACAAAATTTCAATTTTTAACCTTTCTTTTGACCGTCTCAACGAATAAACCAACGTTTCATGTTGATGCATTACACCGAAATCGGGTGTATTTCTTATGGCATTTTATTAGTCTTTGCGAATGGTTTGTTATGTCGTCGGTTTTACTCTATATGCAAGTCCATAGGAAAACATTCACCACAAATGGCACGTTTGTATTCTATTTATTGCTACTAGACTCGATCCTATGGCCACAACTATGGCTAAAGTACTTTGTTAACGTTCGAAATCAATCAAACAATCTAGATGACAATAGATATTTGCCGCCAGGCTTAAAAGGAGTAAATTCGCAAAAATAAACAAGGCGGCTCCATAGCTCAGTTGGTTAGAGCGCCAGTCTAGTAAACTGGAGGTCACGAGTTCGAATCTCGTTGGAGCCTTTTTCACAAAATTTCAATTTTTAACCTTTCTTTTGACCGTCTCAACGAATAAACCAACGTTTCATGTTGATGCATTACACCGAAATCGGGTGTATTTCTTATGGCATTTTATTAGTCTTTGCGAATGGTTTGTTATGTCGTCGGTTTTACTCTAGATGCAAGTTCATAGGAAAACATTCACCACAAATGGCACGTTTGTATTCTATTTATTGCTACTAGACTCGATCCTATGGCCACAACTATGGCTAAAGTACTTTGTTAACGTTCGAAATCAATCAAACAATCTAGATGACAATAGATATTTGCCGCCAGGCTTAAAAGGAGTAAATTCGCAAAAATAAACAAGGCGGCTCCATAGCTCAGTTCGTTAGAGCGCCAGTCTAATAAACTGGAGGTCACGAGTTCGAATCTCGTTGGAGCCTTTTTCACAACGTCTCAATGTTCACTCTATTTTGACCAGCATCTAGAGGCTCAGCTGTCGAATTTGTCTGATATGCTCATTCATAATTATATTACACACGGAAAATGGTCGGTGGAGGAATTTTCCATTTGATCAGTCTTGAGCATCAATTTTATTCGCACATGTCTGTGGATGAAGTGTCATGCTGACTTCTTTTTCTTCAGAATGGAAAAGGCCAAGCCAGCAAACCGTGGGCGCACAGTTTGTATCCATCAACACCAGAAGATATTAAAACAGTCATTAGAAGCGAGAAAATGAGTTCTTGTCTACATGCAACTGATTTTAGATTATACAATGCATCTTTTCTACGTTTAAATGCACATTTGCTGTCGTTATTTTTTTTCTTTTTTTATATAACTGTTTGCATCGTATGCATTGCTTCACTCTAGTTGGATTTCTATTTAGCAAATACAAAAAGTTATAGTATTTAACCATTTTGCAAACTCGTTTTAACACATAGTCTCTCCAGGCATGGCATAGATTCAACTATCCCACCATGCAAGTTACACCTTACTTTGAATATCAAACATGTATCACTTTGCTCATTCTGGTCCGATCGAAGTACTTCAAAGGAACGAGCAGACACATTTCCTCGACAACTATTAAATATAAATAGATAACATCATGAGAAACGAATTGCATTAAATAATAAAAACGACTGCTTAATCACTTAGCGAAGCGCTTAAAGTCTTGGAAACTACAAGACGTGAATGGCCGAAATGTTGGTTGACGAAATGAATATGGCCATGACCATGGGTTAATTGATTTCTTCTGGGTACGTGCACATGTTGTATATATAATATGACCAGATAAATCAATAATGATGTACTGTTTATTCATGTAAGGTACGAAGAGGATATTTCCCATCAGCGATAAGTGCTCAATTCAGCCACACTAAAGTACTTCCAGTATCAAATCAGCAAATTAGTATTTTTCTGCCAAAGCGAAAGTTAGCGTTTTGCCAGTTTATATCTCAGAGATAAATATATTAAATTCACGAAACCCAACAACACGGCTCCATAGCTCAGTTGGTTAGAGCGCCAGTCTAGTAAACTGGAGGTCACGAGTTCTCGTTGGAGCCTTTTTCACAAAATTTCAATTTTTAACCTTTCTTTTGACCGTCTCAACGAATAAACCAACGTTTCATGTTGATGCATTACACCGAAATCGGGTGTATTTCTTATGGCATTTTATTAGTCTTTGCGAATGGTTTGTTATGTCGTCGGTTTTACTCTATATGCAAGTCCATAGGAAAACATTCACCACAAATGGCACGTTTGTATTCTATTTATTGCTACTAGACTCGATCCTATGGCCACAACTATGGCTAAAGTACTTTGTTAACGTTCGAAATCAATCAAACAATCTAGATGACAATAGATATTTGCCGCCAGGCTTAAAAGGAGTAAATTCGCAAAAATAAACAAGGCGGCTCCATAGCTCAGTTCGTTAGAGCGCCAGTCTAATAAACTGGAGGTCACGAGTTCGAATCTCGTTGGAGCCTTTTTCACAACGTCTCAATGTTCACTCTATTTTGACCAGCATCTAGAGGCTCAGCTGTCGAATTTGTCTGATATGCTCATTCATAATTATATTACACACGGAAAATGGTCGGTGGAGGAATTTTCCATTTGATCAGTCTTGAGCATCAATTTTATTCGCACATGTCTGTGGATGAAGTGTCATGCTGACTTCTTTTTCTTCAGAATGGAAAAGGCCAAGCCAGCAAACCGTGGGCGCACAGTTTGTATCCATCAACACCAGAAGATATTAAAACAGTCATTAGAAGCGAGAAAATGAGTTCTTGTCTACATGCAACTGATTTTAGATTATACAATGCATCTTTTCTACGTTTAAATGCACATTTGCTGTCGTTATTTTTTTTCTTTTTTTATATAACTGTTTGCATCGTATGCATTGCTTCACTCTAGTTGGATTTCTATTTAGCAAATACAAAAAGTTATAGTATTTAACCATTTTGCAAACTCGTTTTAACACATAGTCTCTCCAGGCATGGCATAGATTCAACTATCCCACCATGCAAGTTACACCTTACTTTGAATATCAAACATGTATCACTTTGCTCATTCTGGTCCGATCGAAGTACTTCAAAGGAACGAGCAGACACATTTCCTCGACAACTATTAAATATAAATAGATAACATCATGAGAAACGAATTGCATTAAATAATAAAAACGACTGCTTAATCACTTAGCGAAGCGCTTAAAGTCTTGGAAACTACAAGACGTGAATGGCCGAAATGTTGGTTGACGAAATGAATATGGCCATGACCATGGGTTAATTGATTTCTTCTGGGTACGTGCACATGTTGTATATATAATATGACCAGATAAATCAATAATGATGTACTGTTTATTCATGTAAGGTACGAAGAGGATATTTCCCATCAGCGATAAGTGCTCAATTCAGCCACACTAAAGTACTTCCAGTATCAAATCAGCAAATTAGTATTTTTCTGCCAAAGCGAAAGTTAGCGTTTTGCCAGTTTATATCTCAGAGATAAATATATTAAATTCACGAAACCCAACAACACGGCTCCATAGCTCAGTTGGTTAGAGCGCCAGTCTAGTAAACTGGAGGTCACGAGTTCTCGTTGGAGCCTTTTTCACAAAATTTCAATTTTTAACCTTTCTTTTGACCGTCTCAACGAATAAACCAACGTTTCATGTTGATGCATTACACCGAAATCGGGTGTATTTCTTATGGCATTTTATTAGTCTTTGCGAATGGTTTGTTATGTCGTCGGTTTTACTCTATATGCAAGTCCATAGGAAAACATTCACCACAAATGGCACGTTTGTATTCTATTTATTGCTACTAGACTCGATCCTATGGCCACAACTATGGCTAAAGTACTTTGTTAACGTTCGAAATCAATCAAACAATCTAGATGACAATAGATATTTGCCGCCAGGCTTAAAAGGAGTAAATTCGCAAAAATAAACAAGGCGGCTCCATAGCTCAGTTGGTTAGAGCGCCAGTCTAGTAAACTGGAGGTCACGAGTTCGAATCTCGTTGGAGCCTTTTTCACAACGTCTCAATGTTCACTTTATTTTGATCAGCATCTAGAGGCTCAGCTGTCGAATTTGTCTGATATGCTCATTCATAATTATATTACACACGGAAAATGGTCGGTGGAGGAATTTTCCATTTGATCAGTCTTGAGCATCAATTTTATTCGCACATGTCTGTGGATGAAGTGTCATGCTGACTTCTTTTTCTTCAGAATGGAAAAGGCCAAGCCAGCAAACCGTGGGCGCACAGTTTGTATCCATCAACACCAGAAGATATTAAAACAGTCATTAGAAGCGAGGAAATGAGTTCTTGTCTACATGCAACTGATTTTAGATTATACAATGCATCTTTTCTACGTTTAAATGCACATTTGCTGTCGTTATTTTTTTTCTTTTTTTATATAATTGTTTGCATCGTATGCATTGCTTCACTCCAGTTGGATTTCTATTTAGCAAATACAAAAAGTTATAGTATTTAACCATTTTGCAAACTCGTTTTAACACATAGTCTCTCCAGGCATGGCATAGATTCAACTATCCCACCATGCAAGTTACACCTTACTTTGAATATCAAACATGTATCACTTTGCTCATTCTGGTCCGATCGAAGTACTTCAAAGGAACGAGCAGACACATTTCCTCGACAACTATTAAATATAAATAGATAACATCATGAGAAACGAATTGCATTAAATAATAAAAACGACTGCTTAATCACTTAGCGAAGCGCTTAAAGTCTTGGAAACTACAAGACGTGAATGGCCGAAATGTTGGTTGACGAAATGAATATGGCCATGACCATGGGTTAATTGATTTCTTCTGGGTACGTGCACATGTTGTATATATAATATGACCAGATAAATCAATAATGATGTACTGTTTATTCATGTAAGGTACGAAGAGGATATTTCCCATCAGCGATAAGTGCTCAATTCAGCCACACTAAAGTACTTCCAGTATCAAATCAGCAAATTAGTATTTTTCTGCCAAAGCGAAAGTTAGCGTTTTGCCAGTTTATATCTCAGAGATAAATATATTAAATTCACGAAACCCAACAACACGGCTCCATAGCTCAGTTGGTTAGAGCGCCAGTCTAGTAAACTGGAGGTCACGAGTTCTCGTTGGAGCCTTTTTCACAAAATTTCAATTTTTAACCTTTCTTTTGACCGTCTCAACGAATAAACCAACGTTTCATGTTGATGCATTACACCGAAATCGGGTGTATTTCTTATGGCATTTTATTAGTCTTTGCGAATGGTTTGTTATGTCGTCGGTTTTACTCTATATGCAAGTCCATAGGAAAACATTCACCACAAATGGCACGTTTGTATTCTATTTATTGCTACTAGACTCGATCCTATGGCCACAACTATGGCTAAAGTACTTTGTTAACGTTCGAAATCAATCAAACAATCTAGATGACAATAGATATTTGCCGCCAGGCTTAAAAGGAGTAAATTCGCAAAAATAAACAAGGCGGCTCCATAGCTCAGTTGGTTAGAGCGCCAGTCTAGTAAACTGGAGGTCACGAGTTCGAATCTCGTTGGAGCCTTTTTCACAAAATTTCAATTTTTAACCTTTCTTTTGACCGTCTCAACGAATAAACCAACGTTTCATGTTGATGCATTACACCGAAATCGGGTGTATTTCTTATGGCATTTTATTAGTCTTTGCGAATGGTTTGTTATGTCGTCGGTTTTACTCTACATGCAAGTTCATAGGAAAACATTCACCACAAATGGCACGTTTGTATTCTATTTATTGCTACTAGACTCGATCCTATGGCCACAACTATGGCTAAAGTACTTTGTTAACGTTCGAAATCAATCAAACAATCTAGATGACAATAGATATTTGCCGCCAGGCTTAAAAGGAGTAAATTCGCAAAAATAAACAAGGCGGCTCCATAGCTCAGTTCGTTAGAGCGCCAGTCTAATAAACTGGAGGTCACGAGTTCGAATCTCGTTGGAGCCTTTTTCACAACGTCTCAATGTTCACTCTATTTTGACCAGCATCTAGAGGCTCAGCTGTCGAATTTGTCTGATATGCTCATTCATAATTATATTACACACGGAAAATGGTCGGTGGAGGAATTTTCCATTTGATCAGTCTTGAGCATCAATTTTATTCGCACATGTCTGTGGATGAAGTGTCATGCTGACTTCTTTTTCTTCAGAATGGAAAAGGCCAAGCCAGCAAACCGTGGGCGCACAGTTTGTATCCATCAACACCAGAAGATATTAAAACAGTCATTAGAAGCGAGAAAATGAGTTCTTGTCTACATGCAACTGATTTTAGATTATACAATGCATCTTTTCTACGTTTAAATGCACATTTGCTGTCGTTATTTTTTTTCTTTTTTTATATAACTGTTTGCATCGTATGCATTGCTTCACTCTAGTTGGATTTCTATTTAGCAAATACAAAAAGTTATAGTATTTAACCATTTTGCAAACTCGTTTTAACACATAGTCTCTCCAGGCATGGCATAGATTCAACTATCCCACCATGCAAGTTACACCTTACTTTGAATATCAAACATGTATCACTTTGCTCATTCTGGTCCGATCGAAGTACTTCAAAGGAACGAGCAGACACATTTCCTCGACAACTATTAAATATAAATAGATAACATCATGAGAAACGAATTGCATTAAATAATAAAAACGACTGCTTAATCACTTAGCGAAGCGCTTAAAGTCTTGGAAACTACAAGACGTGAATGGCCGAAATGTTGGTTGACGAAATGAATATGGCCATGACCATGGGTTAATTGATTTCTTCTGGGTACGTGCACATGTTGTATATATAATATGACCAGATAAATCAATAATGATGTACTGTTTATTCATGTAAGGTACGAAGAGGATATTTCCCATCAGCGATAAGTGCTCAATTCAGCCACACTAAAGTACTTCCAGTATCAAATCAGCAAATTAGTATTTTTCTGCCAAAGCGAAAGTTAGCGTTTTGCCAGTTTATATCTCAGAGATAAATATATTAAATTCACGAAACCCAACAACACGGCTCCATAGCTCAGTTGGTTAGAGCGCCAGTCTAGTAAACTGGAGGTCACGAGTTCTCGTTGGAGCCTTTTTCACAAAATTTCAATTTTTAACCTTTCTTTTGACCGTCTCAACGAATAAACCAACGTTTCATGTTGATGCATTACACCGAAATCGGGTGTATTTCTTATGGCATTTTATTAGTCTTTGCGAATGGTTTGTTATGTCGTCGGTTTTACTCTATATGCAAGTCCATAGGAAAACATTCACCACAAATGGCACGTTTGTATTCTATTTATTGCTACTAGACTCGATCCTATGGCCACAACTATGGCTAAAGTACTTTGTTAACGTTCGAAATCAATCAAACAATCTAGATGACAATAGATATTTGCCGCCAGGCTTAAAAGGAGTAAATTCGCAAAAATAAACAAGGCGGCTCCATAGCTCAGTTGGTTAGAGCGCCAGTCTAGTAAACTGGAGGTCACGAGTTCGAATCTCGTTGGAGCCTTTTTCACAACGTCTCAATGTTCACTTTATTTTGATCAGCATCTAGAGGCTCAGCTGTCGAATTTGTCTGATATGCTCATTCATAATTATATTACACACGGAAAATGGTCGGTGGAGGAATTTTCCATTTGATCAGTCTTGAGCATCAATTTTATTCGCACATGTCTGTGGATGAAGTGTCATGCTGACTTCTTTTTCTTCAGAATGGAAAAGGCCAAGCCAGCAAACCGTGGGCGCACAGTTTGTATCCATCAACACCAGAAGATATTAAAACAGTCATTAGAAGCGAGGAAATGAGTTCTTGTCTACATGCAACTGATTTTAGATTATACAATGCATCTTTTCTACGTTTAAATGCACATTTGCTGTCGTTATTTTTTTTCTTTTTTTATATAATTGTTTGCATCGTATGCATTGCTTCACTCTAGTTGGATTTCTATTTAGCAAATACAAAAAGTTATAGTATTTAACCATTTTGCAAACTCGTTTTAACACATAGTCTCTCCAGGCATGGCATAGATTCAACTATCCCACCATGCAAGTTACACCTTACTTTGAATATCAAACATGTATCACTTTGCTCATTCTGGTCCGATCGAAGTACTTCAAAGGAACGAGCAGACACATTTCCTCGACAACTATTAAATATAAATAGATAACATCATGAGAAACGAATTGCATTAAATAATAAAAACGACTGCTTAATCACTTAGCGAAGCGCTTAAAGTCTTGGAAGCTACAAGACGTGAATGGCCGAAATGTTGGTTGACGAAATGAATATGGCCATGACCATGGGTTAATTGATTTCTTCTGGGTACGTGCACATGTTGTATATATAATATGACCAGATAAATCAATAATGATGTACTGTTTATTCATGTAAGGTACGAAGAGGATATTTCCCATCAGCGATAAGTGCTCAATTCAGCCACACTAAAGTACTTCCAGTATCAAATCAGCAAATTGGTATTTTTCTGCCAAAGCGAAAGTTAGCGTTTTGCCAGTTTATATCTCAGAGATAAATATATTAAATTCACGAAACCCAACAACACGGCTCCATAGCTCAGTTGGTTAGAGCGCCAGTCTAGTAAACTGGAGGTCACGAGTTCTCGTTGGAGCCTTTTTCACAAAATTTCAATTTTTAACCTTTCTTTTGACCGTCTCAACGAATAAACCAACGTTTCATGTTGATGCATTACACCGAAATCGGGTGTATTTCTTATGGCATTTCATTAGTCTTTGCGAATGGTTTGTTATGTCGTCGGTTTTACTCTATATGCAAGTCCATAGGAAAACATTCACCACGAATGGCACGTTTGTATTCTATTTATTGCTACTAGACTCGATCCTATGGCCACAACTATGGCTAAAGTACTTTGTTAACGTTCGAAATCAATCAAACAATCTAGATGACAATAGATATTTGCCGCCAGGCTTAAAAGGAGTAAATTCGCAAAAATAAACAAGGCGGCTCCATAGCTCAGTTGGTTAGAGCGCCAATCTAGTAAACTGGAGGTCACGAGTTCGAATCTCGTTGGAGCCTTTTTCACAAAATTTCAATTTTTAACCTTTCTTTTGACCGTCTCAACGAATAAACCAACGTTTCATGTTGATGCATTACACCGAAATCGGGTGTATTTCTTATGGCATTTTATTAGTCTTTGCGAATGGTTTGTTATGTCGTCGGTTTTACTCTATATGCAAGTCCATAGGAAAACATTCACCACAAATGGCACGTTTGTATTCTATTTATTGCTACTAGACTCGATCCTATGGCCACAACTATGGCTAAAGTACTTTGTTAACGTTCGAAATCAATCAAACAATCTAGATGACAATAGATATTTGCCGCCAGGCTTAAAAGGAGTAAATTCGCAAAAATAAACAAGGCGGCTCCATAGCTCAGTTCGTTAGAGCGCCAGTCTAATAAACTGGAGGTCACGAGTTCGAATCTCGTTGGAGCCTTTTTCACAACGTCTCAATGTTCACTCTATTTTGACCAGCATCTAGAGGCTCAGCTGTCGAATTTGTCTGATATGCTCATTCATAATTATATTACACACGGAAAATGGTCGGTGGAGGAATTTTCCATTTGATCAGTCTTGAGCATCAATTTTATTCGCACATGTCTGTGGATGAAGTGTCATGCTGACTTCTTTTTCTTCAGAATGGAAAAGGCCAAGCCAGCAAACCGTGGGCTAACAGTTTGTATCCATCAACACCAGAAGATATTAAAACAGTCATTAGAAGCGAGAAAATGAGTTCTTGTCTACATGCAACTGATTTTAGATTATACAATGCATCTTTTCTACGTTTAAATGCACATTTGCTGTCGTTATTTTTTTTCTTTTTTTATATAACTGTTTGCATCGTATGCATTGCTTCACTCTAGTTGGATTTCTATTTAGCAAATACAAAAAGTTATAGTATTTAACCATTTTGCAAACTCGTTTTAACACATAGTCTCTCCAGGCATGGCATAGATTCAACTATCCCACCATGCAAGTTACACCTTACTTTGAATATCAAACATGTATCACTTTGCTCATTCTGGTCCGATCGAAGTACTTCAAAGGAACGAGCAGACACATTTCCTCGACAACTATTAAATATAAATAGATAACATCATGAGAAACGAATTGCATTAAATAATAAAAACGACTGCTTAATCACTTAGCGAAGCGCTTAAAGTCTTGGAAACTACAAGACGTGAATGGCCGAAATGTTGGTTGACGAAATGAATATGGCCATGGCCATGGGTTAATTGATTTCTTCTGGGTACGTGCACATGTTGTATATATAATATGACCAGATAAATCAATAATGATGTACTGTTTATTCATGTAAGGTACGAAGAGGATATTTCCCATTAGCGATAAGTGCTCAATTCAGCCACACTAAAGTACTTCCAGTATCAAATCAGTAAATTAGTATTTTTCTGCCAAAGCGAAAGTTAGCGTTTTGCCAGTTTATATCTCAGAGATAAATATATTAAATTCACGAATCCCAACAACACGGCTCCATAGCTCAGTTGGTTAGAGCGCCAGTCTAGTAAACTGGAGGTCACGAGTTCGAATCTCGTTGGAGCCTTTTTCACAAAATTTCAATTTTTATCCTTTCTTTTGACCGTCTCAACGAATAAACCAACGTTTCATGTTGATGCATTACACCGAAATCGGGTGTATTTCTTATGGCATTTTATTAGTCTTTGCGAATGGTTTGTTATGTCGTCGGTTTTACTCTATATGCAAGTCCATAGGAAAACATTCACCACAAATGGCACGTTTGTATTCTATTTATTGCTACTAGACTCGATCCTATGGCCACAACTATGGCTAAAGTACTTTGTTAACGTTCGAAATCAATCAAACAATCTAGATGACAATAGATATTTGCCGCCAGGCTTAAAAGGAGTAAATTCGCAAAAATAAACAAGGCGGCTCCATAGCTCAGTTGGTTAGAGCGCCAGTCTAGTAAACTGGAGGTCACGAGTTCGAATCTCGTTGGAGCCTTTTTCACAACGTCTCAATGTTCACTTTACTTTGACCAGCATCTAGAGGCTCAGCTGTCGAATTTGTCTGATATGCTCATTCATAATTATATTACACACGGAAAATGGTCGGTGGAGGAATTTTCCATTTGATCAGTCTTGAGCATCAATTTTATTCGCACATGTCTGTGGATGAAGTGTCATGCTGACTTCTTTTTCTTCAGAATGGAAAAGGCCAAGCCAGCAAACCGTGGGCGCACAGTTTGTATCCATCAACACCAGAAGATATTAAAACAGTCATTAGAAGCGAGGAAATGAGTTCTTGTCTACATGCAACTGATTTTAGATTATACAATGCATCTTTTCTACGTTTAAATGCACATTTGCTGTCGTTATTTTTATTCTTTTTTTATATAATTGTTTGCATCGTATGCATTGCTTCACTCTAGTTGGATTTCTATTTAGCAAATACAAAAAGTTATAGTATTTAACCATTTTGCAAACTCGTTTTAACACATAGTCTCTCCAGGCATGGCATAGATTCAACTATCCCACCATGCAAGTTACACCTTACTTTGAATATCAAACATGTATCACTTTGCTCATTCTGGTCCGATCGAAGTACTTCAAAGGAACGAGCAGACACATTTCCTCGACAACTATTAAATATAAATAGATAACATCATGAGAAACGAATTGCATTAAATAATAAAAACGACTGCTTAATTACTTAGCGAAGCGCTTAAAGTCTTGGAAACTACAAGACGTGAATGGCCGAAATGTTGGTTGACGAAATGAATATGGCCATGACCATGGGTTAATTGATTTCTTCTGGGTACGTGCACATGTTGTATATATAATATGACCAGATAAATCAATAATGATGTACTGTTTATTCATGTAAGGTACGAAGAGGATATTTCCCATCAGCGATAAGTGCTCAATTCAGCCACACTAAAGTACTTCCAGTATCAAATCAGCAAATTAGTATTTTTCTGCCAAAGCGAAAGTTAGCGTTTTGCCAGTTTATATCTCAGAGATAAATATATTAAATTCACGAAACCCAACAACACGGCTCCATAGCTCAGTTGGTTAGAGCGCCAGTCTAGTAAACTGGAGGTCACGAGTTCTCGTTGGAGCCTTTTTCACAAAATTTCAATTTTTAACCTTTCTTTTGACCGTCTCAACGAATAAACCAACGTTTCATGTTGATGCATTACACCGAAATCGGGTGTATTTCTTATGGCATTTCATTAGTCTTTGCGAATGGTTTGTTATGTCGTCGGTTTTACTCTATATGCAAGTCCATAGGAAAACATTCACCACAAATGGCACGTTTGTATTCTATTTATTGCTACTAGACTCGATCCTATGGCCACAACTATGGCTAAAGTACTTTGTTAACGTTCGAAATCAATCAAACAATCTAGATGACAATAGATATTTGCCGCCAGGCTTAAAAGGAGTAAATTCGCAAAAATAAACAAGGCGGCTCCATAGCTCAGTTGGTTAGAGCGCCAGTCTAGTAAACTGGAGGTCACGAGTTCGAATCTCGTTGGAGCCTTTTTCACAAAATTTCAATTTTTAACCTTTCTTTTGACCGTCTCAACGAATAAACCAACGTTTCATGTTGATGCATTACACCGAAATCGGGTGTATTTCTTATGGCATTTTATTAGTCTTTGCGAATGGTTTGTTATGTCGTCGGTTTTACTCTATATGCAAGTCCATAGGAAAACATTCACCACAAATGGCACGTTTGTATTCTATTTATTGCTACTAGACTCGATCCTATGGCCACAACTATGGCTAAAGTACTTTGTTAACGTTCGAAATCAATCAAACAATCTAGATGACAATAGATATTTGCCGCCAGGCTTAAAAGGAGTAAATTCGCAAAAATGAACAAGGCGGCTCCATAGCTCAGTTCGTTAGAGCGCCAGTCTAGTAAACTGGAGGTCACGAGTTCGAATCTCGTTGGAGCCTTTTTCACAAAATTTCAATTTTTAACCTTTCTTTTGACCGTCTCAACGAATAAACCAACGTTTCATGTTGATGCATTACACCGAAATCGGGTGTATTTCTTATGGCATTTTATTAGTCTTTGCGAATGGTTTGTTATGTCGTCGGTTTTACTCTATATGCAAGTCCATAGGAAAACATTCACCACAAATGGCACGTTTGTATTCTATTTATTGCTACTAGACTCGATCCTATGGCCACAACTATGGCTAAAGTACTTTGTTAACGTTCGAAATCAATCAAACAATCTAGATGACAATAGATATTTGCCGCCAGGCTTAAAAGGAGTAAATTCGCAAAAATAAACAAGGCGGCTCCATAGCTCAGTTGGTTAGAGCGCCAGTCTAGTAAACTGGAGGTCACGAGTTCGAATCTCGTTGGAGCCTTTTTCACAACGTCTCAATGTTCACTCTATTTTGACCAGCATCTAGAGGCTCAGCTGTCGAATTTGTCTGATATGCTCATTCATAATTATATTACACACGGAAAATGGTCGGTGGAGGAATTTTCCATTTGATCAGTCTTGAGCATCAATTTTATTCGCACATGTCTGTGGATGAAGTGTCATATTGACTTCTTTTTCTTCAGAATGGAAAAGGCCAAGCCAGCAAACCGTGGGCGCACAGTTTGTATCCATCAACACCAGAAGATATTAAAACAGTCATTAGAAGCGAGAAAATGAGTTCTTGTCTACATGCAACTGATTTTAGATTATACAATGCATCTTTTCTACGTTTAAATGCACATTTGCTGTCGTTATTTTTTTTCTTTTTTTATATAATTGTTTGCATCGTATGCATTGCTTCACTCTAGTTGGATTTCTATTTAGCAAATACAAAAAGTTATAGTATTTAACCATTTTGCAAACTCGTTTTAACACATAGTCTCTCCAGGCATGGCATAGATTCAACTATCCCACCATGCAAGTTACACCTTACTTTGAATATCAAACATGTATCACTTTGCTCATTCTGGTCCGATCGAAGTACTTCAAAGGAACGAGCAGACACATTTCCTCGACAACTATTAAATATAAATAGATAACATCATGAGAAACGAATTGCATTAAATAATAAAAACGACTGCTTAATCACTTAGCGAAGCGCTTAAAGTCTTGGAAACTACAAGACGTGAATGGCCGAAATGTTGGTTGACGAAATGAATATGGCCATCCATGGCCATGGGTTAATTGATTTCTTCTGGGTACGTGCACATGTTGTATATATAATATGACCAGATAAATCAATAATGATGTACTGTTTATTCATGTAAGGTACGAAGAGGATATTTCCCATTAGCGATAAGTGCTCAATTCAGCCACACTAAAGTACTTCCAGTATCAAATCAGTAAATTAGTATTTTTCTGCCAAAGCGAAAGTTAGCGTTTTGCCAGTTTATATCTCAGAGATAAATATATTAAATTCACGAATCCCAACAACACGGCTCCATAGCTCAGTTGGTTAGAGCGCCAGTCTAGTAAACCGGAGGTCACGAGTTCGAATCTCGTTGGAGCCTTTTTCACAAAATTTCAATTTTTAACCTTTCTTTTGACCGTCTCAACGAATAAACCAACGTTTCATGTTGATGCATTACACCGAAATCGGGTGTATTTCTTATGGCATTTTATTAGTCTTTGCGAATGGTTTGTTATGTCGTCTGTTTTACTCTATATGCAAGTCCATAGGAAAACATTCACCACAAATGGCACGTTTGTATTCTATTTATTGCTACTAGACTCGATCCTATGGCCACAACTATGGCTAAAGTACTTTGTTAACGTTCGAAATCAATCAAACAATCTAGATGACAATAGATATTTGCCGCCAGGCTTAAAAGGAGTAAATTCGCAAAAATAAACAAGGCGGCTCCATAGCTCAGTTGGTTAGAGCGCCAGTCTAGTAAACTGGAGGTCACGAGTTCGAATCTCGTTGGAGCCTTTTTCACAACGTCTCAATGTTCACTTTATTTTGACCAGCATCTAGAGGCTCAGCTGTCGAATTTGTCTGATATGCTCATTCATAATTATATTACACACGGAAAATGGTCGGTGGAGGAATTTTCCATTTGATCAGTCTTGAGCATCAATTTTATTCGCACATGTCTGTGGATGAAGTGTCATGCTGACTTCTTTTTCTTCAGAATGGAAAAGGCCAAGCCAGCAAACCGTGGGCGCACAGTTTGTATCCATCAACACCAGAAGATATTAAAACAGTCATTAGAAGCGAGGAAATGAGTTCTTGTCTACATGCAACTGATTTTAGATTATACAATGCATCTTTTCTACGTTTAAATGCACATTTGCTGTCGTTATTTTTTTTCTTTTTTTATATAATTGTTTGCATCGTATGCATTGCTTCACTCCAGTTGGATTTCTATTTAGCAAATACAAAAAGTTATAGTATTTAACCATTTTGCAAACTCGTTTTAACACATAGTCTCTCCAGGCATGGCATAGATTCAACTATCCCACCATGCAAGTTACACCTTACTTTGAATATCAAACATGTATCACTTTGCTCATTCTGGTCCGATCGAAGTACTTCAAAGGAACGAGCAGACACATTTCCTCGACAACTATTAAATATAAATAGATAACATCATGAGAAACGAATTGCATTAAATAATAAAAACGACTGCTTAATCACTTAGCGAAGCGCTTAAAGTCTTGGAAACTACAAGACGTGAATGGCCGAAATGTTGGTTGACGAAATGAATATGGCCATGACCATGGGTTAATTGATTTCTTCTGGGTACGTGCACATGTTGTATATATAATATGACCAGATAAATCAATAATGATGTACTGTTTATTCATGTAAGGTACGAAGAGGATATTTCCCATCAGCGATAAGTGCTCAATTCAGCCACACTAAAGTACTTCCAGTATCAAATCAGCAAATTGGTATTTTTCTGCCAAAGCGAAAGTTAGCGTTTTGCCAGTTTATATCTCAGAGATAAATATATTAAATTCACGAAACCCAACAACACGGCTCCATAGCTCAGTTGGTTAGAGCGCCAGTCTAGTAAACTGGAGGTCACGAGTTCTCGTTGGAGCCTTTTTCACAAAATTTCAATTTTTAACCTTTCTTTTGACCGTCTCAACGAATAAACCAACGTTTCATGTTGATGCATTACACCGAAATCGGGTGTATTTCTTATGGCATTTTATTAGTCTTTGCGAATGGTTTGTTATGTCGTCGGTTTTACTCTATATGCAAGTCCATAGGAAAACATTCACCACAAATGGCACGTTTGTATTCTATTTATTGCTACTAGACTCGATCCTATGGCCACAACTATGGCTAAAGTACTTTGTTAACGTTCGAAATCAATCAAACAATCTAGATGACAATAGATATTTGCCGCCAGGCTTAAAAGGAGTAAATTCGCAAAAAATAAACAAGGCGGCTCCATAGCTCAGTTGGTTAGAGCGCCAGTCTAATAAACTGGAGGTCACGAGTTCGAATCTCGTTGGAGCCTTTTTCACAACGTCTCAATGTTCACTCTATTTTGACCAGCATCTAGAGGCTCAGCTGTCGAATTTGTCTGATATGCTCATTCATAATTATATTACACACGGAAAATGGTCGGTGGAGGAATTTTCCATTTGATCAGTCTTGAGCATCAATTTTATTCGCACATGTCTGTGGATGAAGTGTCATGCTGACTTCTTTTTCTTCAGAATGGAAAAGGCCAAGCCAGCAAACCGTGGGCGCACAGTTTGTATCCATCAACACCAGAAGATATTAAAACAGTCATTAGAAGCGAGGAAATGAGTTCTTGTCTACATGCAACTGATTTTAGATTATACAATGCATCTTTTCTACGTTTAAATGCACATTTGCTGTCGTTATTTTTTTTCTTTTTTTATATAATTGTTTGCATCGTATGCATTGCTTCACTCTAGTTGGATTTCTATTTAGCAAATACAAAAAGTTATAGTATTTAACCATTTTGCAAACTCGTTTTAACACATAGTCTCTCCAGGCATGGCATAGATTCAACTATCCCACCATGCAAGTTACACCTTACTTTGAATATCAAACATGTATCACTTTGCTCATTCTGGTCCGATCGAAGTACTTCAAAGGAACGAGCAGACACATTTCCTCGACAACTATTAAATATAAATAGATAACATCATGAGAAACGAATTGCATTAAATAATAAAAACGACTGCTTAATCACTTAGCGAAGCGCTTAAAGTCTTGGAAACTACAAGACGTGAATGGCCGAAATGTTGGTTGACGAAATGAATATGGCCATGGCCATGGGTTAATTGATTTCTTCTGGGTACGTGCACATGTTGTATATATAATATGACCAGATAAATCAATAATGATGTACTGTTTATTCATGTAAGGTACGAAGAGGATATTTCCCATTAGCGATAAGTGCTCAATTCAGCCACACTAAAGTACTTCCAGTATCAAATCAGTAAATTAGTATTTTTCTGCCAAAGCGAAAGTTAGCGTTTTGCCAGTTTATATCTCAGAGATAAATATATTAAATTCACGAATCCCAACAACACGGCTCCATAGCTCAGTTGGTTAGAGCGCCACTCTAGTAAACTGGAGGTCACGAGTTCGAATCTCGTTATAGCCTTTTTCACAAAATTTCAATTTTTAACCTTTCTTTTGACCGTCTCAACGAATAAACCAACGTTTCATGTTGATGCATTACACCGAAATCGGGTGTATTTCTTATGGCATTTTATTAGTCTTTGCGAATGGTTTGTTATGTCGTCGGTTTTACTCTATATGCAAGTCCATAGGAAAACATTCACCACAAATGGCACGTTTGTATTCTATTTATTGCTACTAGACTCGATCCTATGGCCACAACTATGGCTAAAGTACTTTGTTAACGTTCGAAATCAATCAAACAATCTAGATGACAATAGATATTTGCCGCCAGGCTTAAAAGGAGTAAATTCGCAAAAATAAACAAGGCGGCTCCATAGCTCAGTTGGTTAGAGCGCCAGTCTAGTAAACTGGAGGTCACGAGTTCGAATCTCGTTGGAGCCTTTTTCACAACGTCTCAATGTTCACTCTATTTTGATCAGCATCTAGAGGCTCAGCTGTCGAATTTGTCTGATATGCTCATTCATAATTATATTACACACGGAAAATGGTCGGTGGAGGAATTTTCCATTTGATCAGTCTTGAGCATCAATTTTATTCGCACATGTCTGTGGATGAAGTGTCATGCTGACTTCTTTTTCTTCAGAATGGAACGTGCACATGTTGTATATATAATATGACCAGATAAATCAATAATGATGTACTGTTTATTCATGTAAGGTACGAAGAGGATATTTCCCATTAGCGATAAGTGCTCAATTCAGCCACACTAAAGTACTTCCAGTATCAAATCAGTAAATTAGTATTTTTCTGCCAAAGCGAAAGTTAGCGTTTTGCCAGTTTATATCTCAGAGATAAATATATTAAATTCACGAATCCCAACAACACGGCTCCATAGCTCAGTTGGTTAGAGCGCCACTCTAGTAAACTGGAGGTCACGAGTTCGAATCTCGTTATAGCCTTTTTCACAAAATTTCAATTTTTAACCTTTCTTTTGACCGTCTCAACGAATAAACCAACGTTTCATGTTGATGCATTACACCGAAATCGGGTGTATTTCTTATGGCATTTTATTAGTCTTTGCGAATGGTTTGTTATGTCGTCGGTTTTACTCTATATGCAAGTCCATAGGAAAACATTCACCACAAATGGCACGTTTGTATTCTATTTATTGCTACTAGACTCGATCCTATGGCCACAACTATGGCTAAAGTACTTTGTTAACGTTCGAAATCAATCAAACAATCTAGATGACAATAGATATTTGCCGCCAGGCTTAAAAGGAGTAAATTCGCAAAAATAAACAAGGCGGCTCCATAGCTCAGTTGGTTAGAGCGCCAGTCTAGTAAACTGGAGGTCACGAGTTCGAATCTCGTTGGAGCCTTTTTCACAACGTCTCAATGTTCACTTTATTTTGATCAGCATCTAGAGGCTCAGCTGTCGAATTTGTCTGATATGCTCATTCATAATTATATTACACACGGAAAATGGTCGGTGGAGGAATTTTCCATTTGATCAGTCTTGAGCATCAATTTTATTCGCACATGTCTGTGGATGAAGTGTCATGCTGACTTCTTTTTCTTCAGAATGGAAAAGGCCAAGCCAGCAAACCGTGGGCGCACAGTTTGTATCCATCAACACCAGAAGATATTAAAACAGTCATTAGAAGCGAGGAAATGAGTTCTTGTCTACATGCAACTGATTTTAGATTATACAATGCATCTTTTCTACGTTTAAATGCACATTTGCTGTCGTTATTTTTTTTCTTTTTTTATATAATTGTTTGCATCGTATGCATTGCTTCACTCTAGTTGGATTTCTATTTAGCAAATACAAAAAGTTATAGTATTTAACCATTTTGCAAACTCGTTTTAACACATAGTCTCTCCAGGCATGGCATAGATTCAACTATCCCACCATGCAAGTTACACCTTACTTTGAATATCAAACATGTATCACTTTGCTCATTCTGGTCCGATCGAAGTACTTCAAAGGAACGAGCAGACACATTTCCTCGACAACTATTAAATATAAATAGATAACATCATGAGAAACGAATTGCATTAAATAATAAAAACGACTGCTTAATCACTTAGCGAAGCGCTTAAAGTCTTGGAAACTACAAGACGTGAATGGCCGAAATGTTGGTTGACGAAATGAATATGGCCATGGCCATGGGTTAATTGATTTCTTCTGGGTACGTGCACATGTTGTATATATAATATGACCAGATAAATCAATAATGATGTACTGTTTATTCATGTAAGGTACGAAGAGGATATTTCCCATTAGCGATAAGTGCTCAATTCAGCCACACTAAAGTACTTCCAGTATCAAATCAGTAAATTAGTATTTTTCTGCCAAAGCGAAAGTTAGCGTTTTGCCAGTTTATATCTCAGAGATAAATATATTAAATTCACGAATTCCAACAACACGGCTCCATAGCTCAGTTGGTTAGAGCGCCACTCTAGTAAACTGGAGGTAACGAGTTCGAATCTCGTTATAGCCTTTTTCACAAAATTTCAATTTTTAACCTTTCTTTTGACCGTCTCAACGAATAAACCAACGTTTCATGTTGATGCATTACACCGAAATCGGGTGTATTTCTTATGGCATTTTATTAGTCTTTGCGAATGGTTTGTTATGTCGTCGGTTTTACTCTATATGCAAGTCCATAGGAAAACATTCACCACAAATGGCACGTTTGTATTCTATTTATTGCTACTAGACTCGATCCTATGGCCACAACTATGGCTAAAGTACTTTGTTAACGTTCGAAATCAATCAAACAATCTAGATGACAATAGATATTTGCCGCCAAGCTTAAAAGGAGTAAATTCGCAAAAATAAACAAGGCGGCTCCATAGCTCAGTTGGTTAGAGCGCCAGTCTAGTAAACTGGAGGTCACGAGTTCGAATCTCGTTGGAGCCTTTTTCACAACGTCTCAATGTTCACTTTATTTTGATCAGCATCTAGAGGCTCAGCTGTCGAATTTGTCTGATATGCTCATTCATAATTATATTACACACGGAAAATGGTCGGTGGAGGAATTTTCCATTTGATCAGTCTTGAGCATCAATTTTATTCGCACATGTCTGTGGATGAAGTGTCATGCTGACTTCTTTTTCTTCAGAATGGAAAAGGCCAAGCCAGCAAACCGTGGGCGCACAGTTTGTATCCATCAACACCAGAAGATATTAAAACAGTCATTAGAAGCGAGGAAATGAGTTCTTGTCTACATGCAACTGATTTTAGATTATACAATGCATCTTTTCTACGTTTAAATGCACATTTGCTGTCGTTATTTTTTTTCTTTTTTTATATAATTGTTTGCATCGTATGCATTGCTTCACTCTAGTTGGATTTCTATTTAGCAAATACAAAAAGTTATAGTATTTAACCATTTTGCAAACTCGTTTTAACACATAGTCTCTCCAGGCATGGCATAGATTCAACTATCCCACCATGCAAGTTACACCTTACTTTGAATATCAAACATGTATCACTTTGCTCATTCTGGTCCGATCGAAGTACTTCAAAGGAACGAGCAGACACATTTCCTCGACAACTATTAAATATAAATAGATAACATCATGAGAAACGAATTGCATTAAATAATAAAAACGACTGCTTAATCACTTAGCGAAGCGCTTAAAGTCTTGGAAACTACAAGACGTGAATGGCCGAAATGTTGGTTGACGAAATGAATATGGCCATGACCATGGGTTAATTGATTTCTTCTGGGTACGTGCACATGTTGTATATATAATATAACCAGATAAATCAATAATGATGTACTGTTTATTCATGTAAGGTACGAAGAGGATATTTCCCATCAGCGATAAGTGCTCAATTCAGCCACACTAAAGTACTTCCAGTATCAAATCAGCAAATTAGTATTTTTCTGCCAAAGCGAAAGTTAGCGTTTTGCCAGTTTATATCTCAGAGATAAATATATTAAATTCACGAAACCCAACAACACGGCTCCATAGCTCAGTTGGTTAGAGCGCCAGTCTAGTAAACTGGAGGTCACGAGTTCTCGTTGGAGCCTTTTTCACAAAATTTCAATTTTTAACCTTTCTTTTGACCGTCTCAACGAATAAACCAACGTTTCATGTTGATGCATTACACCGAAATCGGGTGTATTTCTTATGGCATTTTATTAGTCTTTGCGAATGGTTTGTTATGTCGTCGGTTTTACTCTATATGCAAGTCCATAGGAAAACATTCACCACAAATGGCACGTTTGTATTCTATTTATTGCTACTAGACTCGATCCTATGGCCACAACTATGGCTAAAGTACTTTGTTAACGTTCGAAATCAATCAAACAATCTAGATGACAATAGATATTTGCCGCCAGGCTTAAAAGGAGTAAATTCGCAAAAATAAACAAGGCGGCTCCATAGCTCAGTTGGTTAGAGCGCCAGTCTAGTAAACTGGAGGTCACGAGTTCGAATCTCGTTGGAGCCTTTTTCACAACGTCTCAATGTTCACTTTATTTTGATCAGCATCTAGAGGCTCAGCTGTCGAATTTGTCTGATATGCTCATTCATAATTATATTACACACGGAAAATGGTCGGTGGAGGAATTTTCCATTTGATCAGTCTTGAGCATCAATTTTATTCGCACATGTCTGTGGATGAAGTGTCATGCTGACTTCTTTTTCTTCAGAATGGAAAAGGCCAAGCCAGCAAACCGTGGGCGCACAGTTTGTATCCATCAACACCAGAAGATATTAAAACAGTCATTAGAAGCGAGGAAATGAGTTCTTGTCTACATGCAACTGATTTTAGATTATACAATGCATCTTTTCTACGTTTAAATGCACATTTGCTGTCGTTATTTTTTTTCTTTTTTTATATAATTGTTTGCATCGTATGCATTGCTTCACTCTAGTTGGATTTCTATTTAGCAAATACAAAAAGTTATAGTATTTAACCATTTTGCAAACTCGTTTTAACACATAGTCTCTCCAGGCATGGCATAGATTCAACTATCCCACCATGCAAGTTACACCTTACTTTGAATATCAAACATGTATCACTTTGCTCATTCTGGTCCGATCGAAGTACTTCAAAGGAACGAGCAGACACATTTCCTCGACAACTATTAAATATAAATAGATAACATCATGAGAAACGAATTGCATTAAATAATAAAAACGACTGCTTAATCACTTAGCGAAGCGCTTAAAGTCTTGGAAACTACAAGACGTGAATGGCCGAAATGTTGGTTGACGAAATGAATATGGCCATGACCATGGGTTAATTGATTTCTTCTGGGTACGTGCACATGTTGTATATATAATATGACCAGATAAATCAATAATGATGTACTGTTTATTCATGTAAGGTACGAAGAGGATATTTCCCATCAGCGATAAGTGCTCAATTCAGCCACACTAAAGTACTTCCAGTATCAAATCAGCAAATTAGTATTTTTCTGCCAAAGCGAAAGTTAGCGTTTTGCCAGTTTATATCTCAGAGATAAATATATTAAATTCACGAAACCCAACAACACGGCTCCATAGCTCAGTTGGTTAGAGCGCCAGTCTAGTAAACTGGAGGTCACGAGTTCGAATCTCGTTGGAGCCTTTTTCACAACGTCTCAATGTTCACTCTATTTTGACCAGCATCTAGAGGCTCAGCTGTCGAATTTGTCTGATATGCTCATTCATAATTATATTACACACGGAAAATGGTCGGTGGAGGAATTTTCCATTTGATCAGTCTTGAGCATCAATTTTATTCGCACATGTCTGTGGATGAAGTGTCATGCTGACTTCTTTTTCTTCAGAATGGAAAAGGCCAAGCCAGCAAACCGTGGGCGCACAGTTTGTATCCATCAACACCAGAAGATATTAAAACAGTCATTAGAAGCGAGGAAATGAGTTATTGTCTACATGCAACTGATTTTAGATTATACAATGCATCTTTTCTACGTTTAAATGCACATTTGCTGTCGTTATTTTTTTTCTTTTTTTATATAATTGTTTGCATCGTATGCATTGCTTCACTCTAGTTGGATTTCTATTTAGCAAATACAAAAAGTTATAGTATTTAACCATTTTGCAAACTCGTTTTAACACATAGTCTCTCCAGGCATGGCATAGATTCAACTATCCCACCATGCAAGTTACACCTTACTTTGAATATCAAACATGTATCACTTTGCTCATTCTGGTCCGATCGAAGTACTTCAAAGGAACGAGCAGACACATTTCCTCGACAACTATTAAATATAAATAGATAACATCATGAGAAACGAATTGCATTAAATAATAAAAACGACTGCTTAATCACTTAGCGAAGCGCTTAAAGTCTTGGAAACTACAAGACGTGAATGGCCGAAATGTTGGTTGACGAAATGAATATGGCCATGACCATGGGTTAATTGATTTCTTCTGGGTACGTGCACATGTTGTATATATAATATGACCAGATAAATCAATAATGATGTACTGTTTATTCATGTAAGGTACGAAGAGGATATTTCCCATCAGCGATAAGTGCTCAATTCAGCCACACTAAAGTACTTCCAGTATCAAATCAGCAAATTAGTATTTTTCTGCCAAAGCGAAAGTTAGCGTTTTGCCAGTTTATATCTCAGAGATAAATATATTAAATTCACGAAACCCAACAACACGGCTCCATAGCTCAGTTGGTTAGAGCGCCAGTCTAGTAAACTGGAGGTCACGAGTTCTCGTTGGAGCCTTTTTCACAAAATTTCAATTTTTAACCTTTCTTTTGACCGTCTCAACGAATAAACCAACGTTTCATGTTGATGCATTACACCGAAATCGGGTGTATTTCTTATGGCATTTCATTAGTCTTTGCGAATGGTTTGTTATGTCGTCGGTTTTACTCTATATGCAAGTCCATAGGAAAACATTCACCACGAATGGCACGTTTGTATTCTATTTATTGCTACTAGACTCGATCCTATGGCCACAACTATGGCTAAAGTACTTTGTTAACGTTCGAAATCAATCAAACAATCTAGATGACAATAGATATTTGCCGCCAGGCTTAAAAGGAGTAAATTCGCAAAAATAAACAAGGCGGCTCCATAGCTCAGTTGGTTAGAGCGCCAGTCTAGTAAACTGGAGGTCACGAGTTCGAATCTCGTTGGAGCCTTTTTCACAACGTCTCAATGTTCACTCTATTTTGACCAGCATCTAGAGGCTCAGCTGTCGAATTTGTCTGATATGCTCATTCATAATTATATTACACACGGAAAATGGTCGGTGGAGGAATTTTCCATTTGATCAGTCTTGAGCATCAATTTTATTCGCACATGTCTGTGGATGAAGTGTCATGCTGACTTCTTTTTCTTCAGAATGGAAAAGGCCAAGCCAGCAAACCGTGGGCGCACAGTTTGTATCCATCAACACCAGAAGATATTAAAACAGTCATTAGAAGCGAGGAAATGAGTTATTGTCTACATGCAACTGATTTTAGATTATACAATGCATCTTTTCTACGTTTAAATGCACATTTGCTGTCGTTATTTTTTTTCTTTTTTTATATAATTGTTTGCATCGTATGCATTGCTTCACTCTAGTTGGATTTCTATTTAGCAAATACAAAAAGTTATAGTATTTAACCATTTTGCAAACTCGTTTTAACACATAGTCTCTCCAGGCATGGCATAGATTCAACTATCCCACCATGCAAGTTACACCTTACTTTGAATATCAAACATGTATCACTTTGCTCATTCTGGTCCGATCGAAGTACTTCAAAGGAACGAGCAGACACATTTCCTCGACAACTATTAAATATAAATAGATAACATCATGAGAAACGAATTGCATTAAATAATAAAAACGACTGCTTAATCACTTAGCGAAACGCTTAAAGTCTTGGAAACTACAAGACGTGAATGGCCGAAATGTTGGTTGACGAAATGAATATGGCCATGACCATGGGTTAATTGATTTCTTCTGGGTACGTGCACATGTTGTATATATAATATGACCAGATAAATCAATAATGATGTACTGTTTATTCATGTAAGGTACGAAGAGGATATTTCCCATCAGCGATAAGTGCTCAATTCAGCCACACTAAAGTACTTCCAGTATCAAATCAGCAAATTAGTATTTTTCTGACAAAGCGAAAGTTAGCGTTTTGCCAGTTTATATCTCAGAGATAAATATATTAAATTCACGAAACCCAACAACACGGCTCCATAGCTCAGTTGGTTAGAGCGCCAGTCTAGTAAACTGGAGGTCACGAGTTCTCGTTGGAGCCTTTTTCACAAAATTTCAATTTTTAACCTTTCTTTTGACCGTCTCAACGAATAAACCAACGTTTCATGTTGATGCATTACACCGAAATCGGGTGTATTTCTTATGGCATTTTATTAGTCTTTGCGAATGGTTTGTTATGTCGTCGGTTTTACTCTATATGCAAGTCCATAGGAAAACATTCACCACAAATGGCACGTTTGTATTCTATTTATTGCTACTAGACTCGATCCTATGGCCACAACTATGGCTAAAGTACTTTGTTAGCGTTCGAAATCAATCAAACAATCTAGATGACAATAGATATTTGCCGCCAGGCTTAAAAGGAGTAAATTCGCAAAAATAAACAAGGCGGCTCCATAGCTCAGTTGGTTAGAGCGCCAGTCTAGTAAACTGGAGGTCACGAGTTCGAATCTCGTTGGAGCCTTTTTCACAACGTCTCAATGTTCACTCTATTTTGACCAGCATCTAGAGGCTCAGCTGTCGAATTTGTCTGATATGCTCATTCATAATTATATTACACACGGAAAATGGTCGGTGGAGGAATTTTCCATTTGATCAGTCTTGAGCATCAATTTTATTCGCACATGTCTGTGGATGAAGTGTCATGCTGACTTCTTTTTCTTCAGAATGGAAAAGGCCAAGCCAGCAAACCGTGGGCGCACAGTTTGTATCCATCAACACCAGAAGATATTAAAACAGTCATTAGAAGCGAGGAAATGAGTTCTTGTCTACATGCAACTGATTTTAGATTATACAATGCATCTTTTCTACGTTTAAATGCACATTTGCTGTCGTTATTTTTTTTCTTTTTTTATATAATTGTTTGCATCGTATGCATTGCTTCACTCTAGTTGGATTTCTATTTAGCAAATACAAAAAGTTATAGTATTTAACCATTTTGCAAACTCGTTTTAACACATAGTCTCTCCAGGCATGGCATAGATTCAACTATCCCACCATGCAAGTTACACCTTACTTTGAATATCAAACATGTATCACTTTGCTCATTCTGGTCCGATCGAAGTACTTCAAAGGAACGAGCAGACACATTTCCTCGACAACTATTAAATATAAATAGATAACATCATGAGAAACGAATTGCATTAAATAATAAAAACGACTGCTTAATCACTTAGCGAAGCGCTTAAAGTCTTGGAAACTACAAGACGTGAATGGCCGAAATGTTGGTTGACGAAATGAATATGGCCATGACCATGGGTTAATTGATTTCTTCTGGGTACGTGCACATGTTGTATATATAATATGACCAGATAAATCAATAATGATGTACTGTTTATTCATGTAAGGTACGAAGAGGATATTTCCCATTAGCGATAAGTGCTCAATTCAGCCACACTAAAGTACTTCCAGTATCAAATCAGTAAATTAGTATTTTTCTGCCAAAGCGAAAGTTAGCGTTTTGCCAGTTTATATCTCAGAGATAAATATATTAAATTCACGAATCCCAACAACACGGCTCCATAGCTCAGTTGGTTAGAGCGCCAGTCTAGTAAACTGGAGGTCACGAGTTCGAATCTCGTTGGAGCCTTTTTCACAAAATTTCAATTTTTAACCTTTCTTTTGATCGTCTCAACGAATAAACCAACGTTTCATGTTGATGCATTACACCGAAATCGGGTGTATTTCTTATGGCATTTTATTAGTCTTTGCGAATGGTTTGTTATGTCGTCGGTTTTACTCTATATGCAAGTCCATAGGAAAACATTCACCACAAATGGCACGTTTGTATTCTATTTATTGCTACTAGACTCGATCCTATGGCCACAACTATGGCTAAAGTACTTTGTTAACGTTCGAAATCAATCAAACAATCTAGATGACAATAGATATTTGCCGCCAGGCTTAAAAGGAGTAAATTCGCAAAAATAAACAAGGCGGCTCCATAGCTCAGTTGGTTAGAGCGCCAGTCTAGTAAACTGGAGGTCACGAGTTCGAATCTCGTTGGAGCCTTTTTCACAACGTCTCAATGTTCACTTTATTTTGACCAGCAACTAGAGGCTCAGCTGTCGAATTTGTCTGATATGCTCATTCATAATTATATTACACACGGAAAATGGTCGGTGGAGGAATTTTCCATTTGATCAGTCTTGAGCATCAATTTTATTCGCACATGTCTGTGGATGAAGTGTCATGCTGACTTCTTTTTCTTCAGAATGGAAAAGGCCAAGCCAGCAAACCGTGGGCGCACAGTTTGTATCCATCAACACCAGAAGATATTAAAACAGTCATTAGAAGCGAGGAAATGAGTTCTTGTCTACATGCAACTGATTTTAGATTATACAATGCATCTTTTCTACGTTTAAATGCACATTTGCTGTCGTTATTTTTTTTCTTTTTTTATATAATTGTTTGCATCGTATGCATTGCTTCACTCTAGTTGGATTTCTATTTAGCAAATACAAAAAGTTATAGTATTTAACCATTTTGCAAACTCGTTTTAACACATAGTCTCTCCAGGCATGGCATAGATTCAACTATCCCACCATGCAAGTTACACCTTACTTTGAATATCAAACATGTATCACTTTGCTCATTCTGGTCCGATCGAAGTACTTCAAAGGAACGAGCAGACACATTTCCTCGACAACTATTAAATATAAATAGATAACATCATGAGAAACGAATTGCATTAAATAATAAAAACGACTGCTTAATCACTTAGCGAAGCGCTTAAAGTCTTGGAAACTACAAGACGTGAATGGCCGAAATGTTGGTTGACGAAATGAATATGGCCATGACCATGGGTTAATTGATTTCTTCTGGGTACGTGCACATGTTGTATATATAATATGACCAGATAAATCAATAATGATGTACTGTTTATTCATGTAAGGTACGAAGAGGATATTTCCCATCAGCGATAAGTGCTCAATTCAGCCACACTAAAGTACTTCCAGTATCAAATCAGCAAATTAGTATTTTTCTGCCAAAGCGAAAGTTAGCGTTTTGCCAGTTTATATCTCAGAGATAAATATATTAAATTCACGAAACCCAACAACACGGCTCCATAGCTCAGTTGGTTAGAGCGCCAGTCTAGTAAACTGGAGGTCACGAGTTCTCGTTGGAGCCTTTTTCACAAAATTTCAATTTTTAACCTTTCTTTTGACCGTCTCAACGAATAAACCAACGTTTCATGTTGATGCATTACACCGAAATCGGGTGTATTTCTTATGGCATTTCATTAGTCTTTGCGAATGGTTTGTTATGTCGTCGGTTTTACTCTATATGCAAGTCCATAGGAAAACATTCACCACGAATGGCACGTTTGTATTCTATTTATTGCTACTAGACTCGATCCTATGGCCACAACTATGGCTAAAGTACTTTGTTAACGTTCGAAATCAATCAAACAATCTAGATGACAATAGATATTTGCCGCCAGGCTTAAAAGGAGTAAATTCGCAAAAATAAACAAGGCGGCTCCATAGCTCAGTTGGTTAGAGCGCCAGTCTAGTAAACTGGAGGTCACGAGTTCGAATCTCGTTGGAGCCTTTTTCACAACGTCTCAATGTTCACTCTATTTTGACCAGCATCTAGAGGCTCAGCTGTCGAATTTGTCTGATATGCTCATTCATAATAATATTACACACGGAAAATGGTCGGTGGAGGAATTTTCCATTTGATCAGTCTTGAGCATCAATTTTATTCGCACATGTCTGTGGATGAAGTGTCATGCTGACTTCTTTTTCTTCAGAATGGAAAAGGCCAAGCCAGCAAACCGTGGGCGCACAGTTTGTATCCATCAACACCAGAAGATATTAAAACAGTCATTAGAAGCGAGGAAATGAGTTATTGTCTACATGCAACTGATTTTAGATTATACAATGCATCTTTTCTACGTTTAAATGCACATTTGCTGTCGTTATTTTTTTTCTTTTTTTATATAATTGTTTGCATCGTATGCATTGCTTCACTCTAGTTGGATTTCTATTTAGCAAATACAAAAAGTTATAGTATTTAACCATTTTGCAAACTCGTTTTAACACATAGTCTCTCCAGGCATGGCATAGATTCAACTATCCCACCATGCAAGTTACATCTTACTTTGAATATCAAACATGTATCACTTTGCTCATTCTGGTCCGATCGAAGTACTTCAAAGGAACGAGCAGACACATTTCCTCGACAACTATTAAATATAAATAGATAACATCATGAGAAACGAATTGCATTAAATAATAAAAACGACTGCTTAATCACTTAGCGAAGCGCTTAAAGTCTTGGAAACTACAAGACGTGAATGGCCGAAATGTTGGTTGACGAAATGAATATGGCCATGACCATGGGTTAATTGATTTCTTCTGGGTACGTGCACATGTTGTATATATAATATGACCAGATAAATCAATAATGATGTACTGTTTATTCATGTAAGGTACGAAGAGGATATTTCCCATCAGCGATAAGTGCTCAATTCAGCCACACTAAAGTACTTCCAGTATCAAATCAGCAAATTAGTATTTTTCTGACAAAGCGAAAGTTAGCGTTTTGCCAGTTTATATCTCAGAGATAAATATATTAAATTCACGAAACCCAACAACACGGCTCCATAGCTCAGTTGGTTAGAGCGCCAGTCTAGTAAACTGGAGGTCACGAGTTCTCGTTGGAGCCTTTTTCACAAAATTTCAATTTTTAACCTTTCTTTTGACCGTCTCAACGAATAAACCAACGTTTCATGTTGATGCATTACACCGAAATCGGGTGTATTTCTTATGGCATTTTATTAGTCTTTGCGAATGGTTTGTTATGTCGTCGGTTTTACTCTATATGCAAGTCCATAGGAAAACATTCACCACAAATGGCACGTTTGTATTCTATTTATTGCTACTAGACTCGATCCTATGGCCACAACTATGGCTAAAGTACTTTGTTAACGTTCGAAATCAATCAAACAATCTAGATGACAATAGATATTTGCCGCCAGGCTTAAAAGGAGTAAATTCGCAAAAATAAACAAGGCGGCTCCATAGCTCAGTTGGTTAGAGCGCCAGTCTAGTAAACTGGAGGTCACGAGTTCGAATCTCGTTGGAGCCTTTTTCACAACGTCTCAATGTTCACTCTATTTTGACCAGCATCTAGAGGCTCAGCTGTCGAATTTGTCTGATATGCTCATTCATAATTATATTACACACGGAAAATGGTCGGTGGAGGAATTTTCCATTTGATCAGTCTTGAGCATCAATTTTATTCGCACATGTCTGTGGATGAAGTGTCATGCTGACTTCTTTTTCTTCAGAATGGAAAAGGCCAAGCCAGCAAACCGTGGGCGCACAGTTTGTATCCATCAACACCAGAAGATATTAAAACAGTCATTAGAAGCGAGGAAATGAGTTCTTGTCTACATGCAACTGATTTTAGATTATACAATGCATCTTTTCTACGTTTAAATGCACATTTGCTGTCGTTATTTTTTTTCTTTTTTTATATAATTGTTTGCATCATATGCATTGCTTCACTCTAGTTGGATTTCTATTTAGCAAATACAAAAAGTTATAGTATTTAACCATTTTGCAAACTCGTTTTAACACATAGTCTCTCCAGGCATGGCATAGATTCAACTATCCCACCATGCAAGTTACACCTTACTTTGAATATCAAACATGTATCACTTTGCTCATTCTGGTCCGATCGAAGTACTTCAAAGGAACGAGCAGACACATTTCCTCGACAACTATTAAATATAAATAGATAACATCATGAGAAACGAATTGCATTAAATAATAAAAACGACTGCTTAATCACTTAGCGAAGCGCTTAAAGTCTTGGAAACTACAAGACGTGAATGGCCGAAATGTTGGTTGACGAAATGAATATGGCCATGGCCATGGGTTAATTGATTTCTTCTGGGTACGTGCACATGTTGTATATATAATATGACCAGATAAATCAATAATGATGTACTGTTTATTCATGTAAGGTACGAAGAGGATATTTCCCATTAGCGATAAGTGCTCAATTCAGCCACACTAAAGTACTTCCAGTATCAAATCAGTAAATTAGTATTTTTCTGCCAAAGCGAAAGTTAGCGTTTTGCCAGTTTATATCTCAGAGATAAATATATTAAATTCAAGAATCCCAACAACACGGCTCCATAGCTCAGTTGGTTAGAGCGCCAGTCTAGTAAACTGGAGGTCACGAGTTCGAATCTCGTTGGAGCCTTTTTCACAAAATTTCAATTTTTAACCTTTCTTTTGACCGTCTCAACGAATAAACCAACGTTTCATGTTGATGCATTACACCGAAATCGGGTGTATTTCTTATGGCATTTTATTAGTCTTTGCGAATGGTTTGTTATGTCGTCGGTTTTACTCTATATGCAAGTCCATAGGAAAACATTCACCACAAATGGCACGTTTGTATTCTATTTATTGCTACTAGACTCGATCCTATGGCCACAACTATGGCTAAAGTACTTTGTTAACGTTCGAAATCAATCAAACAATCTAGATGACAATAGATATTTGCCGCCAGGCTTAAAAGGAGTAAATTCGCAAAAATAAACAAGGCGGCTCCATAGCTCAGTTGGTTAGAGCGCCAGTCTAGTAAACTGGAGGTCACGAGTTCGAATCTCGTTGGAGCCTTTTTCACAACGTCTCAATGTTCACTCTATTTTGACCAGCATCTAGAGGCTCAGCTGTCGAATTTGTCTGATATGCTCATTCATAATTATATTACACACGGAAAATGGTCGGTGGAGGAATTTTCCATTTGATCAGTCTTGAGCATCAATTTTATTCGCACATGTCTGTGGATGAAGTGTCATGCTGACTTCTTTTTCTTCAGAATGGAAAAGGCCAAGCCAGCAAACCGTGGGCGCACAGTTTGTATCCATCAACACCAGAAGATATTAAAACAGTCATTAGAAGCGAGGAAATGAGTTCTTGTCTACATGCAACTGATTTTAGATTATACAATGCATCTTTTCTACGTTTAAATGCACATTTGCTGTCGTTATTTTTTTTCTTTTTTTATATAATTGTTTGCATCGTATGCATTGCTTCACTCTAGTTGGATTTCTATTTAGCAAATACAAAAAGTTATAGTATTTAACCATTTTGCAAACTCGTTTTAACACATAGTCTCTCCAGGCATGGCATAGATTCAACTATCCCACCATGCAAGTTACACCTTACTTTGAATATCAAACATGTATCACTTTGCTCATTCTGGTCCGATCGAAGTACTTCAAAGGAACGAGCAGACACATTTCCTCGACAACTATTAAATATAAATAGATAACATCATGAGAAACGAATTGCATTAAATAATAAAAACGACTGCTTAATCACTTAGCGAAGCGCTTAAAGTCTTGGAAACTACAAGACGTGAATGGCCGAAATGTTGGTTGACGAAATGAATATGGCCATGACCATGGGTTAATTGATTTCTTCTGGGTACGTGCACATGTTGTATATATAATATGACCAGATAAATCAATAATGATGTACTGTTTATTCATGTAAGGTACGAAGAGGATATTTCCCATTAGCGATAAGTGCTCAATTCAGCCACACTAAAGTACTTCCAGTATCAAATCAGTAAATTAGTATTTTTCTGCCAAAGCGAAAGTTAGCGTTTTGCCAGTTTATATCTCAGAGATAAATATATTAAATTCACGAATCCCAACAACACGGCTCCATAGCTCAGTTGGTTAGAGCGCCAGTCTAGTAAACTGGAGGTCACGAGTTCGAATCTCGTTGGAGCCTTTTTCACAAAATTTCAATTTTTAACCTTTCTTTTGATCGTCTCAACGAATAAACCAACGTTTCATGTTGATGCATTACACCGAAATCGGGTGTATTTCTTATGGCATTTTATTAGTCTTTGCGAATGGTTTGTTATGTCGTCGGTTTTACTCTATATGCAAGTCCATAGGAAAACATTCACCACAAATGGCACGTTTGTATTCTATTTATTGCTACTAGACTCGATCCTATGGCCACAACTATGGCTAAAGTACTTTGTTAACGTTCGAAATCAATCAAACAATCTAGATGACAATAGATATTTGCCGCCAGGCTTAAAAGGAGTAAATTCGCAAAAATAAACAAGGCGGCTCCATAGCTCAGTTGGTTAGAGCGCCAGTCTAGTAAACTGGAGGTCACGAGTTCGAATCTCGTTGGAGCCTTTTTCACAACGTCTCAATGTTCACTTTATTTTGACCAGCATCTAGAGGCTCAGCTGTCGAATTTGTCTGATATGCTCATTCATAATTATATTACACACGGAAAATGGTCGGTGGAGGAATTTTCCATTTGATCAGTCTTGAGCATCAATTTTATTCGCACATGTCTGTGGATGAAGTGTCATGCTGACTTCTTTTTCTTCAGAATGGAAAAGGCCAAGCCAGCAAACCGTGGGCGCACAGTTTGTATCCATCAACACCAGAAGATATTAAAACAGTCATTAGAAGCGAGGAAATGAGTTCTTGTCTACATGCAACTGATTTTAGATTATACAATGCATCTTTTCTACGTTTAAATGCACATTTGCTGTCGTTATTTTTTTTCTTTTTTTATATAATTGTTTGCATCGTATGCATTGCTTCACTCTAGTTGGATTTCTATTTAGCAAATACAAAAAGTTATAGTATTTAACCATTTTGCAAACTCGTTTTAACACATAGTCTCTCCAGGCATGGCATAGATTCAACTATCCCACCATGCAAGTTACACCTTACTTTGAATATCAAACATGTATCACTTTGCTCATTCTGGTCCGATCGAAGTACTTCAAAGGAACGAGCAGACACATTTCCTCGACAACTATTAAATATAAATAGATAACATCATGAGAAACGAATTGCATTAAATAATAAAAACGACTGCTTAATCACTTAGCGAAGCGCTTAAAGTCTTGGAAACTACAAGACGTGAATGGCCGAAATGTTGGTTGACGAAATGAATATGGCCATGACCATGGGTTAATTGATTTCTTCTGGGTACGTGCACATGTTGTATATATAATATGACCAGATAAATCAATAATGATGTACTGTTTATTCATGTAAGGTACGAAGAGGATATTTCCCATCAGCGATAAGTGCTCAATTCAGCCACACTAAAGTACTTCCAGTATCAAATCAGCAAATTAGTATTTTTCTGCCAAAGCGAAAGTTAGCGTTTTGCCAGTTTATATCTCAGAGATAAATATATTAAATTCACGAAACCCAACAACACGGCTCCATAGCTCAGTTGGTTAGAGCGCCAGTCTAGTAAACTGGAGGTCACGAGTTCTCGTTGGAGCCTTTTTCACAAAATTTCAATTTTTAACCTTTCTTTTGACCGTCTCAACGAATAAACCAACGTTTCATGTTGATGCATTACACCGAAATCGGGTGTATTTCTTATGGCATTTCATTAGTCTTTGCGAATGGTTTGTTATGTCGTCGGTTTTACTCTATATGCAAGTCCATAGGAAAACATTCACCACGAATGGCACGTTTGTATTCTATTTATTGCTACTAGACTCGATCCTATGGCCACAACTATGGCTAAAGTACTTTGTTAACGTTCGAAATCAATCAAACAATCTAGATGACAATAGATATTTGCCGCCAGGCTTAAAAGGAGTAAATTCGCAAAAATAAACAAGGCGGCTCCATAGCTCAGTTGGTTAGAGCGCCAGTCTAGTAAACTGGAGGTCACGAGTTCGAATCTCGTTGGAGCCTTTTTCACAACGTCTCAATGTTCACTCTATTTTGACCAGCATCTAGAGGCTCAGCTGTCGAATTTGTCTGATATGCTCATTCATAATAATATTACACACGGAAAATGGTCGGTGGAGGAATTTTCCATTTGATCAGTCTTGAGCATCAATTTTATTCGCACATGTCTGTGGATGAAGTGTCATGCTGACTTCTTTTTCTTCAGAATGGAAAAGGCCAAGCCAGCAAACCGTGGGCGCACAGTTTGTATCCATCAACACCAGAAGATATTAAAACAGTCATTAGAAGCGAGGAAATGAGTTATTGTCTACATGCAACTGATTTTAGATTATACAATGCATCTTTTCTACGTTTAAATGCACATTTGCTGTCGTTATTTTTTTTCTTTTTTTATATAATTGTTTGCATCGTATGCATTGCTTCACTCTAGTTGGATTTCTATTTAGCAAATACAAAAAGTTATAGTATTTAACCATTTTGCAAACTCGTTTTAACACATAGTCTCTCCAGGCATGGCATAGATTCAACTATCCCACCATGCAAGTTACATCTTACTTTGAATATCAAACATGTATCACTTTGCTCATTCTGGTCCGATCGAAGTACTTCAAAGGAACGAGCAGACACATTTCCTCGACAACTATTAAATATAAATAGATAACATCATGAGAAACGAATTGCATTAAATAATAAAAACGACTGCTTAATCACTTAGCGAAGCGCTTAAAGTCTTGGAAACTACAAGACGTGAATGGCCGAAATGTTGGTTGACGAAATGAATATGGCCATGACCATGGGTTAATTGATTTCTTCTGGGTACGTGCACATGTTGTATATATAATATGACCAGATAAATCAATAATGATGTACTGTTTATTCATGTAAGGTACGAAGAGGATATTTCCCATCAGCGATAAGTGCTCAATTCAGCCACACTAAAGTACTTCCAGTATCAAATCAGCAAATTAGTATTTTTCTGACAAAGCGAAAGTTAGCGTTTTGCCAGTTTATATCTCAGAGATAAATATATTAAATTCACGAAACCCAACAACACGGCTCCATAGCTCAGTTGGTTAGAGCGCCAGTCTAGTAAACTGGAGGTCACGAGTTCTCGTTGGAGCCTTTTTCACAAAATTTCAATTTTTAACCTTTCTTTTGACCGTCTCAACGAATAAACCAACGTTTCATGTTGATGCATTACACCGAAATCGGGTGTATTTCTTATGGCATTTTATTAGTCTTTGCGAATGGTTTGTTATGTCGTCGGTTTTACTCTATATGCAAGTCCATAGGAAAACATTCACCACAAATGGCACGTTTGTATTCTATTTATTGCTACTAGACTCGATCCTATGGCCACAACTATGGCTAAAGTACTTTGTTAACGTTCGAAATCAATCAAACAATCTAGATGACAATAGATATTTGCCGCCAGGCTTAAAAGGAGTAAATTCGCAAAAATAAACAAGGCGGCTCCATAGCTCAGTTGGTTAGAGCGCCAGTCTAGTAAACTGGAGGTCACGAGTTCGAATCTCGTTGGAGCCTTTTTCACAACGTCTCAATGTTCACTCTATTTTGACCAGCATCTAGAGGCTCAGCTGTCGAATTTGTCTGATATGCTCATTCATAATTATATTACACACGGAAAATGGTCGGTGGAGGAATTTTCCATTTGATCAGTCTTGAGCATCAATTTTATTCGCACATGTCTGTGGATGAAGTGTCATGCTGACTTCTTTTTCTTCAGAATGGAAAAGGCCAAGCCAGCAAACCGTGGGCGCACAGTTTGTATCCATCAACACCAGAAGATATTAAAACAGTCATTAGAAGCGAGAAAATGAGTTCTTGTCTACATGCAACTGATTTTAGATTATACAATGCATCTTTTCTACGTTTAAATGCACATTTGCTGTCGTTATTTTTTTTCTTTTTTTATATAATTGTTTGCATCATATGCATTGCTTCACTCTAGTTGGATTTCTATTTAGCAAATACAAAAAGTTATAGTATTTAACCATTTTGCAAACTCGTTTTAACACATAGTCTCTCCAGGCATGGCATAGATTCAACTATCCCACCATGCAAGTTACACCTTACTTTGAATATCAAACATGTATCACTTTGCTCATTCTGGTCCGATCGAAGTACTTCAAAGGAACGAGCAGACACATTTCCTCGACAACTATTAAATATAAATAGATAACATCATGAGAAACGAATTGCATTAAATAATAAAAACGACTGCTTAATCACTTAGCGAAGCGCTTAAAGTCTTGGAAACTACAAGACGTGAATGGCCGAAATGTTGGTTGACGAAATGAATATGGCCATGGCCATGGGTTAATTGATTTCTTCTGGGTACGTGCACATGTTGTATATATAATATGACCAGATAAATCAATAATGATGTACTGTTTATTCATGTAAGGTACGAAGAGGATATTTCCCATTAGCGATAAGTGCTCAATTCAGCCACACTAAAGTACTTCCAGTATCAAATCAGTAAATTAGTATTTTTCTGCCAAAGCGAAAGTTAGCGTTTTGCCAGTTTATATCTCAGAGATAAATATATTAAATTCAAGAATCCCAACAACACGGCTCCATAGCTCAGTTGGTTAGAGCGCCAGTCTAGTAAACTGGAGGTCACGAGTTCGAATCTCGTTGGAGCCTTTTTCACAAAATTTCAATTTTTAACCTTTCTTTTGACCGTCTCAACGAATAAACCAACGTTTCATGTTGATGCATTACACCGAAATCGGGTGTATTTCTTATGGCATTTTATTAGTCTTTGCGAATGGTTTGTTATGTCGTCGGTTTTACTCTATATGCAAGTCCATAGGAAAACATTCACCACAAATGGCACGTTTGTATTCTATTTATTGCTACTAGACTCGATCCTATGGCCACAACTATGGCTAAAGTACTTTGTTAACGTTCGAAATCAATCAAACAATCTAGATGACAATAGATATTTGCCGCCAGGCTTAAAAGGAGTAAATTCGCAAAAATAAACAAGGCGGCTCCATAGCTCAGTTGGTTAGAGCGCCAGTCTAGTAAACTGGAGGTCACGAGTTCGAATCTCGTTGGAGCCTTTTTCACAACGTCTCAATGTTCACTTTATTTTGACCAGCATCTAGAGGCTCAGCTGTCGAATTTGTCTGATATGCTCATTCATAATTATATTACACACGGAAAATGGTCGGTGGAGGAATTTTCCATTTGATCAGTCTTGAGCATCAATTTTATTCGCACATGTCTGTGGATGAAGTGTCATGCTGACTTCTTTTTCTTCAGAATGGAAAAGGCCAAGCCAGCAAACCGTGGGCGCACAGTTTGTATCCATCAACACCAGAAGATATTAAAACAGTCATTAGAAGCGAGGAAATGAGTTCTTGTCTACATGCAACTGATTTTAGATTATACAATGCATCTTTTCTACGTTTAAATGCACATTTGCTGTCGTTATTTTTTTTCTTTTTTTATATAATTGTTTGCATCGTATGCATTGCTTCACTCTAGTTGGATTTCTATTTAGCAAATACAAAAAGTTATAGTATTTAACCATTTTGCAAACTCGTTTTAACACATAGTCTCTCCAGGCATGGCATAGATTCAACTATCCCACCATGCAAGTTACACCTTACTTTGAATATCAAACATGTATCACTTTGCTCATTCTGGTCCGATCGAAGTACTTCAAAGGAACGAGCAGACACATTTCCTCGACAACTATTAAATATAAATAGATAACATCATGAGAAACGAATTGCATTAAATAATAAAAACGACTGCTTAATCACTTAGCGAAGCGCTTAAAGTCTTGGAAACTACAAGACGTGAATGGCCGAAATGTTGGTTGACGAAATGAATATGGCCATGACCATGGGTTAATTGATTTCTTCTGGGTACGTGCACATGTTGTATATATAATATGACCAGATAAATCAATAATGATGTACTGTTTATTCATGTAAGGTACGAAGAGGATATTTCCCATTAGCGATAAGTGCTCAATTCAGCCACACTAAAGTACTTCCAGTATCAAATCAGCAAATTAGTATTTTTCTGCCAAAGCGAAAGTTAGCGTTTTGCCAGTTTATATCTCAGAGATAAATATATTAAATTCACAAAACCCAACAACACGGCTCCATAGCTCAGTTGGTTAGAGCGCCAGTCTAGTAAACTGGAGGTCACGAGTTCTCGTTGGAGCCTTTTTCACAAAATTTCAATTTTTAACCTTTCTTTTGACCGTCTCAACGAATAAACCAACGTTTCATGTTGATGCATTACACCGAAATCGGGTGTATTTCTTATGGCATTTCATTAGTCTTTGCGAATGGTTTGTTATGTCGTCGGTTTTACTCTATATGCAAGTCCATAGGAAAACATTCACCACGAATGGCACGTTTGTATTCTATTTATTGCTACTAGACTCGATCCTATGGCCACAACTATGGCTAAAGTACTTTGTTAACGTTCGAAATCAATCAAACAATCTAGATGACAATAGATATTTGCCGCCAGGCTTAAAAGGAGTAAATTCGCAAAAATAAACAAGGCGGCTCCATAGCTCAGTTGGTTAGAGCGCCAGTCTAGTAAACTGGAGGTCACGAGTTCGAATCTCGTTGGAGCCTTTTTCACAACGTCTCAATGTTCACTTTATTTTGACCAGCATCTAGAGGCTCAGCTGTCGAATTTGTCTGATATGCTCATTCATAATTATATTACACACGGAAAATGGTCGGTGGAGGAATTTTCCATTTGATCAGTCTTGAGCATCAATTTTATTCGCACATGTCTGTGGATGAAGTGTCATGCTGACTTCTTTTTCTTCAGAATGGAAAAGGCCAAGCCAGCAAACCGTGGGCGCACAGTTTGTATCCATCAACACCAGAAGATATTAAAACAGTCATTAGAAGCGAGGAAATGAGTTCTTGTCTACATGCAACTGATTTTAGATTATACAATGCATCTTTTCTACGTTTAAATGCACATTTGCTGTCGTTATTTTTTTTCTTTTTTTATATAATTGTTTGCATCGTATGCATTGCTTCACTCTAGTTGGATTTCTATTTAGCAAATACAAAAAGTTATAGTATTTAACCATTTTGCAAACTCGTTTTAACACATAGTCTCTCCAGGCATGGCATAGATTCAACTATCCCACCATGCAAGTTACACCTTACTTTGAATATCAAACATGTATCACTTTGCTCATTCTGGTCCGATCGAAGTACTTCAAAGGAACGAGCAGACACATTTCCTCGACAACTATTAAATATAAATAGATAACATCATGAGAAACGAATTGCATTAAATAATAAAAACGACTGCTTAATCACTTAGCGAAGCGCTTAAAGTCTTGGAAACTACAAGACGTGAATGGCCGAAATGTTGGTTGACGAAATGAATATGGCCATGACCATGGGTTAATTGATTTCTTCTGGGTACGTGCACATGTTGTATATATAATATGACCAGATAAATCAATAATGATGTACTGTTTATTCATGTAAGGTACGAAGAGGATATTTCCCATTAGCGATAAGTGCTCAATTCAGCCACACTAAAGTACTTCCAGTATCAAATCAGCAAATTAGTATTTTTCTGCCAAAGCGAAAGTTAGCGTTTTGCCAGTTTATATCTCAGAGATAAATATATTAAATTCACAAAACCCAACAACACGGCTCCATAGCTCAGTTGGTTAGAGCGCCAGTCTAGTAAACTGGAGGTCACGAGTTCTCGTTGGAGCCTTTTTCACAAAATTTCAATTTTTAACCTTTCTTTTGACCGTCTCAACGAATAAACCAACGTTTCATGTTGATGCATTACACCGAAATCGGGTGTATTTCTTATGGCATTTCATTAGTCTTTGCGAATGGTTTGTTATGTCGTCGGTTTTACTCTATATGCAAGTCCATAGGAAAACATTCACCACGAATGGCACGTTTGTATTCTATTTATTGCTACTAGACTCGATCCTATGGCCACAACTATGGCTAAAGTACTTTGTTAACGTTCGAAATCAATCAAACAATCTAGATGACAATAGATATTTGCCGCCAGGCTTAAAAGGAGTAAATTCGCAAAAATAAACAAGGCGGCTCCATAGCTCAGTTGGTTAGAGCGCCAGTCTAGTAAACTGGAGGTCACGAGTTCGAATCTGGTTGGAGCCTTTTTCACAACGTCTCAATGTTCACTTTATTTTGACCAGCATCTAGAGGCTCAGCTGTCGAATTTGTCTGATATGCTCATTCATAATTATATTACACACGGAAAATGGTCGGTGGAGGAATTTTTCATTTGATCAGTCTTGAGCATCAATTTTATTCGCACATGTCTGTGGATGAAGTGTCATGCTGACTTCTTTTTCTTCAGAATGGAAAAGGCCAAACCAGCAAACCGTGGGCGCACAGTGTGTATCCATCAACACCAGAAGATATTAAAACAGTCATTAGAAGCGAGGAAATGAGTTCTTGTCTACATGCAACTGATTTTAGATTATACAATGCATCTTTTCTACGTTTAAATGCACATTTGCTGTCGTTATTTTTTTTCTTTTTTTATATAATTGTTTGCATCGTATGCATTGCAAACTCGTTTTAACACATAGTCTCTCCAGGCATGGCATAGATTCAACTATCCGACCATGCAAGTTACACCTTACTTTGAATATCAAACATGTGTCACTTTGCTCATTCTGGTCCGATCGAAGTACTTCAAAGGAACGAGCAGACACATTTCCTCGACAACTATTAAATATAAATAGATAACATCATGAGAAACGAATTGCATTAAATAATAAAAACGACTGCTTAATCACTTAGCGAAGCGCTTAAAGTCTTGGAAACTACAAGACGTGAATGGCCGAAATGTTGGTTGACGAAATGAATATGGCCATCCATGGCCATGGGTTAATTGATTTCTTCTGGGTACGTGCACATGTTGTATATATAATATGACCAGATAAATCAATAATGATGTACTGTTTATTCATGTAAGGTACGAAGAGGATATTTCCCATTAGTGATAAGTGCTCAATTCAGCCACACTAAAGTACTTCCAGTATCAAATCAGTAAATTAGTATTTTTCTGCCAAAGCGAAAGTTAGCGTTTTGCCAGTTTATATCTCAGAGATAAATATATTAAATTCACGAATCCCAACAACACGGCTCCATAGCTCAGTTGGTTAGAGCGCCAGTCTAGTAAACTGGAGGTCACGAGTTCGAATCTCGTTGGAGCCTTTTTCACAAAATTTCAATTTTTAACCTTTCTTTTGACCGTCTCAACGAATAAACCAACGTTTCATGTTGATGCATTACACCGAAATCTGGTATATTTCTTATGGCATTTTATTAGTCTTTGCGAATGGTTTGTTATGTCGTCGGTTTTACTCTACTGTATATGCAAGTCCATAGGAAAACATTCACCACAAATGGCACGTTTGTATTCTATTTATTGCTACTAGACTCGATCCTATGGCCACACCTATGGCTAAAGTACTTTGTTAACGTTCGAAATCAATCAAACAATCTAGATGACAATAGATATTTGCCGCCAGGCTTAAAAGGAGTAAATTCGCAAAAATAAACAAGGCGGCTCCATAGCTCAGTTGGTTAGAGCGCCAGTCTAGTAAACTGGAGGTCACGAGTTCGAATCTCGTTGGAGCCTTTTTCACAACGTCTCAATGTTCACTCTATTTTGACCAGCATCTAGAGGCTCAGCTGTCGAATTTGTCTGATATGCTCATTCATAATTATATTACACACGGAAAATGGTCGGTGGAGGAATTTTTCATTTGATCAGTCTTGAGCATCAATTTTATTCGCACATGTCTGTGGATGAAGTGTCATGCTGACTTCTTTTTCTTCAGAATGGAAAAGGCCAAACCAGCAAACCGTGGGCGCACAGTGTGTATCCATCAACACCAGAAGATATTAAAACAGTCATTAGAAGCGAGGAAATGAGTTCTTGTCTACATGCAACTGATTTTAGATTATACAATGCATCTTTTCTACGTTTAAATGCACATTTGCTGTCGTTATTTTTTTTCTTTTTTTATATAATTGTTTGCATCGTATGCATTGCTTCACTCCAGTTGGATTTCTATTTAGCAAATACAAAAAGTTATAGTATTTAACCATTTTGCAAACTCGTTTTAACACATAGTCTCTCCAGGCATGGCATAGATTCAACTATCCGACCATGCAAGTTACACCTTACTTTGAATATCAAACATGTGTCACTTTGCTCATTCTGGTCCGATCGAAGTACTTCAAAGGAACGAGCAGACACATTTCCTCGACAACTATTAAATATAAATAGATAACATCATGAGAAACGAATTGCATTAAATAATAAAAACGACTGCTTAATCACTTAGCGAAGCACTTAAAGTCTTGGAAACTACAAGACGTGAATGGCCGAAATGTTGGTTGACGAAATGAATATGGCCATCCATGGCCATGGGTTAATTGATTTCTTCTGGGTACGTGCACATGTTGTATATATAATATGACCAGATAAATCAATAATGATGTACTGTTTATTCATGTAAGGTACGAAGAGGATATTTCCCATTAGCGATAAGTGCTCAATTCAGCCACACTAAAATACTTCCAGTATCAAATCAGTAAATTAGTATTTTTCTGCCAAAGCGAAAGTTAGCGTTTTGCCAGTTTATATCTCAGAGATAAATATATTAAATTCACGAATCCCAATAACACGGCTCCATAGCTCAGTTGGTTAGAGCGCCAGTCTAGTAAACTGGAGGTCACGAGTTCGAATCTCGTTGGAGCCTTTTTCACAAAATTTCAATTTTTAACCTTTCTTTTGACCGTCTCAACGAATAAACCAACGTTTCATGTTGATGCATTACACCGAAATCTGGTATATTTCTTATGGCATTTTATTAGTCTTTGCGAATGGTTTGTTATGTCGTCGGTTTTACTCTACTGTATATGCAAGTCCATAGGAAAACATTCACCACAAATGGCACGTTTGTATTCTATTTATTGCTACTAGACTCGATCCTATGGCCACAACTTTGGCTAAAGTACTTTGTTAACGTTCGAAATCAATCAAACAATCTAGATGACAATAGATATTTGCCGCCAGGCTTAAAAGGAGTAAATTCGCAAAAATAAACAAGGCGGCTCCATAGCTCAGTTGGTTAGAGCGCCAGTCTAGTAAACTGGAGGTCACGAGTTCGAATCTCGTTGGAGCCTTTTTCACAACGTCTCAATGTTCACTCTATTTTGACCAGCATCTAGAGGCTCAGCTGTCGAATTTGTCTGATATGCTCATTCATAATTATATTACACACGGAAAATGGTCGGTGGAGGAATTTTTCATTTGATCAGTCTTGAGCATCAATTTTATTCGCACATGTCTGTGGATGAAGTGTCATGCTGACTTCTTTTTCTTCAGAATGGAAAAGGCCAAACCAGCAAACCGTGGGCGCACAGTGTGTATCCATCAACACCAGAAGATATTAAAACAGTCATTAGAAGCGAGGAAATGAGTTCTTGTCTACATGCAACTGATTTTAGATTATACAATGCATCTTTTCTACGTTTAAATGCACATTTGCTGTCGTTATTTTTTTTCTTTTTTTATATAATTGTTTGCATCGTATGCATTGCTTCACTCTAGTTGGATTTCTATTTAGCAAATACAAAAAGTTATAGTATTTAACCATTTTGCAAACTCGTTTTAACACATAGTCTCTCCAGGCATGGCATAGATTCAACTATCCCACCATGCAAGTTACACCTTACTTTGAATATCAAACATGTATCACTTTGCTCATTCTGGTCCGATCGAAGTACTTCAAAGGAACGAGCAGACACATTTCCTCGACAACTATTAAATATAAATAGATAACATCATGAGAAACGAATTGCATTAAATAATAAAAACGACTGCTTAATCACTTAGCGAAGCGCTTAAAGTCTTGGAAACTACAAGACGTGAATGGCCGAAATGTTGGTTGACGAAATGAATATGGCCATGACCATGGGTTAATTGATTTCTTCTGGGTACGTGCACATGTTGTATATATAATATGACCAGATAAATCAATAATGATGTACTGTTTATTCATGTAAGGTACGAAGAGGATATTTCCCATTAGCGATAAGTGCTCAATTCAGCCACACTAAAGTACTTCCAGTATCAAATCAGCAAATTAGTATTTTTCTGCCAAAGCGAAAGTTAGCGTTTTGCCAGTTTATATCTCAGAGATAAATATATTAAATTCACAAAACCCAACAACACGGCTCCATAGCTCAGTTGGTTAGAGCGCCAGTCTAGTAAACTGGAGGTCACGAGTTCTCGTTGGAGCCTTTTTCACAAAATTTCAATTTTTAACCTTTCTTTTGACCGTCTCAACGAATAAACCAACGTTTCATGTTGATGCATTACACCGAAATCGGGTGTATTTCTTATGGCATTTCATTAGTCTTTGCGAATGGTTTGTTATGTCGTCGGTTTTACTCTATATGCAAGTCCATAGGAAAACATTCACCACGAATGGCACGTTTGTATTCTATTTATTGCTACTAGACTCGATCCTATGGCCACAACTATGGCTAAAGTACTTTGTTAACGTTCGAAATCAATCAAACAATCTAGATGACAATAGATATTTGCCGCCAGGCTTAAAAGGAGTAAATTCGCAAAAATAAACAAGGCGGCTCCATAGCTCAGTTGGTTAGAGCGCCAGTCTAGTAAACTGGAGGTCACGAGTTCGAATCTGGTTGGAGCCTTTTTCACAACGTCTCAATGTTCACTTTATTTTGACCAGCATCTAGAGGCTCAGCTGTCGAATTTGTCTGATATGCTCATTCATAATTATATTACACACGGAAAATGGTCGGTGGAGGAATTTTCCATTTGATCAGTCTTGAGCATCAATTTTATTCGCACATGTCTGTGGATGAAGTGTCATGCTGACTTCTTTTTCTTCAGAATGGAAAAGGCCAAGCCAGCAAACCGTGGGCGCACAGTTTGTATCCATCAACACCAGAAGATATTAAAACAGTCATTAGAAGCGAGGAAATGAGTTCTTGTCTACATGCAACTGATTTTAGATTATACAATGCATCTTTTCTACGTTTAAATGCACATTTGCTGTCGTTATTTTTTTTCTTTTTTTATATAATTGTTTGCATCGTATGCATTGCTTCACTCTAGTTGGATTTCTATTTAGCAAATACAAAAAGTTATAGTATTTAACCATTTTGCAAACTCGTTTTAACACATAGTCTCTCCAGGCATGGCATAGATTCAACTATCCCACCATGCAAGTTACACCTTACTTTGAATATCAAACATGTATCACTTTGCTCATTCTGGTCCGATCGAAGTACTTCAAAGGAACGAGCAGACACATTTCCTCGACAACTATTAAATATAAATAGATAACATCATGAGAAACGAATTGCATTAAATAATAAAAACGACTGCTTAATCACTTAGCGAAGCGCTTAAAGTCTTGGAAACTACAAGACGTGAATGGCCGAAATGTTGGTTGACGAAATGAATATGGCCATGACCATGGGTTAATTGATTTCTTCTGGGTACGTGCACATGTTGTATATATAATATGACCAGATAAATCAATAATGATGTACTGTTTATTCATGTAAGGTACGAAGAGGATATTTCCCATCAGCGATAAGTGCTCAATTCAGCCACACTAAAGTACTTCCAGTATCAAATCAGCAAATTAGTATTTTTCTGACAAAGCGAAAGTTAGCGTTTTGCCAGTTTATATCTCAGAGATAAATATATTAAATTCACGAAACCCAACAACACGGCTCCATAGCTCAGTTGGTTAGAGCGCCAGTCTAGTAAACTGGAGGTCACGAGTTCTCGTTGGAGCCTTTTTCACAAAATTTCAATTTTTAACCTTTCTTTTGACCGTCTCAACGAATAAACCAACGTTTCATGTTGATGCATTACACCGAAATCGGGTGTATTTCTTATGGCATTTTATTAGTCTTTGCGAATGGTTTGTTATGTCGTCGGTTTTACTCTATATGCAAGTCCATAGGAAAACATTCACCACAAATGGCACGTTTGTATTCTATTTATTGCTACTAGATTCGATCCTATGGCCACAACTATGGCTAAAGTACTTTGTTAACGTTCGAAATCAATCAAACAATCTAGATGACAATAGATATTTGCCGCCAGGCTTAAAAGGAGTAAATTCGCAAAAATAAACAAGGCGGCTCCATAGCTCAGTTGGTTAGAGCGCCAGTCTAGTAAACTGGAGGTCACGAGTTCGAATCTCGTTGGAGCCTTTTTCACAACGTCTCAATGTTCACTCTATTTTGACCAGCATCTAGAGGCTCAGCTGTCGAATTTGTCTGATATGCTCATTCATAATTATATTACACACGGAAAATGGTCGGTGGAGGAATTTTCCATTTGATCAGTCTTGAGCATCAATTTTATTCGCACATGTCTGTGGATGAAGTGTCATATTGACTTCTTTTTCTTCAGAATGGAAAAGGCCAAGCCAGCAAACCGTGGGCGCACAGTTTGTATCCATCAACACCAGAAGATATTAAAACAGTCATTAGAAGCGAGAAAATGAGTTCTTGTCTACATGCAACTGATTTTAGATTATACAATGCATCTTTTCTACGTTTAAATGCACATTTGCTGTCGTTATTTTTTTTCTTTTTTTATATAATTGTTTGCATCGTATGCATTGCTTCACTCTAGTTGGATTTCTATTTAGCAAATACAAAAAGTTATAGTATTTAACCATTTTGCAAACTCGTTTTAACACATAGTCTCTCCAGGCATGGCATAGATTCAACTATCCCACCATGCAAGTTACACCTTACTTTGAATATCAAACATGTATCACTTTGCTCATTCTGGTCCGATCGAAGTACTTCAAAGGAACGAGCAGACACATTTCCTCGACAACTATTAAATATAAATAGATAACATCATGAGAAACGAATTGCATTAAATAATAAAAACGACTGCTTAATCACTTAGCGAAGCGCTTAAAGTCTTGGAAACTACAAGACGTGAATGGCCGAAATGTTGGTTGACGAAATGAATATGGCCATGGCCATGGGTTAATTGATTTCTTCTGGGTACGTGCACATGTTGTATATATAATATGACCAGATAAATCAATAATGATGTACTGTTTATTCATGTAAGGTACGAAGAGGATATTTCCCATTAGCGATAAGTGCTCAATTCAGCCACACTAAAGTACTTCCAGTATCAAATCAGTAAATTAGTATTTTTCTGACAAAGCGAAAGTTAGCGTTTTGCCAGTTTATATCTCAGAGATAAATATATTAAATTCACGAAACCCAACAACACGGCTCCATAGCTCAGTTGGTTAGAGCGCCAGTCTAGTAAACTGGAGGTCACGAGTTCTCGTTGGAGCCTTTTTCACAAAATTTCAATTTTTAACCTTTCTTTTGACCGTCTCAACGAATAAACCAACGTTTCATGTTGATGCATTACACCGAAATCGGGTGTATTTCTTATGGCATTTTATTAGTCTTTGCGAATGGTTTGTTATGTCGTCGGTTTTACTCTATATGCAAGTCCATAGGAAAACATTCACCACAAATGGCACGTTTGTATTCTATTTATTGCTACTAGACTCGATCCTATGGCCACAACTATGGCTAAAGTACTTTGTTAACGTTCGAAATCAATCAAACAATCTAGATGACAATAGATATTTGCCGCCAGGCTTAAAAGGAGTAAATTCGCAAAAATAAACAAGGCGGCTCCATAGCTCAGTTGGTTAGAGCGCCAGTCTAGTAAACTGGAGGTCACGAGTTCGAATCTCGTTGGAGCCTTTTTCACAACGTCTCAATGTTCACTCTATTTTGACCAGCATCTAGAGGCTCAGCTGTCGAATTTGTCTGATATGCTCATTCATAATTATATTACACACGGAAAATGGTCGGTGGAGGAATTTTCCATTTGATCAGTCTTGAGCATCAATTTTATTCGCACATGTCTGTGGATGAAGTGTCATGCTGACTTCTTTTTCTTCAGAATGGAAAAGGCCAAGCCAGCAAACCGTAGGCGCACAGTTTGTATCCATCAACACCAGAAGATATTAAAACAGTCATTAGAAGCGAGAAAATGAGTTCTTGTCTACATGCAACTGATTTTAGATTATACAATGCATCTTTTCTACGTTTAAATGCACATTTGCTGTCGTTATTTTTTTTCTTTTTTTATATAATTGTTTGCATCGTATGCATTGCTTCACTCTAGTTGGATTTCTATTTAGCAAATACAAAAAGTTATAGTATTTAACCATTTTGCAAACTCGTTTTAACACATAGTCTCTCCAGGCATGGCATAGATTCAACTATCCCACCATGCAAGTTACACCTTACTTTGAATATCAAACATGTATCACTTTGCTCATTCTGGTCCGATCGAAGTACTTCAAAGGAACGAGCAGACACATTTCCTCGACAACTATTAAATATAAATAGATAACATCATGAGAAACGAATTGCATTAAATAATAAAAACGACTGCTTAATCACTTAGCGAAGCGCTTAAAGTCTTGGAAACTACAAGACGTGAATGGCCGAAATGTTGGTTGACGAAATGAATATGGCCATGGCCATGGGTTAATTGATTTCTTCTGGGTACGTGCACATGTTGTATATATAATATGACCAGATAAATCAATAATGATGTACTGTTTATTCATGTAAGGTACGAAGAGGATATTTCCCATTAGCGATAAGTGCTCAATTCAGCCACACTAAAGTACTTCCAGTATCAAATCAGTAAATTAGTATTTTTCTGCCAAAGCGAAAGTTAGCGTTTTGCCAGTTTATATCTCAGAGATAAATATATTAAATTCACGAATCCCAACAACACGGCTCCATAGCTCAGTTGGTTAGAGCGGCAGTCTAGTAAACTGGAGGTCACGAGTTCGAATCTCGTTGGAGCCTTTTTCACAAAATTTCAATTTTTAACCTTTCTTTTGACCGTCTCAACGAATAAACCAACGTTTCATGTTGATGCATTACACCGAAATCGGGTGTATTTCTTATGGCATTTTATTAGTCTTTGCGAATGGTTTGTTATGTCGTCGGTTTTACTCTATATGCAAGTCCATAGGAAAACATTCACCACAAATGGCACGTTTGTATTCTATTTATTGCTACTAGACTCGATCCTATGGCCACAACTATGGCTAAAGTACTTTGTTAACGTTCGAAATCAATCAAACAATCTAGATGACAATAGATATTTGCCGCCAGGCTTAAAAGGAGTAAATTCGCAAAAATAAACAAGGCGGCTCCATAGCTCAGTTGGTTAGAGCGCCAGTCTAGTAAACTGGAGGTCACGAGTTCGAATCTCGTTGGAGCCTTTTTCACAACGTCTCAATGTTCACTCTATTTTGACCAGCATCTAGAGGCTCAGCTGTCGAATTTGTCTGATATGCTCATTCATAATTATATTACACACGGAAAATGGTCGGTGGAGGAATTTTCCATTTGATCAGTCTTGAGCATCAATTTTATTCGCACATGTCTGTGGATGAAGTGTCATGCTGACTTCTTTTTCTTCAGAATGGAAAAGGCCAAGCCAGCAAACCGTGGGCGCACAGTTTGTATCCATCAACACCAGAAGATATTAAAACAGTCATTAGAAGCGAGAAAATGAGTTCTTGTCTACATGCAACTGATTTTAGATTATACAATGCATCTTTTCTACGTTTAAATGCACATTTGCTGTCGTTATTTTTTTTCTTTTTTTATATAATTGTTTGCATCGTATGCATTGCTTCACTCTAGTTGGATTTCTATTTAGCAAATACAAAAAGTTATAGTATTTAACCATTTTGCAAACTCGTTTTAACACATAGTCTCTCCAGGCATGGCATAGATTCAACTATCCCACCATGCAAGTTACACCTTACTTTGAATATCAAACATGTATCACTTTGCTCATTCTGGTCCGATCGAAGTACTTCAAAGGAACGAGCAGACACATTTCCTCGACAACTATTAAATATAAATAGATAACATCATGAGAAACGAATTGCATTAAATAATAAAAACGACTGCTTAATCACTTAGCGAAGCGCTTAAAGTCTTGGAAACTACAAGACGTGAATGGCCGAAATGTTGGTTGACGAAATGAATATGGCCATGGCCAAGGGTTAATTGATTTCTTCTGGGTACGTGCACATGTTGTATATATAATATGACCAGATAAATCAATAATGATGTACTGTTTATTCATGTAAGGTACGAAGAGGATATTTCCCATTAGCGATAAGTGCTCAATTCAGCCACACTAAAGTACTTCCAGTATCAAATCAGTAAATTAGTATTTTTCTGCCAAAGCGAAAGTTAGCGTTTTGCCAGTTTATATCTCAGAGATAAATATATTAAATTCACGAATCCCAACAACACGGCTCCATAGCTCAGTTGGTTAGAGCGGCAGTCTAGTAAACTGGAGGTCACGAGTTCGAATCTCGTTGGAGCCTTTTTCACAAAATTTCAATTTTTAACCTTTCTTTTGACCGTCTCAACGAATAAACCAACGTTTCATGTTGATGCATTACACCGAAATCGGGTGTATTTCTTATGGCATTTTATTAGTCTTTGCGAATGGTTTGTTATGTCGTCGGTTTTACTCTATATGCAAGTCCATAGGAAAACATTCACCACAAATGGCACGTTTGTATTCTATTTATTGCTACTAGACTCGATCCTATGGCCACAACTATGGCTAAAGTACTTTGTTAACGTTCGAAATCAATCAAACAATCTAGATGACAATAGATATTTGCCGCCAGGCTTAAAAGGAGTAAATTCGCAAAAATAAACAAGGCGGCTCCATAGCTCAGTTGGTTAGAGCGCCAGTCTAGTAAACTGGAGGTCACGAGTTCGAATCTCGTTGGAGCCTTTTTCACAACGTCTCAATGTTCACTCTATTTTGACCAGCATCTAGAGGCTCAGCTGTCGAATTTGTCTGATATGCTCATTCATAATTATATTACACACGGAAAATGGTCGGTGGAGGAATTTTCCATTTGATCAGTCTTGAGCATCAATTTTATTCGCACATGTCTGTGGATGAAGTGTCATGCTGACTTCTTTTTCTTCAGAATGGAAAAGGCCAAGCCAGCAAACCGTGGGCGCACAGTTTGTATCCATCAACACCAGAAGATATTAAAACAGTCATTAGAAGCGAGAAAATGAGTTCTTGTCTACATGCAACTGATTTTAGATTATACAATGCATCTTTTCTACGTTTAAATGCACATTTGCTGTCGTTATTTTTTTTCTTTTTTTATATAATTGTTTGCATCGTATGCATTGCTTCACTCTAGTTGGATTTCTATTTAGCAAATACAAAAAGTTATAGTATTTAACCATTTTGCAAACTCGTTTTAACACATAGTCTCTCCAGGCATGGCATAGATTCAACTATCCCACCATGCAAGTTACACCTTACTTTGAATATCAAACATGTATCACTTTGCTCATTCTGGTCCGATCGAAGTACTTCAAAGGAACGAGCAGACACATTTCCTCGACAACTATTAAATATAAATAGATAACATCATGAGAAACGAATTGCATTAAATAATAAAAACGACTGCTTAATCACTTAGCGAAGCGCTTAAAGTCTTGGAAACTACAAGACGTGAATGGCCGAAATGTTGGTTGACGAAATGAATATGGCCATGGCCAAGGGTTAATTGATTTCTTCTGGGTACGTGCACATGTTGTATATATAATATGACCAGATAAATCAATAATGATGTACTGTTTATTCATGTAAGGTACGAAGAGGATATTTCCCATTAGCGATAAGTGCTCAATTCAGCCACACTAAAGTACTTCCAGTATCAAATCAGTAAATTAGTATTTTTCTGCCAAAGCGAAAGTTAGCGTTTTGCCAGTTTATATCTCAGAGATAAATATATTAAATTCACGAATCCCAACAACACGGCTCCATAGCTCAGTTGGTTAGAGCGGCAGTCTAGTAAACTGGAGGTCACGAGTTCGAATCTCGTTGGAGCCTTTTTCACAAAATTTCAATTTTTAACCTTTCTTTTGACCGTCTCAACGAATAAACCAACGTTTCATGTTGATGCATTACACCGAAATCGGGTGTATTTCTTATGGCATTTTATTAGTCTTTGCGAATGGTTTGTTATGTCGTCGGTTTTACTCTATATGCAAGTCCATAGGAAAACATTCACCACAAATGGCACGTTTGTATTCTATTTATTGCTACTAGACTCGATCCTATGGCCACAACTATGGCTAAAGTACTTTGTTAACGTTCGAAATCAATCAAACAATCTAGATGACAATAGATATTTGCCGCCAGGCTTAAAAGGAGTAAATTCGCAAAAATAAACAAGGCGGCTCCATAGCTCAGTTGGTTAGAGCGCCAGTCTAGTAAACTGGAGGTCACGAGTTCGAATCTCGTTGGAGCCTTTTTCACAACGTCTCAATGTTCACTCTATTTTGACCAGCATCTAGAGGCTCAGCTGTCGAATTTGTCTGATATGCTCATTCATAATTATATTACACACGGAAAATGGTCGGTGGAGGAATTTTCCATTTGATCAGTCTTGAGCATCAATTTTATTCGCACATGTCTGTGGATGAAGTGTCATGCTGACTTCTTTTTCTTCAGAATGGAAAAGGCCAAGCCAGCAAACCGTGGGCGCACAGTTTGTATCCATCAACACCAGAAGATATTAAAACAGTCATTAGAAGCGAGAAAATGAGTTCTTGTCTACATGCAACTGATTTTAGATTATACAATGCATCTTTTCTACGTTTAAATGCACATTTGCTGTCGTTATTTTTTTTCTTTTTTTATATAATTGTTTGCATCGTATGCATTGCTTCACTCTAGTTGGATTTCTATTTAGCAAATACAAAAAGTTATAGTATTTAACCATTTTGCAAACTCGTTTTAACACATAGTCTCTCCAGGCATGGCATAGATTCAACTATCCCACCATGCAAGTTACACCTTACTTTGAATATCAAACATGTATCACTTTGCTCATTCTGGTCCGATCGAAGTACTTCAAAGGAACGAGCAGACACATTTGCTCGACAACTATTAAATATAAATAGATAACATCATGAGAAACGAATTGCATTAAATAATAAAAACGACTGCTTAATCACTTAGCGAAGCGCTTAAAGTCTTGGAAACTACAAGACGTGAATGGCCGAAATGTTGGTTGACGAAATGAATATGGCCATGACCATGGGTTAATTGATTTCTTCTGGGTACGTGCACATGTTGTATATATAATATGACCAGATAAATCAATAATGATGTACTGTTTATTCATGTAAGGTACGAAGAGGATATTTCCCATTAGCGATAAGTGCTCAATTCAGCCACACTAAAGTACTTCCAGTATCAAATCAGTAAATTAGTATTTTTCTGCCAGAGCGAAAGTTAGCGTTTTGCCAGTTTATATCTCAGAGATAAATATATTAAATTCACGAATCCCAACAACACGGCTCCATAGCTCAGTTGGTTAGAGCGCCAGTCTAGTAAACTGGAGGTCACGAGTTCGAATCTCGTTGGAGCCTTTTTCACAAAATTTCAATTTTTAACCTTTCTTTTGACCGTCTCAACGAATAAACCAACGTTTCATGTTGATGCATTACACCGAAATCGGGTGTATTTCTTATGGCATTTTATTAGTCTTTGCGAATGGTTTGTTATGTCGTCGGTTTTACTCTATATGCAAGTCCATAGGAAAACATTCACCACAAATGGCACGTTTGTATTCTATTTATTGCTACTAGACTCGATCCTATGGCCACAACTATGGCTAAAGTACTTTGTTAACGTTCGAAATCAATCAAACAATCTAGATGACAATAGATATTTGCCGCCAGGCTTAAAAGGAGTAAATTCGCAAAAATAAACAAGGCGGCTCCATAGCTCAGTTGGTTAGAGCGCCAGTCTAGTAAACTGGAGGTCACGAGTTCGAATCTCGTTGGAGCCTTTTTCACAACGTCTCAATGTTCACTCTATTTTGACCAGCATCTAGAGGCTCAGCTGTCGAATTTGTCTGATATGCTCATTCATAATTATATTACACACGGAAAATGGTCGGTGGAGGAATTTTCCATTTGATCAGTCTTGAGCATCAATTTTATTCGCACATGTCTGTGGATGAAGTGTCATGCTGACTTCTTTTTCTTCAGAATGGAAAAGGCCAAGCCAGCAAACCGTGGGCGCACAGTTTGTATCCATCAACACCAGAAGATATTAAAACAGTCATTAGAAGCGAGAAAATGAGTTCTTGTCTACATGCAACTGATTTTAGATTATACAATGCATCTTTTCTACGTTTAAATGCACATTTGCTGTCGTTATTTTTTTTCTTTTTTTATATAATTGTTTGCATCGTATGCATTGCTTCACTCTAGTTGGATTTCTATTTAGCAAATACAAAAAGTTATAGTATTTAACCATTTTGCAAACTCGTTTTAACACATAGTCTCTCCAGGCATGGCATAGATTCAACTATCCCACCATGCAAGTTACACCTTACTTTGAATATCAAACATGTATCACTTTGCTCATTCTGGTCCGATCGAAGTACTTCAAAGGAACGAGCAGACACATTTGCTCGACAACTATTAAATATAAATAGATAACATCATGAGAAACGAATTGCATTAAATAATAAAAACGACTGCTTAATCACTTAGCGAAGCGCTTAAAGTCTTGGAAACTACAAGACGTGAATGGCCGAAATGTTGGTTGACGAAATGAATATGGCCATGACCATGGGTTAATTGATTTCTTCTGGGTACGTGCACATGTTGTATATATAATATGACCAGATAAATCAATAATGATGTACTGTTTATTCATGTAAGGTACGAAGAGGATATTTCCCATTAGCGATAAGTGCTCAATTCAGCCACACTAAAGTACTTCCAGTATCAAATCAGTAAATTAGTATTTTTCTGCCAGAGCGAAAGTTAGCGTTTTGCCAGTTTATATCTCAGAGATAAATATATTAAATTCACGAATCCCAACAACACGGCTCCATAGCTCAGTTGGTTAGAGCGCCAGTCTAGTAAACTGGAGGTCACGAGTTCGAATCTCGTTGGAGCCTTTTTCACAAAATTTCAATTTTTAACCTTTCTTTTGACCGTCTCAACGAATAAACCAACGTTTCATGTTGATGCATTACACCGAAATCGGGTGTATTTCTTATGGCATTTTATTAGTCTTTGCGAATGGTTTGTTATGTCGTCGGTTTTACTCTATATGCAAGTCCATAGGAAAACATTCACCACAAATGGCACGTTTGTATTCTATTTATTGCTACTAGACTCGATCCTATGGCCACAACTATGGCTAAAGTACTTTGTTAACGTTCGAAATCAATCAAACAATCTAGATGACAATAGATATTTGCCGCCAGGCTTAAAAGGAGTAAATTCGCAAAAATAAACAAGGCGGCTCCATAGCTCAGTTGGTTAGAGCGCCAGTCTAGTAAACTGGAGGTCACGAGTTCGAATCTCGTTGGAGCCTTTTTCACAACGTCTCAATGTTCACTCTATTTTGACCAGCATCTAGAGGCTCAGCTGTCGAATTTGTCTGATATGCTCATTCATAATTATATTACACACGGAAAATGGTCGGTGGAGGAATTTTTCATTTGATCAGTCTTGAGCATCAATTTTATTCGCACATGTCTGTGGATGAAGTGTCATGCTGACTTCTTTTTCTTCAGAATGGAAAAGGCCAAACCAGCAAACCGTGGGCGCACAGTTTGTATCCATCAACACCAGAAGATATTAAAACAGTCATTAGAAGCGAGAAAATGAGTTCTTGTCTACATGCAACTGATTTTAGATTATACAATGCATCTTTTCTACGTTTAAATGCACATTTGCTGTCGTTATTTTTTTTATTTTTTTATATAATTGTTTGCATCGTATGCATTGCTTCACTCTAGTTGGATTTCTATTTAGCAAATACAAAAAGTTATAGTATTTAACCATTTTGCAAACTCGTTTTAACACATAGTCTCTCCAGGCATGGCATAGATTCAACTATCCCACCATGCAAGTTACACCTTACTTTGAATATCAAACATGTATCACTTTGCTCATTCTGGTCCGATCGAAGTACTTCAAAGGAACGAGCAGACACATTTGCTCGACAACTATTAAATATAAATAGATAACATCATGAGAAACGAATTGCATTAAATAATAAAAACGACTGCTTAATCACTTAGCGAAGCGCTTAAAGTCTTGGAAACTACAAGACGTGAATGGCCGAAATGTTGGTTGACGAAATGAATATGGCCATGACCATGGGTTAATTGATTTCTTCTGGGTACGTGCACATGTTGTATATATAATATGACCAGATAAATCAATAATGATGTACTGTTTATTCATGTAAGGTACGAAGAGGATATTTCCCATTAGCGATAAGTGCTCAATTCAGCCACACTAAAGTACTTCCAGTATCAAATCAGTAAATTAGTATTTTTCTGCCAAAGCGAAAGTTAGCGTTTTGCCAGTTTATATCTCAGAGATAAATATATTAAATTCACGAAACCCAACAACACGGCTCCATAGCTCAGTTGGTTAGAGCGCCAGTCTAGTAAACTGGAGGTCACGAGTTCGAATCTCGTTGGAGCCTTTTTCACAAAATTTCAATTTTTAACCTTTCTTTTGACCGTCTCAACGAATAAACCAACGTTTCATGTTGATGCATTACACCGAAATCGGGTGTATTTCTTATGGCATTTTATTAGTCTTTGCGAATGGTTTGTTATGTCGTCGGTTTTACTCTATATGCAAGTCCATAGGAAAACATTCACCACAAATGGCACGTTTGTATTCTATTTATTGCTACTAGACTCGATCCTATGGCCACAACTATGGCTAAAGTACTTTGTTAACGTTCGAAATCAATCAAACAATCTAGATGACAATAGATATTTGCCGCCAGGCTTAAAAGGAGTAAATTCGCAAAAATAAACAAGGCGGCTCCATAGCTCAGTTGGTTAGAGCGCCAGTCTAGTAAACTGGAGGTCACGAGTTCGAATCTCGTTGGAGCCTTTTTCACAACGTCTCAATGTTCACTCTATTTTGACCAGCATCTAGAGGCTCAGCTGTCGAATTTGTCTGATATGCTCATTCATAATTATATTACACACGGAAAATGGTCGGTGGAGGAATTTTTCATTTGATCAGTCTTGAGCATCAATTTTATTCGCACATGTCTGTGGATGAAGTGTCATGCTGACTTCTTTTTCTTCAGAATGGAAAAGGCCAAACCAGCAAACCGTGGGCGCACAGTTTGTATCCATCAACACCAGAAGATATTAAAACAGTCATTAGAAGCGAGAAAATGAGTTCTTGTCTACATGCAACTGATTTTAGATTATACAATGCATCTTTTCTACGTTTAAATGCACATTTGCTGTCGTTATTTTTTTTATTTTTTTATATAATTGTTTGCATCGTATGCATTGCTTCACTCTAGTTGGATTTCTATTTAGCAAATACAAAAAGTTATAGTATTTAACCATTTTGCAAACTCGTTTTAACACATAGTCTCTCCAGGCATGGCATAGATTCAACTATCCCACCATGCAAGTTACACCTTACTTTGAATATCAAACATGTATCACTTTGCTCATTCTGGTCCGATCGAAGTACTTCAAAGGAACGAGCAGACACATTTCCTCGACAACTATTAAATATAAATAGATAACATCATGAGAAACGAATTGCATTAAATAATAAAAACGACTGCTTAATCACTTAGCGAAGCGCTTAAAGTCTTGGAAACTACAAGACGTGAATGGCCGAAATGTTGGTTGACGAAATGAATATGGCCATGGCCATGGGTTAATTGATTTCTTCTGGGTACGTGCACATGTTGTATATATAATATGACCAGATAAATCAATAATGATGTACTGTTTATTCATGTAAGGTACGAAGAGGATATTTCCCATTAGCGATAAGTGCTCAATTCAGCCACACTAAAGTACTTCCAGTATCAAATCAGCAAATTAGTATTTTTCTGCCAAAGCGAAAGTTAGCGTTTTGCCAGTTTATATCTCAGAGATAAATATATTAAATTCACGAAACCCAACAACACGGCTCCATAGCTCAGTTGGTTAGAGCGCCAGTCTAGTAAACTGGAGGTCACGAGTTCGAATCTCGTTGGAGCCTTTTTCACAAAATTTCAATTTTTAACCTTTCTTTTGACCGTCTCAACGAATAAACCAACGTTTCATGTTGATGCATTACACCGAAATCGGGTGTATTTCTTATGGCATTTTATTAGTCTTTGCGAATGGTTTGTTATGTCGTCGGTTTTACTCTATATGCAAGTCCATAGGAAAACATTCACCACAAATGGCACGTTTGTATTCTATTTATTGCTACTAGACTCGATCCTATGGCCACAACTATGGCTAAAGTACTTTGTTAACGTTCGAAATCAATCAAACAATCTAGATGACAATAGATATTTGCCGCCAGGCTTAAATGGAGTAAATTCGCAAAAATAAACAAGGCGGCTCCATAGCTCAGTTGGTTAGAGCGCCAGTCTAGTAAACTGGAGGTCACGAGTTCGAATCTCGTTGGAGCCTTTTTCACAACGTCTCAATGTTCACTCTATTTTGACCAGCATCTAGAGGCTCAGCTGTCGAATTTGTCTGATATGCTCATTCATAATTATATTACACACGGAAAATGGTCGGTGGAGGAATTTTCCATTTGATCAGTCTTGAGCATCAATTTTATTCGCACATGTCTGTGGATGAAGTGTCATGCTGACTTCTTTTTCTTCAGAATGGAAAAGGCCAAGCCAGCAAACCGTGGGCGCACAGTTTGTATCCATCAACACCAGAAGATATTAAAACAGTCATTAGAAGCGAGAAAATGAGTTCTTGTCTACATGCAACTGATTTTAGATTATACAATGCATCTTTTCTACGTTTAAATGCACATTTGCTGTCGTTATTTTTTTTCTTTTTTTATATAATTGTTTGCATCGTATGCATTGCTTCACTCTAGTTGGATTTCTATTTAGCAAATACAAAAAGTTATAGTATTTAACCATTTTGCAAACTCGTTTTAACACATAGTCTCTCCAGGCATGGCATAGATTCAACTATCCCACCATGCAAGTTACACCTTACTTTGAATATCAAACATGTATCACTTTGCTCATTCTGGTCCGATCGAAGTACTTCAAAGGAACGAGCAGACACATTTCCTCGACAACTATTAAATATAAATAGATAACATCATGAGAAACGAATTGCATTAAATAATAAAAACGACTGCTTAATCACTTAGCGAAGCGCTTAAAGTCTTGGAAACTACAAGACGTGAATGGCCGAAATGTTGGTTGACGAAATGAATATGGCCATGGCCATGGGTTAATTGATTTCTTCTGGGTACGTGCACATGTTGTATATATAATATGACCAGATAAATCAATAATGATGTACTGTTTATTCATGTAAGGTACGAAGAGGATATTTCCCATTAGCGATAAGTGCTCAATTCAGCCACACTAAAGTACTTCCAGTATCAAATCAGCAAATTAGTATTTTTCTGCCAAAGCGAAAGTTAGCGTTTTGCCAGTTTATATCTCAGAGATAAATATATTAAATTCACGAAACCCAACAACACGGCTCCATAGCTCAGTTGGTTAGAGCGCCAGTCTAGTAAACTGGAGGTCACGAGTTCTCGTTGGAGCCTTTTTCACAAAATTTCAATTTTTAACCTTTCTTTTGACCGTCTCAACGAATAAACCAATGTTTCATGTTGATGCATTACACCGAAATCGGGTGTATTTCTTATGGCATTTTATTAGTCTTTGCGAATGGTTTGTTATGTCGTCGGTTTTACTCTATATGCAAGTCCATAGGAAAACATTCACCACAAATGGCACGTTTGTATTCTATTTATTGCTACTAGACTCGATCCTATGGCCACAACTATGGCTAAAGTACTTTGTTAACGTTCGAAATCAATCAAACAATCTAGATGACAATAGGTATTTGCCGCCAGGCTTAAAAGGAGTAAATTCGCAAAAATAAACAAGGCGGCTCCATAGCTCAGTTGATTAGAGCGCCAGTCTAGTAAACTGGAGGTCACGAGTTCGAATCTCGTTGGAGCCTTTTTCACAACGTCTCAATGTTCACTTTATTTTGACCAGCATCTAGAGGCTCAGCTGTCGAATTTGTCTGATATGCTCATTCATAATTATATTACACACGGAAAATGGTCGGTGGAGGAATTTTCCATTTGATCAGTCTTGAGCATCAATTTTATTCGCACATGTCTGTGGATGAAGTGTCATGCTGACTTCTTTTTCTTCAGAATGGAAAAGGCCAAGCCAGCAAACCGTGGGCGCACAGTTTGTATCCATCAACACCAGAAGATATTAAAACAGTCATTAGAAGCGAGGAAATGAGTTCTTGTCTACATGCAACTGATTTTAGATTATACAATGCATCTTTTCTACGTTTAAATGCACATTTGCTGTCGTTATTTTTTTTCTTTTTTTATATAATTGTTTGCATCGTATGCATTGCTTCACTCTAGTTGGATTTCTATTTAGCAAATACAAAAAGTTATAGTATTTAACCATTTTGCAAACTCGTTTTAACACATAGTCTCTCCAGGCATGGCATAGATTCAACTATCCCACCATGCAAGTTACACCTTACTTTGAATATCAAACATGTATCACTTTGCTCATTCTGGTCCGATCGAAGTACTTCAAAGGAACGAGCAGACACATTTCCTCGACAACTATTAAATATAAATAGATAGCATCATGAGAAACGAATTGCATTAAATAATAAAAACGACTGCTTAATCACTTAGCGAAGCGCTTAAAGTCTTGGAAACTACAAGACGTGAATGGCCGAAATGTTGGTTGACGAAATGAATATGGCCATGGCCATGGGTTAATTGATTTCTTCTGGGTACGTGCACATGTTGTATATATAATATGACCAGATAAATCAATAATGATGTACTTTTATTCATGTAAGGTACGAAGAGGATATTTCCCATTAGCGATAAGTGCTCAATTCAGCCACACTAAAGTACTTCCAGTATCAAATCAGTAAATTAGTATTTTTCTGCCAAAGCGAAAGTTAGCGTTTTGCCAGTTTATATCTCAGAGATAAATATATTAAATTCACGAATCCCAACAACACGGCTCCATAGCTCAGTTGGTTAGAGCGCCAGTCTAGTAAACTGGAGGTCACGAGTTCGAATCTCGTTGGAGCCTTTTTCACAAAATTTCAATTTTTAACCTTTCTTTTGACCGTCTCAACGAATAAACCAACGTTTCATGTTGATGCATTACACCGAAATCGGGTGTATTTCTTATGGCATTTTATTAGTCTTTGCGAATGGTTTGTTATGTCGTCGGTTTTACTCTATATGCAAGTCCATAGGAAAACATTCACCACAAATGGCACGTTTGTATTCTATTTATTGCTACTAGACTCGATCCTATGGCCACAACTATGGCTAAAGTACTTTGTTAACGTTCGAAATCAATCAAACAATCTAGATGACAATAGATATTTGCCGCCAGGCTTAAATGGAGTAAATTCGCAAAAATAAACAAGGCGGCTCCATAGCTCAGTTGGTTAGAGCGCCAGTCTAGTAAACTGGAGGTCACGAGTTCGAATCTCGTTGGAGCCTTTTTCACAACGTCTCAATGTTCACTCTATTTTGACCAGCATCTAGAGGCTCAGCTGTCGAATTTGTCTGATATGCTCATTCATAATTATATTACACACGGAAAATGGTCGGTGGAGGAATTTTCCATTTGATCAGTCTTGAGCATCAATTTTATTCGCACATGTCTGTGGATGAAGTGTCATGCTGACTTCTTTTTCTTCAGAATGGAAAAGGCCAAGCCAGCAAACCGTGGGCGCACAGTTTGTATCCATCAACACCAGAAGATATTAAAACAGTCATTAGAAGCGAGAAAATGAGTTCTTGTCTACATGCAACTGATTTTAGATTATACAATGCATCTTTTCTACGTTTAAATGCACATTTGCTGTCGTTATTTTTTTTATTTTTTTATATAATTGTTTGCATCGTATGCATTGCTTCACTCTAGTTGGATTTCTATTTAGCAAATACAAAAAGTTATAGTATTTAACCATTTTGCAAACTCGTTTTAACACATAGTCTCTCCAGGCATGGCATAGATTCAACTATCCCACCATGCAAGTTACACCTTACTTTGAATATCAAACATGTATCACTTTGCTCATTCTGGTCCGATCGAAGTACTTCAAAGGAACGAGCAGACACATTTCCTCGACAACTATTAAATATAAATAGATAACATCATGAGAAACGAATTGCATTAAATAATAAAAACGACTGCTTAATCACTTAGCGAAGCGCTTAAAGTCTTGGAAACTACAAGACGTGAATGGCCGAAATGTTGGTTGACGAAATGAATATGGCCATGGCCATGGGTTAATTGATTTCTTCTGGGTACGTGCACATGTTGTATATATAATATGACCAGATAAATCAATAATGATGTACTGTTTATTCATGTAAGGTACGAAGAGGATATTTCCCATTAGCGATAAGTGCTCAATTCAGCCACACTAAAGTACTTCCAGTATCAAATCAGCAAATTAGTATTTTTCTGCCAAAGCGAAAGTTAGCGTTTTGCCAGTTTATATCTCAGAGATAAATATATTAAATTCACGAAACCCAACAACACGGCTCCATAGCTCAGTTGGTTAGAGCGCCAGTCTAGTAAACTGGAGGTCACGAGTTCGAATCTCGTTGGAGCCTTTTTCACAAAATTTCAATTTTTAACCTTTCTTTTGACCGTCTCAACGAATAAACCAACGTTTCATGTTGATGCATTACACCGAAATCGGGTGTATTTCTTATGGCATTTTATTAGTCTTTGCGAATGGTTTGTTATGTCGTCGGTTTTACTCTATATGCAAGTCCATAGGAAAACATTCACCACAAATGGCACGTTTGTATTCTATTTATTGCTACTAGACTCGATCCTATGGCCACAACTATGGCTAAAGTACTTTGTTAACGTTCGAAATCAATCAAACAATCTAGATGACAATAGATATTTGCCGCCAGGCTTAAAAGGAGTAAATTCGCAAAAATAAACAAGGCGGCTCCATAGCTCAGTTGGTTAGAGCGCCAGTCTAGTGAACTGGAGGTCACGAGTTCGAATCACGTTGGAGCCTTTTTCACAACGTCTCAATGTTCACTTTATTTTGACCAGCATCTAGAGGCTCAGCTGTCGAATTTGTCTGATATGCTCATTCATAATTATATTACACACGGAAAATGGTCGGTGGAGGAATTTTCCATTTGATCAGTCTTGAGCATCAATTTTATTCGCACATGTCTGTGGATGAAGTGTCATGCTGACTTCTTTTTCTTCAGAATGGAAAAGGCCAAGCCAGCAAACCGTGGGCGCACAGTTTGTATCCATCAACACCAGAAGATATTAAAACAGTCATTAGAAGCGAGGAAATGAGTTCTTGTCTACATGCAACTGATTTTAGATTATACAATGCATCTTTTCTACGTTTAAATGCACATTTGCTGTCGTTATTTTTTTTCTTTTTTTATATAATTGTTTGCATCGTATGCATTGCTTCACTCTAGTTGGATTTCTATTTAGCAAATACAAAAAGTTATAGTATTTAACCATTTTGCAAACTCGTTTTAACACATAGTCTCTCCAGGCATGGCATAGATTCAACTATCCCACCATGCAAGTTACACCTTACTTTGAATATCAAACATGTATCACTTTGCTCATTCTGGTCCGATCGAAGTACTTCAAAGGAACGAGCAGACACATTTCCTCGACAACTATTAAATATAAATAGATAACATCATGAGAAACGAATTGCATTAAATAATAAAAACGACTGCTTAATCACTTAGCGAAGCGCTTAAAGTCTTGGAAACTACAAGACGTGAATGGCCGAAATGTTGGTTGACGAAATGAATATGGCCATGGCCATGGGTTAATTGATTTCTTCTGGGTACGTGCACATGTTGTATATATAATATGACCAGATAAATCAATAATGATGTACTTTTATTCATGTAAGGTACGAAGAGGATATTTCCCATTAGCGATAAGTGCTCAATTCAGCCACACTAAAGTACTTCCAGTATCAAATCAGTAAATTAGTATTTTTCTGCCAAAGCGAAAGTTAGCGTTTTGCCAGTTTATATCTCAGAGATAAATATATTAAATTCACGAATCCCAACAACACGGCTCCATAGCTCAGTTGGTTAGAGCGCCAGTCTAGTAAACTGGAGGTCACGAGTTCTCGTTGGAGCCTTTTTCACAAAATTTCAATTTTTAACCTTTCTTTTGACCGTCTCAACGAATAAACCAACGTTTCATGTTGATGCATTACACCGAAATCGGGTGTATTTCTTATGGCATTTTATTAGTCTTTGCGAATGGTTTGTTATGTCGTCGGTTTTACTCTATATGCAAGTCCATAGGAAAACATTCACCACAAATGGCACGTTTGTATTCTATTTATTGCTACTAGACTCGATCCTATGGCCACAACTATGGCTAAAGTACTTTGTTAACGTTCGAAATCAATCAAACAATCTAGATGACAATAGATATTTGCCGCCAGGCTTAAAAGGAGTAAATTCACAAAAATAAACAAGGCGGCTCCATAGCTCAGTTGGTTAGAGCGCCAGTCTAGTAAACTGGAGGTCACGAGTTCGAATCTCGTTGGAGCCTTTTTCACAACGTCTCAATGTTCACTTTATTTTGACCAGCATCTAGAGGCTCAGCTGTCGAATTTGTCTGATATGCTCATTCATAATTATATTACACACGGAAAATGGTCGGTGGAGGAATTTTCCATTTGATCAGTCTTGAGCATCAATTTTATTCGCACATGTCTGTGGATGAAGTGTCATGCTGACTTCTTTTTCTTCAGAATGGAAAAGGCCAAGCCAGCAAACCGTGGGCGCACAGTTTGTATCCATCAACACCAGAAGATATTAAAACAGTCATTAGAAGCGAGGAAATGAGTTCTTGTCTACATGCAACTGATTTTAGATTATACAATGCATCTTTTCTACGTTTAAATGCACATTTGCTGTCGTTATTTTTTTTCTTTTTTTATATAATTGTTTGCATCGTATGCATTGCTTCACTCTAGTTGGATTTCTATTTAGCAAATACAAAAAGTTATAGTATTTAACCATTTTGCAAACTCGTTTTAACACATAGTCTCTCCAGGCATGGCATAGATTCAACTATCCCACCATGCAAGTTACACCTTACTTTGAATATCAAACATGTATCACTTTGCTCATTCTGGTCCGATCGAAGTACTTCAAAGGAACGAGCAGACACATTTCCTCGACAACTATTAAATATAAATAGATAACATCATGAGAAACGAATTGCATTAAATAATAAAAACGACTGCTTAATCACTTAGCGAAGCGCTTAAAGTCTTGGAAACTACAAGACGTGAATGGCCGAAATGTTGGTTGACGAAATGAATATGGCCATGGCCATGGGTTAATTGATTTCTTCTGGGTACGTGCACATGTTGTATATATAATATGACCAGATAAATCAATAATGATGTACTGTTTATTCATGTAAGGTACGAAGAGGATATTTCCCATTAGCGATAAGTGCTCAATTCAGCCACACTAAAGTACTTCCAGTATCAAATCAGTAAATTAGTATTTTTCTGCCAAAGCGAAAGTTAGCGTTTTGCCAGTTTATATCTCAGAGATAAATATATTAAATTCACGAATCCCAACAACACGGCTCCATAGCTCAGTTGGTTAGAGCGCCAGTCTAGTAAACTGGAGGTCACGAGTTCGAATCTCGTTGGAGCCTTTTTCACAAAATTTCAATTTTTAACCTTTCTTTTGACCGTCTCAACGAATAAACCAACGTTTCATGTTGATGCATTACACCGAAATCGGGTGTATTTCTTATGGCATTTTATTAGTCTTTGCGAATGGTTTGTTATGTCGTCGGTTTTACTCTATATGCAAGTCCATAGGAAAACATTCACCACAAATGGCACGTTTGTATTCTATTTATTGCTACTAGACTCGATCCTATGGCCACAACTATGGCTAAAGTACTTTGTTAACGTTCGAAATCAATCAAACAATCTAGATGACAATAGATATTTGCCGCCAGGCTTAAAAGGAGTAAATTCGCAAAAATAAACAAGGCGGCTCCATAGCTCAGTTGGTTAGAGCGCCAGTCTAGTAAACTGGAGGTCACGAGTTCGAATCTCGTTGGAGCCTTTTTCACAAAATTTCAATTTTTAACCTTTCTTTTGACCGTCTCAACGAATAAACCAACGTTTCATGTTGATGCATTACACCGAAATCGGGTGTATTTCTTATGGCATTTTATTAGTCTTTGCGAATGGTTTGTTATGTCGTCGGTTTTACTCTATATGCAAGTCCATAGGAAAACATTCACCACAAATGGCACGTTTGTATTCTATTTATTGCTACTAGACTCGATCCTATGGCCACAACTATGGCTAAAGTACTTTGTTAACGCTCGAAATCAATCAAACAATCTAGATGACAATAGATATTTGCCGCCAGGCTTAAAAGGAGTAAATTCGCAAAAATAAACAAGGCGGCTCCATAGCTCAGTTGGTTAGAGCGCCAGTCTAGTAAACTGGAGGTCACGAGTTCGAATCTCGTTGGAGCCTTTTTCACAACGTCTCAATGTTCACTCTATTTTGACCAGCATCTAGAGGCTCAGCTGTCGAATTTGTCTGATATGCTCATTCATAATTATATTACACACGGAAAATGGTCGGTGGAGGAATTTTTCATTTGATCAGTCTTGAGCATCAATTTTATTCGCACATGTCTGTGGATGAAGTGTCATGCTGACTTCTTTTTCTTCAGAATGGAAAAGGCCAAGCCAGCAAACCGTGGGCGCACAGTTTGTATCCATCAACACCAGAAGATATTAAAACAGTCATTAGAAGCGAGAAAATGAGTTCTTGTCTACATGCAACTGATTTTAGATTATACAATGCATCTTTTCTACGTTTAAATGCACATTTGCTGTCGTTATTTTTTTTATTTTTTTATATAATTGTTTGCATCGTATGCATTGCTTCACTCTAGTTGGATTTCTATTTAGCAAATACAAAAAGTTATAGTATTTAACCATTTTGCAAACTCGTTTTAACACATAGTCTCTCCAGGCATGGCATAGATTCAACTATCCCACCATGCAAGTTACACCTTACTTTGAATATCAAACATGTATCACTTTGCTCATTCTGGTCCGATCGAAGTACTTCAAAGGAACGAGCAGACACATTTCCTCGACAACTATTAAATATAAATAGATAACATCATGAGAAACGAATTGCATTAAATAATAAAAACGACTGCTTAATCACTTAGCGAAGCGCTTAAAGTCTTGGAAACTACAAGACGTGAATGGCCGAAATGTTGGTTGACGAAATGAATATGGCCATGGCCATGGGTTAATTGATTTCTTCTGGGTACGTGCACATGTTGTATATATAATATGACCAGATAAATCAATAATGATGTACTGTTTATTCATGTAAGGTACGAAGAGGATATTTCCCATTAGCGATAAGTGCTCAATTCAGCCACACTAAAGTACTTCCAGTATCAAATCAGCAAATTAGTATTTTTCTGCCAAAGCGAAAGTTAGCGTTTTGCCAGTTTATATCTCAGAGATAAATATATTAAATTCACGAAACCCAACAACACGGCTCCATAGCTCAGTTGGTTAGAGCGCCAGTCTAGTAAACTGGAGGTCACGAGTTCTCGTTGGAGCCTTTTTCACAAAATTTCAATTTTTAACCTTTCTTTTGACCGTCTCAACGAATAAACCAACGTTTCATGTTGATGCATTACACCGAAATCGGGTGTATTTCTTATGGCATTTTATTAGTCTTTGCGAATGGTTTGTTATGTCGTCGGTTTTACTCTATATGCAAGTCCATAGGAAAACATTCACCACAAATGGCACGTTTGTATTCTATTTATTGCTACTAGACTCGATCCTATGGCCACAACTATGGCTAAAGTACTTTGTTAACGTTCGAAATCAATCAAACAATCTAGATGACAATAGATATTTGCCGCCAGGCTTAAAAGGAGTAAATTCGCAAAAATAAACAAGGCGGCTCCATAGCTCAGTTGGTTAGAGCGCCAGTCTAGTAAACTGGAGGTCACGAGTTCGAATCTCGTTGGAGCCTTTTTCACAACGTCTCAATGTTCACTTTATTTTGACCAGCATCTAGAGGCTCAGCTGTCGAATTTGTCTGATATGCTCATTCATAATTATATTACACACGGAAAATGGTCGGTGGAGGAATTTTCCATTTGATCAGTCTTGAGCATCAATTTTATTCGCACATGTCTGTGGATGAAGTGTCATGCTGACTTCTTTTTCTTCAGAATGGAAAAGGCCAAGCCAGCAAACCGTGGGCGCACAGTTTGTATCCATCAACACCAGAAGATATTAAAACAGTCATTAGAAGCGAGAAAATGAGTTCTTGTCTACATGCAACTGATTTTAGATTATACAATGCATCTTTTCTACGTTTAAATGCACATTTGCTGTCGTTATTTTTTTTCTTTTTTTATATAATTGTTTGCATCGTATGCATTGCTTCACTCTAGTTGGATTTCTATTTAGCAAATACAAAAAGTTATAGTATTTAACCATTTTGCAAACTCGTTTTAACACATAGTCTCTCCAGGCATGGCATAGATTCAACTATCCCACCATGCAAGTTACACCTTACTTTGAATATCAAACATGTATCACTTTGCTCATTCTGGTCCGATCGAAGTACTTCAAAGGAACGAGCAGACACATTTCCTCGACAACTATTAAATATAAATAGATAACATCATGAGAAACGAATTGCATTAAATAATAAAAACGACTGCTTAATCACTTAGCGAAGCGCTTAAAGTCTTGGAAACTACAAGACGTGAATGGCCGAAATGTTGGTTGACGAAATGAATATGGCCATGGCCATGGGTTAATTGATTTCTTCTGGGTACGTGCACATGTTGTATATATAATATGACCAGATAAATCAATAATGATGTACTGTTTATTCATGTAAGGTACGAAGAGGATATTTCCCATTAGCGATAAGTGCTCAATTCAGCCACACTAAAGTACTTCCAGTATCAAATCAGCAAATTAGTATTTTTCTGCCAAAGCGAAAGTTAGCGTTTTGCCAGTTTATATCTCAGAGATAAATATATTAAATTCACGAAACCCAACAACACGGCTCCATAGCTCAGTTGGTTAGAGCGCCAGTCTAGTAAACTGGAGGTCACGAGTTCTCGTTGGAGCCTTTTTCACAAAATTTCAATTTTTAACCTTTCTTTTGACCGTCTCAACGAATAAACCAACGTTTCATGTTGATGCATTACACCGAAATCGGGTGTATTTCTTATGGCATTTTATTAGTCTTTGCGAATGGTTTGTTATGTCGTCGGTTTTACTCTATATGCAAGTCCATAGGAAAACATTCACCACAAATGGCACGTTTGTATTCTATTTATTGCTACTAGACTCGATCCTATGGCCACAACTATGGCTAAAGTACTTTGTTAACGTTCGAAATCAATCAAACAATCTAGATGACAATAGATATTTGCCGCCAGGCTTAAAAGGAGTAAATTCGCAAAAATAAACAAGGCGGCTCCATAGCTCAGTTGGTTGTAGAAAAGTTATATGAATTACCAATATGTTATGAGAAATGGAAAGAAATTTTTGATATAGAAGAAACTGAATTATATAGAATATGGACAATTGTTAATTTCCATTGGAAACCTTCTAAAATGATAGAAGTAGATTTTAAAATTGCACATCACAGTATATTTACCAATACTAAATTAATGAAAATGAAACTGATAGATTATGAAGAATGTGAAATATGTGAAAATGAAATAGAAAGTATTACACATTTGTTTATTTCTTGTGAACAACTTGTAGAATTTCATCAACACATTCAAGAAAAAATTGAAATTTTGTTTGAGAACTGTAACTCAGATAAGATGACTTTGGTAGTATATGAAGAAATATTTATGTTTGGACTCACAAATACAATGAAAGGTGTAAATGTAATATTTCTAAATTTCATGTTATCAATTGCTAGATATTGTGTATTACGAAGGAGAAATTTAGTTAAAAATGGACAGAATAATATTGACTTGATTAGACTATTTTCATATACTTTAAAACATTATGTTGTATATTTTTATGAATACCTATGTAAATTAAAAGATATGAGAAAAGTGTTTGAAAAGAACTTTCTGTCAAATAATACTATCGTACAAGAAACAAATGGTGTAATTGTTTTTAATATGTAACTCATTAATTAATTTAGGAGTAAACTTCGAATTACATAAATAGCATTATAACTGTAATATAATTATGTATTAGAAATTGTTTTTAATGTAATGTATATGAATTATTTTAAATAAAGATAAAAAAAAAAAGAGCGCCGGTCTAGTAAACTGGAGGTCACGAGTTCGAATCTCGTTGGAGCCTTTTTCACAAAATTTCAATTTTTAACCTTTCTTTTGACCGTCTCAACGAATAAACCAACGTTTCATGTTGATGCATTACACCGAAATCGGGTGTATTTCTTATGGCATTTTATTAGTCTTTGCGAATGGTTTGTTATGTCGTCGGTTTTACTCTATTTGCAAGCCAATAGGAAAACATTCACCACAAATGGCACGTTTGTATTCTATTTATTGCTACTAGACTCGATCCTATGGCCACACCTATGTCTAAAGTACTTTGTTAACGTTCGAAATCAATCAAACAATCTAGATGACAATAGATATTTGCCGCCAGGCTTAAAAGGAGTAAATTCGCAAAAATAAACAAGGCGGCTCCATAGCTCAGTTGGTTAGAGCGCCAGTCTAGTAAACTGGAGGTCACGAGTTCGAATCTCGTTGGAGCCTTTTTCACAAAATTTCAATTTTTAACCTTTCTTTTGACCGTCTCAACGAATAAACCAACGTTTCATGTTGATGCATTACACCGAAATCGGGTGTATTTCTTATGGCATTTTATTAGTCTTTGCGAATGGTTTGTTATGTCGTCGGTTTTACTCTATATGCAAGTCCATAGGAAAACATTCACCACAAATGGCACGTTTGTATTCTATTTATTGCTACTAGACTCGATCCTATGGCCACAACTATGGCTAAAGTACTTTGTTAACGTTCGAAATCAATCAAACAATCTAGATGACAATAGATATTTGCCGCCAGGCTTAAAAGGAGTAAATTCGCAAAAATAAACAAGGCGGCTCCATAGCTCAGTTGGTTAGAGCGCCAGTCTAGTAAACTGGAGGTCACGAGTTCGAATCTCGTTGGAGCCTTTTTCACAACGTCTCAATGTTCACTTTACTTTGACCAGCATCTAGAGGCTCAGCTGTCGAATTTGTCTGATATGCTCATTCATAATTATATTACACACGGAAAATGGTCGGTGGAGGAATTTTCCATTTGATCAGTCTTGAGCATCAATTTTATTCGCACATGTCTGTGGATGAAGTGTCATGCTGACTTCTTTTTCTTCAGAATGGAAAAGGCCAAGCCAGCAAACCGTGGGCGCACAGTTTGTATCCATCAACACCAGAAGATATTAAAACAGTCATTAGAAGCGAGGAAATGAGTTCTTGTCTACATGCAACTGATTTTAGATTATACAATGCATCTTTTCTACGTTTAAATGCACATTTGCTGTCGTTATTTTTTTTATTTTTTTATATAATTGTTTGCATCGTATGCATTGCTTCACTCTAGTTGGATTTCTATTTAGCAAATACAAAAAGTTATAGTATTTAACCATTTTGCAAACTCGTTTTAACACATAGTCTCTCCAGGCATGGCATAGATTCAACTATCCCACCATGCAAGTTACACCTTACTTTGAATATCAAACATGTATCACTTTGCTCATTCTGGTCCGATCGAAGTACTTCAAAGGAACGAGCAGACACATTTCCTCGACAACTATTAAATATAAATAGATAACATCATGAGAAACGAATTGCATTAAATAATAAAAACGACTGCTTAATCACTTAGCGAAGCGCTTAAAGTCTTGGAAACTACAAGACGTGAATGGCCGAAATGTTGGTTGACGAAATGAATATGGCCATGGCCATGGGTTAATTGATTTCTTCTGGGTACGTGCACATGTTGTATATATAATATGACCAGATAAATCAATAATGATGTACTGTTTATTCATGTAAGGTACGAAGAGGATATTTCCCATTAGCGATAAGTGCTCAATTCAGCCACACTAAAGTACTTCCAGTATCAAATCAGCAAATTAGTATTTTTCTGCCAAAGCGAAAGTTAGCGTTTTGCCAGTTTATATCTCAGAGATAAATATATTAAATTCACGAAACCCAACAACACGGCTCCATAGCTCAGTTGGTTAGAGCGCCAGTCTAGTAAACTGGAGGTCACGAGTTCTCGTTGGAGCCTTTTTCACAAAATTTCAATTTTTAACCTTTCTTTTGACCGTCTCAACGAATAAACCAACGTTTCATATTGATGCATTACACCGAAATCGGGTGTATTTCTTATGGCATTTTATTAGTCTTTGCGAATGGTTTGTTATGTCGTCGGTTTTACTCTATATGCAAGTCCATAGGAAAACATTCACCACAAATGGCACGTTTGTATTCTATTTATTGCTACTAGACTCGATCCTATGGCCACAACTATGGCTAAAGTACTTTGTTAACGTTCGAAATCAATCAAACAATCTAGATGACAATAGATATTTGCCGCCAGGCTTAAAAGGAGTAAATTCGCAAAAATAAACAAGGCGGCTCCATAGCTCAGTTGGTTAGAGCGCCAGTCTAGTAAACTGGAGGTCACGAGTTCGAATCTCGTTGGAGCCTTTTTCACAAAATTTCAATTTTTAACCTTTCTTTTGACCGTCTCAACGAATAAACCAACGTTTCATGTTGATGCATTACACCGAAATCGGGTGTATTTCTTATGGCATTTTATTAGTCTTTGCGAATGGTTTGTTATGTCGTCGGTTTTACTCTATATGCAAGTCCATAGGAAAACATTCACCACAAATGGCACGTTTGTATTCTATTTATTGCTACTAGACTCGATCCTATGGCCACAACTATGGCTAAAGTACTTTGTTAACGTTCGAAATCAATCAAACAATCTAGATGACAATAGATATTTGCCGCCAGGCTTAAAAGGAGTAAATTCGCAAAAATAAACAAGGCGGCTCCATAGCTCAGTTGGTTAGAGCGCCAGTCTAGTAAACTGGAGGTCACGAGTTCGAATCTCGTTGGAGCCTTTTTCACAACGTCTCAATGTTCACTTTACTTTGACCAGCATCTAGAGGCTCAGCTGTCGAATTTGTCTGATATGCTCATTCATAATTATATTACACACGGAAAATGGTCGGTGGAGGAATTTTCCATTTGATCAGTCTTGAGCATCAATTTTATTCGCACATGTCTGTGGATGAAGTGTCATGCTGACTTCTTTTTCTTCAGAATGGAAAAGGCCAAGCCAGCAAACCGTGGGCGCACAGTTTGTATCCATCAACACCAGAAGATATTAAAACAGTCATTAGAAGCGAGGAAATGAGTTCTTGTCTACATGCAACTGATTTTAGATTATACAATGCATCTTTTCTACGTTTAAATGCACATTTGCTGTCGTTATTTTTTTTCTTTTTTTATATAATTGTTTGCATCGTATGCATTGCTTCACTCTAGTTGGATTTCTATTTAGCAAATACAAAAAGTTATAGTATTTAACCATTTTGCAAACTCGTTTTAACACATAGTCTCTCCAGGCATGGCATAGATTCAACTATCCCACCATGCAAGTTACACCTTACTTTGAATATCAAACATGTATCACTTTGCTCATTCTGGTCCGATCGAAGTACTTCAAAGGAACGAGCAGACACATTTCCTCGACAACTATTAAATATAAATAGATAACATCATGAGAAACGAATTGCATTAAGTAATAAAAACGACTGCTTAATCACTTAGCGAAGCGCTTAAAGTCTTGGAAACTACAAGACGTGAATGGCCGAAATGTTGGTTGACGAAATGAATATGGCCATGGCCATGGGTTAATTGATTTCTTCTGGGTACGTGCACATGTTGTATATATAATATGACCAGATAAATCAATAATGATGTACTGTTTATTCATGTAAGGTACGAAGAGGATATTTCCCATTAGCGATAAGTGCTCAATTCAGCCACACTAAAGTACTTCCAGTATCAAATCAGCAAATTAGTATTTTTCTGCCAAAGCGAAAGTTAGCGTTTTGCCAGTTTATATCTCAGAGATAAATATATTAAATTCACGAAACCCAACAACACGGCTCCATAGCTCAGTTGGTTAGAGCGCCAGTCTAGTAAACTGGAGGTCACGAGTTCTCGTTGGAGCCTTTTTCACAAAATTTCAATTTTTAACCTTTCTTTTGACCGTCTCAACGAATAAACCAACGTTTCATATTGATGCATTACACCGAAATCGGGTGTATTTCTTATGGCATTTTATTAGTCTTTGCGAATGGTTTGTTATGTCGTCGGTTTTACTCTATATGCAAGTCCATAGGAAAACATTCACCACAAATGGCACGTTTGTATTCTATTTATTGCTACTAGACTCGATCCTATGGCCACAACTATGGCTAAAGTACTTTGTTAACGTTCGAAATCAATCAAACAATCTAGATGACAATAGATATTTGCCGCCAGGCTTAAAAGGAGTAAATTCGCAAAAATAAACAAGGCGGCTCCATAGCTCAGTTGGTTAGAGCGCCAGTCTAGTAAACTGGAGGTCACGAGTTCGAATCTCGTTGGAGCCTTTTTCACAAAATTTCAATTTTTAACCTTTCTTTTGACCGTCTCAACGAATAAACCAACGTTTCATGTTGATGCATTACACCGAAATCGGGTGTATTTCTTATGGCATTTTATTAGTCTTTGCGAATGGTTTGTTATGTCGTCGGTTTTACTCTATTTGCAAGCCAATAGGAAAACATTCACCACAAATGGCACGTTTGTATTCTATTTATTGCTACTAGACTCGATCCTATGGCCACACCTATGTCTAAAGTACTTTGTTAACGTTCGAAATCAATCAAACAATCTAGATGACAATAGATATTTGCCGCCAGGCTTAAAAGGAGTAAATTCCCAAAAATAAACAAGGCGGCTCCATAGCTCAGTTGGTTAGAGCGCCAGTCTAGTAAACTGGAGGTCACGAGTTCGAATCTCGTTGGAGCCTTTTTCACAAAATTTCAATTTTTAACCTTTCTTTTGACCGTCTCAACGAATAAACCAACGTTTCATGTTGATGCATTACACCGAAATCGGGTGTATTTCTTATGGCATTTTATTAGTCTTTGCGAATGGTTTGTTATGTCGTCGGTTTTACTCTATATGCAAGTCCATAGGAAAACATTCACCACAAATGGCACGTTTGTATTCTATTTATTGCTACTAGACTCGATCCTATGGCCACAACTATGGCTAAAGTACTTTGTTAACGTTCGAAATCAATCAAACAATCTAGATGACAATAGATATTTGCCGCCAGGCTTAAAAGGAGTAAATTCGCAAAAATAAACAAGGCGGCTCCATAGCTCAGTTGGTTAGAGCGCCAGTCTAGTAAACTGGAGGTCACGAGTTCGAATCTCGTTGGAGCCTTTTTCACAACGTCTCAATGTTCACTCTATTTTGACCAGCATCTAGAGGCTCAGCTGTCGAATTTGTCTGATATGCTCATTCATAATTATATTACACACGGAAAATGGTCGGTGGAGGAATTTTCCATTTGATCAGTCTTGAGCATCAATTTTATTCGCACATGTCTGTGGATGAAGTGTCATGCTGACTTCTTTTTCTTCAGAATGGAAAAGGCCAAGCCAGCAAACCGTGGGCGCACAGTTTGTATCCATCAACACCAGAAGATATTAAAACAGTCATTAGAAGCGAGAAAATGAGTTCTTGTCTACATGCAACTGATTTTAGATTATACAATGCATCTTTTCTACGTTTAAATGCACATTTGCTGTCGTTATTTTTTTTCTTTTTTTATATAATTGTTTGCATCGTATGCATTGCTTCACTCTAGTTGGATTTCTATTTAGCAAATGCAAAAAGTTATAGTATTTAACCATTTTGCAAACTCGTTTTAACACATAGTCTCTCCAGGCATGGCATAGATTCAACTATCCCACCATGCAAGTTACACCTTACTTTGAATATCAAACATGTATCACTTTGCTCATTCTGGTCCGATCGAAGTACTTCAAAGGAACGAGCAGACACATTTCCTCGACAACTATTAAATATAAATAGATAACATCGTGAGAAACGAATTGCATTAAATAATAAAAACGACTGCTTAATCACTTAGCGAAGCGCTTAAAGTCTTGGAAACTACAAGACGTGAATGGCCGAAATGTTGGTTGACGAAATGAATATGGCCATGGCCATGGGTTAATTGATTTCTTCTGGGTACGTGCACATGTTGTATATATAATATGACCAGATAAATCAATAATGATGTACTGTTTATTCATGTAAGGTACGAAGAGGATATTTCCCATTAGCGATAAGTGCTCAATTCAGCCACACTAAAGTACTTCCAGTATCAAATCAGTAAATTAGTATTTTTCTGCCAAAGCGAAAGTTAGCGTTTTGCCAGTTTATATCTCAGAGATAAATATATTAAATTCACGAATCCCAACAACACGGCTCCATAGCTCAGTTGGTTAGAGCGGCAGTCTAGTAAACTGGAGGTCACGAGTTCGAATCTCGTTGGAGCCTTTTTCACAAAATTTCAATTTTTAACCTTTCTTTTGACCGTCTCAACGAATAAACCAACGTTTCATGTTGATGCATTACACCGAAATCGGGTGTATTTCTTATGGCATTTTATTAGTCTTTGCGAATGGTTTGTTATGTCGTCGGTTTTACTCTATATGCAAGTCCATAGGAAAACATTCACCACAAATGGCACGTTTGTATTCTATTTATTGCTACTAGACTCGATCCTATGGCCACAACTATGGCTAAAGTACTTTGTTAACGTTCGAAATCAATCAAACAATCTAGATGACAATAGATATTTGCCGCCAGGCTTAAAAGGAGTAAATTCGCAAAAATAAACAAGGCGGCTCCATAGCTCAGTTGGTTAGAGCGCCAGTCTAGTAAACTGGAGGTCACGAGTTCGAATCTCGTTGGAGCCTTTTTCACAACGTCTCAATGTTCACTCTATTTTGACCAGCATCTAGAGGCTCAGCTGTCGAATTTGTCTGATATGCTCATTCATAATTATATTACACACGGAAAATGGTCGGTGGAGGAATTTTCCATTTGATCAGTCTTGAGCATCAATTTTATTCGCACATGTCTGTGGATGAAGTGTCATGCTGACTTCTTTTTCTTCAGAATGGAAAAGGCCAAGCCAGCAAACCGTGGGCGCACAGTTTGTATCCATCAACACCAGAAGATATTAAAACAGTCATTAGAAGCGAGGAAATGAGTTCTTGTCTACATGCAACTGATTTTAGATTATACAATGCATCTTTTCTACGTTTAAATGCACATTTGCTGTCGTTATTTTTTTTATTTTTTTATATAATTGTTTGCATCGTATGCATTGCTTCACTCTAGTTGGATTTCTATTTAGCAAATACAAAAAGTTATAGTATTTAACCATTTTGCAAACTCGTTTTAACACATAGTCTCTCCAGGCATGGCATAGATTCAACTATCCCACCATGCAAGTTACACCTTACTTTGAATATCAAACATGTATCACTTTGCTCATTCTGGTCCGATCGAAGTACTTCAAAGGAACGAGCAGACACATTTCCTCGACAACTATTAAATATAAATAGATAACATCATGAGAAACGAATTGCATTAAATAATAAAAACGACTGCTTAATCACTTAGCGAAGCGCTTAAAGTCTTGGAAACTACAAGACGTGAATGGCCGAAATGTTGGTTGACGAAATGAATATGGCCATGGCCATGGGTTAATTGATTTCTTCTGGGTACGTGCACATGTTGTATATATAATATGACCAGATAAATCAATAATGATGTACTGTTTATTCATGTAAGGTACGAAGAGGATATTTCCCATTAGCGATAAGTGCTCAATTCAGCCACACTAAAGTACTTCCAGTATCAAATCAGTAAATTAGTATTTTTCTGCCAGAGCGAAAGTTAGCGTTTTGCCAGTTTATATCTCAGAGATAAATATATTAAATTCACGAATCCCAACAACACGGCTCCATAGCTCAGTTGGTTAGAGCGCCAGTCTAGTAAACTGGAGGTCACGAGTTCGAATCTCGTTGGAGCCTTTTTCACAAAATTTCAATTTTTAACCTTTCTTTTGACCGTCTCAACGAATAAACCAACGTTTCATGTTGATGCATTACACCGAAATCGGGTGTATTTCTTATGGCATTTTATTAGTCTTTGCGAATGGTTTGTTATGTCGTCGGTTTTACTCTATATGCAAGTCCATAGGAAAACATTCACCACAAATGGCACGTTTGTATTCTATTTATTGCTACTAGACTCGATCCTATGGCCACAACTATGGCTAAAGTACTTTGTTAACGTTCGAAATCAATCAAACAATCTAGATGACAATAGATATTTGCCGCCAGGCTTAAAAGGAGTAAATTCGCAAAAATAAACAAGGCGGCTCCATAGCTCAGTTGGTTAGAGCGCCAGTCTAGTAAACTGGAGGTCACGAGTTCGAATCTCGTTGGAGCCTTTTTCACAACGTCTCAATGTTCACTTTACTTTGACCAGCATCTAGAGGCTCAGCTGTCGAATTTGTCTGATATGCTCATTCATAATTATATTACACACGGAAAATGGTCGGTGGAGGAATTTTCCATTTGATCAGTCTTGAGCATCAATTTTATTCGCACATGTCTGTGGATGAAGTGTCATGCTGACTTCTTTTTCTTCAGAATGGAAAAGGCCAAGCCAGCAAACCGTGGGCGCACAGTTTGTATCCATCAACACCAGAAGATATTAAAACAGTCATTAGAAGCGAGGAAATGAGTTCTTGTCTACATGCAACTGATTTTAGATTATACAATGCATCTTTTCTACGTTTAAATGCACATTTGCTGTCGTTATTTTTTTTCTTTTTTTATATAATTGTTTGCATCGTATGCATTGCTTCACTCTAGTTGGATTTCTATTTAGCAAATACAAAAAGTTATAGTATTTAACCATTTTGCAAACTCGTTTTAACACATAGTCTCTCCAGGCATGGCATAGATTCAACTATCCCACCATGCAAGTTACACCTTACTTTGAATATCAAACATGTATCACTTTGCTCATTCTGGTCCGATCGAAGTACTTCAAAGGAACGAGCAGACACATTTCCTCGACAACTATTAAATATAAATAGATAACATCATGAGAAACGAATTGCATTAAATAATAAAAACGACTGCTTAATCACTTAGCGAAGCGCTTAAAGTCTTGGAAACTACAAGACGTGAATGGCCGAAATGTTGGTTGACGAAATGAATATGGCCATGGCCATGGGTTAATTGATTTCTTCTGGGTACGTGCACATGTTGTATATATAATATGACCAGATAAATCAATAATGATGTACTGTTTATTCATGTAAGGTACGAAGAGGATATTTCCCATTAGCGATAAGTGCTCAATTCAGCCACACTAAAGTACTTCCAGTATCAAATCAGCAAATTAGTATTTTTCTGCCAAAGCGAAAGTTAGCGTTTTGCCAGTTTATATCTCAGAGATAAATATATTAAATTCACGAAACCCAACAACACGGCTCCATAGCTCAGTTGGTTAGAGCGCCAGTCTAGTAAACTGGAGGTCACGAGTTCTCGTTGGAGCCTTTTTCACAAAATTTCAATTTTTAACCTTTCTTTTGACCGTCTCAACGAATAAACCAACGTTTCATATTGATGCATTACACCGAAATCGGGTGTATTTCTTATGGCATTTTATTAGTCTTTGCGAATGGTTTGTTATGTCGTCGGTTTTACTCTATATGCAAGTCCATAGGAAAACATTCACCACAAATGGCACGTTTGTATTCTATTTATTGCTACTAGACTCGATCCTATGGCCACAACTATGGCTAAAGTACTTTGTTAACGTTCGAAATCAATCAAACAATCTAGATGACAATAGATATTTGCCGCCAGGCTTAAAAGGAGTAAATTCGCAAAAATAAACAAGGCGGCTCCATAGCTCAGTTGGTTAGAGCGCCAGTCTAGTAAACTGGAGGTCACGAGTTCGAATCTCGTTGGAGCCTTTTTCACAAAATTTCAATTTTTAACCTTTCTTTTGACCGTCTCAACGAATAAACCAACGTTTCATGTTGATGCATTACACCGAAATCGGGTGTATTTCTTATGGCATTTTATTAGTCTTTGCGAATGGTTTGTTATGTCGTCGGTTTTACTCTATTTGCAAGCCAATAGGAAAACATTCACCACAAATGGCACGTTTGTATTCTATTTATTGCTACTAGACTCGATCCTATGGCCACACCTATGTCTAAAGTACTTTGTTAACGTTCGAAATCAATCAAACAATCTAGATGACAATAGATATTTGCCGCCAGGCTTAAAAGGAGTAAATTCCCAAAAATAAACAAGGCGGCTCCATAGCTCAGTTGGTTAGAGCGCCAGTCTAGTAAACTGGAGGTCACGAGTTCGAATCTCGTTGGAGCCTTTTTCACAAAATTTCAATTTTTAACCTTTCTTTTGACCGTCTCAACGAATAAACCAACGTTTCATGTTGATGCATTACACCGAAATCGGGTGTATTTCTTATGGCATTTTATTAGTCTTTGCGAATGGTTTGTTATGTCGTCGGTTTTACTCTATATGCAAGTCCATAGGAAAACATTCACCACAAATGGCACGTTTGTATTCTATTTATTGCTACTAGACTCGATCCTATGGCCACAACTATGGCTAAAGTACTTTGTTAACGTTCGAAATCAATCAAACAATCTAGATGACAATAGATATTTGCCGCCAGGCTTAAAAGGAGTAAATTCGCAAAAATAAACAAGGCGGCTCCATAGCTCAGTTGGTTAGAGCGCCAGTCTAGTAAACTGGAGGTCACGAGTTCGAATCTCGTTGGAGCCTTTTTCACAACGTCTCAATGTTCACTCTATTTTGACCAGCATCTAGAGGCTCAGCTGTCGAATTTGTCTGATATGCTCATTCATAATTATATTACACACGGAAAATGGTCGGTGGAGGAATTTTCCATTTGATCAGTCTTGAGCATCAATTTTATTCGCACATGTCTGTGGATGAAGTGTCATGCTGACTTCTTTTTCTTCAGAATGGAAAAGGCCAAGCCAGCAAACCGTGGGCGCACAGTTTGTATCCATCAACACCAGAAGATATTAAAACAGTCATTAGAAGCGAGAAAATGAGTTCTTGTCTACATGCAACTGATTTTAGATTATACAATGCATCTTTTCTACGTTTAAATGCACATTTGCTGTCGTTATTTTTTTTCTTTTTTTATATAATTGTTTGCATCGTATGCATTGCTTCACTCTAGTTGGATTTCTATTTAGCAAATGCAAAAAGTTATAGTATTTAACCATTTTGCAAACTCGTTTTAACACATAGTCTCTCCAGGCATGGCATAGATTCAACTATCCCACCATGCAAGTTACACCTTACTTTGAATATCAAACATGTATCACTTTGCTCATTCTGGTCCGATCGAAGTACTTCAAAGGAACGAGCAGACACATTTCCTCGACAACTATTAAATATAAATAGATAACATCGTGAGAAACGAATTGCATTAAATAATAAAAACGACTGCTTAATCACTTAGCGAAGCGCTTAAAGTCTTGGAAACTACAAGACGTGAATGGCCGAAATGTTGGTTGACGAAATGAATATGGCCATGGCCATGGGTTAATTGATTTCTTCTGGGTACGTGCACATGTTGTATATATAATATGACCAGATAAATCAATAATGATGTACTGTTTATTCATGTAAGGTACGAAGAGGATATTTCCCATTAGCGATAAGTGCTCAATTCAGCCACACTAAAGTACTTCCAGTATCAAATCAGTAAATTAGTATTTTTCTGCCAAAGCGAAAGTTAGCGTTTTGCCAGTTTATATCTCAGAGATAAATATATTAAATTCACGAATCCCAACAACACGGCTCCATAGCTCAGTTGGTTAGAGCGGCAGTCTAGTAAACTGGAGGTCACGAGTTCGAATCTCGTTGGAGCCTTTTTCACAAAATTTCAATTTTTAACCTTTCTTTTGACCGTCTCAACGAATAAACCAACGTTTCATGTTGATGCATTACACCGAAATCGGGTGTATTTCTTATGGCATTTTATTAGTCTTTGCGAATGGTTTGTTATGTCGTCGGTTTTACTCTATATGCAAGTCCATAGGAAAACATTCACCACAAATGGCACGTTTGTATTCTATTTATTGCTACTAGACTCGATCCTATGGCCACAACTATGGCTAAAGTACTTTGTTAACGTTCGAAATCAATCAAACAATCTAGATGACAATAGATATTTGCCGCCAGGCTTAAAAGGAGTAAATTCGCAAAAATAAACAAGGCGGCTCCATAGCTCAGTTGGTTAGAGCGCCAGTCTAGTAAACTGGAGGTCACGAGTTCGAATCTCGTTGGAGCCTTTTTCACAACGTCTCAATGTTCACTCTATTTTGACCAGCATCTAGAGGCTCAGCTGTCGAATTTGTCTGATATGCTCATTCATAATTATATTACACACGGAAAATGGTCGGTGGAGGAATTTTCCATTTGATCAGTCTTGAGCATCAATTTTATTCGCACATGTCTGTGGATGAAGTGTCATGCTGACTTCTTTTTCTTCAGAATGGAAAAGGCCAAGCCAGCAAACCGTGGGCGCACAGTTTGTATCCATCAACACCAGAAGATATTAAAACAGTCATTAGAAGCGAGGAAATGAGTTCTTGTCTACATGCAACTGATTTTAGATTATACAATGCATCTTTTCTACGTTTAAATGCACATTTGCTGTCGTTATTTTTTTTATTTTTTTATATAATTGTTTGCATCGTATGCATTGCTTCACTCTAGTTGGATTTCTATTTAGCAAATACAAAAAGTTATAGTATTTAACCATTTTGCAAACTCGTTTTAACACATAGTCTCTCCAGGCATGGCATAGATTCAACTATCCCACCATGCAAGTTACACCTTACTTTGAATATCAAACATGTATCACTTTGCTCATTCTGGTCCGATCGAAGTACTTCAAAGGAACGAGCAGACACATTTCCTCGACAACTATTAAATATAAATAGATAACATCATGAGAAACGAATTGCATTAAATAATAAAAACGACTGCTTAATCACTTAGCGAAGCGCTTAAAGTCTTGGAAACTACAAGACGTGAATGGCCGAAATGTTGGTTGACGAAATGAATATGGCCATGGCCATGGGTTAATTGATTTCTTCTGGGTACGTGCACATGTTGTATATATAATATGACCAGATAAATCAATAATGATGTACTGTTTATTCATGTAAGGTACGAAGAGGATATTTCCCATTAGCGATAAGTGCTCAATTCAGCCACACTAAAGTACTTCCAGTATCAAATCAGTAAATTAGTATTTTTCTGCCAAAGCGAAAGTTAGCGTTTTGCCAGTTTATATCTCAGAGATAAATATATTAAATTCACGAATCCCAAAAACACGGCTCCATAGCTTAGTTGGTTAGAGCGCCAGTCTAGTAAACTGGAGGTCACGAGTTCGAATCTCGTTGGAGCCTTTTTCACAAAATTTCAATTTTTAACCTTTCTTTTGACCGTCTCAACGAATAAACCAACGTTTCATGTTGATGCATTACACCGAAATCGGGTGTATTTCTTATGGCATTTTATTAGTCTTTGCGAATGGTTTGTTATGTCGTCGGTTTTACTCTATATGCAAGTCCATAGGAAAACATTCACCACAAATGGCACGTTTGTATTCTATTTATTGCTACTAGACTCGATCCTATGGCCACACCTATGGCTAAAGTACTTTGTTAACGTTCGAAATCAATCAAACAATCTAGATGACAATAGATATTTGCCGCCAGGCTTAAAAGGAGTAAATTCGCAAAAAATAAACAAGGCGGCTCCATAGCTCAGTTGGTTAGAGCGCCAGTCTAGTAAACTGGAGGTCACGAGTTCGAATCTCGTTGGAGCCTTTTTCACAAAATTTCAATTTTTAACCTTTCTTTTGACCGTCTCAACGAATAAACCAACGTTTCATGTTGATGCATTACACCGAAATCGGGTGTATTTCTTATGGCATTTTATTAGTCTTTGCGAATGGTTTGTTATGTCGTCGGTTTTACTCTATATGCAAGTCCATAGGAAAACATTCACCACAAATGGCACGTTTGTATTCTATTTATTGCTACTAGACTCGATCCTATGGCCACAACTATGGCTAAAGTACTTTGTTAACGTTCGAAATCAATCAAACAATCTAGATGACAATAGATATTTGCCGCCAGGCTTAAAAGGAGTAAATTCGCAAAAATAAACAAGGCGGCTCCATAGCTCAGTTGGTTAGAGCGCCAGTCTAGTAAACTGGAGGTCACGAGTTCGAATCTCGTTGGAGCCTTTTTCACAACGTCTCAATGTTCACTCTATTTTGACCAGCATCTAGAGGCTCAGCTGTCGAATTTGTCTGATATGCTCATTCATAATTATATTACACACGGAAAATGGTCGGTGGAGGAATTTTCCATTTGATCAGTCTTGAGCATCAATTTTATTCGCACATGTCTGTGGATGAAGTGTCATGCTGACTTCTTTTTCTTCAGAATGGAAAAGGCCAAGCCAGCAAACCGTGGGCGCACAGTTTGTATCCATCAACACCAGAAGATATTAAAACAGTCATTAGAAGCGAGGAAATGAGTTCTTGTCTACATGCAACTGATTTTAGATTATACAATGCATCTTTTCTACGTTTAAATGCACATTTGCTGTCGTTATTTTTTTTATTTTTTTATATAATTGTTTGCATCGTATGCATTGCTTCACTCTAGTTGGATTTCTATTTAGCAAATACAAAAAGTTATAGTATTTAACCATTTTGCAAACTCGTTTTAACACATAGTCTCTCCAGGTATGGCATAAATTCAACTATCCCACCATGCAAGTTACACCTTACTTTGAATATCAAACATGTATCACTTTGCTCATTCTGGTCCGATCGAAGTACTTCAAAGGAACGAGCAGACACATTTCCTCGACAACTATTAAATATAAATAGATAACATCATGAGAAACGAATTGCATTAAATAATAAAAACGACTGCTTAATCACTTAGCGAAGCGCTTAAAGTCTTGGAAACTACAAGACGTGAATGGCCGAAATGTTGGTTGACGAAATGAATATGGCCATGGCCATGGGTTAATTGATTTCTTCTGGGTACGTGCACATGTTGTATATATAATATGACCAGATAAATCAATAATGATGTACTGTTTATTCATGTAAGGTACGAAGAGGATATTTCCCATTAGCGATAAGTGCTCAATTCAGCCACACTAAAGTACTTCCAGTATCAAATCAGTAAATTAGTATTTTTCTGCCAAAGCGAAAGTTAGCGTTTTGCCAGTTTATATCTCAGAGATAAATATATTAAATTCACGAATCCCAAAAACACGGCTCCATAGCTCAGTTGGTTAGAGCGCCAGTCTAGTAAACTGGAGGTCACGAGTTCGAATCTCGTTGGAGCCTTTTTCACAAAATTTCAATTTTTAACCTTTCTTTTGACCGTCTCAACGAATAAACCAACGTTTCATGTTGATGCATTACACCGAAATCGGGTGTATTTCTTATGGCATTTTATTAGTCTTTGCGAATGGTTTGTTATGTCGTCGGTTTTACTCTATATGCAAGTCCATAGGAAAACATTCACCACAAATGGCACGTTTGTATTCTATTTATTGCTACTAGACTCGATCCTATGGCCACACCTATGGCTAAAGTACTTTGTTAACGTTCGAAATCAATCAAACAATCTAGATGACAATAGATATTTGCCGCCAGGCTTAAAAGGAGTAAATTCGCAAAAATAAACAAGGCGGCTCCATAGCTCAGTTGGTTAGAGCGCCAGTCTAGTAAACTGGAGGTCACGAGTTCGAATCTCGTTGGAGCCTTTTTCACAAAATTTCAATTTTTAACCTTTCTTTTGACCGTCTCAACGAATAAACCAACGTTTCATGTTGATGCATTACACCGAAATCGGGTGTATTTCTTATGGCATTTTATTAGTCTTTGCGAATGGTTTGTTATGTCGTCGGTTTTACTCTATATGCAAGTCCATAGGAAAACATTCACCACAAATGGCACGTTTGTATTCTATTTATTGCTACTAGACTCGATCCTATGGCCACAACTATGGCTAAAGTACTTTGTTAACGTTCGAAACAATCAAACAATCTAGATGACAATAGATATTTGCCGCCAGGCTTAAAAGGAGTAAATTCGCAAAAATAAACAAGGCGGCTCCATAGCTCAGTTGGTTAGAGCGCCAGTCTAGTAAACTGGAGGTCACGAGTTCGAATCTCGTTGGAGCCTTTTTCACAACGTCTCAATGTTCACTCTATTTTGACCAGCATCTAGAGGCTCAGCTGTCGAATTTGTCTGATATGCTCATTCATAATTATATTACACACGGAAAATGGTCGGTGGAGGAATTTTCCATTTGATCAGTCTTGAGCATCAATTTTATTCGCACATGTCTGTGGATGAAGTGTCATGCTGACTTCTTTTTCTTCAGAATGGAAAAGGCCAAGCCAGCAAACCGTGGGCGCACAGTTTGTATCCATCAACACCAGAAGATATTAAAACAGTCATTAGAAGCGAGGAAATGAGTTCTTGTCTACATGCAACTGATTTTAGATTATACAATGCATCTTTTCTACGTTTAAATGCACATTTGCTGTCGTTATTTTTTTTATTTTTTTATATAATTGTTTGCATCGTATGCATTGCTTCACTCTAGTTGGATTTCTATTTAGCAAATACAAAAAGTTATAGTATTTAACCATTTTGCAAACTCGTTTTAACACATAGTCTCTCCAGGTATGGCATAAATTCAACTATCCCACCATGCAAGTTACACCTTACTTTGAATATCAAACATGTATCACTTTGCTCATTCTGGTCCGATCGAAGTACTTCAAAGGAACGAGCAGACACATTTCCTCGACAACTATTAAATATAAATAGATAACATCATGAGAAACGAATTGCATTAAATAATAAAAACGACTGCTTAATCACTTAGCGAAGCGCTTAAAGTCTTGGAAACTACAAGACGTGAATGGCCGAAATGTTGGTTGACGAAATGAATATGGCCATGGCCATGGGTTAATTGATTTCTTCTGGGTACGTGCACATGTTGTATATATAATATGACCAGATAAATCAATAATGATGTACTGTTTATTCATGTAAGGTACGAAGAGGATATTTCCCATTAGCGATAAGTGCTCAATTCAGCCACACTAAAGTACTTCCAGTATCAAATCAGTAAATTAGTATTTTTCTGCCAAAGCGAAAGTTAGCGTTTTGCCAGTTTATATCTCAGAGATAAATATATTAAATTCACGAATCCCAAAAACACGGCTCCATAGCTCAGTTGGTTAGAGCGCCAGTCTAGTAAACTGGAGGTCACGAGTTCGAATCTCGTTGGAGCCTTTTTCACAAAATTTCAATTTTTAACCTTTCTTTTGACCGTCTCAACGAATAAACCAACGTTTCATGTTGATGCATTACACCGAAATCGGGTGTATTTCTTATGGCATTTTATTAGTCTTTGCGAATGGTTTGTTATGTCGTCGGTTTTACTCTATATGCAAGTCCATAGGAAAACATTCACCACAAATGGCACGTTTGTATTCTATTTATTGCTACTAGACTCGATCCTATGGCCACACCTATGGCTAAAGTACTTTGTTAACGTTCGAAATCAATCAAACAATCTAGATGACAATAGATATTTGCCGCCAGGCTTAAAAGGAGTAAATTCGCAAAAATAAACAAGGCGGCTCCATAGCTCAGTTGGTTAGAGCGCCAGTCTAGTAAACTGGAGGTCACGAGTTCGAATCTCGTTGGAGCCTTTTTCACAAAATTTCAATTTTTAACCTTTCTTTTGACCGTCTCAACGAATAAACCAACGTTTCATGTTGATGCATTACACCGAAATCGGGTGTATTTCTTATGGCATTTTATTAGTCTTTGCGAATGGTTTGTTATGTCGTCGGTTTTACTCTATATGCAAGTCCATAGGAAAACATTCACCACAAATGGCACGTTTGTATTCTATTTATTGCTACTAGACTCGATCCTATGGCCACAACTATGGCTAAAGTACTTTGTTAACGTTCGAAACAATCAAACAATCTAGATGACAATAGATATTTGCCGCCAGGCTTAAAAGGAGTAAATTCGCAAAAATAAACAAGGCGGCTCCATAGCTCAGTTGGTTAGAGCGCCAGTCTAGTAAACTGGAGGTCACGAGTTCGAATCTCGTTGGAGCCTTTTTCACAACGTCTCAATGTTCACTCTATTTTGACCAGCATCTAGAGGCTCAGCTGTCGAATTTGTCTGATATGCTCATTCATAATTATATTACACACGGAAAATGGTCGGTGGAGGAATTTTCCATTTGATCAGTCTTGAGCATCAATTTTATTCGCACATGTCTGTGGATGAAGTGTCATGCTGACTTCTTTTTCTTCAGAATGGAAAAGGCCAAGCCAGCAAACCGTGGGCGCACAGTTTGTATCCATCAACACCAGAAGATATTAAAACAGTCATTAGAAGCGAGGAAATGAGTTCTTGTCTACATGCAACTGATTTTAGATTATACAATGCATCTTTTCTACGTTTAAATGCACATTTGCTGTCGTTATTTTTTTTATTTTTTTATATAATTGTTTGCATCGTATGCATTGCTTCACTCTAGTTGGATTTCTATTTAGCAAATACAAAAAGTTATAGTATTTAACCATTTTGCAAACTCGTTTTAACACATAGTCTCTCCAGGTATGGCATAAATTCAACTATCCCACCATGCAAGTTACACCTTACTTTGAATATCAAACATGTATCACTTTGCTCATTCTGGTCCGATCGAAGTACTTCAAAGGAACGAGCAGACACATTTCCTCGACAACTATTAAATATAAATAGATAACATCATGAGAAACGAATTGCATTAAATAATAAAAACGACTGCTTAATCACTTAGCGAAGCGCTTAAAGTCTTGGAAACTACAAGACGTGAATGGCCGAAATGTTGGTTGACGAAATGAATATGGCCATGGCCATGGGTTAATTGATTTCTTCTGGGTACGTGCACATGTTGTATATATAATATGACCAGATAAATCAATAATGATGTACTGTTTATTCATGTAAGGTACGAAGAGGATATTTCCCATTAGCGATAAGTGCTCAATTCAGCCACACTAAAGTACTTCCAGTATCAAATCAGTAAATTAGTATTTTTCTGCCAAAGCGAAAGTTAGCGTTTTGCCAGTTTATATCTCAGAGATAAATATATTAAATTCACGAATCCCAAAAACACGGCTACATAGCTCAGTTGGTTAGAGCGCCAGTCTAGTAAACTGGAGGTCACGAGTTCGAATCTCGTTGGAGCCTTTTTCACAAAATTTCAATTTTTAACCTTTCTTTTGACCGTCTCAACGAATAAACCAACGTTTCATGTTGATGCATTACACCGAAATCGGGTGTATTTCTTATGGCATTTTATTAGTCTTTGCGAATGGTTTGTTATGTCGTCGGTTTTACTCTATATGCAAGTCCATAGGAAAACATTCACCACAAATGGCACGTTTGTATTCTATTTATTGCTACTAGACTCGATCCTATGGCCACAACTATGGCTAAAGTACTTTGTTAACGTTCGAAACAATCAAACAATCTAGATGACAATAGATATTTGCCGCCAGGCTTAAAAGGAGTAAATTCGCAAAAATAAACAAGGCGGCTCCATAGCTCAGTTGGTTAGAGCGCCAGTCTAGTAAACTGGAGGTCACGAGTTCGAATCTCGTTGGAGCCTTTTTCACAACGTCTCAATGTTCACTCTATTTTGACCAGCATCTAGAGGCTCAGCTGTCGAATTTGTCTGATATGCTCATTCATAATTATATTACACACGGAAAATGGTCGGTGGAGGAATTTTCCATTTGATCAGTCTTGAGCATCAATTTTATTCGCACATGTCTGTGGATGAAGTGTCATGCTGACTTCTTTTTCTTCAGAATGGAAAAGGCCAAGCCAGCAAACCGTGGGCGCACAGTTTGTATCCATCAACACCAGAAGATATTAAAACAGTCATTAGAAGCGAGGAAATGAGTTCTTGTCTACATGCAACTGATTTTAGATTATACAATGCATCTTTTCTACGTTTAAATGCACATTTGCTGTCGTTATTTTTTTTATTTTTTTATATAATTGTTTGCATCGTATGCATTGCTTCACTCTAGTTGGATTTCTATTTAGCAAATACAAAAAGTTATAGTATTTAACCATTTTGCAAACTCGTTTTAACACATAGTCTCTCCAGGTATGGCATAAATTCAACTATCCCACCATGCAAGTTACACCTTACTTTGAATATCAAACATGTATCACTTTGCTCATTCTGGTCCGATCGAAGTACTTCAAAGGAACGAGCAGACACATTTCCTCGACAACTATTAAATATAAATAGATAACATCATGAGAAACGAATTGCATTAAATAATAAAAACGACTGCTTAATCACTTAGCGAAGCGCTTAAAGTCTTGGAAACTACAAGACGTGAATGGCCGAAATGTTGGTTGACGAAATGAATATGGCCATGGCCATGGGTTAATTGATTTCTTCTGGGTACGTGCACATGTTGTATATATAATATGACCAGATAAATCAATAATGATGTACTGTTTATTCATGTAAGGTACGAAGAGGATATTTCCCATTAGCGATAAGTGCTCAATTCAGCCACACTAAAGTACTTCCAGTATCAAATCAGTAAATTAGTATTTTTCTGCCAAAGCGAAAGTTAGCGTTTTGCCAGTTTATATCTCAGAGATAAATATATTAAATTCACGAATCCCAAAAACACGGCTCCATAGCTCAGTTGGTTAGAGCGCCAGTCTAGTAAACTGGAGGTCACGAGTTCGAATCTCGTTGGAGCCTTTTTCACAAAATTTCAATTTTTAACCTTTCTTTTGACCGTCTCAACGAATAAACCAACGTTTCATGTTGATGCATTACACCGAAATCGGGTGTATTTCTTATGGCATTTTATTAGTCTTTGCGAATGGTTTGTTATGTCGTCGGTTTTACTCTATATGCAAGTCCATAGGAAAACATTCACCACAAATGGCACGTTTGTATTCTATTTATTGCTACTAGACTCGATCCTATGGCCACACCTATGGCTAAAGTACTTTGTTAACGTTCGAAATCAATCAAACAATCTAGATGACAATAGATATTTGCCGCCAGGCTTAAAAGGAGTAAATTCGCAAAAATAAACAAGGCGGCTCCATAGCTCAGTTGGTTAGAGCGCCAGTCTAGTAAACTGGAGGTCACGAGTTCGAATCTCGTTGGAGCCTTTTTCACAAAATTTCAATTTTTAACCTTTCTTTTGACCGTCTCAACGAATAAACCAACGTTTCATGTTGATGCATTACACCGAAATCGGGTGTATTTCTTATGGCATTTTATTAGTCTTTGCGAATGGTTTGTTATGTCGTCGGTTTTACTCTATATGCAAGTCCATAGGAAAACATTCACCACAAATGGCACGTTTGTATTCTATTTATTGCTACTAGACTCGATCCTATGGCCACAACTATGGCTAAAGTACTTTGTTAACGTTCGAAACAATCAAACAATCTAGATGACAATAGATATTTGCCGCCAGGCTTAAAAGGAGTAAATTCGCAAAAATAAACAAGGCGGCTCCATAGCTCAGTTGGTTAGAGCGCCAGTCTAGTAAACTGGAGGTCACGAGTTCGAATCTCGTTGGAGCCTTTTTCACAACGTCTCAATGTTCACTCTATTTTGACCAGCATCTAGAGGCTCAGCTGTCGAATTTGTCTGATATGCTCATTCATAATTATATTACACACGGAAAATGGTCGGTGGAGGAATTTTCCATTTGATCAGTCTTGAGCATCAATTTTATTCGCACATGTCTGTGGATGAAGTGTCATGCTGACTTCTTTTTCTTCAGAATGGAAAAGGCCAAGCCAGCAAACCGTGGGCGCACAGTTTGTATCCATCAACACCAGAAGATATTAAAACAGTCATTAGAAGCGAGGAAATGAGTTCTTGTCTACATGCAACTGATTTTAGATTATACAATGCATCTTTTCTACGTTTAAATGCACATTTGCTGTCGTTATTTTTTTTATTTTTTTATATAATTGTTTGCATCGTATGCATTGCTTCACTCTAGTTGGATTTCTATTTAGCAAATACAAAAAGTTATAGTATTTAACCATTTTGCAAACTCGTTTTAACACATAGTCTCTCCAGGTATGGCATAAATTCAACTATCCCACCATGCAAGTTACACCTTACTTTGAATATCAAACATGTATCACTTTGCTCATTCTGGTCCGATCGAAGTACTTCAAAGGAACGAGCAGACACATTTCCTCGACAACTATTAAATATAAATAGATAACATCATGAGAAACGAATTGCATTAAATAATAAAAACGACTGCTTAATCACTTAGCGAAGCGCTTAAAGTCTTGGAAACTACAAGACGTGAATGGCCGAAATGTTGGTTGACGAAATGAATATGGCCATGGCCATGGGTTAATTGATTTCTTCTGGGTACGTGCACATGTTGTATATATAATATGACCAGATAAATCAATAATGATGTACTGTTTATTCATGTAAGGTACGAAGAGGATATTTCCCATTAGCGATAAGTGCTCAATTCAGCCACACTAAAGTACTTCCAGTATCAAATCAGTAAATTAGTATTTTTCTGCCAAAGCGAAAGTTAGCGTTTTGCCAGTTTATATCTCAGAGATAAATATATTAAATTCACGAATCCCAAAAACACGGCTACATAGCTCAGTTGGTTAGAGCGCCAGTCTAGTAAACTGGAGGTCACGAGTTCGAATCTCGTTGGAGCCTTTTTCACAAAATTTCAATTTTTAACCTTTCTTTTGACCGTCTCAACGAATAAACCAACGTTTCATGTTGATGCATTACACCGAAATCGGGTGTATTTCTTATGGCATTTTATTAGTCTTTGCGAATGGTTTGTTATGTCGTCGGTTTTACTCTATATGCAAGTCCATAGGAAAACATTCACCACAAATGGCACGTTTGTATTCTATTTATTGCTACTAGACTCGATCCTATGGCCACACCTATGGCTAAAGTACTTTGTTAACGTTCGAAATCAATCAAACAATCTAGATGACAATAGATATTTGCCGCCAGGCTTAAAAGGAGTAAATTCGCAAAAATAAACAAGGCGGCTCCATAGCTCAGTTGGTTAGAGCGCCAGTCTAGTAAACTGGAGGTCACGAGTTCGAATCTCGTTGGAGCCTTTTTCACAACGTCTCAATGTTCACTCTATTTTGACCAGCATCTAGAGGCTCAGCTGTCGAATTTGTCTGATATGCTCATTCATAATTATATTACACACGGAAAATGGTCGGTGGAGGAATTTTCCATTTGATCAGTCTTGAGCATCAATTTTATTCGCACATGTCTGTGGATGAAGTGTCATGCTGACTTCTTTTTCTTCAGAATGGAAAAGGCCAAGCCAGCAAACCGTGGGCGCACAGTTTGTATCCATCAACACCAGAAGATATTAAAACAGTCATTAGAAGCGAGAAAATGAGTTCTTGTCTACATGCAACTGATTTTAGATTATACAATGCATCTTTTCTACGTTTAAATGCACATTTGCTGTCGTTATTTTTTTTCTTTTTTTATATAATTGTTTGCATCGTATGCATTGCTTCACTCTAGTTGGATTTCTATTTAGCAAATACAAAAAGTTATAGTATTTAACCATTTTGCAAACTCGTTTTAACACATAGTCTCTCCAGGCATGGCATAGATTCAACTATCCCACCATGCAAGTTACACCTTACTTTGAATATCAAACATGTATCACTTTGCTCATTCTGGTCCGATCGAAGTACTTCAAAGGAACGAGCAGACACATTTCCTCGACAACTATTAAATATAAATAGATAACATCATGAGAAACGAATTGCATTAAATAATAAAAACGACTGCTTAATCACTTAGCGAAGCGCTTAAAGTCTTGGAAACTACAAGACGTGAATGGCCGAAATGTTGGTTGACGAAATGAATATGGCCATGGCCATGGGTTAATTGATTTCTTCTGGGTACGTGCACATGTTGTATATATAATATGACCAGATAAATCAATAATGATGTACTGTTTATTCATGTAAGGTACGAAGAGGATATTTCCCATTAGCGATAAGTGCTCAATTCAGCCACACTAAAGTACTTCCAGTATCAAATCAGCAAATTAGTATTTTTCTGCCAAAGCGAAAGTTAGCGTTTTGCCAGTTTATATCTCAGAGATAAATATATTAAATTCACGAAACCCAACAACACGGCTCCATAGCTCAGTTGGTTAGAGCGCCAGTCTAGTAAACTGGAGGTCACGAGTTCTCGTTGGAGCCTTTTTCACAAAATTTCAATTTTTAACCTTTCTTTTGACCGTCTCAACGAATAAACCAACGTTTCATGTTGATGCATTACACCGAAATCGGGTGTATTTCTTATGGCATTTTATTAGTCTTTGCGAATGGTTTGTTATGTCGTCGGTTTTACTCTATATGCAAGTCCATAGGAAAACATTCACCACAAATGGCACGTTTGTATTCTATTTATTGCTACTAGACTCGATCCTATGGCCACAACTATGGCTAAAGTACTTTGTTAACGTTCGAAATCAATCAAACAATCTAGATGACAATAGATATTTGCCGCCAGGCTTAAAAGGAGTAAATTCGCAAAAATAAACAAGGCGGCTCCATAGCTCAGTTGGTTAGAGCGCCAGTCTAGTAAACTGGAGGTCACGAGTTCGAATCTGGTTGGAGCCTTTTTCACAACGTCTCAATGTTCACTTTATTTTGACCAGCATCTAGAGGCTCAGCTGTCGAATTTGTCTGATATGCTCATTCATAATTATATTACACACGGAAAATGGTCGGTGGAGGAATTTTCCATTTGATCAGTCTTGAGCATCAATTTTATTCGCACATGTCTGTGGATGAAGTGTCATGCTGACTTCTTTTTCTTCAGAATGGAAAAGGCCAAGCCAGCAAACCGTGGGCGCACAGTTTGTATCCATCAACACCAGAAGATATTAAAACAGTCATTAGAAGCGAGGAAATGAGTTCTTGTCTACATGCAACTGATTTTAGATTATACAATGCATCTTTTCTACGTTTAAATGCACATTTGCTGTCGTTATTTTTTTTATTTTTTTATATAATTGTTTGCATCGTATGCATTGCTTCACTCTAGTTGGATTTCTATTTAGCAAATACAAAAAGTTATAGTATTTAACCATTTTGCAAACTCGTTTTAACACATAGTCTCTCCAGGTATGGCATAGATTCAACTATCCCACCATGCAAGTTACACCCTACTTTGAATATCAAACATGTATCACTTTGCTCATTCTGGTCCGATCGAAGTACTTCAAAGGAACGAGCAGACACATTTCCTCGACAACTATTAAATATAAATAGATAACATCATGAGAAACGAATTGCATTAAATAATAAAAACGACTGCTTAATCACTTAGCGAAGCGCTTAAAGTCTTGGAAACTACAAGACGTGAATGGCCGAAATGTTGGTTGACGAAATGAATATGGCCATGGCCATGGGTTAATTGATTTCTTCTGGGTACGTGCACATGTTGTATATATAATATGACCAGATAAATCAATAATGATGTACTGTTTATTCATGTAAGGTACGAAGAGGATATTTCCCATTAGCGATAAGTGCTCAATTCAGCCACACTAAAGTACTTCCAGTATCAAATCAGCAAATTAGTATTTTTCTGCCAAAGCGAAAGTTAGCGTTTTGCCAGTTTATATCTCAGAGATAAATATATTAAATTCACGAAACCCAACAACACGGCTCCATAGCTCAGTTGGTTAGAGCGCCAGTCTAGTAAACTGGAGGTCACGAGTTCTCGTTGGAGCCTTTTTCACAAAATTTCAATTTTTAACCTTTCTTTTGACCGTCTCAACGAATAAACCAACGTTTCATGTTGATGCATTACACCGAAATCGGGTGTATTTCTTATGGCATTTTATTAGTCTTTGCGAATGGTTTGTTATGTCGTCGGTTTTACTCTATATGCAAGTCCATAGGAAAACATTCACCACAAATGGCACGTTTGTATTCTATTTATTGCTACTAGACTCGATCCTATGGCCACAACTATGGCTAAAGTACTTTGTTAACGTTCGAAATCAATCAAACAATCTAGATGACAATAGATATTTGCCGCCAGGCTTAAAAGGAGTAAATTCGCAAAAATAAACAAGGCGGCTCCATAGCTCAGTTGGTTAGAGCGCCAGTCTAGTAAACTGGAGGTCACGAGTTCGAATCTCGTTGGAGCCTTTTTCACAACGTCTCAATGTTCACTTTATTTTGACCAGCATCTAGAGGCTCAGCTGTCGAATTTGTCTGATATGCTCATTCATAATTATATTACACACGGAAAATGGTCGGTGGAGGAATTTTCCATTTGATCAGTCTTGAGCATCAATTTTATTCGCACATGTCTGTGGATGAAGTGTCATGCTGACTTCTTTTTCTTCAGAATGGAAAAGGCCAAGCCAGCAAACCGTGGGCGCACAGTTTGTATCCATCAACACCAGAAGATATTAAAACAGTCATTAGAAGCGAGGAAATGAGTTATTGTCTACATGCAACTGATTTTAGATTATACAATGCATCTTTTCTACGTTTAAATGCACATTTGCTGTCGTTATTTTTTTTCTTTTTTTATATAATTGTTTGCATCGTATGCATTGCTTCACTCTAGTTGGATTTCTATTTAGCAAATACAAAAAGTTATAGTATTTAACCATTTTGCAAACTCGTTTTAACACATAGTCTCTCCAGGCATGGCATAGATTCAACTATCCCACCATGCAAGTTACACCTTACTTTGAATATCAAACATGTATCACTTTGCTCATTCTGGTCCGATCGAAGTACTTCAAAGGAACGAGCAGACACATTTCCTCGACAACTATTAAATATAAATAGATAACATCATGAGAAACGAATTGCATTAAATAATAAAAACGACTGCTTAATCACTTAGCGAAGCGCTTAAAGTCTTGGAAACTACAAGACGTGAATGGCCGAAATGTTGGTTGACGAAATGAATATGGCCATGGCCATGGGTTAATTGATTTCTTCTGGGTACGTGCACATGTTGTATATATAATATGACCAGATAAATCAATAATGATGTACTGTTTATTCATGTAAGGTACGAAGAGGATATTTCCCATTAGCGATAAGTGCTCAATTCAGCCACACTAAAGTACTTCCAGTATCAAATCAGCAAATTAGTATTTTTCTGCCAAAGCGAAAGTTAGCGTTTTGCCAGTTTATATCTCAGAGATAAATATATTAAATTCACGAAACCCAACAACACGGCTCCATAGCTCAGTTGGTTAGAGCGCCAGTCTAGTAAACTGGAGGTCAGGAGTTCTCGTTGGAGCCTTTTTCACAAAATTTCAATTTTTAACCTTTCTTTTGACCGTCTCAACGAATAAACCAACGTTTCATGTTGATGCATTACACCGAAATCGGGTGTATTTCTTATGGCATTTTATTAGTCTTTGCGAATGGTTTGTTATGTCGTCGGTTTTACTCTATATGCAAGTCCATAGGAAAACATTCACCACAAATGGCACGTTTGTATTCTATTTATTGCTACTAGACTCGATCCTATGGCCACAACTATGGCTAAAGTACTTTGTTAACGTTCGAAATCAATCAAACAATCTAGATGACAATAGATATTTGCCGCCAGGCTTAAAAGGAGTAAATTCGCAAAAATAAACAAGGCGGCTCCATAGCTCAGTTGGTTAGAGCGCCAGTCTAGTTAACTGGAGGTCACGAGTTCGAATCTCGTTGGAGCCTTTTTCACAAAATTTCAATTTTTAACCTTTCTTTTGACCGTCTCAACGAATAAACCAACGTTTCATGTTGATGCATTACACCGAAATCGGGTGTATTTCTTATGGCATTTTATTAGTCTTTGCGAATGGTTTGTTATGTCGTCGGTTTTACTCTATATGCAAGTCCATAGGAAAACATTCACCACAAATGGCACGTTTGTATTCTATTTATTGCTACTAGACTCGATCCTATGGCCACAACTATGGCTAAAGTACTTTGTTAACGTTCGAAATCAATCAAACAATCTAGATGACAATAGATATTTGCCGCCAGGCTTAAAAGGAGTAAATTCGCAAAAATAAACAAGGCGGCTCCATAGCTCAGTTGGTTAGAGCGCCAGTCTAGTAAACTGGAGGTCACGAGTTCGAATCTGGTTGGAGCCTTTTTCACAACGTCTCAATGTTCACTTTATTTTGACCAGCATCTAGAGGCTCAGCTGTCGAATTTGTCTGATATGCTCATTCATAATTATATTACACACGGAAAATGGTCGGTGGAGGAATTTTCCATTTGATCAGTCTTGAGCATCAATTTTATTCGCACATGTCTGTGGATGAAGTGTCATGCTGACTTCTTTTTCTTCAGAATGGAAAAGGCCAAGCCAGCAAACCGTGGGCGCACAGTTTGTATCCATCAACACCAGAAGATATTAAAACAGTCATTAGAAGCGATGAAATGAGTTCTTGTCTACATGCAACTGATTTTAGATTATACAATGCATCTTTTCTACGTTTAAATGCACATTTGCTGTCGTTATTTTTTTTCTTTTTTTATATAATTGTTTGCATCGTATGCATTGCTTCACTCTAGTTGGATTTCTATTTAGCAAATACAAAAAGTTATAGTATTTAACCATTTTGCAAACTCGTTTTAACACATAGTCTCTCCAGGCATGGCATAGATTCAACTATCCCACCATGCAAGTTACACCTTACTTTGAATATCAAACATGTATCACTTTGCTCATTCTGGTCCGATCGAAGTACTTCAAAGGAACGAGCAGACACATTTCCTCGACAACTATTAAATATAAATAGATAACATCATGAGAAACGAATTGCATTAAATAATAAAAACGACTGCTTAATCACTTAGCGAAGCGCTTAAAGTCTTGGAAACTACAAGACGTGAATGGCCGAAATGTTGGTTGACGAAATGAATATGGCCATGGCCATGGGTTAATTGATTTCTTCTGGGTACGTGCACATGTTGTATATATAATATGACCAGATAAATCAATAATGATGTACTGTTTATTCATGTAAGGTACGAAGAGGATATTTCCCATTAGCGATAAGTGCTCAATTCAGCCACACTAAAGTACTTCCAGTATCAAATCAGCAAATTAGTATTTTTCTGCCAAAGCGAAAGTTAGCGTTTTGCCAGTTTATATCTCAGAGATAAATATATTAAATTCACGAATCCCAACAACACGGCTCCATAGCTCAGTTGGTTAGAGCGCCAGTCTAGTAAACTGGAGGTCACGAGTTTTCGTTGGAGCCTTTTTCACAAAATTTCAATTTTTAACCTTTCTTTTGACCGTCTCAACGAATAAACCAACGTTTCATGTTGATGCATTACACCGAAATCGGGTGTATTTCTTATGGCATTTTATTAGTCTTTGCGAATGGTTTGTTATGTCGTCGGTTTTACTCTATATGCAAGTCCATAGGAAAACATTCACCACAAATGGCACGTTTGTATTCTATTTATTGCTACTAGACTCGATCCTATGGCCACAACTATGGCTAAAGTACTTTGTTAACGTTCGAAATCAATCAAACAATCTAGATGACAATAGATATTTGCCGCCAGGCTTAAAAGGAGTAAATTCGCAAAAATAAACAAGGCGGCTCCATAGCTCAGTTGGTTAGAGCGCCAGTCTAGTAAACTGGAGGTCACGAGTTCGAATCTCGTTGGAGCCTTTTTCACAAAATTTCAATTTTTAACCTTTCTTTTGACCGTCTCAACGAATAAACCAACGTTTCATGTTGATGCATTACACCGATATCGGGTGTATTTCTTATGGCATTTTATTAGTCTTTGCGAATGGTTTGTTATGTCGTCGGTTTTACTCTATATGCAAGTCCATAGGAAAACATTCACCACAAATGGCACGTTTGTATTCTATTTATTGCTACTAGACTCGATCCTATGGCCACAACTATGGCTAAAGTACTTTGTTAACGTTCGAAATCAATCAAACAATCTAGATGACAATAGATATTTGCCGCCAGGCTTAAAAGGAGTAAATTCGCAAAAATAAACAAGGTGGCTCCATAGCTCAGTTGGTTAGAGCGCCAGTCTAGTAAACTGGAGGTCACGAGTTCGAATCTCGTTGGAGCCTTTTTCACAACGTCTCAATGTTCACTTTATTTTGACCAGCATCTAGAGGCTCAGCTGTCGAATTTGTCTGATATGCTCATTCATAATTATATTACACACGGAAAATGGTCGGTGGAGGAATTTTCCATTTGATCAGTCTTGAGCATCAATTTTATTCGCACATGTCTGTGGATGAAGTGTCATGCTGACTTCTTTTTCTTCAGAATGGAAAAGGCCAAGCCAGCAAACCGTGGGCGCACAGTTTGTATCCATCAACACCAGAAGATATTAAAACAGTCATTAGAAGCGAGGAAATGAGTTCTTGTCTACATGCAACTGATTTTAGATTATACAATGCATCTTTTCTACGTTTAAATGCACATTTGCTGTCGTTATTTTTTTTATTTTTTTATATAATTGTTTGCATCGTATGCATTGCTTCACTCTAGTTGGATTTCTATTTAGCAAATACAAAAAGTTATAGTATTTAACCATTTTGCAAACTCGTTTTAACACATAGTCTCTCCAGGCATGGCATAGATTCAACTATCCCACCATGCAAGTTACACCTTACTTTGAATATCAAACATGTATCACTTTGCTCATTCTGGTCCGATCGAAGTACTTCAAAGGAACGAGCAGACACATTTCCTCGACAACTATTAAATATAAATAGATAACATCATGAGAAACGAATTGCATTAAATAATAAAAACGACTGCTTAATCACTTAGCGAAGCGCTTAAAGTCTTGGAAACTACAAGACGTGAATGGCCGAAATGTTGGTTGACGAAATGAATATGGCCATGGCCATGGGTTAATTGATTTCTTCTGGGTACGTGCACATGTTGTATATATAATATGACCAGATAAATCAATAATGATGTACTGTTTATTCATGTAAGGTACGAAGAGGATATTTCCCATTAGCGATAAGTGCTCAATTCAGCCACACTAAAGTACTTCCAGTATCAAATCAGCAAATTAGTATTTTTCTGCCAAAGCGAAAGTTAGCGTTTTGCCAGTTTATATCTCAGAGATAAATATATTAAATTCACGAAACCCAACAACACGGCTCCATAGCTCAGTTGGTTAGAGCGCCAGTCTAGTAAACTGGAGGTCACGAGTTCTCGTTGGAGCCTTTTTCACAACATTTCAATTTTTAACCTTTCTTTTGACCGTCTCAACGAATAAACCAACGTTTCATGTTGATGCATTACACCGAAATCGGGTGTATTTCTTATGGCATTTTATTAGTCTTTGCGAATGGTTTGTTATGTCGTCGGTTTTACTCTATATGCAAGTCCATAGGAAAACATTCACCACAAATGGCACGTTTGTATTCTATTTATTGCTACTAGACTCGATCCTATGGCCACAACTATGGCTAAAGTACTTTGTTAACGTTCGAAATCAATCAAACAATCTAGATGACAATAGATATTTGCCGCCAGGCTTAAAAGGAGTAAATTCGCAAAAATAAACAAGGCGGCTCCATAGCTCAGTTGGTTAGAGCGCCAGTCTAGTAAACTGGAGGTCACGAGTTCGAATCTCGTTGGAGCCTTTTTCACAAAATTTCAATTTTTAACCTTTCTTTTGACCGTCTCAACGAATAAACCAACGTTTCATGTTGATGCATTACACCGAAATCGGGTGTATTTCTTATGGCATTTTATTAGTCTTTGCGAATGGTTTGTTATGTCGTCGGTTTTACTCTATATGCAAGTCCATAGGAAAACATTCACCACAAATGGCACGTTTGTATTCTATTTATTGCTACTAGACTCGATCCTATGGCCACAACTATGGCTAAAGTACTTTGTTAACGTTCGAAATCAATCAAACAATCTAGATGACAATAGATATTTGCCGCCAGGCTTAAAAGGAGTAAATTCGCAAAAATAAACAAGGCGGCTCCATAGCTCAGTTGGTTAGAGCGCCAGTCTAGTAAACTGGAGGTCACGAGTTCGAATCTCGTTGGAGCCTTTTTCACAACGTCTCAATGTTCACTTTATTTTGACCAGCATCTAGAGGCTCAGCTGTCGAATTTGTCTGATATGCTCATTCATAATTATATTACACACGGAAAATGGTCGGTGGAGGAATTTTCCATTTGATCAGTCTTGAGCATCAATTTTATTCGCACATGTCTGTGGATGAAGTGTCATGCTGACTTCTTTTTCTTCAGAATGGAAAAGGCCAAGCCAGCAAACCGTGGGCGCACAGTTTGTATCCATCAACACCAGAAGATATTAAAACAGTCATTAGAAGCGAGGAAATGAGTTCTTGTCTACATGCAACTGATTTTAGATTATACAATGCATCTTTTCTACGTTTAAATGCACATTTGCTGTCGTTATTTTTTTTCTTTTTTTATATAATTGTTTGCATCGTATGCATTGCTTCACTCTAGTTGGATTTCTATTTAGCAAATACAAAAAGTTATAGTATTTAACCATTTTGCAAACTCGTTTTAACACATAGTCTCTCCAGGCATGGCATAGATTCAACTATCCCACCATGCAAGTTACACCTTACTTTGAATATCAAACATGTATCACTTTGCTCATTCTGGTCCGATCGAAGTACTTCAAAGGAACGAGCAGACACATTTCCTCGACAACTATTAAATATAAATAGATAACATCATGAGAAACGAATTGCATTAAATAATAAAAACGACTGCTTAATCACTTAGCGAAGCGCTTAAAGTCTTGGAAACTACAAGACGTGAATGGCCGAAATGTTGGTTGACGAAATGAATATGGCCATGGCCATGGGTTAATTGATTTCTTCTGGGTACGTGCACATGTTGTATATATAATATGACCAGATAAATCAATAATGATGTACTGTTTATTCATGTAAGGTACGAAGAGGATATTTCCCATTAGCGATAAGTGCTCAATTCAGCCACACTAAAGTACTTCCAGTATCAAATCAGCAAATTAGTATTTTTCTGCCAAAGCGAAAGTTAGCGTTTTGCCAGTTTATATCTCAGAGATAAATATATTAAATTCACGAAACCCAACAACACGGCTCCATAGCTCAGTTGGTTAGAGCGCCAGTCTAGTAAACTGGAGGTCACGAGTTCTCGTTGGAGCCTTTTTCACAAAATTTCAATTTTTAACCTTTCTTTTGACCGTCTCAACGAATAAACCAACGTTTCATGTTGATGCATTACACCGAAATCGGGTGTATTTCTTATGGCATTTTATTAGTCTTTGCGAATGGTTTGTTATGTCGTCGGTTTTACTCTATATGCAAGTCCATAGGAAAACATTCACCACAAATGGCACGTTTGTATTCTATTTATTGCTACTAGACTCGATCCTATGGCCACAACTATGGCTAAAGTACTTTGTTAACGTTCGAAATCAATCAAACAATCTAGATGACAATAGATATTTGCCGCCAGGCTTAAAAGGAGTAAATTTGCAAAAATAAACAAGGCGGCTCCATAGCTCAGTTGGTTAGAGCGCCAGTCTAGTAAACTGGAGGTCACGAGTTCGAATCTCGTTGGAGCCTTTTTCACAACGTCTCAATGTTCACTTTATTTTGACCAGCATCTAGAGGCTGAGCTGTCGAATTTGTCTGATATGCTCATTCATAATTATATTACACACGGAAAATGGTCGGTGGAGGAATTTTCCATTTGATCAGTCTTGAGCATCAATTTTATTCGCACATGTCTGTGGATGAAGTGTCATGCTGACTTCTTTTTCTTCAGAATGGAAAAGGCCAAGCCAGCAAACCGTGGGCGCACAGTTTGTATCCATCAACACCAGAAGATATTAAAACAGTCATTAGAAGCGAGGAAATGAGTTCTTGTCTACATGCAACTGATTTTAGATTATACAATGCATCTTTTCTACGTTTAAATGCACATTTGCTGTCGTTATTTTTTTTCTTTTTTTATATAATTGTTTGCATCGTATGCATTGCTTCACTCTAGTTGGATTTCTATTTAGCAAATACAAAAAGTTATAGTATTTAACCATTTTGCAAACTCGTTTTAACACATAGTCTCTCCAGGCATGGCATAGATTCAACTATCCCACCATGCAAGTTACACCTTACTTTGAATATCAAACATGTATCACTTTGCTCATTCTGGTCCGATCGAAGTACTTCAAAGGAACGAGCAGACACATTTCCTCGACAACTATTAAATATAAATAGATAACATCATGAGAAACGAATTGCATTAAATAATAAAAACGACTGCTTAATCACTTAGCGAAGCGCTTAAAGTCTTGGAAACTACAAGACGTGAATGGCCGAAATGTTGGTTGACGAAATGAATATGGCCATGGCCATGGGTTAATTGATTTCTTCTGGGTACGTGCACATGTTGTATATATAATATGACCAGATAAATCAATAATGATGTACTGTTTATTCATGTAAGGTACGAAGAGGATATTTCCCATTAGCGATAAGTGCTCAATTCAGCCACACTAAAGTACTTCCAGTATCAAATCAGTAAATTAGTATTTTTCTGCCAAAGCGAAAGTTAGCGTTTTGCCAGTTTATATCTCAGAGATAAATATATTAAATTCACGAAACCCAACAACACGGCTCCATAGCTCAGTTGGTTAGAGCGCCAGTCTAGTAAACTGGAGGTCACGAGTTCTCGTTGGAGCCTTTTTCACAAAATTTCAATTTTTAACCTTTCTTTTGACCGTCTCAACGAATAAACCAACGTTTCATGTTGATGCATTACACCGAAATCGGGTGTATTTCTTATGGCATTTTATTAGTCTTTGCGAATGGTTTGTTATGTCGTCGGTTTTACTCTATATGCAAGTCCATAGGAAAACATTCACCACAAATGGCACGTTTGTATTCTATTTATTGCTACTAGACTCGATCCTATGGCCACAACTATGGCTAAAGTACTTTGTTAACGTTCGAAATCAATCAAACAATCTAGATGACAATAGATATTTGCCGCCAGGCTTAAAAGGAGTAAATTCGCAAAAATAAACAAGGCGGCTCCATAGCTCAGTTGGTTAGAGCGCCAGTCTAGTAAACTGGAGGTCACGAGTTCGAATCTCGTTGGAGCCTTTTTCACAACGTCTCAATGTTCACTCTATTTTGACCAGCATCTAGAGGCTCAGCTGTCGAATTTGTCTGATATGCTCATTCATAATTATATTACACACGGAAAATGGTCGGTGGAGGAATTTTCCATTTGATCAGTCTTGAGCATCAATTTTATTCGCACATGTCTGTGGATGAAGTGTCATGCTGACTTCTTTTTCTTCAGAATGGAAAAGGCCAAGCCAGCAAACCGTGGGCGCACAGTTTGTATCCATCAACACCAGAAGATATTAAAACAGTCATTAGAAGCGAGGAAATGAGTTCTTGTCTACATGCAACTGATTTTAGATTATACAATGCATCTTTTCTACGTTTAAATGCACATTTGCTGTCGTTATTTTTTTTCTTTTTTTATATAATTGTTTGCATCGTATGCATTGCTTCACTCTAGTTGGATTTCTATTTAGCAAATACAAAAAGTTATAGTATTTAACCATTTTGCAAACTCGTTTTAACACATAGTCTCTCCAGGCATGGCATAGATTCAACTATCCCACCATGCAAGTTACACCTTACTTTGAATATCAAACATGTATCACTTTGCTCATTCTGGTCCGATCGAAGTACTTCAAAGGAACGAGCAGACACATTTCCTCGACAACTATTAAATATAAATAGATAACATCATGAGAAACGAATTGCATTAAATAATAAAAACGACTGCTTAATCACTTAGCGAAGCGCTTAAAGTCTTGGAAACTACAAGACGTGAATGGCCGAAATGTTGGTTGACGAAATGAATATGGCCATGGCCATGGGTTAATTGATTTCTTCTGGGTACGTGCACATGTTGTATATATAATATGACCAGATAAATCAATAATGATGTACTGTTTATTCATGTAAGGTACGAAGAGGATATTTCCCATTAGCGATAAGTGCTCAATTCAGCCACACTAAAGTACTTCCAGTATCAAATCAGTAAATTAGTATTTTTCTGCCAAAGCGAAAGTTAGCGTTTTGCCAGTTTATATCTCAGAGATAAATATATTAAATTCACGAAACCCAACAACACGGCTCCATAGTTGGTTAGAGCGCCAGTCTAGTAAACTGGAGGTCACGAGTTCTCGTTGGAGCCTTTTTCACAAAATTTCAATTTTTAACCTTTCTTTTGACCGTCTCAACGAATAAACCAACGTTTCATGTTGATGCATTACACCGAAATCGGGTGTATTTCTTATGGCATTTTATTAGTCTTTGCGAATGGTTTGTTATGTCGTCGGTTTTACTCTATATGCAAGTCCATAGGAAAACATTCACCACAAATGGCACGTTTGTATTCTATTTATTGCTACTAGACTCGATCCTATGGCCACAACTATGGCTAAAGTACTTTGTTAACGTTCGAAATCAATCAAACAATCTAGATGACAATAGATATTTGCCGCCAGGCTTAAAAGGAGTAAATTCGCAAAAATAAACAAGGCGGCTCCATAGCTCAGTTGGTTAGAGCGCCAGTCTAGTAAACTGGAGGTCACGAGTTCGAATCTGGTTGGAGCCTTTTTCACAAAATTTCAATTTTTAACCTTTCTTTTGACCGTCTCAACGAATAAACCAACGTTTCATGTTGATGCATTACACCGAAATCGGGTGTATTTCTTATGGCATTTTATTAGTCTTTGCGAATGGTTTGTTATGTCGTCGGTTTTACTCTATATGCAAGTCCATAGGAAAACATTCACCACAAATGGCACGTTTGTATTCTATTTATTGCTACTAGACTCGATCCTATGGCCACAACTATGGCTAAAATACTTTGTTAACGTTCGAAATCAATCAAACAATCTAGATGACAATAGATATTTGCCGCCAGGCTTAAAAGGAGTAAATTCGCAAAAATAAACAAGGCGGCTCCATAGCTCAGTTGGTTAGAGCGCCAGTCTAGTAAACTGGAGGTCACGAGTTCGAATCTCGTTGGAGCCTTTTTCACAACGTCTCAATGTTCACTTTATTTTGACCAGCATCTAGAGGCTCAGCTGTCGAATTTGTCTGATATGCTCATTCATAATTATATTACACACGGAAAATGGTCGGTGGAGGAATTTTCCATTTGATCAGTCTTGAGCATCAATTTTATTCGCACATGTCTGTGGATGAAGTGTCATGCTGACTTCTTTTTCTTCAGAATGGAAAAGGCCAAGCCAGCAAACCGTGGGCGCACAGTTTGTATCCATCAACACCAGAAGATATTAAAACAGTCATTAGAAGCGAGGAAATGAGTTCTTGTCTACATGCAACTGATTTTAGATTATACAATGCATCTTTTCTACGTTTAAATGCACATTTGCTGTCGTTATTTTTTTTATTTTTTTATATAATTGTTTGCATCGTATGCATTGCTTCACTCTAGTTGGATTTCTATTTAGCAAATACAAAAAGTTATAGTATTTAACCATTTTGCAAACTCGTTTTAACACATAGTCTCTCCAGGCATGGCATAGATTCAACTATCCCACCATGCAAGTTACACCTTACTTTGAATATCAAACATGTATCACTTTGCTCATTCTGGTCCGATCGAAGTACTTCAAAGGAACGAGCAGACACATTTCCTCGACAACTATTAAATATAAATAGATAACATCATGAGAAACGAATTGCATTAAATAATAAAAACGACTGCTTAATCACTTAGCGAAGCGCTTAAAGTCTTGGAAACTACAAGACGTGAATGGCCGAAATGTTGGTTGACGAAATGAATATGGCCATGGCCATGGGTTAATTGATTTCTTCTGGGTACGTGCACATGTTGTATATATAATATGACCAGATAAATCAATAATGATGTACTGTCTATTCATGTATGGTACGAAGAGGATATTTCCCATTAGCGATAAGTGCTCAATTCAGCCACACTAAAGTACTTCCAGTATCAAATCAGCAAATTAGTATTTTTCTGCCAAAGCGAAAGTTAGCGTTTTGCCAGTTTATATCTCAGAGATAAATATATTAAATTCACGAAACCCAACAACACGGCTCCATAGCTCAGTTGGTTAGAGCGCCAGTCTAGTAAACTGGAGGTCACGAGTTCTCGTTGGAGCCTTTTTCACAAAATTTCAATTTTTAACCTTTCTTTGACCGTCTCAACGAATAAACCAACGTTTCATGTTGATGCATTACACCGAAATCGGGTGTATTTCTTATGGCATGTTATTAGTCTTTGCGAATGGTTTGTTATGTCGTCGGTTTTACTCTATATGCAAGTCCATAGGAAAACATTCACCACAAATGGCACGTTTGTATTCTATTTATTGCTACTAGACTCGATCCTATGGCCACAACTATGGCTAAAGTACTTTGTTAACGTTCGAAATCAATCAAACAATCTAGATGACAATAGATATTTGCCGCCAGGCTTAAAAGGAGTAAATTCGCAAAAATAAACAAGGCGGCTCCATAGCTCAGTTGGTTAGAGCGCCAGTCTAGTAAACTGGAGGTCACGAGTTCGAATCTCGTTGGAGCCTTTTTCACAACGTCTCAATGTTCACTTTATTTTGACCAGCATCTAGAGGCTCAGCTGTCGAATTTGTCTGATATGCTCATTCATAATTATATTACACACGGAAAATGGTCGGTGGAGGAATTTTCCATTTGATCAGTCTTGAGCATCAATTTTATTCGCACATGTCTGTGGATGAAGTGTCATGCTGACTTCTTTTTCTTCAGAATGGAAAAGGCCAAGCCAGCAAACCGTGGGCGCACAGTTTGTATCCATCAACACCAGAAGATATTAAAACAGTCATTAGAAGCGAGAAAATGAGTTCTTGTCTACATGCAACTGATTTTAGATTATACAATGCATCTTTTCTACGTTTAAATGCACATTTGCTGTCGTTATTTTTTTTATTTTTTTATATAATTGTTTGCATCGTATGCATTGCTTCACTCTAGTTGGATTTCTATTTAGCAAATACAAAAAGTTATAGTATTTAACCATTTTGCAAACTCGTCTTAACACATAGTCTCTCCAGGCATGGCATAGATTCAACTATCCGACCATGCAAGTTACACCTTACTTTGAATATCAAACATGTGTCACTTTGCTCATTCTGGTCCGATCGAAGTACTTCAAAGGAACGAGCAGACACATTTCCTCGACAACTATTAAATATAAATAGATAACATCATGAGAAACGAATTGCATTAAATAATAAAAACGACTGCTTAATCACTTAGCGAAGCGCTTAAAGTCTTGGAAACTACAAGACGTGAATGGCCGAAATGTTGGTTGACGAAATGAATATGGCCATGGCCATGGGTTAATTGATTTCTTCTGGGTACGTGCACATGTTGTATATATAATATGACCAGATAAATCAATAATGATGTACTGTTTATTCATGTAAGGTACGAAGAGGATATTTCCCATTAGCGATAAGTGCTCAATTCAGCCACACTAAAGTACTTCCAGTATCAAATCAGCAAATTAGTATTTTTCTGCCAAAGCGAAAGTTAGCGTTTTGCCAGTTTATATCTCAGAGATAAATATATTAAATTCACGAAACCCAACAACATGGCTCCATAGCTCAGTTGGTTAGAGCGCCAGTCTAGTAAACTGGAGGTCACGAGTTCTCGTTGGAGCCTTTTTCACAAAATTTCAATTTTTAACCTTTCTTTTGACCGTCTCAACGAATAAACCAACGTTTCATGTTGATGCATTACACCGAAATCGGGTGTATTTCTTATGGCATTTTATTAGTCTTTGCGAATGGTTTGTTATGTCGTCGGTTTTACTCTATATGCAAGTCCATAGGAAAACATTCACCACAAATGGCACGTTTGTATTCTATTTATTGCTACTAGACTCGATCCTATGGCCACAACTATGGCTAAAGTACTTTGTTAACGTTCGAAATCAATCAAACAATCTAGATGACAATAGATATTTGCCGCCAGGCTTAAAAGGAGTAAATTCGCAAAAATAAACAAGGCGGCTCCATAGCTCAGTTGGTTAGAGCGCCAGTCTAGTAAACTGGAGGTCACGAGTTCGAATCTGGTTGGAGCCTTTTTCACAAAATTTCAATTTTTAACCTTTCTTTTGACCGTCTCAACGAATAAACCAACGTTTCATGTTGATGCATTACACCGAAATCGGGTGTATTTCTTATGGCATTTTATTAGTCTTTGCGAATGGTTTGTTATGTCGTCGGTTTTACTCTATATGCAAGTCCATAGGAAAACATTCACCACAAATGGCACGTTTGTATTCTATTTATTGCTACTAGACTCGATCCTATGGCCACAACTATGGCTAAAATACTTTGTTAACGTTCGAAATCAATCAAACAATCTAGATGACAATAGATATTTGCCGCCAGGCTTAAAAGGAGTAAATTCGCAAAAATAAACAAGGCGGCTCCATAGCTCAGTTGGTTAGAGCGCCAGTCTAGTAAACTGGAGGTCACGAGTTCGAATCTCGTTGGAGCCTTTTTCACAACGTCTCAATGTTCACTTTATTTTGACCAGCATCTAGAGGCTCAGCTGTCGAATTTGTCTGATATGCTCATTCATAATTATATTACACACGGAAAATGGTCGGTGGAGGAATTTTCCATTTGATCAGTCTTGAGCATCAATTTTATTCGCACATGTCTGTGGATGAAGTGTCATGCTGACTTCTTTTTCTTCAGAATGGAAAAGGCCAAGCCAGCAAACCGTGGGCGCACAGTTTGTATCCATCAACACCAGAAGATATTAAAACAGTCATTAGAAGCGAGGAAATGAGTTCTTGTCTACATGCAACTGATTTTAGATTATACAATGCATCTTTTCTACGTTTAAATGCACATTTGCTGTCGTTATTTTTTTTATTTTTTTATATAATTGTTTGCATCGTATGCATTGCTTCACTCTAGTTGGATTTCTATTTAGCAAATACAAAAAGTTATAGTATTTAACCATTTTGCAAACTCGTTTTAACACATAGTCTCTCCAGGCATGGCATAGATTCAACTATCCCACCATGCAAGTTACACCTTACTTTGAATATCAAACATGTATCACTTTGCTCATTCTGGTCCGATCGAAGTACTTCAAAGGAACGAGCAGACACATTTCCTCGACAACTATTAAATATAAATAGATAACATCATGAGAAACGAATTGCATTAAATAATAAAAACGACTGCTTAATCACTTAGCGAAGCGCTTAAAGTCTTGGAAACTACAAGACGTGAATGGCCGAAATGTTGGTTGACGAAATGAATATGGCCATGGCCATGGGATAATTGATTTCTTCTGGGTACGTGCACATGTTGTATATATAATATGACCAGATAAATCAATAATGATGTACTGTTTATTCATGTAAGGTACGAAGAGGATATTTCCCATTAGCGATAAGTGCTCAATTCAGCCACACTAAAGTACTTCCAGTATCAAATCAGCAAATTAGTATTTTTCTGCCAAAGCGAAAGTTAGCGTTTTGCCAGTTTATATCTCAGAGATAAATATATTAAATTCACGAAACCCAACAACACGGCTCCATAGCTCAGTTAGTTAGAGCGCCAGTCTAGTAAACTGGAGGTCACGAGTTCTCGTTGGAGCCTTTTTCACAAAATTTCAATTTTTAACCTTTCTTTTGACCGTCTCAACGAATAAACCAACGTTTCATGTTGATGCATTACACCGAAATCGGGTGTATTTCTTATGGCATTTTATTAGTCTTTGCGAATGGTTTGTTATGTCGTCGGTTTTACTCTATATGCAAGTCCATAGGAAAACATTCACCACAAATGGCACGTTTGTATTCTATTTATTGCTACTAGACTCGATCCTATGGCCACAACTATGGCTAAAGTACTTTGTTAACGTTCGAAATCAATCAAACAATCTAGATGACAATAGATATTTGCCGCCAGGCTTAAAAGGAGTAAATTCGCAAAAATAAACAAGGCGGCTCCATAGCTCAGTTGGTTAGAGCGCCAGTCTAGTAAACTGGAGGTCACGAGTTCGAATCTCGTTGGAGCCTTTTTCACAACGTCTCAATGTTCACTTTATTTTGACCAGCATCTAGAGGCTCAGCTGTCGAATTTGTCTGATATGCTCATTCATAATTATATTACACACGGAAAATGGTCGGTGGAGGAATTTTCCATTTGATCAGTCTTGAGCATCAATTTTATTCGCACATGTCTGTGGATGAAGTGTCATGCTGACTTCTTTTTCTTCAGAATGGAAAAGGCCAAGCCAGCAAACCGTGGGCGCACAGTTTGTATCCATCAACACCAGAAGATATTAAAACAGTCATTAGAAGCGAGAAAATGAGTTCTTGTCTACATGCAACTGATTTTAGATTATACAATGCATCTTTTCTACGTTTAAATGCACATTTGCTGTCGTTATTTTTTTTCTTTTTTTATATAATTGTTTGCATCGTATGCATTGCTTCACTCTAGTTGGATTTCTATTTACGAAATGAATATGGCCATGGCCATGGGTTAATTGATTTCTTCTGGGTACGTGCACATGTTGTATATATAATATGACCAGATAAATCAATAATGATGTACTGTTTATTCATGTAAGGTACGAAGAGGATATTTCCCATTAGCGATAAGTGCTCAATTCAGCCACACTAAAGTACTTCCAGTATCAAATCAGTAAATTAGTATTTTTCTGCCAAAGCGAAAGTTAGCGTTTTGCCAGTTTATATCTCAGAGATAAATATATTAAATTCACGAATCCCAACAACACGGCTCCATTGCTCAGTTGGTTAGAGCGCCAGTCTAGTAAACTGGAGGTCACGAGTTCGAATCTCGTTGGAGCCTTTTTCACAAAATTTCAATTTTTAACCTTTCTTTTGACCGTCTCAACGAATAAACCAACGTTTCATGTTGATGCATTACACCGAAATCGGGTGTATTTCTTATGGCATTTTATTAGTCTTTGCGAATGGTTTGTTATGTCGTCGGTTTTACTCTATATGCAAGTCCATAGGAAAACATTCACCACAAATGGCACGTTTGTATTCTATTTATTGCTACTAGACTCGATCCTATGGCCACAACTATGGCTAAAATACTTTGTTAACGTTCGAAATCAATCAAACAATCTAGATGACAATAGATATTTGCCGCCAGGCTTAAAAGGAGTAAATTCGCAAAAATAAACAAGGCGGCTCCATAGCTCAGTTGGTTAGAGCGCCAGTCTAGTAAACTGGAGGTCACGAGTTCGAATCTCGTTGGAGCCTTTTTCACAACGTCTCAATGTTCACTTTATTTTGACCAGCATCTAGAGGCTCAGCTGTCGAATTTGTCTGATATGCTCATTCATAATTATATTACACACGGAAAATGGTCGGTGGAGGAATTTTCCATTTGATCAGTCTTGAGCATCAATTTTATTCGCACATGTCTGTGGATGAAGTGTCATGCTGACTTCTTTTTCTTCAGAATGGAAAAGGCCAAGCCAGCAAACCGTGGGCGCACAGTTTGTATCCATCAACACCAGAAGATATTAAAACAGTCATTAGAAGCGAGGAAATGAGTTCTTGTCTACATGCAACTGATTTTAGATTATACAATGCATCTTTTCTACGTTTAAATGCACATTTGCTGTCGTTATTTTTTTTCTTTTTTTATATAATTGTTTGCATCGTATGCATTGCTTCACTCTAGTTGGATTTCTATTTAGCAAATACAAAAAGTTATAGTATTTAACCATTTTGCAAACTCGTTTTAACACATAGTCTCTCCAGGCATGGCATAGATTCAACTATCCCACCATGCAAGTTACACCTTACTTTGAATATCAAACATGTATCACTTTGCTCATTCTGGTCCGATCGAAGTACTTCAAAGGAACGAGCAGACACATTTCCTCGACAACTATTAAATATAAATAGATAACATCATGAGAAACGAATTGCATTAAATAATAAAAACGACTGCTTAATCACTTAGCGAAGCGCTTAAAGTCTTGGAAACTACAAGACGTGAATGGCCGAAATGTTGGTTGACGAAATGAATATGGCCATGGCCATGGGATAATTGATTTCTTCTGGGTACGTGCACATGTTGTATATATAATATGACCAGATAAATCAATAATGATGTACTGTTTATTCATGTAAGGTACGAAGAGGATATTTCCCATTAGCGATAAGTGCTCAATTCAGCCACACTAAAGTACTTCCAGTATCAAATCAGCAAATTAGTATTTTTCTGCCAAAGCGAAAGTTAGCGTTTTGCCAGTTTATATCTCAGAGATAAATATATTAAATTCACGAAACCCAACAACACGGCTCCATAGCTCAGTTAGTTAGAGCGCCAGTCTAGTAAACTGGAGGTCACGAGTTCTCGTTGGAGCCTTTTTCACAAAATTTCAATTTTTAACCTTTCTTTTGACCGTCTCAACGAATAAACCAACGTTTCATGTTGATGCATTACACCGAAATCGGGTGTATTTCTTATGGCATTTTATTAGTCTTTGCGAATGGTTTGTTATGTCGTCGGTTTTACTCTATATGCAAGTCCATAGGAAAACATTCACCACAAATGGCACGTTTGTATTCTATTTATTGCTACTAGACTCGATCCTATGGCCACAACTATGGCTAAAGTACTTTGTTAACGTTCGAAATCAATCAAACAATCTAGATGACAATAGATATTTGCCGCCAGGCTTAAAAGGAGTAAATTCGCAAAAATAAACAAGGCGGCTCCATAGCTCAGTTGGTTAGAGCGCCAGTCTAGTAAACTGGAGGTCACGAGTTCGAATCTCGTTGGAGCCTTTTTCACAACGTCTCAATGTTCACTTTATTTTGACCAGCATCTAGAGGCTCAGCTGTCGAATTTGTCTGATATGCTCATTCATAATTATATTACACACGGAAAATGGTCGGTGGAGGAATTTTCCATTTGATCAGTCTTGAGCATCAATTTTATTCGCACATGTCTGTGGATGAAGTGTCATGCTGACTTCTTTTTCTTCAGAATGGAAAAGGCCAAGCCAGCAAACCGTGGGCGCACAGTTTGTATCCATCAACACCAGAAGATATTAAAACAGTCATTAGAAGCGAGAAAATGAGTTCTTGTCTACATGCAACTGATTTTAGATTATACAATGCATCTTTTCTACGTTTAAATGCACATTTGCTGTCGTTATTTTTTTTCTTTTTTTATATAATTGTTTGCATCGTATGCATTGCTTCACTCTAGTTGGATTTCTATTTACGAAATGAATATGGCCATGGCCATGGGTTAATTGATTTCTTCTGGGTACGTGCACATGTTGTATATATAATATGACCAGATAAATCAATAATGATGTACTGTTTATTCATGTAAGGTACGAAGAGGATATTTCCCATTAGCGATAAGTGCTCAATTCAGCCACACTAAAGTACTTCCAGTATCAAATCAGTAAATTAGTATTTTTCTGCCAAAGCGAAAGTTAGCGTTTTGCCAGTTTATATCTCAGAGATAAATATATTAAATTCACGAATCCCAACAACACGGCTCCATTGCTCAGTTGGTTAGAGCGCCAGTCTAGTAAACTGGAGGTCACGAGTTCGAATCTCGTTGGAGCCTTTTTCACAAAATTTCAATTTTTAACCTTTCTTTTGACCGTCTCAACGAATAAACCAACGTTTCATGTTGATGCATTACACCGAAATCGAGTGTATTTCTTATGGCATTTTATTAGTCTTTGCGAATGGTTTGTTATGTCGTCGGTTTTAATCTACTGTATATGCAAGTCCATAGGAAAACATTCACCACAAATGGCACGTTTGTATTCTATTTATTGCTACTAGACTCGATCCTATGGCCACAACAATGGCTAAAGTACTTTGTTAACGTTCGAAATCAATCAAACAATCTAGATGACAATAGATATTTGCCGCCAGGCTTAAAAGGAGTAAATTCGCAAAAATAAACAAGGCGGCTCCATAGCTCAGTTGGTTAGAGCGCCAGTCTAGTAAACTGGAGGTCACGAGTTCGAATCTCGTTGGAGCCTTTTTCACAAAATTTCAATTTTTAACCTTTCTTTTGACCGTCTCAACGAATAAACCAACGTTTCATGTTGATGCATTACACCGAAATCGGGTGTATTTCTTATGGCATTTTATTAGTCTTTGCGAATGGTTTGTTATGTCGTCGGTTTTACTCTATATGCAAGTCCATAGGAAAACATTCACCACAAATGGCACGTTTGTATTCTATTTATTGCTACTAGACTCGATCCTATGGCCACAACTATGGCTAAAGTACTTTGTTAACGTTCGAAATCAATCAAACAATCTAGATGACAATAGATATTTGCCGCCAGGCTTAAAAGGAGTAAATTCGCAAAAATAAACAAGGCGGCTCCATAGCTCAGTTGGTTAGAGCGCCAGTCTAGTAAACTGGAGGTCACGAGTTCGAATCTCGTTGGAGCCTTTTTCACAACGTCTCAATGTTCACTCTATTTTGACCAGCATCTAGAGGCTCAGCTGTCGAATTTGTCTGATATGCTCATTCATAATTATATTACACACGGAAAATGGTCGGTGGAGGAATTTTCCATTTGATCAGTCTTGAGCATCAATTTTATTCGCACATGTCTGTGGATGAAGTGTCATGCTGACTTCTTTTTCTTCAGAATGGAAAAGGTCAAGCCAGCAAACCGTGGGCGCACAGTTTGTATCCATCAACACCAGAAGATATTAAAACAGTCATTAGAAGCGAGGAAATGAGTTCTTGTCTACATGCAACTGATTTTAGATTATACAATGCATCTTTTCTACGTTTAAATGCACATTTGCTGTCGTTATTTTTTTTCTTTTTTTATATAATTGTTTGCATCGTATGCATTGCTTCACTCTAGTTGGATTTCTATTTAGCAAATACAAAAAGTTATAGTATTTAACCATTTTGCAAACTCGTTTTAACACATAGTCTCTCCAGGCATGGCATAGATTCAACTATCCCACCATGCAAGTTACACCTTACTTTGAATATCAAACATGTATCACTTTGCTCATTCTGGTCCGATCGAAGTACTTCAAAGGAACGAGCAGACACATTTCCTCGACAACTATTAAATATAAATAGATAACATCATGAGAAACGAATTGCATTAAATAATAAAAACGACTGCTTAATCACTTAGCGAAGCGCTTAAAGTCTTGGAAACTACAAGACGTGAATGGCCGAAATGTTGGTTGACGAAATGAATATGGCCATGGCCATGGGATAATTGATTTCTTCTGGGTACGTGCACATGTTGTATATATAATATGACCAGATAAATCAATAATGATGTACTGTTTATTCATGTAAGGTACGAAGAGGATATTTCCCATTAGCGATAAGTGCTCAATTCAGCCACACTAAAGTACTTCCAGTATCAAATCAGCAAATTAGTATTTTTCTGCCAAAGCGAAAGTTAGCGTTTTGCCAGTTTATATCTCAGAGATAAATATATTAAATTCACGAAACCCAACAACACGGCTCCATAGCTCAGTTAGTTAGAGCGCCAGTCTAGTAAACTGGAGGTCACGAGTTCTCGTTGGAGCCTTTTTCACAAAATTTCAATTTTTAACCTTTCTTTTGACCGTCTCAACGAATAAACCAACGTTTCATGTTGATGCATTACACCGAAATCGGGTGTATTTCTTATGGCATTTTATTAGTCTTTGCGAATGGTTTGTTATGTCGTCGGTTTTACTCTATATGCAAGTCCATAGGAAAACATTCACCACAAATGGCACGTTTGTATTCTATTTATTGCTACTAGACTCGATCCTATGGCCACAACTATGGCTAAAGTACTTTGTTAACGTTCGAAATCAATCAAACAATCTAGATGACAATAGATATTTGCCGCCAGGCTTAAAAGGAGTAAATTCGCAAAAATAAACAAGGCGGCTCCATAGCTCAGTTGGTTAGAGCGCCAGTCTAGTAAACTGGAGGTCACGAGTTCGAATCTCGTTGGAGCCTTTTTCACAACGTCTCAATGTTCACTTTATTTTGACCAGCATCTAGAGGCTCAGCTGTCGAATTTGTCTGATATGCTCATTCATAATTATATTACACACGGAAAATGGTCGGTGGAGGAATTTTCCATTTGATCAGTCTTGAGCATCAATTTTATTCGCACTTGTCTGTGGATGAAGTGTCATGCTGACTTCTTTTTCTTCAGAATGGAAAAGGCCAAGCCAGCAAACCGTGGGCGCACAGTTTGTATCCATCAACACCAGAAGATATTAAAACAGTCATTAGAAGCGAGGAAATGAGTTCTTGACTACATGCAACTGATTTTAGATTATACAATGCATCTTTTCTACGTTTAAATGCACATTTGCTGTCGTTATTTTTTTTCTTTTTTTATATAATTGTTTGCATCGTATGCATTGCTTCACTCTAGTTGGATTTCTATTTAGCAAATACAAAAAGTTATAGTATTTAACCATTTTGCAAACTCGTCTTAACACATAGTCTCTCCAGGCATGGCATAGATTCAACTATCCCACCATGCAAGTTACACCTTACTTTGAATATCAAACATGTATCACTTTGCTCATTCTGGTCCGATCGAAGTACTTCAAAGGAACGAGCAGACACATTTCCTCGACAACTATTAAATATAAATAGATAACATCATGAGAAACGAATTGCATTAAATAATAAAAACGACTGCTTAATCACTTAGCGAAGCGCTTAAAGTCTTGGAAACTACAAGACGTGAATGGCCGAAATGTTGGTTGACGAAATGAATATGGCCATGGCCATGGGTTAATTGATTTCTTCTGGGTACGTGCACATGTTGTATATATAATATGACCAGATAAATCAATAATGATGTACTGTTTATTCATGTAAGGTACGAAGAGGATATTTCCCATTAGCGATAAGTGCTCAATTCAGCCACACTAAAGTACTTCCAGTATCAAATCAGCAAATTAGTATTTTTCTGCCAAAGCAAAAGTTAGCGTTTTGCCAGTTTATATCTCAGAGATAAATATATTAAATTCACGAATCCCAACAACACGGCTCCATAGCTCAGTTGGTTAGAGCGCCAGTCTAGTAAACTGGAGGTCACGAGTTCGAATCTCGTTGGAGCCTTTTTCACAAAATTTCAATTTTTAACCTTTCTTTTGACCGTCTCAACGAATAAACCAACGTTTCATGTTGATGCATTACACCGAAATCGGGTGTATTTCTTATGGCATTTTATTAGTCTTTGCGAATGGTTTGTTATGTCGTCGGTTTTACTCTATATGCAAGTCCATAGGAAAACATTCACCACAAATGGCACGTTTGTATTCTATTTATTGCTACTAGACTCGATCATATGGCCACAACTATGGCTAAAGTACTTTGTTAACGTTCGAAATCAATCAAACAATCTAGATGACAATAGATATTTGCCGCCAGGCTTAAAAGGAGTAAATTCGCAAAAATAAACAAGGCGGCTCCATAGCTCAGTTGGTTAGAGCGCCAGTCTAGTAAACTGGAGGTCACGAGTTCGAATCTCGTTGGAGCCTTTTTCACAACGTCTCAATGTTCACTCTATTTTGACCAGCATCTAGAGGCTCAGCTGTCGAATTTGTCTGATATGCTCATTCATAATTATATTACACACGGAAAATGGTCGGTGGAGGAATTTTCCATTTGATCAGTCTTGAGCATCAATTTTATTCGCACATGTCTGTGGATGAAGTGTCATGCTGACTTCTTTTTCTTCAGAATGGAAAAGGCCAAGCCAGCAAACCGTGGGCGCACAGTTTGTATCCATCAACACCAGAAGATATTAAAACAGTCATTAGAAGCGAGAAAATGAGTTCTTGTCTACATGCAACTGATTTTAGATTATACAATGCATCTTTTCTACGTTTAAATGCACATTTGCTGTCGTTATTTTTTTTCTTTTTTTATATAATTGTTTGCATCGTATGCATTGCTTCACTCTAGTTGGATTTCTATTTAGCAAATACAAAAAGTTATAGTATTTAACCATTTTGCAAACTCGTTTTAACACATAGTCTCTCCAGGCATGGCATAGATTCAACTATCCCACCATGCAAGTTACACCTTACTTTGAATATCAAACATGTATCACTTTGCTCATTCTGGTCCGATCGAAGTACTTCAAAGGAACGAGCAGACACATTTCCTCGACAACTATTAAATATAAATAGATAACATCATGAGAAACGAATTGCATTAAATAATAAAAACGACTGCTTTATCACTTAGCGAAGCGCTTAAAGTCTTGGAAACTACAAGACGTGAATGGCCGAAATGTTGGTTGACGAAATGAATATGGCCATGGCCATGGGTTAATTGATTTCTTCTGGGTACGTGCACATGTTGTATATATAATATGACCAGATAAATCAATAATGATGTACTGTTTATTCATGTAAGGTACGAAGAGGATATTTCCCATTAGCGATAAGTGCTCAATTCAGCCACACTAAAGTACTTCCAGTATCAAATCAGCAAATTAGTATTTTTCTGCCAAAGCGAAAGTTAGCGTTTTGCCAGTTTATATCTCAGAGATAAATATATTAAATTCACGAAACCCAACAACACGGCTCCATAGCTCAGTTGGTTAGAGCGCCAGTCTAGTAAACTGGAGGTCACGAGTTCTCGTTGGAGCCTTTTTCACAAAATTTCAATTTTTAACCTTTCTTTTGACCGTCTCAACGAATAAACCAACGTTTCATGTTGATGCATTACACCGAAATCGGGTGTATTTCTTATGGCATTTTATTAGTCTTTGCGAATGGTTTGTTATGTCGTCGGTTTTACTCTATATGCAAGTCCATAGGAAAACATTCACCACAAATGGCACGTTTGTATTCTATTTATTGCTACTAGACTCGATCCTATGGCCACAACTATGGCTAAAGTACTTTGTTAACGTTCGAAATCAATCAAACAATCTAGATGACAATAGATATTTGCCGCCAGGCTTAAAAGGAGTAAATTCGCAAAAATAAACAAGGCGGCTCCATAGCTCAGTTGGTTAGAGCGCCAGTCTAGTAAACTGGAGGTCACGAGTTCGAATCTCGTTGGAGCCTTTTTCACAAAATTTCAATTTTTAACCTTTCTTTTGACCGTCTCAACGAATAAACCAACGTTTCATGTTGATGCATTACACCGAAATCGGGTGTATTTCTTATGGCATTTTATTAGTCTTTGCGAATGGTTTGTTATGTCGTCGGTTTTACTCTATATGCAAGTCCATAGGAAAACATTCACCACAAATGGCACGTTTGTATTCTATTTATTGCTACTAGACTCGATCCTATGGCCACAACTATGGCTAAAGTACTTTGTTAACGTTCGAAATCAATCAAACAATCTAGATGACAATAGATATTTGCCGCCAGGCTTAAAAGGAGTAAATTCGCAAAAATAAACAAGGCGGCTCCATAGCTCAGTTGGTTAGAGCGCCAGTCTAGTAAACTGGAGGTCACGAGTTCGAATCTCGTTGGAGCCTTTTTCACAACGTCTCAATGTTCACTTTATTTTGACCAGCATCTAGAGGCTCAGCTGTCGAATTTGTCTGATATGCTCATTCATAATTATATTACACACGGAAAATGGTCGGTTGAGGAATTTTCCATTTGATCAGTCTTGAGCATCAATTTTATTCGCACATGTCTGTGGATGAAGTGTCATGCTGACTTCTTTTTCTTCAGAATGGAAAAGGCCAAGCCAGCAAACCGTGGGCGCACAGTTTGTATCCATCAACACCAGAAGATATTAAAACAGTCATTAGAAGCGAGGAAATGAGTTCTTGTCTACATGCAACTGATTTTAGATTATACAATGCATCTTTTCTACGTTTAAATGCACATTTGCTGTCGTTATTTTTTTTCTTTTTTTATATAATTGTTTGCATCGTATGCATTGCTTCACTCTAGTTGGATTTCTATTTAGCAAATACAAAAAGTTATAGTATTTAACCATTTTGCAAACTCGTTTTAACACATAGTCTCTCCAGGCATGGCATAGATTCAACGATCCCACCATGCAAGTTACACCTTACTTTGAATATCAAACATGTATCACTTTGCTCATTCTGGTCCGATCGAAGTACTTCAAAGGAACGAGCAGACACATTTCCTCGACAACTATTAAATATAAATAGATAACATCATGAGAAACGAATTGCATTAAATAATAAAAACGACTGCTTAATCACTTAGCGAAGCGCTTAAAGTCTTGGAAACTACAAGACGTGAATGGCCGAAATGTTGGTTGACGAAATGAATATGGCCATGGCCATGGGTTAATTGATTTCTTCTGGGTACGTGCACATGTTGTATATATAATATGACCAGATAAATCAATAATGATGTACTGTTTATTCATGTATGGTACGAAGAGGATATTTCCCATTAGCGATAAGTGCTCAATTCAGCCACACTAAAGTACTTCCAGTATCAAATCAGCAAATTAGTATTTTTCTGCCAAAGCGAAAGTTAGCGTTTTGCCAGTTTATATCTCAGAGATAAATATATTAAATTCACGAAACCCAACAACACGGCTCCATAGCTCAGTTAGTTAGAGCGCCAGTCTAGTAAACTGGAGGTCACGAGTTCTCGTTGGAGCCTTTTTCACAAAATTTCAAGTTTTAACCTTTCTTTTGACCGTCTCAACGAATAAACCAACGTTTCATGTTGATGCATTACACCGAAATCGGGTGTATTTCTTATGGCATTTTATTAGTCTTTGCGAATGGTTTGTTATGTCGTCGGTTTTACTCTATATGCAAGTCCATAGGAAAACATTCACCACAAATGGCACGTTTGTATTCTATTTATTGCTACTAGACTCGATCCTATGGCCACAACTATGGCTAAAGTACTTTGTTAACGTTCGAAATCAATCAAACAATCTAGATGACAATAGATATTTGCCGCCAGGCTTAAAAGGAGTAAATTCGCAAAAATAAACAAGGCGGCTCCATAGCTCAGTTGGTTAAAGCGCCAGTCTAGTAAACTGGAGGTCACGAGTTCGAATCTCGTTGGAGCCTTTTTCACAACGTCTCAATGTTCACTTTATTTTGACCAGCATCTAGAGGCTCAGCTGTCGAATTTGTCTGATATGCTCATTCATAATTATATTACACACGGAAAATGGTCGGTGGAGGAATTTTCCATTTGATCAGTCTTGAGCATCAATTTTATTCGCACATGTCTGTGGATGAAGTGTCATGCTGACTTCTTTTTCTTCAGAATGGAAAAGGCCAAGCCAGCAAACCGTGGGCGCACAGTTTGTATCCATCAACACCAGAAGATATTAAAACAGTCATTAGAAGCGAGGAAATGAGTTCTTGTCTACATGCAACTGATTTTAGATTATACAATGCATCTTTTCTACGTTTAAATGCACATTTGCTGTCGTTATTTTTTTTCTTTTTTTATATAATTGTTTGCATCGTATGCATTGCTTCACTCTAGTTGGATTTCTATTTAGCAAATACAAAAAGTTATAGTATTTAACCATTTTGCAAACTCGTTTTAACACATAGTCTCTCCAGGCATGGCATAGATTCAACTATCCCACCATGCAAGTTACACCTTACTTTGAATATCAAACATGTATCACTTTGCTCATTCTGGTCCGATCGTAGTACTTCAAAGGAACGAGCAGACACATTTCCTCGACAACTATTAAATATAAATAGATAACATCATGAGAAACGAATTGCATTAAATAATAAAAACGACTGCTTAATCACTTAGCGAAGCGCTTAAAGTCTTGGAAACTACAAGACGTGAATGGCCGAAATGTTGGTTGACGAAATGAATATGGCCATGGCCATGGGTTAATTGATTTCTTCTGGGTACGTGCACATGTTGTATATATAATATGACCAGATAAATCAATAATGATGTACTGTTTATTCATGTATGGTACGAAGAGGATATTTCCCATTAGCGATAAGTGCTCAATTCAGCCACACTAAAGTACTTCCAGTATCAAATCAGCAAATTAGTATTTTTCTGCCAAAGCGAAAGTTAGCGTTTTGCCAGTTTATATCTCAGAGATAAATATATTAAATTCACGAAACCCAACAACACGGCTCCATAGCTCAGTTGGTTAGAGCGCCAGTCTAGTAAACTGGAGGTCACGAGTTCTCGTTGGAGCCTTTTTCACAAAATTTCAATTTTTAACCTTTCTTTGACCGTCTCAACGAATAAACCAACGTTTCATGTTGATGCATTACACCGAAATCGGGTGTATTTCTTATGGCATTTTATTAGTCTTTGCGAATGGTTTGTTATGTCGTCGGTTTTACTCTATATGCAAGTCCATAGGAAAACATTCACCACAAATGGCACGTTTGTATTCTATTTATTGCTACTAGACTCGATCCTATGGCCACAACTATGGCTAAAGTACTTTGTTAACGTTCGAAATCAATCAAACAATCTAGATGACAATAGATATTTGCCGCCAGGCTTAAAAGGAGTAAATTCGCAAAAATAAACAAGGCGGCTCCATAGCTCAGTTGGTTAGAGCGCCAGTCTAGTAAACTGGAGGTCACGAGTTCGAATCTCGTTGGAGCCTTTTTCACAACGTCTCAATGTTCACTTTATTTTGACCAGCATCTAGAGGCTCAGCTGTCGAATTTGTCTGATATGCTCATTCATAATTATATTACACACGGAAAATGGTCGGTGGAGGAATTTTCCATTTGATCAGTCTTGAGCATCAATTTTATTCGCACATGTCTGTGGATGAAGTGTCATGCTGACTTCTTTTTCTTCAGAATGGAAAAGGCCAAGCCAGCAAACCGTGGGCGCACAGTTTGTATCCATCAACACCAGAAGATATTAAAACAGTCATTAGAAGCGAGGAAATGAGTTCTTGTCTACATGCAACTGATTTTAGATTATACAATGCATCTTTTCTACGTTTAAATGCACATTTGCTGTCGTTATTTTTTTTCTTTTTTTATATAATTGTTTGCATCGTATGCATTGCTTCACTCTAGTTGGATTTCTATTTAGCAAATACAAAAAGTTATAGTATTTAACCATTTTGCAAACTCGTTTTAACACATAGTCTCTCCAGGCATGGCATAGATTCAACTATCCCACCATGCAAGTTACACCTTACTTTGAATATCAAACATGTATCACTTTGCTCATTCTGGTCCGATCGAAGTACTTCAAAGGAACGAGCAGACACATTTCCTCGACAACTATTAAATATAAATAGATAACATCATGAGAAACGAATTGCATTAAATAATAAAAACGACTGCTTAATCACTTAGCGAAGCGCTTAAAGTCTTGGAAACTACAAGACGTGAATGGCCGAAATGTTGGTTGACGAAATGAATATGGCCATGGCCATGGGTTAATTGATTTCTTCTGGGTACGTGCACATGTTGTATATATAATATGACCAGATAAATCAATAATGATGTACTGTTTATTCATGTATGGTACGAAGAGGATATTTCCCATTAGCGATAAGTGCTCAATTCAGCCACACTAAAGTACTTCCAGTATCAAATCAGCAAATTAGTATTTTTCTGCCAAAGCGAAAGTTAGCGTTTTGCCAGTTTATATCTCAGAGATAAATATATTAAATTCACGAAACCCAACAACACGGCTCCATAGCTCAGTTAGTTAGAGCGCCAGTCTAGTAAACTGGAGGTCACGAGTTCTCGTTGGAGCCTTTTTCACAAAATTTCAAGTTTTAACCTTTCTTTTGACCGTCTCAACGAATAAACCAACGTTTCATGTTGATGCATTACACCGAAATCGGGTGTATTTCTTATGGCATTTTATTAGTCTTTGCGAATGGTTTGTTATGTCGTCGGTTTTACTCTATATGCAAGTCCATAGGAAAACATTCACCACAAATGGCACGTTTGTATTCTATTTATTGCTACTAGACTCGATCCTATGGCCACAACTATGGCTAAAGTACTTTGTTAACGTTCGAAATCAATCAAACAATCTAGATGACAATAGATATTTGCCGCCAGGCTTAAAAGGAGTAAATTCGCAAAAATAAACAAGGCGGCTCCATAGCTCAGTTGGTTAGAGCGCCAGTCTAGTAAACTGGAGGTCACGAGTTCGAATCTCGTTGGAGCCTTTTTCACAACGTCTCAATGTTCACTTTATTTTGACCAGCATCTAGAGGCTCAGCTGTCGAATTTGTCTGATATGCTCATTCATAATTATATTACACACGGAAAATGGTCGGTGGAGGAATTTTCCATTTGATCAGTCTTGAGCATCAATTTTATTCGCACATGTCTGTGGATGAAGTGTCATGCTGACTTCTTTTTCTTCAGAATGGAAAAGGCCACGCCAGCAAACCGTGGGCGCACAGTTTATATCCATCAACACCAGAAGATATTAAAACAGTCATTAGAAGCGAGGAAATGAGTTCTTGTCTACATGCAACTGATTTTAGATTATACAATGCATCTTTTCTACGTTTAAATGCACATTTGCTGTCGTTATTTTTTTTCTTTTTTTATATAATTGTTTGCATCGTATGCATTGCTTCACTCTAGTTGGATTTCTATTTAGCAAATACAAAAAGTTATAGTATTTAACCATTTTGCAAACTCGTTTTAACACATAGTCTCTCCAGGCATGGCATAGATTCAACTATCCCACCATGCAAGTTACACCTTACTTTGAATATCAAACATGTATCACTTTGCTCATTCTGGTCCGATCGTAGTACTTCAAAGGAACGAGCAGACACATTTCCTCGACAACTATTAAATATAAATAGATAACATCATGAGAAACGAATTGCATTAAATAATAAAAACGACTGCTTAATCACTTAGCGAAGCGCTTAAAGTCTTGGAAACTACAAGACGTGAATGGCCGAAATGTTGGTTGACGAAATGAATATGGCCATGGCCATGGGTTAATTGATTTCTTCTGGGTACGTGCACATGTTGTATATATAATATGACCAGATAAATCAATAATGATGTACTGTTTATTCATGTATGGTACGAAGAGGATATTTCCCATTAGCGATAAGTGCTCAATTCAGCCACACTAAAGTACTTCCAGTATCAAATCAGCAAATTAGTATTTTTCTGCCAAAGCGAAAGTTAGCGTTTTGCCAGTTTATATCTCAGAGATAAATATATTAAATTCACGAAACCCAACAACACGGCTCCATAGCTCAGTTGGTTAGAGCGCCAGTCTAGTAAACTGGAGGTCACGAGTTCTCGTTGGAGCCTTTTTCACAAAATTTCAATTTTTAACCTTTCTTTGACCGTCTCAACGAATAAACCAACGTTTCATGTTGATGCATTACACCGAAATCGGGTGTATTTCTTATGGCATTTTATTAGTCTTTGCGAATGGTTTGTTATGTCGTCGGTTTTACTCTATATGCAAGTCCATAGGAAAACATTCACCACAAATGGCACGTTTGTATTCTATTTATTGCTACTAGACTCGATCCTATGGCCACAACTATGGCTAAAGTACTTTGTTAACGTTCGAAATCAATCAAACAATCTAGATGACAATAGATATTTGCCGCCAGGCTTAAAAGGAGTAAATTCGCAAAAATAAACAAGGCGGCTCCATAGCTCAGTTGGTTAGAGCGCCAGTCTAGTAAACTGGAGGTCACGAGTTCGAATCTCGTTGGAGCCTTTTTCACAACGTCTCAATGTTCACTTTATTTTGACCAGCATCTAGAGGCTCAGCTGTCGAATTTGTCTGATATGCTCATTCATAATTATATTACACACGGAAAATGGTCGGTGGAGGAATTTTCCATTTGATCAGTCTTGAGCATCAATTTTATTCGCACATGTCTGTGGATGAAGTGTCATGCTGACTTCTTTTTCTTCAGAATGGAAAAGGCCACGCCAGCAAACCGTGGGCGCACAGTTTGTATCCATCAACACCAGAAGATATTAAAACAGTCATTAGAAGCGAGAAAATGAGTTCTTGTCTACATGCAACTGATTTTAGATTATACAATGCATCTTTTCTACGTTTAAATGCACATTTGCTGTCGTTATTTTTTTTCTTTTTTTATATAATTGTTTGCATCGTATGCATTGCTTCACTCTAGTTGGATTTCTATTTAGCAAATACAAAAAGTTATAGTATTTAACCATTTTGCAAACTCGTCTTAACACATAGTCTCTCCAGGCATGGCATAGATTCAACTATCCCACCATGCAAGTTACACCTTACTTTGAATATCAAACATGTATCACTTTGCTCATTCTGGTCCGATCGAAGTACTTCAAAGGAACGAGCAGACACATTTCCTCGACAACTATTAAATATAAATAGATAACATCATGAGAAACGAATTGCATTAAATAATAAAAACGACTGCTTAATCACTTAGCGAAGCGCTTAAAGTCTTGGAAACTACAAGACGTGAATGGCCGAAATGTTGGTTGACGAAATGAATATGGCCATGGCCATGGGTTAATTGATTTCTTCTGGGTACGTGCACATGTTGTATATATAATATGACCAGATAAATCAATAATGATGTACTGTCTATTCATGTATGGTACGAAGAGGATATTTCCCATTAGCGATAAGTGCTCAATTCAGCCACACTAAAGTACTTCCAGTATCAAATCAGCAAATTAGTATTTTTCTGCCAAAGCGAAAGTTAGCGTTTTGCCAGTTTATATCTCAGAGATAAATATATTAAATTCACGAATCCCAACAACACGGCTCCATAGCTCAGTTGGTTAGTGCGCCAGTCTAGTAAACTGGAGGTCACGAGTTCGAATCTCGTTGGAGCCTTTTTACAAAATTTCAATTTTTAACCTTTCTTTTGACCGTCTCAACGAATAAACCAACGTTTCATGTTGATGCATTACACCGAAATCGGGTGTATTTCTTATGGCATTTTATTAGTCTTTGCGAATGGTTTGTTATGTCGTCGGTTTTACTCTATATGCAAGTCCATAGGAAAACATTCACCACAAATGGCACGTTTGTATTCTATTTATTGCTACTAGACTCGATCCTATGGCCACAACTATGGCTAAAGTACTTTGTTAACGTTCGAAATCAATCAAACAATCTAGATGACAATAGATATTTGCCGCCAGGCTTAAAAGGAGTAAATTCGCAAAAATAAACAAGGCGGCTCCATAGCTCAGTTGGTTAGAGCGCCAGTCTAGTAAACTGGAGGTCACGAGTTCGAATCTCGTTGGAGCCTTTTTCACAACGTCTCAATGTTCACTTTATTTTGACCAGCATCTAGAGGCTCAGCTGTCGAATTTGTCTGATATGCTCATTCATAATTATATTACACACGGAAAATGGTCGGTGGAGGAATTTTCCATTTGATCAGTCTTGAGCATCAATTTTATTCGCACTTGTCTGTGGATGAAGTGTCATGCTGACTTCTTTTTCTTCAGAATGGAAAAGGCCAAGCCAGCAAACCGTGGGCGCACAGTTTGTATCCATCAACACCAGAAGATATTAAAACAGTCATTAGAAGCGAGGAAATGAGTTCTTGACTACATGCAACTGATTTTAGATTATACAATGCATCTTTTCTACGTTTAAATGCACATTTGCTGTCGTTATTTTTTTTCTTTTTTTATATAATTGTTTGCATCGTATGCATTGCTTCACTCTAGTTGGATTTCTATTTAGCAAATACAAAAAGTTATAGTATTTAACCATTTTGCAAACTCGTCTTAACACATAGTCTCTCCAGGCATGGCATAGATTCAACTATCCCACCATGCAAGTTACACCTTACTTTGAATATCAAACATGTATCACTTTGCTCATTCTGGTCCGATCGAAGTACTTCAAAGGAACGAGCAGACACATTTCCTCGACAACTATTAAATATAAATAGATAACATCATGAGAAACGAATTGCATTAAATAATAAAAACGACTGCTTAATCACTTAGCGAAGCGCTTAAAGTCTTGGAAACTACAAGACGTGAATGGCCGAAATGTTGGTTGACGAAATGAATATGGCCATGGCCATGGGTTAATTGATTTCTTCTGGGTACGTGCACATGTTGTATATATAATATGACCAGATAAATCAATAATGATGTACTGTCTATTCATGTATGGTACGAAGAGGATATTTCCCATTAGCGATAAGTGCTCAATTCAGCCACACTAAAGTACTTCCAGTATCAAATCAGCAAATTAGTATTTTTCTGCCAAAGCGAAAGTTAGCGTTTTGCCAGTTTATATCTCAGAGATAAATATATTAAATTCACGAATCCCAACAACACGGCTCCATAGCTCAGTTGGTTAGTGCGCCAGTCTAGTAAACTGGAGGTCACGAGTTCGAATCTCGTTGGAGCCTTTTTACAAAATTTCAATTTTTAACCTTTCTTTTGACCGTCTCAACGAATAAACCAACGTTTCATGTTGATGCATTACACCGAAATCGGGTGTATTTCTTATGGCATTTTATTAGTCTTTGCGAATGGTTTGTTATGTCGTCGGTTTTACTCTATATGCAAGTCCATAGGAAAACATTCACCACAAATGGCACGTTTGTATTCTATTTATTGCTACTAGACTCGATCCTATGGCCACAACTATGGCTAAAGTACTTTGTTAACGTTCGAAATCAATCAAACAATCTAGATGACAATAGATATTTGCCGCCAGGCTTAAAAGGAGTAAATTCGCAAAAATAAACAAGGCGGCTCCATAGCTCAGTTGGTTAGAGCGCCAGTCTAGTAAACTGGAGGTCACGAGTTCGAATCTCGTTGGAGCCTTTTTCACAACGTCTCAATGTTCACTTTATTTTGACCAGCATCTAGAGGCTCAGCTGTCGAATTTGTCTGATATGCTCATTCATAATTATATTACACACGGAAAATGGTCGGTGGAGGAATTTTCCATTTGATCAGTCTTGAGCATCAATTTTATTCGCACATGTCTGTGGATGAAGTGTCATGCTGACTTCTTTTTCTTCAGAATGGAAAAGGCCAAGCCAGCAAACCGTGGGCGCACAGTTTGTATCCATCAACACCAGAAGATATTAAAACAGTCATTAGAAGCGAGGAAATGAGTTCTTGACTACATGCAACTGATTTTAGATTATACAATGCATCTTTTCTACGTTTAAATGCACATTTGCTGTCGTTATTTTTTTTCTTTTTTTATATAATTGTTTGCATCGTATGCATTGCTTCACTCTAGTTGGATTTCTATTTAGCAAATACAAAAAGTTATAGTATTTAACCATTTTGCAAACTCGTCTTAACACATAGTCTCTCCAGGCATGGCATAGATTCAACTATCCCACCATGCAAGTTACACCTTACTTTGAATATCAAACATGTATCACTTTGCTCATTCTGGTCCGATCGAAGTACTTCAAAGGAACGAGCAGACACATTTCCTCGACAACTATTAAATATAAATAGATAACATCATGAGAAACGAATTGCATTAAATAATAAAAACGACTGCTTAATCACTTAGCGAAGCGCTTAAAGTCTTGGAAACTACAAGACGTGAATGGCCGAAATGTTGGTTGACGAAATGAATATGGCCATGGCCATGGGTTAATTGATTTCTTCTGGGTACGTGCACATGTTGTATATATAATATGACCAGATAAATCAATAATGATGTACTGTCTATTCATGTAAGGTACGAAGAGGATATTTCCCATTAGCGATAAGTGCTCAATTCAGCCACACTAAAGTACTTCCAGTATCAAATCAGCAAATTAGTATTTTTCTGCCAAAGCGAAAGTTAGCGTTTTGCCAGTTTATATCTCAGAGATAAATATATTAAATTCACGAATCCCAACAACACGGCTCCATAGCTCATTTGGTTAGAGCGCCAGTCTAGTAAACTGGAGGTCACGAGTTCGAATCTCGTTGGAGCCTTTTTCACAAAATTTCAATTTTTAACCTTTCTTTTGACCGTCTCAACGAATAAACCAACGTTTCATGTTGATGCATTACACCGAAATCGGGTGTATTTCTTATGGCATTTTATTAGTCTTTGCGAATGGTTTGTTATGTCGTCGGTTTTACTCTATATGCAAGTCCATAGGAAAACATTCACCACAAATGGCACGTTTGTATTCTATTTATTGCTACTAGACTCGATCCTATGGCCACAACTATGGCTAAAGTACTTTGTTAACGTTCGAAATCAATCAAACAATCTAGATGACAATAGATATTTGCCGCCAGGCTTAAAAGGAGTAAATTCGCAAAAATAAACAAGGCGGCTCCATAGCTCAGTTGGTTAGAGCGCCAGTCTAGTAAACTGGAGGTCACGAGTTCGAATCTCGTTGGAGCCTTTTTCACAACGTCTCAATGTTCACTTTATTTTGACCAGCATCTAGAGGCTCAGCTGTCGAATTTGTCTGATATGCTCATTCATAATTATATTACACACGGAAAATGGTCGGTGGAGGAATTTTCCATTTGATCAGTCTTGAGCATCAATTTTATTCGCACATGTCTGTGGATGAAGTGTCATGCTGACTTCTTTTTCTTCAGAATGGAAAAGGCCAAGCCAGCAAACCGTGGGCGCACAGTTTGTATCCATCAACACCAGAAGATATTAAAACAGTCATTAGAAGCGAGGAAATGAGTTCTTGTCTACATGCAACTGATTTTAGATTATACAATGCATCTTTACTACGTTTAAATGCACATTTGCTGTCGTTATTTTTTTTCTTTTTTTATATAATTGTTTGCATCGTATGCATTGCTTCACTCTAGTTGGATTTCTATTTAGCAAATACAAAAAGTTATAGTATTTAACCATTTTGCAAACTCGTTTTAACACATAGTCTCTCCAGGCATGGCATAGATTCAACTATCCCACCATGCAAGTTACACCTTACTTTGAATATCAAACATGTATCACTTTGCTCATTCTGGTCCGATCGAAGTACTTCAAAGGAACGAGCAGACACATTTCCTCGACAACTATTAAATAAAAATAGATAACATCATGAGAAACGAATTGCATTAAATAATAAAAACGACTGCTTAATCACTTAGCGAAGCGCTTAAAGTCTTGGAAACTACAAGACGTGAATGGCCGAAATGTTGGTTGACGAAATGAATATGGCCATGGCCATGGGTTAATTGGTTTCTTCTGGGTACGTGCACATGTTGTATATATAATATGACCAGATAAATCAATAATGATGTACTGTTTATTCATGTAAGGTACGAAGAGGATATGTCCCATTAGCGATAAGTGCTCAATTCAGCCACACTAAAGTACTTCCAGTATCAAATCAGCAAATTAGTATTTTTCTGCCAAAGCGAAAGTTAGCGTTTTGCCAGTTTATATCTCAGAGATAAATATATTAAATTCACGAAACCCAACAACACGGCTCCATAGCTCAGTTGGTTAGAGCGCCAGTCTAGTAAACTGGAGGTCACGAGTTCTCGTTGGAGCCTTTTTCACAAAATTTCAATTTTTAACCTTTCTTTTGACCGTCTCAACGAATAAACCAACGTTTCATGTTGATGCATTACACCGAAATCGGGTGTATTTCTTATGGCATTTTATTAGTCTTTGCGAATGGTTTGTTATGTCGTCGGTTTTACTCTATATGCAAGTCCATAGGAAAACATTCACCACAAATGGCACGTTTGTATTCTATTTATTGCTACTAGACTCGATCCTATGGCCACAACTATGGCTAAAGTACTTTGTTAACGTTCGAAATCAATCAAACAATCTAGATGACAATAGATATTTGCCGCCAGGCTTAAAAGGAGTAAATTCGCAAAAATAAACAAGGCGGCTCCATAGCTCAGTTGGTTAGAGCGCCAGTCTAGTAAACTGGAGGTCACGAGTTCGAATCTCGTTGGAGCCTTTTTCACAACGTCTCAATGTTCACTTTATTTTGACCAGCATCTAGAGGCTCAGCTGTCGAATTTGTCTGATATGCTCATTCATAATTATATTACACACGGAAAATGGTCGGTGGAGGAATTTTCCATTTGATCAGTCTTGAGCATCAATTTTATTCGCACATGTCTGTGGATGAAGTGTCATGCTGACTTCTTTTTCTTCAGAATGGAAAAGGCCACGCCAGCAAACCGTGGGCGCACAGTTTATATCCATCAACACCAGAAGATATTAAAACAGTCATTAGAAGCGAGGAAATGAGTTCTTGTCTACATGCAACTGATTTTAGATTATACAATGCATCTTTTCTACGTTTAAATGCACATTTGCTGTCGTTATTTTTTTTCTTTTTTTATATAATTGTTTGCATCGTATGCATTGCTTCACTCTAGTTGGATTTCTATTTAGCAAATACAAAAAGTTATAGTATTTAACCATTTTGCAAACTCGTTTTAACACATAGTCTCTCCAGGCATGGCATAGATTCAACTATCCCACCATGCAAGTTACACCTTACTTTGAATATCAAACATGTATCACTTTGCTCATTCTGGTCCGATCGAAGTACTTCAAAGGAACGAGCAGACACATTTCCTCGACAACTATTAAATATAAATAGATAACATCATGAGAAACGAATTGCATTAAATAATAAAAACGACTGCTTAATCACTTAGCGAAGCGCTTAAAGTCTTGGAAACTACAAGACGTGAATGGCCGAAATGTTGGTTGACGAAATGAATATGGCCATGGTCATGGGTTAATTGATTTCTTCTGGGTACGTGCACATGTTGTATATATAATATGACCAGATAAATCAATAATGCTGTACTGTTTATTCATGTAAGGTACGAAGAGGATATTTCCCATTAGCGATAAGTGCTCAATTCAGCCACACTAAAGTACTTCCAGTATCAAATCAGCAAATTAGTATTTTTCTGCCAAAGCGAAAGTTAGCGTTTTGCCAGTTTATATCTCAGAGATAAATATATTAAATTCACGAAACCCAACAACACGGCTCCATAGCTCAGTTGGTTAGAGCGCCAGTCTAGTAAACTGGAGGTCACGAGTTCTCGTTGGAGCCTTTTTCACAAAATTTCACTTTTTAACCTTTCTTTTGACCGTCTCAACGAATAAACCAACGTTTCATGTTGATGCATTACACCGAAATCGGGTGTATTTCTTATGGCATTTTATTAGTCTTTGCGAATGGTTTGTTATGTCGTCGGTTTTACTCTATATGCAAGTCCATATGAAAACATTCACCACAAATGGCACGTTTGTATTCTATTTATTGCTACTAGACTCGATCCTATGGCCACAACTATGGCTAAAGTACTTTGTTAACGTTCGAAATCAATCAAACAATCTAGATGACAATAGATATTTGCCGCCAGGCTTAAAAGGAGTAAATTCGCAAAAATAAACAAGGCGGCTCCATAGCTCAGTTGGTTAGAGCGCCAGTCTAGTAAACTGGAGGTCACGAGTTCGAATCTCGTTGGAGCCTTTTTCACAACGTCTCAATGTTCACTCTATTTTGACCAGCATCTAGAGGCTCAGCTGTCGAATTTGTCTGATATGCTCATTCATAATTATATTACACACGGAAAATGGTCGGTGGAGGAATTTTCCATTTGATCAGTCTTGAGCATCAATTTTATTCGCACATGTCTGTGGATGAAGTGTCATGCTGACTTCTTTTTCTTCAGAATGGAAAAGGCCAAGCCAGCAAACCGTGGGCGCACAGTTTGTATCCATCAACACCAGAAGATATTAAAACAGTCATTAGAAGCGAGGAAATGAGTTCTTGTCTACATGCAACTGATTTTAGATTATACAATGCATCTTTTCTACGTTTAAATGCACATTTGCTGTCGTTATTTTTTTTATTTTTTTATATAATTGTTTGCATCGTATGCATTGCTTCACTCTAGTTGGATTTCTATTTAGCAAATACAAAAAGTTATAGTATTTAACCATTTTGCAAACTCATCTTAACACATAGTCTCTCCAGGCATGGCATAGATTCAACTATCCCACCATGCAAGTTACACCTTACTTTGAATATCAAACATGTATCACTTTGCTCATTCTGGTCCGATCGAAGTACTTCAAAGGAACGAGCAGACACATTTCCTCGACAACTATTAAACATAAATAGATAACATCATGAGAAACGAATTGCATTAAATAATAAAAACGACTGCTTAATCACTTAGCGAAGCGCTTAAAGTCTTGGAAACTACAAGACGTGAATGGCCGAAATGTTGGTTGACGAAATGAATATGGCCATGGTCATGGGTTAATTGATTTCTTCTGGGTACGTGCACATGTTGTATATATAATATGACCAGATAAATCAATAATGATGTACTGTTTATTCATGTAAGGTACGAAGAGGATATTTCCCATTAGCGATAAGTGCTCAATTCAGCCACACTAAAGTACTTCCAGTATCAAATCAGCAAATTAGTATTTTTCTGCCAAAGCGAAAGTTAGCGTTTTGCCAGTTTATATCTCAGAGATAAATATATTAAATTCACGAAACCCAACAACACGGCTCCATAGCTCAGTTGGTTAGAGCGCCAGTCTAGTAAACTGGAGGTCACGAATTCTCGTTGGAGCCTTTTTCACAAAATTTCAATTTTTAACCTTTCTTTTGACCGTCTCAACGAATAAACCAACGTTTCATGTTGATGCATTACACCGAAATCGGGTGTATTTCTTATGGCATTTTATTAGTCTTTGCGAATGGTTTGTTATGTCGTCGGTTTTACTCTATATGCAAGTCCATAGGAAAACATTCACCACAAATGGCACGTTTGTATTCTATTTATTGCTACTAGACTCGATCCTATGGCCACAACTATGGCTAAAGTACTTTGTTAACGTTCGAAATCAATCAAACAATCTAGATGACAATAGATATTTGCCGCCAGGCTTAAAAGGAGTAAATTCGCAAAAATAAACAAGGCGGCTCCATAGCTCAGTTGGTTAGAGCGCCAGTCTAGTAAACTGGAGGTCACGAGTTCGAATCTCGTTGGAGCCTTTTTCACAACGTCTCAATGTTCACTCTATTTTGACCAGCATCTAGAGGCTCAGCTGTCGAATTTGTCTGATATGCTCATTCATAATTATATTACACACGGAAAATGGTCGGTGGAGGAATTTTCCATTTGATCAGTCTTGAGCATCAATTTTATTCGCACATGTCTGTGGATGAAGTGTCATGCTGACTTCTTTTTCTTCAGAATGGAAAAGGCCAAGCCAGCAAACCGTGGGCGCACAGTTTGTATCCATCAACACCAGAAGATATTAAAACAGTCATTAGAAGCGAGGAAATGAGTTCTTGTCTACATGCAACTGATTTTAGATTATACAATGCATCTTTTCTACGTTTAAATGCACATTTGCTGTCGTTATTTTTTTTCTTTTTTTATATAATTGTTTGCATCGTATGCATTGCTTCACTCTAGTTGGATTTCTATTTAGCAAATACAAAAAGTTATAGTATTTAACCATTTTGCAAACTCGTTTTAACACATAGTCTCTCCAGGCATGGCATAGATTCAACTATCCCACCATGCAAGTTACACCTTACTTTGAATATCAAACATGTATCACTTTGCTCATTCTGGTCCGATCGAAGTACTTCAAAGGAACGAGCAGACACATTTCCTCGACAACTATTAAATATAAATAGATAACATCATGAGAAACGAATTGCATTAAATAATAAAAACGACTGCTTAATCACTTAGCGAAGCGCTTAAAGTATTGGAAACTACAAGACGTGAATGGCCGAAATGTTGGTTGACGAAATGAATATGGCCATGGCCATGGGTTAATTGATTTCTTCTGGGTACGTGCACATGTTGTATATATAATATGACCAGATAAATCAATAATGATGTACTGTTTATTCATGTAAGGTACGAAGAGGATATTTCCCATCAGCGATAAGTGCTCAATTCAGCCACACTAAAGTACTTCCAGTATCAAATCAGCAAATTAGTATTTTTCTGCCAAAGCGAAAGTTAGCGTTTTGCCAGTTTATATCTCAGAGATAAATATATTAAATTCACGAAACCCAACAACACGGCTCCATAGCTCAGTTGGTTAGAGCGCCAGTCTAGTAAACTGGAGGTCACGAGTTCTCGTTGGAGCCTTTTTCACAAAATTTCAATTTTTAACCTTTCTTTTGACCGTCTCAACGAATAAACCAAAGTTTCATGTTGATGCATTACACCGAAATCTGGTGTATTTCTTATGGCATTTTATTAGTCTTTGCGAATGGTTTGTTATGTCGTCGGTTTTACTCTATATGCAAGTCCATAGGAAAACATTCACCACAATGGCACGTTTGTATTCTATTTATTGCTACTAGACTCGATCCTATGGCCACAACTATGGCTAAAGTACTTTGTTAACGTTCGAAATCAATCAAACAATCTAGATGACAATAGATATTTGCCGCCAGGCTTAAAAGGAGTAAATTCGCAAAAATAAACAAGGCGGCTCCATAGCTCAGTTGGTTAGAGCACCAGTCTAGTAAACTGGAGGTCACGAGTTCGAATCTCGTTGGAGCCTTTTTCACAACGTCTCAATGTTCACTCTATTTTGACCAGCATCTAGAGGCTCAGCTGTCGAATTTGTCTGATATGCTCATTCATAATTATATTACACACGGAAAATGGTCGGTGGAGGAATTTTCCATTTGATCAGTCTTGAGCATCAATTTTATTCGCACATGTCTGTGGATGAAGTGTCATGCTGACTTCTTTTTCTTCAGAATGGAAAAGGCCAAGCCAGCAAACCGTGGGCGCACAGTTTGTATCCATCAACACCAGAAGATATTAAAACAGTCATTAGAAGCGAGGAAATGAGTTCTTGTCTACATGCAACTGATTTTAGATTATACAATGCATCTTTTCTACGTTTAAATGCACATTTGCTGTCGTTATTTTTTTTCTTTTTTATATAATTGTTTGCATCGTATGCATTGCAAACTCGTTTTAACACATAGTCTCTCCAGGCATGGCATAGATTCAACTATCCCACCATGCAAGTTACACCTTACTTTGAATATCAAACATGTGTCACTTTGCTCATTCTGGTTCGATCGAAGTACTTCAAAGGAGCGAACAGACACATTCCCTCGACAACTATTAAATATAAATAGATAATATCATGAGAAACGAATTGCATTAAATAATAAAAAACGACTGCTTAATCACTTAGCGAAGCGCTTAAAGTCTTGGAAAATACAAGACGTGAATGGCCGAAATGTTGGTTGACGAAATGAATATGGCCATGGCCATGGGTTAATTGATTTCTTCTGGGTACGTGCACATGTTGTATATATAATATGACCAGATAAATCAATAATGATGTACTGTTTATTCATGTAAGGTACGAAGAGGATATTTCCCATTAGCGATAAGTGCTCAATTCAGCCACACTAAAGTACTTCCAGTATCAAATCAGCAAATTAGTATTTTTCTGCCAAAGCGAAAGTTAGCGTTTTTCCAGTTTATATCTCAGAGATAAATATATTAAATTCACGAAACCCAACAACACGGCTCCATAGCTCAGTTGGTTTAGAGCGCCAGTCTAGTAAACTGGAGGTCACGAGTTCGAATCTCGTTGGAGCCTTTTTCACAAAATTCAATTTTTAACCTTTCTTTTGACCGTCTCAACGAATAAACCAACGTTTCATGTTGATGCATTACACCGAAATCTGGTGTATTTCTTATGGCATTTTATTAGTCTTTGCGAATGGTTTGTTATGTCGTCGGTTTTACTCTATATGCAAGTCCATAGGAAAACATTCACCACAATGGCACGTTTGTATTCTATTTATTGCTACTAGACTCGATCCTATGGCCACAACTATGGCTAAAGTACTTTGTTAACGTTCGAAATCAATCAATCAATCTAGATGACAATAGATATTTGCCGCCAGGCTTAAAAGGAGTAAATTCGCAAAAATAAACAAGGCGGCTCCATAGCTCAGTTGGTTAGAGCGCCAGTCTAGTAAACTAGACTGTTTTAATATCTTCTGGTGTTGATGGATAAAAACTGTGCGCCCATGGCTTGCTGGCTCGGCCTTTTCCATTCTGAAGAAAAAGAAGTCAACATGACACTTCATCCACAGACATGTGCGAATAAAATTGATGCTCAAGACTGATCAAATGGAAAATTCCTCCACCGACCATTTTCCGTGTGTAATAGGCTTATTCTGGAAGACATATCATTTTGTTCCCCTTATACCTCATACGGTGGAATGTTCGACCATCAATATTGATGACTACGAACAATTGCCACCCTTAGGCAAGGAGGAATTTACTTCCACACCTGCCAAGTCATTTAGTGTACCTTCAGTTGACCCAGACACTACAATCAACTACTCTGATATCAGTGATCCCGTAATGAAGGCTACAATTGCTTCTTTTGTTCAGTCTTGCCAAACTGAATCAAACTCTATAGAGTCTGAACATGTGATGGAATCTATTATTGATTCTGAGTCCGGATCTCATGTTTCAGAAGAAGCCCCTATTGACTCATTTATTCAGTTGCCTGAAACTGAATCAGACTGCCATCAGTCTGATCATGTGATGGAATTTCATCTTGATGTCTAAGTGGTTATAACTTTCAATATCCGAAAAAAAATTAAAAAAAATGTAAAAGTTACTTGTCTTTTTTTGGTAAACCGGAAGTAAATTGCGCCGATCTTTCTTGTATATTTTCACTCCGTGAGAACTAAGACATCAATAAAATTAACTTATAAATATCATTTAAGTAATTTAATATCATCTACAAAGTAATGCAATACTTTTACATGTTTATTTTGCGTTATTTCAGTAGTAGACTCTAGTCGACTCTAATCGACTCTGTTTAGCATCACCCGAGTGGAACCACCCGGTGGAAAATATAGTTAGCGCTACATCCGTTGAGAGCTTCAAATCTGCTCTCCGACACCATCAATAGGTGCTCTCTCTCCCGTTGAATTAAAGCCAGTATTGGTATCTTCAACGTATTCATACAGATACAGAACTGGAGGTCACGAGTTAGAATTTATGGAATTGCTTTTTTAGCTCACCTTGCCATCACTTGGCGTCCGTCGTCTGTTAATTTTTCATATCTTAATCTTCTCCTCTGAAACTCCTCAGCCAAATGAACTGAATCTTGGTACGAAGCATCTATGGAAGGTCCTCTCTAAAGATTGCACATGTTGTCCCGATCGATTAACAAACATGGCCGCCACAGGCTGACTGGTCGATAAAAAGAACCTCTTCTCCTTCTGAAACCAATAGGGCAAATGAACCGAAACTTGGTAGGCAACCTCTATGGAAGGTCCTCAATTACGATCGCTAATTTCGTCCCGATTCGTTAACAAACATGGCTGTTATAGGCCATTCTTGTTTCTGGTTGGTCGATTTCTAAAAATCTTCTCTGAAACTACTTAGTCAAATGAATTGAATCTTGGTGGGAAGCACATGTGGAAGGTTCTGTATTAAGTTTCCTAAAAGCAGAATGAAAGGTGAGGGACACAGGCTCAATGGGGTCAGCCCACTGAGCCTCTAGTTAAATAAGTAAAAGTCTGTAAATGAATATACAAATAAAAAAAGTAGATATCTTATTTAGTGCGCATGATGCGTTTCTGGAATAACCTTCATCAGATACACTCAGAATAACCTTCATCAGATACACTCAGAATAACCTTCATCAGGTACACTCAGACTAACCTTCATCAGATACACTCAGAATAACCTTCATCAGGTACACTCATAATAACCTTCATCAGGTACACTCAGAATAACCTTCATCAGATACACTCAGAATAACCTTCATCAGATACACTCAGCATAACCTTCATCAGATACACTCAGAATAACCTTCATCAGATACACTCAGAATAACCTTCATCAGATACACTCAGAATAACCTTCATCAGATACACTCAGAATAACCTTCATCAGATACACTCAGAATAACCTTCATCAGGTACACTCAGAATAACCTTCATCAGGTACACTCAGAATAACCTTCATCAGGTACACTCAGAATAACCTTCATCAGATACACTCAGAATAACCTTCATCAGGTACACTCAGAATAACCTTCATCAGGTACACTCAGAATAACCTTCATCAGGTACACTCAGAATAACCTTCATTAGATACACTCAGAATAACCTTCATCAGGTACACTCAGAATAACCTTCATCAGATACACTCAGAATAACCTTCATCAGGTACACTCAGAATAACCTTCATCAGGTACACTCAGAATAACCTTCATCAGGTACACTCAGAATAACCTGCATCAGGTACACTCAGACTAACCTTCATCAGATACACTCAGAATAACCTTCATCAGGTACACTCAGAATAACCTTCATCAGATACACTCAGAATAACCTTCATCAGATACACTCAGAATAACCTTCATCAGATACACTCAGAATAACCTTCATCAGATACACTCAGAATAACCTTCATCAGATACACTCAGAATAACCTTCATCAGGTACACTCAGAATAACCTTCATCAGGTACACTCAGAATAACCTTCATCAGGTACACTCAGAATAACCTTCATCAGATACACTCAGAATAACCTTCATCAGGTACACTCAGAATAACCTTCATCAGGTACACTCAGAATAACCTTCATCAGGTACACTCAGAATAACCTTCATTAGATACACTCAGAATAACCTTCATCAGGTACACTCAGAATAACCTTCATCAGATACACTCAGAATAACCTTCATCAGGTACACTCAGAATAACCTTCATCAGGTACACTCAGAATAACCTTCATCAGGTACACTCAGAATAACCTTCATCAGGTACACTCAGACTAACCTTCATCAGATACACTCAGAATAACCTTCATCAGGTACACTCAGATTAACCTTCATCAGGTACACTCAGAATAACCTTCATTAGATACACTCAGAATAACCTTCATCAGGTACACTCAGAATAACCTTCATCAGGTACACTCAGAATAACCTTCATCAGATACACTCAAAGATTGTCCTTTTAGAAACTTTAGGGAAACCCTCAAAACAAATTAGAAACATTACTCTTTGGAATCGATGAAATAAATAAAAATGAAAATTCTGTGATCTTCAATAAAGTTCGAGCATATATTAGACAACGAAAAAGATTTTAATCAGTGGTCGTTCATCTGGTCTACATCAACATTAACTTATTTCCCATGTTTCACTATATTGTGTTAAATATTATTTATATTTGTGTATGTGCTATTTTTGTTGACATTATTATATGAGTAGTGCTTGTAGGGAGAGGACATTCCATAAGTTGTGATAACTTTTGGTCCAATCCCATTGCTGTTTTATTTGCAATAAAATAATATTAAGCTAAACTAACTCAAAGTAAGTTTATTATAATGATGCTAGTATGATAATGCCTTTGTAGTTTTAAACTTTAATGTTAATAATGTGGAAAGAGGTCCTGGACTATTAATAATGCGTTATTGTAAGATGATATTTATGTACAGAATGCTAAAACAATTATTGAAGAAGAAAAGCTATGCCCTCTCTACCAATCTGATATTTTAATTTGGTGGGACAAATTAAAATTCAAAATAAAGAAATATTCAAAAGTTTATAGTGCAAGAATTGCTAAAGAAAACCGAAACAAACAATCTAAAAATATTGTCACAAAATTATCCTGATGGTAAAAATATTGATATTAATGAGTATGAAAATATAATGGTAGAACTTAACGAGTCCATACTTGTAAAGAGGCAGAGTAAGAGTAAGTACGGAGGGATATTTCCCATTAGCAATGGCATGTGCAATTTAGCCACACTAAGCTAAATACTTAGCTTTCAAATATCAAGATACTAAAATGGTATTTTATTTACTCTTTAGACACGGTTCCCATCAATGTGCCACCAGATATAAATATATTAAATTTTCAAGCATTCACAAAATGGCTTCATAGCTCAGTTGTTTAGAGCGCCAGTCTGATAGCAACCCTCTATCAAAGACACGATGATAGGAACCAAAAGTCCTGGAATATCTTATGAGGTGAGAGATATATACTGATAAAATAGCTAAAAAAAAACAACATGCTGGAGGAAAATTTGTGACTTGCAATTGGTATGAGGTATTTCAAAGAACAAGAAGAAAATGTTATGTACAGCCATATGTACAGTATTTCTAGCCATTTTGGTGACTTGGTATGCAGTACATAGCTATGGGGGAGCATTTCTAAAATGTCTCGGCCAACCAGAAGCCATGGCGGCAATCTTGGATTTTTATTTGCTTCGAAAAGTACCACCACTTCCTCAGAACACATAGAGGAACATTTAAAGCAAGTCTGGGGCTTTCACGTGTAGTATTCTGAAACTAGAGGCTCAGCCGAGGCTCAGTGGACAGAGTCTGTGTCGCTCACCTTTCATTCTGCTTTGAGGAAACTTAATACAGAACCTTCCATACATGTAGATGCTTCCTACCAAGTTTTGGTTCATATGGCGAAGCAGTTTCAAAGGAGAAGATTTTCTAGAAATCGACCAATCAGAAACAAGAATTGCATGTGGTGGCCATGTTTGCTAACCGATCGGGACGAAATGAGCACTCTTCATAGAGGACATTCCATAGATGCTTCCTACCAAGTTTCGGTGGTAGCCATGTTTGCTAACCGATCGGGACGAAATGAGCAATCTTCATAGAGGACATTCCATAGATGCTTCCTACCAAGTTTCGGTGGTAGCCATGTTTGTTAACCGATCGGGACGAAATGAGCAATCTTCATAGAGGACATTCCATAGATGCTTCCTACCAAGTTTCAGTTTATTTGGTCAAGCGGTTTAAGAGAAGAACATTACAAAAAATCGGCCAATCAGAAACAAGAATTGCCTGTGGCAGCCATGTTTGGTAATGGATCATAACAAAATGTGCACTCCTTAGAGAGGACCTTCCATAGATGGCCGAGAGTTTTCAGAGGAGAAGATTAAAATGTGAAAAGTAAACGGATGACAGACGACGGACACTAAGTGATGGCAAAAGCTCATATTGGCTTTGCAAGGTTTGCTAAAAAGAATATTAAAATGTGAATACCTACTTGTAATGTATAGAATAAACATGTTACATTATATCAGCATTGGTTAATTTCTAAGGGAGATAATGTCAAGAGTTATCTTTCTTTTAACAGTTGAGACAAGAGTTATCTTTCTTTTATCAGAGGAGAAGATATTTTAGAAATTAACAAATCAGAAACAAGAATTGCCTGTGGCAGCCATGTTTAATAACGGATCGGGACGAAATGAGCAATCTTTATAGAGGACCTTCCATAGATGCTTCTTACCAAGTTTCGGTTCATTTGGCTAAGCTGTTTCAGAGAAGCTTTTTAAAAATTGGCCAATCAGAAACAAGAATTGTGTGTGACGGCCATGTTTGTTAATGGATCGGGACGAAATGAGCAATCGCTATAGAGGATCTTCTACAGATGCTTCCTACCAAATTTCAGATCAATTGGCTTCGCGGTTTCAGAGGAGAAGATTAAAATGTGAAAAGTTAGCGGACAACAGACGACGCACGCTAAGTGATGGGAAAAGCTCACATTGCCTTTGGCAAGGTGAGCTAAAAAGGGTAGAAAATGTCTCAGTCAGGGTCAAGTAATCTTGGATTGCAAATCGAAAAATGTTCCTGCCAATAGAGACCATGGATTTAGAATCGTTACAACATGTAGCGATATTTCTCCAAAACTCCTAGAGGGGCCATTTCTGTCAAGTCTTTTGACCTCAATTGTGGCAGTTCTGGAAAAAAGTTGAAAATGTCCCAGCCAATCAGTAGCCAGGTAGATAATCCTGGATTTCGATTTGCTCTGAAAAGTAACAACACTTCTTCAGAACTCCCTTGGGGGAGATTTTAGACAAGTCTGATGACTGCATATGAATTTTGGTAAAAAGTCGAAAATGTGTCAGCCAGTCAGATGTTATCTATGAAATCGAGTCACTCCAAATAGGAAGCAGCAAAGGAACATTTCTGGCAACTTCATATGTAGTATTTCAAGAGACAAAAGAGCCATAAATGTCTCAAAATACCATGACGTCCATCTTGGATATTAAATCGCTATGAAGAGTATCAACACATTTTCAAAACCCTAGAGTGACATTTCTAGCAAGTCCAGTCACTGCATATGATTAGTTTTATTGCTTAGTTTTTCTAATGCTACTGTTGCAGAACGACTTCCTGGACAATGCATTAAAAAACGATTACTAAATTTGACAGCCTTTTGAGGTCCATGTTTTTTATTGAAAGACTAAAATACTTGATAACTTACATGCGTTCGTTTTGAGTGGAAGCGACTCTGTGCAGCTTTTGATCTTTTGTTTATATTTGTAGTATTTGTTGTTGGATATACACTTACTAATTAGGAGAGGGTTGGCATCCCAATTATCTGTGTAACCCCACCACATTTCTTTGCATTTCCCGAGCCATGACCTGGATTTCCAACTATGTCGTGTTTTTTTTATGTTCAATGATTTGAGGTGAGAGGTGATTGTTCACTTTGTTATTGGTGACATTGTTGATATCACTGTTTAAATTTGTTTACATAATCCTATCAAAATAAGATGATATACAGTATCTCTTAGAAGAGATCATTTCATGTGTTAAGACCAAAACAACAGAACTATTTATAACGTGAGCTTTATTAACAAACATATCAAATAAACTAACAAACAGTGAAGATAAAACTTAACTAAGAGTGCACTACTAGTTCTTTCTCAGATTATACTATTCTATCATTCCTAAACCTTTTAAATAATACAATCATTCCAGTATTTTCAAAGAAACGTTAGAGAACACTGAAGGGGCAATCAAATATGGACAATCCAGAGAATCTAGCAACATATGGTACACAAGACGAAGACAAACAAAGAAATCATAGGTTTACATGAGCTTGTGTCGATCACCTGGTAGAAAATGCTTACACCATCGTAGCCTAAATTAAAACTAAATTAAGTTATTTGAATAAAACATGAATCGGACAGTCTATCATATTATATTGAAAAAACAACTCACTAATATTAACACCAAAATCACAACTGAAAATTTAGTTTCCTCACTTTCTCCTTAGTAATTCTTACACTTCACCTCTTTCATTCTCTTAAAATAAAATCCAACAAACTACAATATGAATTTGTATGATACTTTTGTATTGCATTATGTATATATTTATGTAGTATTATATATTTCTAGTAATTCAACCTTTATATGATGTATTTATTGATTTGTATTTTGTTGGAATTTGAATAAAAAAAAAAAAAAAAAATTAAAACGGTGATGACACATCAGATGGATTATTCCAGTACAATATGACTTTTACTCCTGATATTATATAAGAATGAAAAATAGGGGGAAAATCCCATTTACCAAGATGATCTGAAAAAAGTTGATTGTTGCTTTCTTCTGTTCAATGCCAAAATTATGTCTTATTCAGAAGAAAATTTGCATGCAAAAATACAGATGGTTAATAACATTTTTCTGATGAAATATTTATCCAAGTGACCAATAAGAATGATGTATGGAGGACAGACAAACACATAATGACAACATCTCCAATATATTATATATATACATTATATCACTATGCATAAAATTTCTAACAGAACAACACAACCCTACTTTTCAAATACATTAAATTTGGCAAGTATATGTAGTATATTAAAAACTAATACAAGTATAAAAAAATGTAAACTCTCATAAAAAATAACAAAATATCACAGTTTTATTTTCTATCACAGTATTGATATTGAATGTATTTTGAAACATTGTATCCATGGCGACCTCTTGAAAGAAACAAGAAAATGATTCCACAACAAAATGAGCTATAACATGACATGTGATTGACCCATACATTTTCAGGTAAAGATGTCAGTTTTGGGATTCTTCAGTTTACATATTATATACCAATAGATGTTGGCTTATATCCTTGTAACAGATCAATAAAACAGGTAGTTTGTACAGATCCAGATGTTTTAGCAAATAATAGGAAAAGTGAGATTCATCATAAATGAACAATAAAAAGTCGTATATGCAGATAGTATTTTCTTGTAAACAAGAGGCTTACATGTTTATCTATTATCTGTTTAATATTCTATGATCATTTATGGCCCATTTGAATTCAATTATTTTTGTAGTATCCACAAAGAAAAGTAATATTTTCACATTGGGCCCTTTGCTAATGTGGCAATCTTTCATTTTTACATAAAAATATAAGCTTTGCAGAGGATTGTTAAGAAATACTCCAGTCAAATTTTGCTCCAACCAATAGATTAGTTTCAGAGATGACTTGTTTTTATTTAATTTCCTATACAGTTTGTATAAGTGTGGTAAATTTTACCTGGATACAGGTCACCCACACCCTATTAACAAGGTTTGATCTTAATGCACTGCTAAGAAGCATAGTATACTACATATATAAGAGACTTCATTATAACCAATCTTAGGTCACCACTAAAGTTGTGAGTTCGAACTCCGTTCATGACAAGGTGTACTCGATACAACATTATGTGATAAAGTTTGTCAGTGACTTGCGACCGGTCAGTGGTTTTCTTCAGGTACTCCGGTTTTCTCAACCAATAAAACTGACCCCTATGATATAACTGAAATATTGTTGAAAGTGGTGTTAAACACCATAAAACCAAACTAAAACCAACCCAAACCAATCTTAGGCTCTGTTGTGTATTTGATTAAACCCAAACAGCCTATAAACATCCATATAGAGTGGTCTGCCATTGTTAAATGCTAGATTATATTGCCTATTCCCCGTGGTTTATTTTCAAAAGTGTGTGTATATTATAATGCCTGTGTATGGAGAGTTCTGACTGGCAAAGAAACCAAACCCATCTCAAATAATTATCTTGCAAAAATAACCCATTAAACAACATGACATAAATACCATATATCAAAAATATATAAGATTTAAATATGATTACTTCTGTCTAATATTAGACAATTACACATTCTGAACTGTAAAGATGATGAAAGAAAATCAATATACTTGAAACAGTTCTGTTATCATTTGAACACAATTCATAATGCCAATTTTAAATAAATTCCACAATATACAATAAATTAATGAATTTACAGTAAATGACAAAAATGATAAGTTTAACACATCCAATAACCTTTTTGAAAAATTAGAAAAATTTAATAATCAATTTATTTTAGGATTAAATTATTTGTTTGTTAATTACGGCTATTTCAATTCTCATTACGGTTAAATAATACTGCTTCTAAAACTTATTTCTGTAACATTTAAAATTTTTATACTGGTATATATGAAATTGTATATATCAATGATGCAGATCTTCATAAGAATAATAAAATAATTTGGCGAGAATGAGTCATAATCTATAAAGAAAAAACATCTTTAAAGATTATTTAATTTCAAATATACACAAGGAAAAACATCTTCTATGCATTCAAATCAAACTATTTCATATAATTCATTTAGTTACCCTGAAGCTGATAATATTCTACCTAGTTATAGTTATATTATAACCTGGAGAATATTTCAGAAACAATTGAATGGAGGTCTTGGAAGGCACTTCTAAAAATCACACCATGTTTAAAATTGTATAATATTATTACATATGCATTGTAAAGGCAGTTTCTTGAACAAACAGGCTGCATATCATATTTTTATCAAAGTGCTTTCCATTACACCTCAATAGACCCTTTCACAATAATTGCGGTCCTTCAATCATCCGGGACATTTGTGAATGGTAATAATACCCTTTCCCATAAAATGACATCATAGAATAATTAAATATGTTTATGATGTCACAATTTTTCCGTGAAATCATCATTTTTCCACTCACAAATGTCAGGAATGGATGTTAGACCAGATATCATGAATGGGTCAATTCTGAAAAATCCTTTGATGGAATATATTTAGACAATATAAATAAATTAGAAATAAGCAGCCATGATTTAACATACAAATATTGAACAATTTATTCTTTATCTTGTTTTGTTGGATCTGGTCCTTGTGGTTTACGGTTCTTTAAATATCCTCTCCTGTAAAAACCAAATGACATGAGTGAATGCTTAACTCCAAATAAGCAACTTTTCAGCCATATCATGGCAAGTTCAAGTTACATTTCAATGAGATGATAATGATGTCTGCTTTGTAATAGACCAACATTCCATCTTTTTTTAATAGTTTAGCTCACCAAATCAACAGTCCATGGTTAACATGCTACTCCACTCGACCATATTATCCTGAATACGAGCCAACCAGTCTTTACCGCTATTCCTTAATAATGACAACTTAACAAACTAGAGGTTCAGCCCACTGAGCCTGTGTCGCTCACCTTTCATTCTGCTTTGAGGAAACTTAATACAGAACCTTCCATACATGTAGATGCTTCCTACCAGGTTTCAGTTCATATGGCGAAGCAGTTTCAAAGGAGAAGATTTTTAAGAAATCGACCAATCAGAAACAAGAATTGCATGTGGTGGCCATGTTTGCTAACCGATTGGGACGAAATGAGCAATCTTCATAGAGGACATTCCATAGATGCTTCCTATCAAGTTTTGGAGGTAGCCATGTTTGCTCACCGATCGGGCCGAAATGAGCAATCTTCATAGAGGACATTCCATAGATGATTCCTACCAAGTTTCAGTGGCAGCCATGCTTGTTAATCGATCGGGACGAAATGAGCAATCTTCATAGAGGACCTTCCATAGATGCTTCCTACCACGTTTAGGTTCATTTGGCCAAGCGGTTTCAGAGGAGAAGATTTTTAAAAATCGGCCAATCAGAAACAAAGATTGCCTGTGGAGGCCATGTTTGCTAATGAATCAGGACGAAATGAGCAATCCTTATAGAGGACCTTCCATAGATGCTTCCTACCAAGTTTCAGTTCATTTGGCTTAGGGGTTTCAGAGGAGAAGATTAAAATGTGAAAGGTTAACGGACGACAGACGACGGACACCAAGTGATGGCAAAAGCTCACATTGCCTTTGTCAAGGTGAGCTAAAAAGCAACAAATACCAATTCTATAGTTTTCCATTTGACCTGACTGGTCTTGAACCTATGATTAACTGCACTTTAGGCAAGCACGTGAACCATTACATGCGGTTAAATGACGTTTGTTAATACATGTAAAACAGTTAGACAGATATATTTCACAAGAAATGTACAATAACAAGTTCTATAAAATAATAAAATAAAGACATAGAACTTGTCTACTGATTTTAATAATATCTTATGAATTTTGCCTAATATGCTAATATTAGAAGTGAATGCGTCTTTCATCGTTATATTATTTATCAACTACGAACATTCACTGACCCTACTATTGTACTATCTATGTTTATGTTGTCATTCATTTTTATCATATTGCATGGTGTTTTTATTGGAAGAAAATCTTTGAAGGTTTTTAATTGCTTGTATATATTTGTATGATACAATTATCTGTATATATTTGTATGATACAATTATTCTTAGGAGGAGGGCTGGAATCCCATTAACCTGTTTAATGCCTGCGATGAAAAAGGGCCCTGAATTGGTCCTTATAAGAGGGATGACCTTTGATGGGAGGGGACTTATAAGAGAGGGACTACTCATCAATATGTATGGAATCATTTTTTCAGGAGGTGCACATCTTCAAATTGTGTTCAAGCAAAATGCAGAGTTTGATAATGAAAACTACTGCAGTTATAACTATACAGCATGTGATTACTAAAATCAGTAAGTTGCACACATGGATTTTGTTCAATCTGTTAAATCTGTCCAACATAGGAGATATAAATCTTCAATGTGTGCAAAGTTTCAATAATGTTCAATGAAAACTGCTGCAGTTACAGTTTACACAAACTAGGTATCCTCTCAGTGTTCTAGACAGAAAGACAGATAGTCAGACGGAGAAAGCAGTTCTTAGACCTGTGCTTGCCACTGGTGCTAGCCATTCAACACAGAAAGATATCTCCCATTTCCATATAGGGTTATAGTGTTTAACACCACTTTCAACAATATTTCAGTTATATCGTGGTGGTCAGTTCTATTGGTGGAGGAAACAGGAGTACACGGAGAAAACCACCAACCTGCAGCAAGTCACTGACAAACTTTATCACATAATATTGTATCGAGTACACCTCACCATGAGCGGATTCAAAGTCACAACGTTGGTGGTGAAAGGCACTGATCTCATAGGTAGTTGTTTTGATATTCTAATTATTTTTATGTTTTTATTATCTCACCTGGAAGATCATGTTGAATACCACTCCTCCTCAAATATCCACGTCTGAAATTTGTCAGTGAAATGTATTGTGTATTTGTCTGTTCAAGTTTAAGTGTTTTGTGCATAACTGTGTTCTGGTGCATTTCAGGAAATTAATTAGGTTTACACTCAGCAAATACACACATGTTAGCACATCAAAACTCAACTCAAAGGCTTATTTGATAATGCCTGCATTGTGTGTTGAATTATCTAAGGTGTATTACTATAAAAGGTAGGAAATTATTTTATAGGATTGTCATCTATTGTGGGTATTCGTATTTAATAAATAGTCAAACAAGTGAGCAAGGCTGTTAGTGAACAGAAAACTGGCTTTTATCCTGTTTCATGGTTATATACATATGTCTATAATAGCCACTATATAATATAGGTTAACATTAGACCATTCACTGAGCAGGATGTCAATAGGAAATCGATATTAATTCAATTCAAATTGAATTTTAATATGTTACGGTAGGTAATAAAACATAGATATCTAATTTTAGAGCACACAACACATATAAAAGTAATCCTCAAGTTTCATATGGTAGGTTCAGTGTCAGTGGTTGCCAAGAAACAGCTTGCATCAGAACTTTAGCATTGGCAGCCATGCTTTTGTTAATTTTTGGCTGTCATATTTCAAATCATAGCATTTCACAAACTTTGGAATATTAACATGTTATAGTACTAGTAGGTAAATTTCATCTAAAGTTTAATTAAGATATGTCTAGTGGTTTCCAAGATACAGGTTGTATCAAAAACTTTAGCATTGCATTGGCAGTCCAAGTCTTTGTGCCATATTTGAAATAACAGATTTTCTAAAATTTGGGAATATCAATGTTTTATAGTTGACAAATTTATCGCAAAGTTTAATAATGGTTTGTCCAGTGGTCTTGCACCAAAACTTTAAACATGCATTGGCAGTCATGTTGCTTTTCAGGTCTTGGAGCCATAAAATTAAATCACAAAAATTCACAAAGTTGGGTATCTTATCATATCTAAATATCCTACCATTCTTCATTATGAAAGCTTGAATCTGCATATCACTTTGATGATATACATGTTTATCAATAATATGTACTTTTACCCTTTGATCTTTACACATGATAATATCTATTATCAACCAACTAACGTGGTATTCATAATTAGTATATGATTTTATTTTCTAACATTAAAAGTGAAAGCTTTATAAAACAATACTTGACTTAATGCTAAAAAACTAGTACAATTTTGTTTAATATTCCTGTCTATGCCTGACAAATAAATTAGTATCTAAAACATCTTCAATAGTGTGTGTATTTTAGCAACAGTGCTGGGGGACATAGCTCTTAATGGTAAAAAAAAACATGAAATAAATGTTAGAGAAACCCTGATGGGCAATCGAGAATGAAAAATCCAGAAACATTGGCAATATTTGGTAAAAAACACAGAATGAAGAAAAAGAAAACAAAAAACACAAGACGGAAAATTAAAAGGATGTGTATATAAATAGACTTGACATTGTTAATTATATGTTAGGTGTATATAAATAGACTTGACATTGTTAATTATATGTTAGGTGATATATTGTGTTGTTATATAAATAGACTTGACATTGTTAATTATATGTTAGGTGATATATTGTGTTGTTATATAAATAGACTTGACATTGTTAATTATATGTTAGGTGATATATTGTGTTGTTATATAAATAGACTTGACATTGTTAATTATATGTTAGGTGATATATTGTGTTGTTATATAAATAGACTTGACATTGTTAATTATATGTTAGGTGTATATAAATAGGCTTGACATTGTTAATTATATGTTAGGTGTATATAAATAGACTTGACATTGTTAATTATATGTTAGGTGTATATAAATAGACTTGACATTGTTAATTATATGTTAGGTGATATATTGTGTTGTTATATAAATAGACTTGACATTGTTAATTATATGTTAGGTGATATAAATAGACTTGACATTGTTAATTATATGTTAGGTGTATATAAATAGACTTGACATTGTTAATTATATGTTAGGTGATATATTGTGTTGTTATATAAATAGACTTGACATTGTTAATTATATGTTAGGTGATATATTGTGTTGTTATATAAATAGACTTGACATTGTTAATTATATGTTAGGTGTATATAAATAGACTTGACATTGTTAATTATATGTTAGGTGTATATAAATAGACTTGACATTGTTAATTATATGTTAGGTGATATATTGTGTTGTTATATAAATAGACTTGACATTGTTAATTATATGTTAGGTGATATAAATAGACTTGACATTGTTAATTATATGTTAGGTGTATATAAATAGACTTGACATTGTTAATTATATGTTAGGTGTATATAAATAGACTTGACATTGTTAATTATATGTTAGGTGATATATAAATAGACTTGACATTGTTAATTATATGTTAGGTGTATATAAATAGACTTGACATTGTTAATTATATGTTAGGTGATATATTGTGTTGTTATATAAATAGACTTGACATTGTTAATTATATGTTAGGTGATATAAATAGACTTGACATTGTTAATTATATGTTAGGTGTATATAAATAGACTTGACATTGTTAATTATATGTTAGGTGATATATAAATAGACTTGACATTGTTAATTATATGTTAGGTGATATAAATAGACTTGACATTGTTAATTATATGTTAGGTGATATAAATAGACTTGACATTGTTAATTATATGTTAGGTGATATAAATAGACTTGACATTGTTAATTATATGTTAGGTGTATATAAATAGACTTGACATTGTTAATTATATGTTAGGTGATATATAAATAGACTTGACATTGTTAATTATATGTTAGGTGATATAAATAGACTTGACATTGTTAATTATATGTTAGGTGTATATAAATAGACTTGACATTGTTAATTATATGTTAGGTGATATATTGTGTTGTTATATAAATAGACTTGACATTGTTAATTATATGTTAGGTGTATATAAATAGACTTGACATTGTTAATTATATGTTAGGTGTATATAAATAGACTTGACATTGTTAATTATATGTTAGGTGTATATAAATAGACTTGACATTGTTAATTATATGTTAGGTGTATATAAATAGACTTGACATTGTTAATTATATGTTAGGTGTATATAAATAGACTTGACATTGTTAATTATATGTTAGGTGTATATAAATAGACTTGACATTGTTAATTATATGTTAGGTGATATATAAATAGACTTGACATTGTTAATTATATGTTAGGTGTATATAAATAGACTTGACATTGTTAATTATATGTTAGGTGATATAAATAGACTTGACATTGTTAATTATATGTTAGGTGATATATAAATAGACTTGACATTGTTAATTATATGTTAGGTGTATATAAATAGACTTGACATTGTTAATTATATGTTAGGTGTATATAAATAGACTTGACATTGTTAATTATATGTTAGGTGATATATAAATAGACTTGACATTGTTAATTATATGTTAGGTGATATATAAATAGACTTGACATTGTTAATTATATGTTAGGTGTATATATAAATAGACTTGACATTGTTAATTATATGTTAGGTGATATATAAATAGACTTGACATTGTTAATTATATGTTAGGTGATATATAAATAGACTTGACATTGTTAATTATATGTTAGGTGATATATAAATAGACTTGACATTGTTAATTATATGTTAGGTGATATATAAATAGACTTGACATTGTTAATTATATGTTAGGTGATATATAAATAGACTTGACATTGTTAATTATATGTTAGGTGTATATATAAATAGACTTGACATTGTTAATTATATGTTAGGTGATATATAAATAGACTTGACATTGTTAATTATATGTTAGGTGATATATAAATAGACTTGACATTGTTAATTATATGCTAGGTGATATATAAATAGACTTGACATTGTTAATTATATGTTAGGTGATATATAAATAGACTTGACATTGTTAATTATATGTTAGGTGATATATAAATAGACTTGACATTGTTAATTATATGTTAGGTGATATATTGTGTTGTTATATAAATAGACTTGACATTGTTAATTATATGTTAGGTGATATATTGTGTTGTTATATAAATAGACTTGACATTGTTAATTATATGTTAGGTGATATATTGTGTTGTTATATCAAATACAGGTACACCAGGTATATTACTGTTAAAGGTGTGTTATCAGACAGGTAAGTATTAAAGGTGTGTTATCAGACAGGTAGGTATTAAAGGTGTGTTATCAGACAGGTAAGTATTAAAGGTGTGTTATCAGACAGGTAGGTATTAAAGGTGTGTTATCAGACAGGTAAGTATTAAAGGTGTGTTATCAGACAGGTAGGTGCTGTAATATGATGTTACAGATACAGAAACATTAATGCTAAATGTAAACACATTTAAAGACTTAATAAATGGTAAAAAGTCAAAAAATATTCAGTAGCATAAATATGATAAAATACATTTTATGTTACATAGATGTTTGTGAAATACCGACATTTCCAAGTGAAATCAATACAGTTACTTAACCCAGTGAAATAAAACGATTATTTCGCTGCATGTTGTCACAGTATTAACGTCGTTGGCTCAATCGAAAATATCTTTGAATGTGTGACAATGAAAAACATGTTCCTTTTTTCAGTTATATCGTGGCAGTCAGTTTTATTGGTGCAGGACCACAAGTCACTGACAAACTTTATCACATAATGTTGTGTCAAGTACACCACTCCATGAGCAGGATTCAAACTCACAACTTCAGTGTAAATCCAACTACCATAAAATCACGACGACCTCTTAAAAATGATTATACTACCATGAATAAAATCCAGCATGGAGAGCAGGCAATATTGATAGCTACAGTGAGACCTGCTTTAATAATAATGATTTGATTTGATTTATTGTGTTTAACTCCACTTTCAGCAATATTTCAGCTATATCATGGCAACCAGTTTTAGTGGTGGAAGAAGCCGAAGTACCCGGAGAGAACCACCGACCATGTACAAGCAACTGGTAAATTTTATCACTTGCGGCTGCGAGTCGAGTGCACCCTTTTCTGTAATTTACAAAGCCGGCGCGAACCCACACCGTATTGGTGATAGGTTTGTACGAGTTGTTAGGTAATCCAACTGCCTAACTCTTTGAGCCACCCGGGTCCTCTTTAATAATAATAACATATCTACTAATCAATAACTTGTATTGTGATCTTTATATTTGATTTCCTTTTGTGGTACATTTCTATATATTAAACTTGTATGAATCTGTATATGACCCTATTTCACTCTTTCCTTGGAAGGTCACATTAGACAGGTCTGACTTTATATAAAATTTCAGTAAATGATAAAAAAAAAAATAATGATTATTACATGATAATAAACTGTAGAGCTTTATCTAACGGGAAAGATTATCATATAACTGTACTTTATTAATTTCATGAATATCAAACAAGCAAGTCAATAAAAAAAACCCACAAAAAGTATATGCCCCCATACCATTGTATGCAGGGCATACAAATACTTATGTGCTTATTATCCTTTTTACTTTAGAAAATAAACAAAATGCTCACCTGTTGACCATTTTTTCATTTTGATCATTTGATTTCAAGAAGAATGTTATGGGTATCAATATAAGTGTTACTGGTCAAGATCTAATTCAAATGGCCCCTTTGTTTAATTTTTCTTCATATTTCAGCAAATATGCTCTGTGCAACAATTTGCATAATTCACTTGAAACAAAATCATGAATCTTTTTAGTAACAATTCATAGATATCCTCCACAATGTTGCTTTGGATATTTCAGAAGACTAAGAAAGGATGTCTTCATATTTCAGCTATTCAAAAATAACTTTGCCAGTGGTAGCTTGTGATCAGAACATATTCTTTTGTGGACAATCCAGAGATTATTCATTAAAAGTTTTGATTTAAAATGGTCCTGCAGTTTCTTAAGAGAATAGCTTTTCATATTTCCGCCTTTTAAATACTATAATGACTCACCCTCCAGAGGACAGATAACAGATGCAAAGTGATGACAAAAGCTAGCATGTCTTTTGGTCAAATGTAAAAATGTACTAAAAAAAATACATACAACAAAGTATTAGCTTGCTGAAGTTCTTCTAGCTTTGATTCTGTACGCTGCATCCACTCAGCATATTTTTCACCCCATGTCTTTTGTAACTGAAACAGAAAGTAGAGTTTACCATCAAAGTTTGCTATGTACAATTCAGATAAGTTACAATTAAAATTAGATGTTCGTTATACTTTATTTTTTCTTCTGTTTTTTTGACAATACATAAACATCTAACGACGTCCCAGATGGGTTAATGTCAGGGTTAATATTTTCAACTGACCAATCGGTGATGAACGATTAAAACCGAGCACATGTTGCAAGAAATTGCTTGATTAATCCATATACACTGTATTTACTGTCTTGCCAATGATTGGATGGTCAAAAATGAAGGAAAGGTTACCTGGAGTGACCCCATACAGGACGTGATTAGATACAATAAATATCTAATTCAAACTAGATTGGATGAGTCATTATCATAAATAACCCAAAGTAAAAATATGGTCCTTTAACAGAAGTCTTAGTTAAATACACTAGTAGGTAAAATTTCAATACTTAGCAATTTAATTGCAAATATGGTAAACATCCATATATTATCCACATTTCTGCATTTTCCACACCCTTCTTGTCTCTCAAAATTTTGGGTATAAAATTATATTTCAGGTGTATAATCTGCATCACCTTTTAACCTGTATGTGAGGACAACAATGAATGTGTGAATGAAGCTTAAAATACAGCAAGAAAACTGTGTACCGCAATGAAAAACACGTTCAAATTTTCCGTAAATATTTCTATCCTTTGTGGCTAACATTTAAAGAAAAGAATAATTAAATCTAATAAAAGAAAATTTTTTTTTATAGTTATTTAAATTCATCTTTCTCTTTCACTTCAATACAAACAAAAGTTGACACAGTTAAATATTTCTGTAAATAATTTGGGACAATAGAAAATTATAACTTCTGCCAAATTTAACTCCAGCTCACTGAAACAACAGTCTGCAGACACATTATTCTGATTCTGAGCCAACTAGTGTTTGTTCTGTTTCCTAAATGCTGCGTGCTTAGCGGAGAAGCAACAAATACAAATTTTATAGTCTTTGATTTGACCCAGTTGGGGCTCGAACCCACGATCTACCACACTCGAGGCAAGCACGTTAACCATTACATCTCCGATGCCATTAACCTGCAATATTGTATCACGCAAAACATATTTGTGGAGAAAGTCTTAATTTACATCTCTATAATTTATCATTAGACATTACACAATGCTCACCTCTATCTTTAATTTATCTTCATTTTCACACCATGTGGCTTCTTTAATACTGAGATCATTGACAAGGGAAGAAACTCTTTCATTAAGGTCACTATTTTCTACGACAAGAGCAGCATTATCAGCTTGTAATTCAGATATATTTTTCCTTAGAGCTTCTATTATAATGTCATGGTCACAGGCATATTCCTAAAATGAGAACAAGAGATGTCACTTGGTATAAGAAATGAAAGACACACATATTTAAATTGTTTGGAAATATATCAGAGAACTAGCCCAAGATATGCTTGAATTCAGGTATTTCTTTTCAGTTATGGATGTCTGCTGAAAAAAATTCTCTGAATATTAAGTTACAGTGTATTTAGAAGATTTGTGTAGTGAAATTTGTCTTATATTTATACAATAGTTCCTTTTTAATAAGGAAACTCCTTCTGCAATGAAAACAGGGCCTGATATAAGAGAGATGGCTTCCATTGAGGGGGACATTTAAGTGGTATGTTATTCTCTCAGTGTATCTGAAATCTGACCTTATAAGAGGGGTGGCCTTTGTTAGGAATGACCTTATATGAGAGGGACTATAAATGTTTTCACAAGAACATTTCTGACTGAGTGTACACATATATCTACAGTGATTATTCTGAAATGTTCAAGTAATAATCATTCCAACAGAATTGTTTCAATCTATGTCTAATAGAATATTTATATTGTATTGATAACACTTTTTTTTTACTATGTCTAATAGAATATTTATATTATAATGACAAAAGTTTTTTTTTACTATGTCTAATAGAATATTTATATTGTATTGATAAAAGTTTTTTTTTACTATGTCTAATAGAATATTTATATTGTAATGACAAACGTTTTTTTTTACTATGTCTAATAGAATATTTATATTGTATTGATAAAAGTTTTTTTTTACTATGTCTAATAGAATATTTATATTGTATTGATAAAAGTTTTTTTTACTATGTCTAATAGAATATTTATATTGTATTGATAAAAGTTTTTTTTTACTATGTCTAATAGAATATTTATATTGTATTGATAAAAGTTTTTTTTACTATGTCTAATAGAATATTTATATTGTATTGATAAAAGTTTTTTTTTACTATGTCTAATAGAATATTTATATTGTATTGATAAAAGTTTTTTTTACTATGTCTAATAGAATATTTATATTGTATTGATAAAAGTTTTTTTTACTATGTCTAATAGAATATTTATATTGTATTGATAACAGTTTTTTTTTACTATGTCTAATAGAATATTTATATTGTATTGATAACAGTTTTTTTTTACTATGTCTAATAGAATATTTATATTGTATTGATAACAGTTTTTTTTTACTATGTCTAATAGAATATTTATATTGTATTGATAACAGTTTTTTTTTACTATGTCTAATAGAATATTTATATTGTATTGATAAAAGTTTTTTTTTACTATGTCTAATAGAATATTTATATTGTAATGACAAAAGTTTTTTTACTTAATAGGGGTTATGGTGTTTAACAATATTTCAGTTATATCACAGTGGTCAGTTTTATTGGTGGAGGAAACTGGAATACCCGGTGAAAACCACCAACCTGCCGCAAGTCACTGATAACATAATGTTGTATCAAGGAAACTTCGCCATGAATGAGATTTGAACTCACAACTTTAATTCTTACTTAATATATTTATTTAAATAAAATGGATATGGATAAACAGTGCATAAAATCCATCTAAAATTCAAGTAAAATCTAAAGTTAACAAACTAGAGTCTCACAGGAGCCTGTATAGCTCACCTGTGTATAATAACAACATCAGTCAATAAAACTTGATAACTTCGGTCAAAAAATAACAAATGTAGCTCTCGTCATTGCAGACCCCCTCTCCAAAAAAATTTGGGCAGTGGTTCCGTTCCCCCTTTAATGTAAGTTATCAACATTGCTGTAAAAAAACATAAATGTCAATGATTCTCAAAATTTAGCTTTTGCTACTTCACATTTTGTAATAGAGTTGCTTCCCTTCGATTATTTGAGTGACCAAAAGCAGTGAAAGTCAACAAAAAAAATGCATTTCAAGAGGAATAACTCTTCACACAGTTGTCGGACATTTTTAACTGTGGAACTTTTTTGTAGATCTTGACATGCTGGACATTTTTGCAGTTTAAACTTATATTTTTCGAAATAAAGGACGAAAGTATTAAAATTTTAAAAAATTTGATGAAAAAAAGGGCAATAACTCCAAGATGGGTAATGCCATTCACTTCAAAATTGCAGGGTAGGTATATCTTGACATGCTGAACATGTTTGCAGTTTAAACTTAACATCTATCTCTTAAAGTTTTTTAAATAAAGGACAAAAAGTATTAAAATTTAGAAAATTTGATGAAAAAAGGGCAATAACTCCAAAATGGGTAATGGGATTTACTTAAAAGTTTCAGGGTAGGTAGATCTCGACATACTGCACATTTTTGCAATTTAAACTTAACATTTATTTCTTATAGTTTTTGAAATAAAGAACGAATAGTATAATTTTTTTTGAAAATTTGATGAAAAAAGGGCAATAACTCCAAAATGGGTAATGGGATTTACTTCAAAATTGCAGGGTGCGTAGATCTTGACATGTTGCACATTTTTCCAATTTAAACTTAACATCTATCTCTTATAGTTTTTGAAATATAAGACAAAAAGTATTAAAAGGTTGAAAAATTTGATGAAAAAAGGGCAATAACTCCAAGATGGGTAAACAGATTTACTTCAAACTTGCAGGGTAGGTAGATCTTGACATGCTGAACATGTTTGCAGCTTAAATTTAACATATATCTCTTATAGTTTTTGAAATAAAGGATGAAAAGTATTAAAATTTTGAAAATTTTATGAAAAAAGGGAAATAACTCCAACATGGGTAATGGGATTTACTTAAAAATTGCAGGGTATGTAGATCTTGACATGGTGCACATTTTTGCAATTTAAACTTAACCTTTATCTCTTATAGTTTTTGAAATGTAAGACGAAAAGTATTAAAATTTAAAAAATTTGATGAAAAAAGGGCAAAGATGGGTAATCAGATTTACTTTAAAATTGCAATGTAGGTAGATCTTGCTGTGCTGATCATTTTTACCCCATGTCAGATTTCTGATATTATTAACGGTTTTTGAGTTATTACCCAAAAACCTGCAACTTTACCATATGTTCTATTTTTAGTAACAGTGGCCATGTTGTTTGGTGCACAGCATCACCGGACACAATTTTGAAACTAGACACCCTAGTGATGATTCAGACCAAGTTTGGTTTCAATTGATCTAGTAGTTTCAGAGGAGAAGATTTTTGAAAAAGTTTACGACGTACGACCGCGACGGACGCCAAGTGATGGCAATAGCTCACAAGGCCCTTTGGGCCAGGTGTGTTAAAAATGGTCTTAATATTTTTCTGGTCTCTGTTACTGGAAGTCTTTAGTAATGATCATAGTTCATCAAAATGAATAAACAATTTTGAACTTGCCTGGCTCCGATAACAATCCTCAGGATACTCCAATCAAAGTTATGAAGAAATTTCAACTTCAAAACATTTTACTTGTGCATAACTTTAATAAACCTGTTTTTGCTTAAAAATATTCATATAGTTATGGATAACTTTTCCACATTCCTTCTAAGAAGAAGCTTCGAGAACAGAAATCAATTGTTTTCATTTAAAAGACTGATTCAGGCTTCCTTCTGCCTAGCACCTTTATCTGAGTGAATACTTTATGATGCAGTATAAAGACTGATTCAGACTTCCTTCTGCCTAGTGTCTTTATCTAAGTGAATACTTTATGATGCAGTATAAAGACTGATTCAGGCTTCCTTCTGCCTAGTGTCTTTATCTAAGTGAATACTTTATGATGCAGTATAAAGACTGATTCAGACTTCCTTCTGCCTAGTGCCTTTATCTGAGTGAATACCTTATGGTGCAGCATAAAGACTGATTCAGACTTCCTGCTGTCTAGTGTCTTTATCTGAGTGAATACTTTATGATGCAGCATAAAGACTGATTCAGACATCCTTCTGTCTAGTGTCTTTATCTAAGTGAATACTTTATGATGCAGTATAAAGACTGATTCAGGCTTCCTTCTGCCTAGTGCCTTTATCTAAGTGAATACTTTATGATGCAGTATAAAGACTGATTCAGGCTTCCTTCTGTCTAGTGTCTTTATCTAAGTGAATACTTTATGATGCAGTATAAAGACTGATTCAGGCTTCCTTCTGCCTAGTGTCTTTATCTAAGTGAATACTTTATGATGCAGTATAAAGACTGATTCAGGCTTCCTTCTGCCTAGTGCCTTTATCTGAGTGAATACTTTATGATGCAGTATAAAGACTGATTCAGACTTCCTTCTGCCTAGTGTCTTTATCTAAGTGAATACTTTATGATGCAGTATAAAGACTGATTCAGACTTCCTTCTGTCTAGTGTCTTTATCTAAGTGAATACTTTATGATGCAGTATAAAGACTGATTCAGGCTTCCTTCTGTCTAGTGTCTTTATCTAAGTGAATACTTTATGATGCAGTATAAAGACTGATTCAGACTTCCTTCTGTCTAGTGTCTTTATCTGAGTGAATACTTTATGATGCAGCATAAAGACTGATTCAGGCTTCCTTCTGCCTAGTGTCTTTATCTAAGTGAATACTTTATGATGCAGTATAAAGACTGATTCAGACTTCCTTCTGCCTAGTGCCTTTATCTAAGTGAATACCTTATGGTGCAGCATAAAGACTGATTCAGACATCCTTCTGTCTAGTGTCTTTATCTAAGTGAATACCTTATGGTGCAGTATAAAGACTGATTCAGACTTCCTGCTGTCTAGTGTCTTTATCTAAGTGATTACTTTATGATGCAGTATAAAGACTGATTCAGACTTCCTTCTGCCTAGTGCCTTTATCTAAGTGATTACTTTATGATGCAGTATAAAGACTGATTCAGACTTCCTTCTGTCTAGTGTCTTTATCTAAGTGAATACTTTATGATGCAGCATAAAGACTGATTCAGGCTTCCTTCTGTCTAGTGTCTTTATCTAAGTGATTACTTTATGATGCAGTATAAAGACTGATTCAGGCTTCCTTCTGCCTAGTGCCTTTATCTAAGTGATTACTTTATGATGCAGTATAAAGACTGATTCAGACTTCCTTCTGTCTAGTGTCTTTATCTAAGTGAATACTTTATGATGCAGTATAAAGACTGATTCAGGCTTCCTTCTGCCTAGTGCCTTTATCTAAGTGAATACTTTATGATGCAGCATAAAGACTGATTCAGACTTCCTGCTGTCTAGTTCCTTTATCTAAGTGAATACATTATGATGCAGCATAAAGACTGATTCAGGCTTCCTTCTGCCTAGTGTCTTTATCTAAGTGATTACTTTATGATGCAGTATAAAGACTGATTCAGACTTCCTTCTGTCTAGTGTCTTTATCTAAGTGAATACTTTATGATGCAGTATAAAGACTGATTCAGGCTTCCTTCTGCCTAGTGCCTTTATCTAAGTGAATACTTTATGATGCAGCATAAAGACTGATTCAGGCTTCCTTCTGCCTAGTGTCTTTATCTAAGTGAATACTTTATGATGCAGTATAAAGACTGATTCAGACTTCCTTCTGTCTAGTTCCTTTATCTAAGTGAATACATTATGATGCAGCATAAAGACTGATTCAGGCTTCCTTCTGCCTAGTGTCTTTATCTAAGTGAATACTTTATGATGCAGTATAAAGACTGATTCAGGCTTCCTTCTTCCTAGTGCCTTTATCTAAGTGATTACTTTATGATGCAGCATAAAGACTGATTCAGACTTCCTTCTGTCTAGTGTCTTTATCTAAGTGAATACTTTCTGATGCAGCATAAAGACTGATTCAGGCTTCCTTCTTCCTAGTGCCTTTATCTAAGTGATTACTTTATGATGCAGCATAAAGAAACTTACAGCAACCAAATCTTTTTTAATCTGTTCCATTTCTTCTGCAAATCTTTGCTTTAAATCTTCTATCTCTTTGTTTTTAGCATCCATCTCTTTAGTATTCTTAGTTGTATCAGCTGGTTTTTTAGAATTATTTTGGTCCGCCTTTAAATCAGTTTTACTGTCCCTAAAAAATTGAAAAACGATAATATTAGTCTTAATTAAACAATATGTTTTTTATTATTATTATTCTATGTGGTCTTGTACAGTTTGTCTAAATTCACGAAGAACTGTTGTGGTCATGATTGAATAGTAGTTGGATTTACAATCACCTGTGCAATCAGTGCCTATCACTACTAAAGTTGTGAGTTTGAATCCCTTCCATGACGACGTGTACTTGATACAACATTATGTGATAAAGTTTGTCAGAGACTTGCGACTTGTTGGTGGTTTTCTCCGGTTTCCTCCACCATGATATAACTGAAATATTGCTGAATGTGGCATTAAACACCATAACCATAACCCTCTAAATTCATGATAATTGAATCAGGCAAAAAACTAAATTACATGTGTTTCCTCGAACCCTACCACCCTAATTTTTTGTGCTCACTTTTGAACAAGCACAATTAAAGTTAGTATGTAGAAACTAGCTAAAAATATTTAAAAAAATAAAATCTTTTTCCTACCTACCGACCCTAGCATGTTAGCGGAAACACAGGTATTTTTTATCTTGGTCTCATGATTTATCTACATTGTATATGTTCTCTGTCTATTTTACATTATCTACAGTTGAACATCGAGTTGAAATCAATGTTAAATGCAGAAAAACAAAAGATATGCATAAGTGAAATCACATGAAGACACTAATGAGTAAAAACAGTTATGATATCCTGATTTTATTTTAACTTACATATATGAAGATACTAGATAGTTTGCATAAAGCTCCTATAATTACTATAAAGCAAATTGTGTTGTCCAATCAATACCAGCCAACATATATTGTTTTCATTAATTCTACCTACCTTTTTCCAAATGGCAAACCAACTTCCAAGACTTTCTGTTCTCTTTTTATCATCATTGTATTTTTGGCTTTTCGTAATTCTTCAAGTCTTTTTTTCAGGCCAGCAACTTCATCTTCCAACTGAAATTACCATTGCAAAACATGTACGTATCATGCATAGTAGTACAAATTTATAAACCTCACATGCATCATCTTCTCAAAAAATATTATCTTAGAATAAGTTCATTGAGCACTTTTTCAGTAACCCAATTACATGTACAAAAATGTACCTTAAAATAGAATGCCTTGTTTTACATATTTTTGAGTCAGGATTTCAGGATTGCATGAATTTTAATCTAAGATATGTGAGATGGTGTTTAATGCCACTTTCAACAATATTTCAGCTAAAACATGGAGGTCAGTTTATTAGTGAAGGAAAGTGGAATATCCAATATAAACCACTGATAAATTATATCACATAATGTTGTATCGAGTACATCTCGCCATAAGTGGGATTCAAACTCACAACTTTATTGGTGAGAGGCATTGATTGCACAGGTAGTTGTAATTCCAAAAACCATACAACTACAGTGGCGTGGTAGAAATTGGTCCAGTAGTTTCAAAGGAGATTATGAAACTAGATATTTCTAGTAACTGCTGCCATATTTTGCCAAATTAAGTTGACGGACCTGTCACAAACAATTTCTAAAGAGACCTAACCAGGAATCTTCCTAGACAAGTGAGGCCTAACCAAGAACCTTCCTAGACAAGCTTGGTTTAAATTGGTTTAGACAAGCTTGGTTTAAATTGGTTAAGTGGTTTCAAAGGGTCATAAGATGTCAAAAATAGATAATTCTATGTTTGGTAACAGCAGCCATAGTTGGATGACCTGTCAAACACAATTTTTAAAGAGAACCAACCAAGGGCTCTTCTTTCTAAGTTCAGTTAGAATTGGCCAAGTGGGTTTAGAAAAGATGTCAAAAGTATTAAAGTTTACAGACGGACAACAGACGTCAAGTGATGGCAATAGCTCATGACCCTTTGGGTCAGGTGAGCAAAAGGTTTCAAGTGTAAATAAATTAATAATATTATCTGATGAGTCAAAGTGAGAAATAAACATATAAAATGATCATTATGATGCATTTTTTAATAACATAATATTGAATAACTTAAAACAGTTATATTACATGTTAAATTTGTTTTTAACAAAATGTCTGTATCCAGTCATAAATCAACATTTTACACTATCCATCATAATTCATAATCTAGAAGTCAAAAGTTGTATCATGATCAGTTACCAATTATCTGCTTGTCAAAAGTCGTATCATGATCAGTTACCAATTATCTGCTTGTCAAAAGTCATATCATGATCAGTTATCAATTATCTGCTTGTCAAAAAACTTGGCAATTATTCACTGGTCGCATAGTGTTCACAAATCTATATATATCATTTAGGAACATTGACTGTCTATTACCCGGTACTATTTTTTTTTTTTACTTACATACAAATACACTTATTTGCATACCATTTTGAGAAAGAGACAAAATGTGGTAATAAATGGAAACTTTTCTAGTGGCAAAATGTTTAGGGTTAAGGATGTGGTGTTAACGCCACTTTCAGCAGTATTTCAGTTATATTCTGATGGTCAGTTTTATTGGTGGAAGAAACCAGAGTACCCAGAGAAAATCAGACCTGTGGCAAGTCACTGACACATAAAGTTGCATAGAGTACACATGGCAATGAGCGGGATTCAAACTCACAACTTTAGTAGTGATAGGCACTGATTGCAAAGGTAGTTGTAAATCCAACTACCATACAATCACGATCTTGACGGCTCCCTATTATTCTTATATGTTGAATCAACCTGATAAATTTGGTAAATTAACTCTTCAATGCACACAACATGCAAAATAAGGAATCTAATTTCTTCTCCTTATACATGTAGCTAATGCTACTGTAGGAGAAACTTAGTATACAAAATGTAGGTCAGATTGCAACCTAAACATGTCTACTGTAGGAGAAACTTAGTATAGGTCAGATTGCAACCTAAACATGTCTACTGTAGGAGAAACTTAGTATATATCAGATTGCAACCTAAACATGTCTACTGTAGGAGAAACTTAGTATATATCAGATTGCAACCTAAACATGTCTACTGTAGGAGAAACTTAGTATACAAAATGTAGGTCAGATTGCAACCTAAACATGTCTACTGTAGGAGAAACTTAGTATACAAAATGTAGGTCAGATTACAACCTAAACATGTCTACTGTAGGAGAAACTTAGTATAGGTCAGATTGCAACCTAAACATGTCTACTGTAGTAGAAACTTAGTATACAAAATGTAGGTCAGATTGCAACCTAAACATGTCTACTGTAGGAGAAACTTAGTATACAAAATGTAGGTCAGATTACAACCTAAACATGTCTACTGTAGGAGAAACTTAGCATAGGTCAGATTGCAACCTAAACATGTCTACTGTAGAAGAAACTTAGTATACAAAATGTAGGTCAGATTGCAACCTAAACATGTCTACTGTAGGAGAAACTTAGTATACAAAATGTAGGTCAGATTGCAACCTAAACATGTCTACTGTAGGAGAAACTTAGTATACAAAATGTAGGTCAGATTGCAACCTAAACATGTCTACTGTAGTAGAAACTTAGTATACAAAATGTAGGTCAGATTACAACCTAAACATGTCTACTGTAGGAGAAGCTTGGCATAGGTCAGATTGCAACCTAAACATGTCTACTGTAGTAGAAACTTAGTATACACAATGTAGGTCAGATTGCAACCTAAACATGTCTACTGTAGGAGAAACTTAGTATATATCAGATTGCAACCTAAACATGTCTACTGTAGGAGAAACTTAGTATATATCAGATTGCAACCTAAACATGTCTACTGTAGGAGAAACTTAGTATATATCAGATTGCAACCTAAACATGTCTACTGTAGGAGAAACTTAGTATACAAAATGTAGGTCAGATTGCAACCTAAACATGTCTACTGTAGGAGAAACTTAGTATACAAAATGTAGGTCAGATTACAACCTAAACATGTCTACTGTAGGAGAAACTTAGTATAGGTCAGATTGCAACCTAAACATGTCTACTGTAGTAGAAACTTAGTATACAAAATGTAGGTCAGATTGCAACCTAAACATGTCTACTGTAGGAGAAACTTAGTATATATCAGATTGCAACCTAAACATGTCTACTGTAGGAGAAACTTAGTATATATCAGATTGCAACCTAAACATGTCTACTGTAGGAGAAACTTAGAATAGGTCAGATTGCAACCTAAACATGTCTACTGTAGTAGAAACTTAGTATACAAAATGTAGGTCAGATTGCAACCTAAACATGTCTACTGTAGGAGAAACTTAGTATATATCAGATTGCAACCTAAACATGTCTACTGTAGGAGAAACTTAGTATATATCAGATTGCAACCTAAACATGTCTACTGTAGGAGAAACTTAGTATATATCAGATTGCAACCTAAACATGTCTACTGTAGGAGAAACTTAGCATAGGTCAGATTGCAACCTAAACATGTTCATGACTATTACTCAGTGAATCGTTTAATGTACTAACCAAACACCATCCAGCATCCAAACACACACACACACACACATACTTTTTCCTCATTTCTTTTTATTTGTTTATTATTTTCAGCTTTGTCTGTTATTGATAAAATTGTATTTTTCTTGTTTTTTTGTGCATTCTCAATATAATGTAATAATAATTGTATATATAGGAGAAAACTCCATAAGTTGGTAAAACTTGTGTCTGATCCTCTTTGTATCATTGATCAAATAAAATAATTATAAACTATATCACTCAGTGACACTCAATGCTCCATTGACTGATATACAAATTCTCCATTCTTGTCTATTTGTAGATTAAGTTAAAACATGCTTTTTCAACTAGTGGTCAAATATGTAATTTTGTTTTAAATCACAAACTTGTTTAAATCATGGTAGGTTTACCTCTTTAACTCTCAACTTTAAAACAACATCATTCTGTCGACTTTCTACTGAGGGTTTCTTGGTTGATGCCATATCTGTAAACAAAGTAAAAGATTGTTATATTAATACTGTCCTACATTTTTGTATTTTCTGGTTAACATATCTGTGTATTCCCATGCTATTTCAATACATTTTCACTGCCATAATTTCAATTTAACTACCACAAGCGACAGGCACCTCCGCTAGGTGTAGCCCTGATGCAATGAATGTTAATTTCACAAAAGTTGAGCCCAACTGACATGGTATTTTCAGCAGGGTTATAAAAAAAGACCTGTGTACAAATGCTTTGAATATATGCAAATTATATAGTAGGGATGATCAAATCAGGCGTATATGGGGATCAAATTAAATTAGTAACACCTTTTCTTTGTGAAAACATAATTTGAAGTGGAAATCTAATAGAAAAAATATGATTTAGGTCATATACCCTAAATCAGGGATTATTTTTAACAAATTCAACATCACTTTAACATAAATTACAAGTTACCTCTATTATTTATCCATGTTGACATAATTTATTTCACAAAAATAATAGTTTGTAGACATCAAAGGGAGATAATTTTGCAGAAAAATTACATAATCCAAGTTTCGATTTGAGAATCTTCAATTAGTTACACTACAGACTGAGAGCTACCTTAACTGGTAATTAGTCTTAAAGGGTCAATATATTACTTCAATAATAATATATGATATAAATATACAGGTATAGGTATAACATCACAAAAAGACATATTTAATGGCTGACAAAAAGTTACAAATACACAAAAAACTGAAGACTGAGCAACACAATGTATGTTCAATGTGTATAAAAATCAACAAAGTCAGCAAACAGGAAGCAGGAATCTGATGGGTCCAAAAACGCTTCCCACGATATGGGGTACCTATATGAAGCTTGTGACAAAATATCAGATTTCTGCCATCAATAGTTGCTGAGAAAAATGTGACGAAAAATGTGCATATATGTTCAATGTATATAAAAACCAACTAAGTCGGCAAACAGGAAGTAGGAATCTGACGGGTCCAAATACGCTACCCACAATATGGTATACCTATATGACGCTTGTGACCAAATATCAGAGTTCTGCCATCAACAGTTACTGAGAAAAATGCGACGAAAAATATCTTGGATGGACGGAAGGACGGACGGACAGAGTTAAAACAGTATACCCCCCTCAATGGACGGACAGACAGACAGAGGTAAAACAGTAGAATCCCCTCCCCCTTCAGGGAGCGGGGGGTATAATTATCGCCATTTTTTTTCTTGTTTTTGTCAGATTATTTCTATGTAGTCCAATACGCCCCTTCAAGCGCCTCATAATTTTGAATGTTACCAATCGACTTACAGTTAGACGGAAAAATAAATAAATTTTTGGCGCATGCTCGTATCAGGGAGCCTTTGTAAAGTTGTTGATTTTTGTCACTGAATCGGGAGGGAAGAGTACCAATTATCGCCGTCTTGTTAGATGTGGGAAAATATATATAAATCAACAGTGAAGTTAAAAGAAATGGACTTACCACAAAAAATGAAGGTGTCACCAGTATTTTGCGATCATTAGAACACCAATCTGCTGTATTTTTCTGTTAATAATAGCGACTGGCATCTCTGCTCCATTTACGTGACCCCCCACAAGGTTTATATAAAGAGGTATGGTTTCTTATGGGGTTTTACCTATTTCTTTTGAATTAGCCAAGACACAAATTTAGGATTTTGTTGTCTGCTTTGTCACCATTTATTATTGTCGTCTGCAAAAAATGTGTGTGCACTCGCAAGTAACATGCAAGTTGGCGATAATTGGTCCCCGACCAGTAGAAAAAGTTAGGTCAGTTTTTTAATAAAATGAAAATTTTCATAAAAAAATATAGTGCTTACTAACCTATAAATATGAACCCATAACTTGGTTTATAAAGGCAGTTAATTTCAATTTTTCCCCAAATTATATATAGGCTGTACTAAGTATTAAAGGAAAAAAACATAAATAAATATGATTTTTAGGAAATTCTTCTTCTTCTTCTTCCGGATACAAAGCAGAGCTCGAAACATCGACTGCAATTGCTTTGGCGTGGAGACTTTAAAGATGTATAACGAAAGTTAATAAAGTAAATGAAGTATTAGAACAAAAAGAAAAAACTAGAGGCTCCCAGGAGCCTGTATAGCTCACCTGGGTATAATAACAACATCAGTCAATAAAACTTGATAAATTTGGTCAAAATGTAGCCCTCGTCATTGCAGACCCCCTCTCCAAAAATATTTGGGCAGGGGTTCCCCTTTAATGTAAGTTATCAACATTGCTGTAAAAAAACATAAATGTCAATGATTCTCAAAATTTAGCTTTTGCTACTTCACATTTTGTAATAGAGTTGCTTCCCTTTGATTATTTGAGTAACCAAAAGCAGTGAAAGTCAACCCAAAAAATGCATTTCAAGAGGAATAACTCTTCACACAGTTGTCGGACAGTTTCAACTGTGGAACTTTTTTGTAGATCTTGACATGCTGAACATTTTTGCAGTTTAAACTTAACATCTATCTCTTATAGTTTTTGAAATAAAGGACAAAAAGTATTAAAATTTTATGACAAAAGGACAATAACTCCAAGATGGGTAATCAGATTTACTTCAAAATTGCAGGGTAGTTAGATCTTGACATGCTGACCATGTTTGCAGTTTAAAATTAACCTTTATCTCTTATAGTTTTTGAAAAAATATAAGACGAAAAGTATTAAAAATAATTAAAAACAAAATGATGAAAAAAGGGCAATAACTCCAAGATGGGTAATCAGATTTACTGCAAAATTGCAGGGTATGTAGATCTTGACATGCTGAACATGTTTGCAGTTTACACTTAACATCTATCTCTTATAGTTTTTGAAATAAAGGACGAAAGGTATTAAAATTTTTAAAATTTGATGAAAAAGGAAAATAACTCCAAAATGGGTAACAGGATTTACTTAACAATTGCAGGGTAGGTAGATCTTGACATGCTGCACATTTTGCAATTTAAACTTAACCTTTATCTCTTATAGTTTTTGTAATATAAGACGAAAAGTATTAAAAATTAAAAAAAAAATTGATGAAAAAAAGGGCAATAACTCCAAGATGGGTAATCAGATTTACTTCAAAATTGCAGTGTATGTATATCTTGCTGTGCTGGTCATTTTTATCCCAGTCAGATTTCTGATATTATTAACGTTTTTTGAGTTATTACCCAAAAACCTGCAATTTTACCATATGTTCTATTTTTAGTAACAGTGGCCATGTTGGTTGGTGCACTGCATCACCGGACACAATTTTGAAACTAGACACCCCAGTGATGATTCAGACCAAGTTTGGTTTCAATTGATCTAGTAGTTTCAGAGGTGAAAATTTTTGAAAAAGTGTACGATGTACGACGGACGGACGACGACGACGGACGCCAAATAATGGCAATAGCTCACCTGGTCCTTTGGGTGGACCAGGTGAGCTATAAAAGAATATATACCTTCATGCCAGTTTCTAGTATTAAATGGTATTCAGACGGATCTATCAACTATATTTAGTTTATTGTACAGAAATCATTGTGTATACAGACGGATGGCGACGACGACACAAGAAGACGAGAGATCCATAGCACAATAGAGCCTCAAAATTTTTGCGGTGGTATATAAAAGGGGGGGGGGGAGGGATTTCACGCCTGTGACCACGGGCGGATCCAGGATTTCAAGTTAGGGAGGGGAGCACTTAAAAAAATTGCGCCGAGCAGAGGGAGGCGCGAAAAATGTTGAGGTATTTCGTGTGAAAAATCACGATTTAACGCCAAAAAATCAAATTTTTTTCCAATTTTAGAGGGGGCGGGCGCCTGGATCCGCCCCTGGTGACCCTTTGCATCTGACACTATACTGAATGTGGATATTAAAGTTTAATGCATGTCATCATGTATTTCAAAGTATTTGTACATGAAAATTACCGAAACGTTAACCAGACTCCCAAGTATGTTTATCTTAGTCTCTCGTTGGTGTTTCGAATTACTTGTAAAAACTAGTAAACAGTTCAACAATAACACTGTATAGTGTATATTTCAATGCGTTTATGGTAACACAGTGAATTATACCTATGGACAGCTTACACATGCAAGTTGCTGTTAACATAAGATTGCATGAATATGGACACGAACAAGTTAAATAAAGGAAAAAGAGATGAAATATTAAAGATATTTTTATCGAAAATAAAGATGTAAACAGAAAGTTAAAAAAAAAAAGGGGTACGAGCGTCTGTGCACAAACCGTAGAAGGCGCTGCAGTGTTCTTTATTTCAAACAATCGAAAATGGAGATAGTCTTAATGTTTTTTTGTAAACTGTTATAAATGTATATAGCATTTATATACTATAGAATTTCATTTAATAGAATTAAATCTGAATATTTAGTTTCTTTTGAGAAATAACGAATGTTGACCTTTGAACTACAAAAAATAATACAAGTTCCTGTTAGGCCTAATAATGCACAGACGCTCGTACCCCCTTTTTTTAAATTTCTGTTTACATCTTTATTTTCAATAAAAATATCTTTAATATTTCATCTCTTTTTCCTTTATTTAACTTGTTCGTGTCCTTATTCATGCAATCTTATGTTAACAGCAACTTACTTATGTAAGCTGTCCATAGGCATCAAATCAATCAAAATCAAAAAGTTTTATTTAAAGTCGGTACATTTTGTAACAATCAACATAAGCTCTCAAGAGCTTTTCAAACTGACATGCATAATAAATTACATAAATTAAATACAGCACAATAAAACATGTCATGCAATACAATATTAAATACATATCCGAATAATATTTATGCATACATTTCTGTGTCTCGACCTCTGGACCTCCACAGCCAGTGCCTCTCTGTGTACTTATTGTCATAGGACCAGAAGTCAAAACACAAAATAGATGCAGACATTTATAGCACCCATCACACATACAAGTACATTCATGCAAATTTCAAGCAGTCTATGATCAAGCAAATAAGCAAATTAACTCAAAACACATATAAAATATTCATGTACTTTTAAAACATATTCCAAAAATATTCTAAAAACATTTTAAAAATTTCATGCATAAATAGCCAAGCACTAAAATAAATAAAGCACAAGTTAATTGAAAAGCATACAAAGTAAAATATTTATATACTTCTTAAAACACACTCTAAAACATATCTTAAAAATATTCCAAAAATATTTCAAGAATACTTTAAAAATATTTTAAAAATATTCATGCAGAATAGCCAAGCACTAAAATAAAAAACTAAAATAAATTAAAGTTATACTGAAAAGCATACAAAAGCAAGAAGGCAGCAGTAAGGCAAATTTCATGCAATGTCTATTCTAGAAAAAATTATACTAGCAGCAAGCATTGCAGCGGCACGAGTTGCCATTCCATGAGTTTATTAAATTTTTGAATTGATTAAAAGATGTTTGTGTTCTAAAGTGGTTTGGCAACTCGTTCCACAGTTTAGCAGCAGCATATCGAAAGGATTTTAGACCATACCTTGTCGTTCGTACTGAAGGCATAGTTCACTGTGTTACCATAAACGCATTGAAAATAAAGATGTAAACAGAAAGTTAAAAAAAAGGGGGTACGAGCGTCTGTGCACAAACGTTGAAAAGTGTCATGGATAGGATAGTGGTATATTCATGGGATTGATAGGTGTAGAGCTTGCTCTACTCGCTGGAAAGATAAAGCAAGGGTAATTCTCACAATATTAAAAGCAAGCACGTAAAAGTATACAATCCTTGCCTACAGTCCTTGAAATGAAAATTTGAATTTACTGCTCCGAATCAAATTCTTGAATTTATTTACATATATGTACCTAAATAAAAACTGCAAAATTTACTGGTCCGAACTAAGCTTTACTGGTCTTGGGTCGGAGGACCGGTGCTCATCGTGAGGACTGGTTAAATGGAAATAAAACTACTACAAACAAGCAAAAAGATAATAAAGGAAGTGTATTATTGTATAGTTGCATATAAAATCTATATTTCTCTTTTCTTCAAATCTAAAAAGACACCACTACTTTGATATCTCCAAATTGTGGTGTCTTCTTAGAATTTAGGAAAGGTATTTATATATTTAGTATTATAGTCAATATTTCAATTGTATTACAGTTATTAAAATTATAGCTTGTGGTATTTTAAGAGAGTTGCTCTTATATATTTTTTCTATTAATATAACAATTGAAAAGAAATGAGATTCGTGAATCATCTAGACAGTGTTACTTAGTTTATCTTCTTTGATCAACACTGCATCATAGTATTAGGCCAAACAGGAACTTGTATTTTTTTTTTGTAGTTCAAAGGTCAACATTCGTTATTTCTCTTAAAAAGAAACTAAATATTCAGATTTAATTCTATTAAATGAAATTCTATAATATATAAATGCTATATACATTTATAACAGTTTACAAAAAACATTAAGACTATCTCCATTTTCGATTGTTTGAAATAAAGAACACTGCAGCGCCTTCTACCGTTTGATCGGCCATTTTGAATGTTTTGGTAAGAAGCCGGGTTAAGGGGGAAAATCGCCAATCATCGTAATGTCTATAAGTCAAAATGCATAATTGTTGACACATGATATAGAATAATATATCATTTTTAATCTGAAATTAGTATTTCTGCCCTGCAACAAAGATAACAGATGTACCTAAGAATTTTACGAAGTCGGTTTTTCTGAACTTGTATACCACCGAAACAGCTGATTATTAATTATTTGAAGCTTGTAACAATTTGACTTCAAATTTTTAATAATACTCTATCAGTTCGATTATATGAACAATATGTACGTTCGATTTGGTCGACCGGAAGGCCTCCCCACTGGTTTATGCGTCAAATGAGTTGTTCAGTAAACAGCACTTGACGAATGACTTGTTTCATGCAGTATTGCTGTCCCTGCTTCTCACCTTACAGTAAGGACCATTTCAAGAAAGTGGCAGTTAACCACCCGATAAAAGGGCAAATTGAATCGGTTTGATGGAATGAAAGGGAGGTCTACATCATTTTATCATTTCAAGTGTTTCCTTTTGGCTTTATGCCTAATATGGATACATTACTGTTTGGTTGTGAACTTGTCATGATTACCGCTGCATAATTGTACATTTGTAGTTCTGAACATTTTATTTTTGGTGATCATATGGCAGAGCCACGGATTTCATCCGTTTGTAAACTTGCGGAATTCCTGACTCCAAATGATACAGTACATGTAGGTTAGGTTTATAGTGTTTAACACCACTTAAGACACTTTCATCAATATTTCGGTTATATCGTGGCGGTCAGTTTTGTTGGTGGAGGAAACCAAAGAAAACAACCAACCTGTCACCAGTCACTGATAAACTTTATCACATAATGTTGTATCAAGTACATCTCGCCATGAATGGGGTTCGAACTCACAACTTTAGTGGTGATAGGCACTGATTGCATAGGTAGTTATAAATCCAACTACCATAAGATCGCGACCACGAGGGACTCCAACTACCATAAGATCGCGACCACGAGGGACTCCAAATGAGGCCTGTCCTTTCGGGTAATAAAATAAAATCAATCGTCAAATTTGTAGATTATATGTAAATTAATATCATTCGGTTTATGATATTTTTTTTATACCTTCCATTGTTAATTACCTTTACATAGTTATATTTACATCCTTAAAAGGGATGAATGCCTATGCAGGGGTTAAAAAATCTTGGACCACCTCACTAGCCCAGGGCTAGCATACTCCCAAATATTACTAGCCCGAATCTATGAACCACTAGTCCTGGTTAATACCGTGATTTCATGAATCCAACTTGCAGACTTGAACCCTTGTACAACATGTACAATGTATATTAGTTTAACTATCTTTCTTTTCAGATCTGGTATTGCATTTTATTTTCACTTATTTTCCACAGTTCAGGTCACTGTAAGGCCAAAAAAAAATGTGTGTTTATGGTCACATGTCAAAAAAATCTAGGGTCGGTCGGCATTAAATTTTTATTTATTTTTTACTATCGGCAAAACCGGAAATAGTCGTTCCGCAATCCGATTCCGGTATTTCATTTTCGAAATTTCCGGTAAGCCGTCATATGTTGAAGCTGTTTTTTGACGAGAATACACAGTTTTTCTACCTTCTTTGCTCTCAATTTCGACAAAAAGGTAGCAGTTGAATAAATAAAACATTGCTGCTGATTAAACAACATATAACATATATGAACAGAAGTAGATATGCGAATATTGACAAGTTTGTCAATATCCTATATATATTTTTACTAGCCCGTCACAGAGCTGTCGAAATCTCTTTCCTGTCTGTCAGACAATAGGTCTGGCAGATGTGGACAATGTGTCAGACCTATCAAACATTTGCCGGACTTACATATTTTTTACAACTTCACAACTGAATTACACATATACTGGCTAAATCCATAAAATGGTTTGTTTACAACTTCAAGTGATACCTTGGAATACTCAAAGTTAGTACAACACATTTTTGTGTGACATGTGGAAATATACATACAATACAATAGACTTGTGTATGAAATAAACAAAGATACCAAGTTTGCTTAATGCTAGCTATGCACATGTTTCAAGGTGTTACCTCTTATACAAATGTAAGTAGCATTAGGTCTGGATATAATCAATTGGATGACTTATAACCTAGGCCTAAATTAAAATTAAGTTTGTTTCCCCTTTCACCAACCTACCCTTTAAAAAGCCGCCGAGTCAAAAAAAATTATTGCCAAAAATTAAAAAAAAAAAATCAAAAAATAATCGTAATTTCCGTAAAATCGATGCGCGTCCGTCCGGAATCGGTTACACATTTAGTAGTCAAACTCTTCAATGTGAAGTCAAAATTTGATTATATAGACAAAAATAAACAAAAATCGGAGATTACAAACAACGACAAGTTTGAGAAGCGAAATTAAGTAATGATGCCGGTCATCTTCAAGCGTTTTGTCTGTCCCAAGTTACTGAAAAATTGCTCCGGACATCAGGTCTGACGCGAAAAAGTTTAAATCGGACCTAGTCAATTTTTGTACGACGGTCCGATAGGTCTGACGATTTTCGACAGCTCTGCCGTCGGGCATACAGCTGATTATTTCAGCTAGCCCAAATGTGGAAATTACTAGCCCCGGGCATCGGGCTAGGGGATTTTTTAACCCCTGCTATGTTCTTAACTTCAAGTTCCTCCTCGGCCAAGATACATGTACATGTAGAAAAATATAGAATTGACTTCAGACAGCACTTGACTGACTGAAATTGGTTATGTATTTCTTTAAATAAGATGGAGGAACTTGTAGGTAGAGTTAAGAACAATTGACATTTATTTCATTAAGGGGTTACCATACACTACAGGGAGATAACTCCTTAAAATCAGTTGAACGTTTTGATCATGTGATGTTTGTATGCAGATTTCAAGCATCTCGGTGATCAAAACCACAGAGAGAAAAGCTGCTATGTGGCTAGTGAATTTATAGCACTGAGTCTGTTGGTTGGAATTTGTTAAAATTTTGATATTTATTACAGTGGATATATTCAAACACTGCCAAAAAAATAAGAAAATTAAACGAGCAGATCAAATTTTACATGAAGTGTATGGTACCACCTTAAGGACATAAATATGCATTTAGGTATTAACTATGGAGCACTGTTGTCAGATAAATACTTTAGGATCTGGTAACAAGCAAGTACATACATATTATTTAGAACAGACAGATTAACAATCAGGGAAACCAGTAACCACATTATTGAAACAATAAAGTGTTTGTTCGCGATGCTTAGCTAGCTTATAGAGGGTTAGGGTTATGGTGTTTAGCTCAACTTTCAACAATATTTCAGTTATACATGTATCATGGCGGTCAGTTTGATTGGTGGAGGAAACCGGAGAAAACCACATACCTGCCGCAAGTCACTGACACACATAATGTTGTATCGAGTACACTTCGCCTGAGTGGGATTCAAACTTGCAACGTTAGTGGTGATGGGCATCGACTGCATAGTTAGTTGTAAATCCAACTACCATAGGATCACGTTCTTGACGGTCCCTAATTGCTTATAGATGTCTGTTATGAGAATAAGTATTGCCTATTGGTGAATATAAAAATATTGTTTTGTTTTCAAATTCAAACAATGAGCTTAAGTTAGTGGTGTTGCATAGCATTTTGTAAATGAAGTGGTAATTAAAACTAATTGCAGTTAAATTTATATTTCCCTGTGTTAGCGGTAGACTTTTTTTTTTTATTAGCCACTGTGGCTAGTGGGTAATAATTTCTATTAGCCACACTAAATATAAACAAAGAGCATAAAACAGTTGAAAGTTCAAAACTTTATTATTTAATTAACACTAACAATAATAATTCACATATTATCATGATAAACAACAAACTTTGAACATTAGATAAACAGAACATTCAATATTTGTATGATTTTGTTGTTTTTTGCTGTGTGGGGCCGTTGGCGTTGCCAAAAAAGGATAAAATGGATCCTTTGCGCTTGGCCATGCTTGACCTTCTCGTTGTCAAATAATTTACTGGTTTTAGATTCAAGCGTAGACAGAAGGACAGACAGAATAAAGCGTAATTTAGGAAACCAGTCAGTCGGTGACTAAATTCAAAACTATTTCCGGAATGGGACCCGGATAATGTCATTTCAACTGAAAAAACTACCGGAAATAATCAATATGACCAGCTTTTTAAAATCATTTTGGATATTATACATGATCAAATCATTGTCTATAACGCGTTTTATTCGAAGTTGACTTTCTACATAATAAAAGATCGTTGTCAGATGCACGCTCGAAAAGTTTTTCTTTTGCCAGTGTGGCTACTCAGGGGTTAATAAATCCACTAGCCCGGGGCTAGTAATTTCCACATTTGGGCTAGCTGAAATAATCAGCTGTATGCCCGACGGGCTAGTAAAAAAATATATTGGATATTGACAAACTTGTCAATATTCGTGTATCTACTTGTATTCATATATGTTATATGTTGTTTAATCAGCAGCAATGTTTTATTTATTCAACCGCTAGCTTTTTGTCGAAATTGAGAGCAAAGAAGGTAGAAAATTTGTGTAACTTGTCATAAAACACAGTTAAAAAATGACGGCTTACCGGAAATTTCGAAAATGAAATATCGTTATTCCGGAACGGGAACAACTATTTCCGGTTTTGCCGATAGTAAAAAAAAAAAAAAAATGCCGACAGACCCTAGAATTTTTTGAAATGTGACCTTAAACACACATTTTTTTTTTGGCCTTACAGTGACCTGAACTGTGGAAAGTAAGTGAAAATAAAATGCAATACCAGATCTGAAAAGAAAGATACTAATATACATTGTACATGTTGTACAAGGGTTCAAGTCTGCAAGTCGGTTTCATGAAATCACGATATTGACCAGGACTAGTGGTTCATAGATTCGGGCTAGTAATATTTGGGAGTATGCTAGCCCTGGGCTAGTGAGGTGGTCCAAGATTTTTTAACCCCTGCTACTGCTACACAAATTATCCTCGCCACACTACCGTTATATTCGCAAAATTCGACGTGGCGATCGTCTACCGTTAACACAGTTTCCACAATATCAGATGGGGGTCCATTATTTGCAACTGTCAATTTAAAACTGAAGCACATAGGCAAGTGGAACAGACATTTGACGAATCAAAAGAATATAAAAAAACCTTTACTGATCAATAAAATATATTATTTTTAGGAGGACGAAAGGGTACATTTAGTTCGCAAATCAATTTCAATACAGTACAATTAATGTTTGGTTTTTTTTTCAGATTCAAATATTGCTGATGAATTTCAAATAATTTTGAATATTTTGTTGGAGAGAATTTTGTATATTTAAGAGGACATTATGGCAACCGCCAGATTGGAGCAAAATATGAATCATGGTGGACCACCTCCTGCAGATGGTAAAGGAAATGCTGGAACTGGGTATGATATGTTATATTTGTCAATTGAGATTTATTTGTTTGTATTTTGAACCATGAATTCAGATAACAATAAAAAGAGAAAAAGAAAATATAATGTCACACTATAGGTGATATAAGCAAATATTACACCTTAAAATAAAATGTACTTTGTTATATAGGTAATTTTCAAACTAATAATTGACTTGTTCAGGGAATTTAATATATGTTTAAACAGTGATTGTCAACAATTCCACCAATATCAACCAAATGAACAACTACCTCTCACCTCAAGTCAGTGAACACAAAAAACACCACAACATTCCATTAGAAATCCTATCCTGACTTAGAACAAGCACAAACATGTGGCGAAGTTGTAAAAGACAAAATTGAAGGCCACATATGTGCAAAATTGTAAATATAACATCTTAATACCATTAGCACATGGATATATTTTACTGTTTCCACACTGCATGAATGACAAAAGATGATAAGAAAAAATTATGAAAAGAGAGTTAAAATAGTGATCAATTTGACTTGCATACCAACAATATGAACATTTATCCAACTCAAAAAGACTCGAATGTAATTACATTTACTGAAAGTATACAATCAGTATACCAAGCACAGGAGCTTTGTCGACTGTGTTTTTATGGGTTTGCAGGCACAATTTTTGACTGCAATATCTGTTTGCTTATTTTTCAGTGACCAAGGTTGGAAATCCAAGTTAAATCTGCCACCTAAAGACAACAGAATCAGGACGACTGTATGTATAATATTTAGGATGAATTAACTTTCAATTATGATGTATATGATAGCTGTTCTTTTGATAATATGGCCTCCCATTGTGTCAATTAATGTTCATATAGACATGCAGCAATAGCTTATTTATTGTAATATGCCTGAAGTCTATTGCACTTTATATTTCGGTTTTCTTTGTGGCAATCAAACCATATGTCCTAAGGCTCACCCCAGTGCCACATTTAACATGCATGTAATATGTATCATCATGGTTATAGCTTTGTCAGTTCTATATTGATGTTAACAACAGTCGTCAAACAATTAATTTTACAATCAATATAAAATATAGAGAACATAAACTAATGTCAAGTCATTTATATAAAATATGGGAAACATTTCAGAATTGGAGTTGTAATATTCAGATGTATTCATTTCTAGGTCACCTGTCCCAAAAGGGCTAAATGAGAATTATTATCACTTTTCAATTGCCTTACCTTTGCTTCACATATCCATCATTTTCTAGGAACCACTAGATAAATAGAACCAAACATAGCAGAAATTCTACTTGCATTGCTGCATTTGATTTTCGTTCCATTTGAGAATTCTACATGGATACTAGGGCTAATTAAGTCTCCCAAACAACGTTTGGAGACTTATTGTTTTTGCTCCGTTTCTTATTATTATTATTATTATTATTATTACTGTTCTTGTTATTCTCCTTTCTTTCTGTGCACCATGAACTTGTCCACGGCAGATCTCAGGAACTACAGGACAAAATTTCATGAAACTTGGTGGAGTTATAGATATATGTTTCTAGTTGATCCTAAAGTTTTCAGATTTGTGGTAAAGGAGGTCAAAGCCATATTGTTGGGGGTTCAAAGGGGGTGGGGGTTACTATAGAATCCTATGGGAAACTTGAAATTTCGTACATTAATGTTGATAACTTCTAACTGGATAATGATAGAGACATAAATTTTGACATAGTGATAGGTCACCATTAGAGGAGCAATTCTGTGATTTCAAAATGGCTGCCAAAACACGACATAAAAATGGGGGGTAAAAATTCAACATTGTCTGATATCATCAAAATTTGATATGTGGGTAGATAGTGTCAGTGGCCGGTTTGGGAGACTTCATAATCATATCTTGTTATACCTTTGGATTGCCTGAAATTTCAAATTTTCTGTCAAAACACCTGGATGTAATGGAACTGTTATTTGATATGAATTTCCTTTTAAAACCTTCACAATGCTTCTACAAGGTTTCTGTGGGGTTTTTTTGTTGATAGAAAATTCAAGATGATTGCTGGGCACTGTTTAACATTGAACCATGTGGTCAGTGTAGAAAAGCAAATGGATCAGTTTATTATCTAATAATCATTTACATGTATTTACAGTCTTGGTTCAATTATGTTCACTTCTTCAAATGTGAACATAATTGAACCAAGACTGTAAATACATTTAAATGATTATTAGATATTCTAACATGACGTCCTTCTTTCGCTTTGTAAACAAACGAGAGATTTATCGATTGGGTATAATCTCATTAGCACATGCGCCGGTGCATGTGACTGACTTTCCCGTCGTAAATGTACATGTTGACGAATTATCATCTGTTCGAATTTGGCAGCATAAATTGTGTGCGACATTGTCTGCAAACGTAAGTATAAATTACCGTCTTCCAATCAATGTATACTACTGTATTTGTACTCTTAGACATAATAGAATCGAAATAATTCATGGAAGCCAGAATGTGTTTTTACATTCTAGCTTCCATGATTTATTTCTTAAATAAACTGATCCATTTGCTTTTCTACATTGAAGTTTTATTAACAAACATCTTTCAGTCAACATCTGTCATTTGTAGGATGTTACTAACACAAAAGGAAATGAATTTGAAGATTTTTGCCTGAAAAGGGAATTGTTGATGGGAATCTTTGAGAAAGGATGGGAATCGCCATCACCCATTCAAGAAGCTAGTATTCCCATAGCATTGACAGGACGTGACATTCTAGCTAGAGCAAAAAATGGTACTGGCAAGACTGGGGCTTACACCATTCCTATATTAGAAAAGTGTGACCCTTCAAAAGATGAAGTTCAAGGTAAGTTATACTTTTGTTCTGCATTAGTTTTCATGGAAAACAAATGTTTTGTTAACTCTCATGATCAATTGTATAATTGAAATAGAAAATCAGTACCAGTTTTTTGAAAATGCAGCATATACGGTAGGTATTGTTAGCTTAATTGACCAAAGGCCAAAGATAAAATATTGTTTGTTTCCCCTCCCACGACCAACATAGTAAAAACACTGTGACCCCAAAAAAAATTTGGCCGTTATTGTTCTGAATTTTTTTTTATTGGTAATTGGTGAGACCCTTGCGATGCCGGTGTGCAGGAATGCTTTAAATCACGGTATTTTTGTATTGAAGCATCCATATGATTCAGAATCATAATTTCGGAACATCCCGGAATAGATGTTTCATGTATTATGGTACATCCAGTGGTGCTCCAGTTAGTTACGGAAAAATGGCATGCCACACGATTTGTGTGTCGGAATTTCACATTCATTACACATTATCACCCTAAAGCTGAAATACTTCAAAGAATAATCAGGAAGTACTGGCATCTTATTAAAAATGACCCTACAATAGGTACAAAGTTCAAGAAAAATCTAACTATTGGATTCAAAAGAAACAGAAACATTGGCGAATTAGTGAATCGAGCCATAAGATAAATCTTATAGATCCTGCTGAAAACATAATCGTGCAGAACTAATTGATGTGTATCATCAAAACCACAAGAATAGACAAATATATTAATAATGAAACTAATTGACATTAAATAAATGGTGCAGTTGATTAAACAATCGAAATAAAAAATATTATTTAATAAAAACAAATAAACAAAACAAAACACCAAAAAAGAAATAATTAAATAATACCCAAAAAACAAAAATTAAACTAAGCAAAACAACGAAACTAAATATACAAACAGAACTTGTCTCTTCAATGGAAAACAAGGGGAGAGATAACTGAAGAAAAATATATATCTATAAATATTATTACCATATTTTACGGACGATAGGTCGATATTTTTTTCCCTCAGCACGCTGGCTTCGACATATACAAGGATGAAGTTAAAAAAATCTGGAATCAAAAATCTCGATAAAAATGACGATTTTGTTTACAGTATACCTTTATTTTGGTGTAGGTTTTTTTTTCTGAATAAGATTGAAATCATCGATGTTCTTGGTGTTGTTTTTTTTTAAATAAAGCAATAAAAGTATACTACTAACAGAGGGTGCAATTCTGGGAAAAAATGTTCAACATCCGAAAAAAATCAATATTCAGTGATTGAGGTGTTAGCGGAAATCAGTTCAATATTGTATTGTATAATAAAATATATACTATAAAAAATGTATGTTGGAAAAAAAATCACAGGGTGGATCGTTTTACAATATAAAATTATTATCACAAAATATAAAAATATAGCTATAAATAGCTTTTCCATCAAACACGAGCATGCGCACGAGGTTGTAGTAAAAAAATGGTGGTTGCATTACATCTCACAATAAACGTAGAGAACAAGCTTTTTATATTAAATATGCTAGAATATAATTATCGATTTTGTTAAATTAGAATGTTCTACACTTGAATTGGTCAATTAGGAACAAATAAAATAATCACCATGAGAACACAGGTGAACATCAGTCGGCACTTAATTATCCTGATTAGCTGATTGAAAATTTACTGGACCGAGCCGATCACATAATTTGTGTACTATTAATTAAACACAGTTTAAAGGTATGTCAATAAAATTGCACAAGGTGATACATTGTTTTGACAGCTTGATAATTTTATTGTATGAACATCCGTTTACTATCTATTTTGACACCCACAAACAGCCTGATTTGAATGTCATCGGTGTCTGGCTTTACAAACCAGACTCCTCATAAAAAACACAAGTTTAAAAACAAAATTTTATTTAATTTAACTTTCATAATTATTTCGTTTATGACACATAGTCAGTCATAAGAATAGTATTCTTGAGTTAATACTTACAGATACTTACCGAAGAACATCGTTATAGGACAAATGCTTACCGATGTACAAATAAAAACCGTTCCATGTGACGATACTTACCCAAGTTATCATCGGCATCCTCAACCTATGGAATGCTTCGACCTATCTTAGTATTCCCCCAAAAATTTTGCCAAAAAGCAGCAATTCGACCTATAGTCCGTAAAATATGGTACTAAAACGAAATAAAGGGTGGTCCTCTGATGAAGGTTTCCCTGGAATAAATTATAATTCCGAAAATAACCCGAAACATTGTACACGTAGCACGTTATCAATGTAAGGCCAGAGATATGATTCACACCAGAAACGGGTGGATATTGGATCAATATCTATGAGATTTTTAATACCATGAAGGTCTTTATTAACTCGTCTTGATTTTTTGACTGCTGTGTAAGAACAGAATTGTTTATATCAGTTGTGAACTTTCACTAAAATGTCTTTGTAGTGTGGATTCTGCACAATATCACACAAGAAAAAACATCATCAAGGAATTTAAAAAAAAATAATAATAATTTGCCTACCTACCTACCTACCCATACCCTGAAAACCTGAGTCGGGAAGGGGAAACAAAGATATTTTTAATGGTGGCCTAATCTTTCAGTATCGCATGGCATTTACCATTCGTACGTCATTGTTTTGGAAAAAAAATATTGTCTGCAAAACCCCTCAACCACATAGAATTGAATTCAGATTTTAACAAATGAAGTTGATCCTCCATGGAGGAGGGTGCGAAAAGGAGGAAATTGACATGAATAGAAATAATGTTAAAATATTTTCTTTTGAGCTTCATCATGATATTTTGATTAAGATTTGTACAAAGGAAGGTCCCAAGGTCTAAGGGGCCAAGATGTTTATGTAGGAAATGAATGTTCTATGTTTGTGCTTTTCAGCAATGGTAATTGTACCTACTAGAGAACTTGCCCTCCAAACTAGTCAGATTTGTATAGAACTGAGTAAACATTTAGGCATCAAAGTAATGGTGACTACAGGTGGAACCAATTTAAAAGACGATATTATGAGATTATATGAACCAGGTTAGTTTTTGAACTGTGTATATTTCTGATTATTAAACATCTAAAAAATTTAACTACCAGAGTTTTTGATAATAGTGTCGCTAAATCTGTGCAATATAATTGTCTGCCCTTTAGACAAAAGCTTGTTCGTACTACTCCTCCATTTTAAATGGGAATTCTTCAACACATTGTATGCTTGCTTATTGCCATGTGAAGATTTCCATATCATTACAGCATTTTGATCAGTTTTTTAGCTCACCTGACCCAAAGGGTCAGGTGAGCTATTGTCACCACTGAGCGTCCGTCGTCTGTCGTCCGTCCGTTAACTTTTCACATTTTAATCAACTCCTCTGAAGCCACTGGGCCAATTTGAACCAAACTTTGGTGGAATGGTCCTTGGATGGCCCCCTTCCAAAATTGTGTCCGGTGATCCCGACTTCCAACCAAGATGGCCGCCAAGCTAAAAATAGAAAAAGGGGGGATGAAATTTTAATTGTCCATTGCTGCTTTAGTGTAAGTCAAAATGAGCTCAAATTTTAACTGCAGCTACATGGCAAGGAATAGTTTAACATATATTCCGTTGTGAAATTTTGCTTTCAGCCGATATATACCGATTATGCAAATTAGGCATATTTTGATAAAAGATCACATTTAAATCTTCTCCTCTGAAACCGCTGAACCAAATTAAACCAAACCTGGCAGGGATGGTCCCTGGGTGGGTCTCTTTCAAAATTGTGTCCGACAGCCCCGCCCTCCATTCAAGATGGCTGCTGTTACTAAAAATAGAAATTTCTTCAAATGGCCAAAACTGCTCTATTTTAAGCCAGAATGTGCCCAAATTTGAACTGTATAAGCATAATGATGAGCTTTTTAACATGTATTACAGGATTTTTTATGAACTTTGAACTTTTGCCGATTTTGACCGATTATGCAAATTAGAAAAAAGGGGGGATGAAATTAAAAGAAAATCTTCTCCTCTGAAACTACTGAGCCAATCTCAACCAAACTTTGCGGAAATGATTCTTGGATTGCCCCCTTCCAAAATTGTGTCTGGTAATCCCGACTTCCAACCAAGATGGCCGCCAAGCTCAAAATAGAAAAAAGGGGGGATGAAATTTAAAAAATCTTCTCCTCTGAAACTACTGAGCCAATCTCAACCAAACTTTGCTGGAATGATTCTTGGATGGCCCCCTTCCAAAATTGTGTCCGGTGATCCCGACTGCTGCTACATGGCAAGAAGTAGTTTAACATATATTCCGGGTTTTTCTGTGAAATTTTTCTTTCAGCCGATATATACCGATTATGCAAATTAGGCATATTTTGATAAAAGATCACATTTAAATCTTCTCCTCTGAAACCGCTGAACCAAATTAAACCAAACCTGGCAGGGGTGGGTCCCTTTCAAAATTGTGTCCGACAGCCCAGCCCTCCATTCAAGATGGCTGCTGTTACTAAAAATAGAAATTTCTTCAATTGTCTATTGCTGCTTTAGTACAAGTCAAAATGAGCTCAAATTTTAACTGCAGCTACATGGCAAGGAGTAGTTTAACATATATTCCGAGATTTTCTGTGAAATTTTTCTTTCAGTCGATTTATACTGATTATGCAAATTAGGCATATTTTGATAAAAGATCACATTTAAATCTTTTCCTCTGAAACCGCAGAACCAAATTAAACCAAACCTGGCAGGGATAGTCCTTGGGTAGTCCCATTTCAAAATTGTGTCTGACAGCTCCACCCTCCATTCAAGATGGCTGCTGTTACTAAAAATAGAAATTTCTTCAATTGTCTATTGCTGCTTTATTATAAATCAAAATGAGCTCAAATTTTAACTGCAGCTATATGACAATGAGTAGATTAACATATATTCTGGGTTTTTCTGTGAATTTTTTCTTTCAACCGATTTATACTGATTATACATATTAGACATATTTTTATAAAAGATCACATTTAAATCTTCTCTGATGAAACCGCAGAACCAAATTAAAGCAAATTTGGCTGGGATGGTCCTTGGGTGGTCCCCTTTCAATATTGTGTCCGACAGCCCCGCCCTCCATTCAAAATGGCTGCTGTTACTAAAAAGAGAAATTTCTTTAGTTGTCAATTTCCGCTTTATTACAAATCAAAATGAACTCAAATTTTAACTGCAGCTGTATGGCAATGAGTAGTTTAACATATATTCTGGGTTTTTCTGTGAGATTTTTTCAGCCAGTTTATTCCGTTTAGGAATATTATGAGATAAAAATCACATCAAAATCTTTTGCTCAGAAATTTGAGTTGAAATGATCTTTGGGTGGCCCACTTTCAAAATTATGTGTAACACCCCCATTTTCTATCAACTTTAGATGTCAAATTGAAAACCAGGTGAGCGATTACAGGCTCCTGGGAGCCTCTAGTTAAGGAGTTATTGCCCTTTATTATTTGTATACATAACTCCTCCTACATTTTAAATGTTGATTCCTCAAACTTAGCATGGTTGCCTATTGCCATATGATATGCATATCCTGATACCAGATAGATCAAACCATTTTTGAGAGAGTTATTGCCTTTTTGAATAATTGGGAGGAGAGTGGGGTGAGACATTTGTTGTTGTGTCCAAAAAACATTGTTTATCTTTAAGGTCTAACCAATGACATGGCATCTTATTACATCTTTATTAATAGTAACTGCACCTTCGTGATATAAACATAAAAATGTTTTTGTGGAATTTTTTTTTGTGACTGTCCCTATTGACCCACTGCATTGTATTTTCTTTTGTTTACCCTTGTAATGCCATTTTCTGGTATAAAATCATGAATATTCATTTCTGATTAATTTACAAATTGGATAGATATGTCAGGAAATTGATACTAACTACATGTATGTTTTGCATTCTATTTTAGTTCATGCCATTATAGCAACACCTGGTAGAATTTTAGATCTGCTGAACAAAAATCTGGTGAAGATAGGAAAGTGTGGAATCATGGTATTAGATGAGGTAAATTTTAAGTCAACAGATGCTCAAAAAGTTCATTGCAATAAGAATCTGCTTCATTATTTCTTAAATGGTAATAAGGATAATGCATCAATAATTCCGGGTATTAAAATGTCCGATATTTTCTATAATTCTAATATTCGTCTCATATACAGAGGTTTTAACAAAATATTGACATCAATGACAAGAAAATATGGCGTAAATTTTTCTACAACTTTCTGTAATATTTTTACTCTGCAGAAGATACAAAAAGCTGACCAGGCACCAAATTCATAAACATGATAAGGCCAAATAAAAAAATATGTGTGGTTCCGGTTATGCGCCGAAAAAAAATAGGGTAGGTAGGTAGGTAGGTAAGGATATTATTTTTTTTAATTTCAGATGGAAACTAATGATTTTCTTTTACTACCTTTCACTTCTTTGCATGATGCATTTATATATGGTGTGATATTATATACTAATCAAGATTGATAGGGATCACCCTAGTTTTGACTAATATATTTTTCATAGCAACAGAGATACCTACTACTAAATATGATGTGAGTGTTATGTGTAACAATCTTGTCTTTGTAAGAGTCTGTTCTGGCAGTAATCTTTGGTAGTTTGATTTACATCTACCTATACAATCAGTGACCTATCACCACTATCTACCTATACAATCAGTGACCTATCACCACTATCTACCTATACAATCAGTGACCTATCACCACTATCTACCTATACAATCAGTGACCCATCACCACTATCTACCTATACAATCAGTGACCTATCACCACTATCTACCTATACAATCAGTGACCCATCACCACTATCTACCTATACAATCAGTGACCCATCACCACTATCTACCTATACAATCAGTGACCCATCACCACTATCTACCTATACAATCAGTGACCCATCACCACTATCTACCTATACAATCAGTGACCCATCACCACTATCTACCTATACAATCAGTGACCTATCACCACTATCTACCTATACAATCAGTGACCCATCACCACTATCTACCTATACAATCAGTGACCTATCACCACTATCTACCTATACAATCAGTGACCTATCACCACTATCTACCTATACAATCAGTGACCTATCACCACTATCTACCTATACAATCAGTGACCTATCACAACTATCTACCTATACAATCAGTGACCCATCACCACTATCTACCTATACAATCAGTGACCTATCACCACTATCTACCTATACAATCAGTCACCTATCACCACTATCTACCTATACAATCAGTGACCCATCACCACTATCTACCTATACAATCAGTGACCTATCACCACTATCTACCTATACAATCAGTGACCTATCACCACTATCTACCTATACAATCAGTGACCCATCACCACTATCTACCTATACAATCAGTGACCTATCACCACTATCTACCTATACAATCAGTGACCTATCACCACTATCTACCTATACAATCAGTGACCCATCACCACTATCTACCTATACAATCAGTGACCTATCACCACTATCTACCTATACAATCAGTGACCTATCACCACTATCTACCTATACAATCAGTGACCCATCACCACTATCTACCTATACAATCAGTGACCTATCACCACTATCTACCTATACAATCAGTGACCTATCACCACTATCTACCTATACAATCAGTGACCTATCACCACTATCTACCTATACAATCAGTGACCTATCACAACTATCTACCTATACAATCAGTGACCCATCACCACTATCTACCTATACAATCAGTGACCTATCACCACTATCTACCTATACAATCAGTGACCTATCACCACTATCTACCTATACAATCAGTCACCTATCACCACTATCTACCTATACAATCAGTCACCCATCACCACTATCTACCTATACAATCGGTGACCTATCACCACTATCTACCTATACAATCAGTGACCTATCACCACTATCTACCTATACAATCAGTGACCCATCACCACTATCTACCTATACAATCAGTGACCTATCACCACTATCTACCTATACAATCAGTGACCTATCACAACTATCTACCTATACAATCAGTGACCCATCACCACTATCTACCTATACAATCAGTGACCTATCACCACTATCTACCTATACAATCAGTGACCTATCACCACTATCTACCTATACAATCAGTGACCTATCACCACTATCTACCTATACAATCAGTGACCCATCACCACTATCTACCTATACAATCAGTGACCTATCACCACTATCTACCTATACAATCAGTGACCTATCACCACTATCTACCTATACAATCAGTCACCTATCACCACTATCTACCTATACAATCAGTGACCTATCACCACTATCTACCTATACAATCAGTCACCTATCACCACTATCTACCTATACAATCAGTGACCTATCACCACTATCTACCTATACAATCAGTGACCTATCACCACTATCTACCTATACAATCAGTGACCTATCACCACTATTTACCTATACAATCAGTGACCTATCACCACTATCTACCTATACAATCAGTGACCTATCACCACTATCTACCTATACAATCAGTGACCTATCACCACTATCTACCTATACAATCAGTGACCTATCACCACTATCTACCTATACAATCAGTGACCCATCACCACTATCTACCTATACAATCAGTGACCTATCACCACTATCTACCTATACAATCAGTGACCTATCACCACTATCTACCTATACAATCAGTGACCTATCACCACTATTTACCTATACAATCTGACCTATCACCACTCTACCTATACAATCAGTGACCTATCACCACTATCTACCTATACAATCAGTGACCCATCACCACTATCTACCTATACAATAAGTGACCTATCACCACTCTACCTATACAATCAGTGACCCATCACCACTATCTACCTATACAATCAGTGACCCATCACCACTATCTACCTATACAATCAGTGACCTATCACCACTATCTACCTATACAATCGGTGACCTATCACCACTATCTACCTATACAATTGGTGACCTATCACCACTATCTACCTATACAATCAGTGACCTATCACCACTATCTACCTATACAATCAGTGACCTATCACCACTATCTACCTATACAATCAGTGACTTATCACCACTATCTACCTATACAATCAGTGACCTATCACCACTATCTACCTATACAATCAGTGACCTATCACCACTATCTACCTATACAATCAGTGACCCATCACCACTATCTACCTATACAATCAGTGACCCATCACCACTATCTACCTATACAATCAGTGACCTATCACCACTATCTACCTATACAATCGGTGACCTATCACCACTATCTACCTATACAATCGGTGACCTATCACCACTATCTACCTATACAATCGGTGACCTATCACCACTATCTACCTATACAATCAGTGACCTATCACCACTATCTACCTATACAATCAGTGAGCTATCACCACTATCTACCTATACAATCAGTGACCTATCACCACTACCTACCTATACAATCACTATCTACCTATACAATTAGTGACCCATCACCACTATCTACCTATACAATCAGTGACCCATCACCACTATCTACCTATACAATCAGTGACCTATCACCACTATCTACCTATACAATCAGTGACCTATCACCACTATCTACCTATACAATCAGTGACCTATCACCACTATCTACCTATACAATCAGTGACCTATCACCACTATCTACCTATACAATCAGTGACCTATCACCACTATTTACCTATACAATCTGACCTATCACCACTCTACCTATCACCACTATCTACCTATACAATCAGTGACCCATCACCACTATCTACCTATACAATAAGTGACCTATCACCACTCTACCTATACAATCAGTGACCCATCACCACTATCTACCTATACAATCAGTGACCCATCACCACTATCTACCTATACAATCAGTGACCTATCACCACTATCTACCTATACAATCGGTGACCTATCACCACTATCTACCTATACAATCAGTGACCTATCACCACTATCTACCTATACAATCAGTGACCTATCACTGATTGTATAGGTAGATAGTGGTGATGGGTCACTGATTGTATAGGTAGATAGTGGTGATAGGTCACTGATTGTATAGGTAGATAGTGGTGATAGGTCACTGATTGTATAGGTAGATAGTGGAGATAGGTCACTGATTGTATAGGTAGATAGTGGTGATAGGTCACTGATTGTGTAGGTAGATAGTGGTGATGGGTCACTGATTGTATAGGTAGATAGTGGTGATAGGTCACTGATTGTGTAGGTAGATAGTGGTGATGGGTCACTGATTGTATAGGTAGATAGTGGTGATGGGTCACTGATTGTATAGGTAGATAGTGGTGATAGGTCACTGATTGTATAGGTAGATAGTGGTGATAGGTCACTGATTGTGTAGGTAGATAGTGGTGATGGGTCACTGATTGTGTAGGTAGATAGTGGTGATGGGTCACTGATTGTATAGGTAGATAGTGGTGATAGGTCACTGATTGTATAGGTAGATAGTGGTGATAGGTCACTGATTGTATAGGTAGATAGTGGTGATGGGTCACTGATTGTATAGGTAGATAGTGGTGATAGGTCACTGATTGTATAGGTAGATAGTGGTGATAGGTCACTGATTGTATAGGTAGATAGTGGTGATAGGTCACTGATTGTATAGGTAGATAGTGGTGATGGGTCACTGATTGTATAGGTAGATAGTGGTGATGGGTCACTGATTGTATAGGTAGATAGTGGTGATAGGTCACTGATTGTATAGGTAGATAGTGGTGATGGGTCACTGATTGTATAGGTAGATAGTGGTGATGGGTCACTGATTGTATAGGTAGATAGTGGTGATGGGTCACTGATTGTATAGGTAGATAGTGGTGATGGGTCACTGATTGTATAGGTAGATAGTGGTGATAGGTCACTGATTGTATAGGTAGATAGTGGTGATAGGTCACTGATTGTATAGGTAGATAGTGGTGATGGGTCACTGATTGTATAGGTAGATAGTGGTGATGGGTCACTGATTGTATAGGTAGATAGTGGTGATAGGTCACTGATTGTATAGGTAGATAGTGGTGATAGGTCACTGATTGTATAGGTAGATAGTGGTGATAGGTCACTGATTGTATAGGTAGATGTAAATCAAACTACCAAAGATTACTGCCAGAACAGACCCTTACAAAGACAAGATTGTTACACATAACACTCACATCATATTTAGTAGTAGGTATCTCTGTTGCTATGATCATACAGTAATAGGATTTAGTTTGGTGGTTCCAACTTTCGTCCATCTTGTTAGAAAGGACATTGAAAAACCATAATCTTAATTGACCTACTCTCGACACATTTGTCGGTTTTTTTTTACATTGAGAATAAATTGTATTGGAATATTTTAATGATTTTTTGTTCTCTTTCATACAGGCAGATAAATTGTTATCTCAAGATTTTAAAGGAATGTTAGACAATATTATAGATCATTTACCAAATGATAGACAGATTTTGTTGTATTCTGCAACATTTCCTCTCACAGTGGAACAATTTATGGTAAGTTTAAGATAAAGCAGCATTCAGTTGTTAATAGTTTTACAAACTTTTGCTGGCAACTCCAGGGTGACCAAGAAACCTGGTCTTGGTTTTAATTAATGTCTGAATAAGTGACGCAATATTGGGATCCTATTTATTAACTAAATGAGCTTGTGTTGTGTTTTAATGAATGCTGGGCCGGAAGTTATATGTTTCGTATTATGTTTGACAGCTCACTATGACTTGATACTCATCAACTTGATCTATAACCGAATGTATACTGAACTTTGTATCAATGATATTTCAAATGGATCCAGAAGTTTTAGACATTATATATTGATTGATTTGTAGACCCTGAAGATTAAACAAAAATGGCCTTCCTTTCACATTAACCTCTTCATTCCTTAACAGATTATATTAATAAAAAAACATACTTTTATATACGTAAACAATGGCTTGGTCACGTTCTAAAATTAGATTATTTTCATGATGATTTTGTGAGCATTTTTAAGTCCCGCTGCTATTGCATAACATATTAGACTACTATTAAGACTTATAACTGATTTAATTTTTTAACATACATCAGTATACAACTTGTTTTAGTTGTATCCTGGTTTAGTGATAATATTTATGTTAAGTGTTTTAGTTTTTTTTTGTTAGTGACTTGAACATGTTTTATTTTCAGAGAAAACATTTACAGAACCCATATGAGATCAACTTAATGGATGAATTGACATTAAAGGGAGTTACACAGTATTATGCATTTGTACAAGAAAAACAGAAGGTCCACTGTCTCAATACATTGTTCTCAAAGGTAAAAATGCAAAAGAAGTGGTCATAGTATTTTAATCAGCATGTAGTTTGAAGAAAAATATCCATAGTATCAAAAACTAGACTGGATTGAACACAAACTGCATGAACAACTAGGAGAGCAAACGCAGGACTTGCTTTTGATATAGACATTTTTTGCATCAAACGAGCTGAAATATTTACGTAAATTCATCAAAATAAACATCCGGTTTAAAACTATAACAAGGCGAGCCAAATAGGTTTCTTGTTGGGTGTTTCTTAATGGTTCTTGAGAGCTTCTGTTCTTATATATACCTTTTGTCATAATATGTCATCCATTGTTAATGTTCAGAGATGGTCGTAATTGTTGCAAATTAAAGAGAATCTTACACCATATGGGTTCTTTTGTTTCAAGACAAATATTTTAGTAAGGTGCTTGTCAAAACCTGATAAATTAAAAAAAATAATTAAACATGTAAACTGTTAATTTGTTGTAGCCATGCACACATTAATATGTACTTGGTTTGTTTTTAGCTTCAGATAAACCAGTCCATTATTTTTTGTAATTCCACAAATCGTGTAGAGTTACTGGCAAAGAAAATCACAGAACTTGGCTATTCTTGTTTTTACATACATGCCAAAATGAACCAACAACACAGAAATAGAGTATTCCATGACTTTAGACAGGGATTATGTAGGAATTTAGTGTGTTCAGGTAACAATGATTTAATTATATATTGAATAATTTGTAAGGTAAATTTGTATCTCTATAAAGTCACTCTTTATTGAATCATTAGAAATTCATACAAATGAAAGCAAACAGATTGATGGGTTTGAAGTAAAACATTGGATGCAATGGGGGGAAAAATTTTAATTGCGTCAAGAACCAGCGATGGAAAACAGTTATTGTTGCATAAAGAATCCTTGTGATATGAAAATTGTTTTCTTTTTTTTTTTTCCTTTTTTTTTTTTTTTACAAATGACAGTCCCAAGGTCTTATTGGCCAGTGTAATGTCAAGCGCATTCTAACAACGATGAAGATGATAAGGGAAGTTTTGATGATCTCGACATAGTTATCAATAGTATCTTAAGCTCGTCCTATATGACTTGTTGCAATATTAGTGATGATTGATAATGTCCATCTCAACCTAACCGTATCTGTGGCGTAATGGTTAGCGTGCTCGCCTCGAGTGCAGTAGATCGTGGGTTCGAGCCCCGGTCGGGTCAAGCCAAAGACTAAAATTGGTATTTGTTGCTTCTCCGCTAAGGGCTGTTCCAGAAAAAAGTATGTTTCTCCCCGCCCCCTCCCCCCGGACGGCAACTGAAATTTTTTTCTATGGGTCGCCGTGCAAATGAAAATTTAAATTCTGTTGGTGGTTGTTTTGAGCAAAATTTCAATTTCATTGATGGTCGGTGATTTTGAATAAAAATAATTGTATGGGTTGTGGATAATATAAAATTATTCTATGGGTGGTGGGTAACGGCCGTGATTTACTAACCCAAGATTAGTTTTTCCGTATTTACAAGTGCATTTTCCGATTAGAGTTACCTCCCATATTATCGATTTGGTAACCAGACAGTTCGGCCCAGGACTACTCAGACCGTTACATGGCAATCCGGATTGTAATAAAATTTTGATCAGGTCGTGAAAAATAACTTAAAGCAGAGGCATTTAAATCTTATTTTCACTATATCCTACTATACAGGTCGAGTAGTCATAGAGGTCCGAGATTTTCTGGACCGAATGCCCACGGGCCTAGTTGTCCCTTTATATGACGGAATGTCGTACGAAATGGTCATAAAGGTATTAAATACTTTTAATACGATTAATTGCTATTTGATTTATAACAGAGTCGTATTACAAAATATTTCTTTCCCAAGGGAATAAGTTTTTAGTCTATTCATAAAAATTTTGTGAAAAAAAATAAAGTTATCGAAATAATTCGAAGTTTCGTTTTGTGTAAATTTTCGAAAACCATGTGTTTGGGAAACTGGAGAAAAAATGGAGGACAACTTCATACATATAAAATAAATTCTATGGGTGGTGGTATTTTAGGAAAATTCTATGGGTGGCTGGTCTATATATTTATACCCCCACTCCCTGAAGGGGGAGGGAGGTATACTGTTTTACCTCTGTCCGTCCAAGATATTTTTCGTTGCATTTTTCTCAGTAACTGTTGATGGCAGAAATCTGATATTTGATCACAAGCGTCATATAGGTGTACCATATTGTGGGTAGCGTTTTTGGACCTGTCAGCTTCCTACTTCCTGTTTGCCGACTTAGTTGGTTTTTATACACATTTAACATATATGCACATTTTTCGTCACATTATTATCAGCAACTATTGATGGCAGAAATCTGATATTTGGTCACAATCTTCATATAGGTACCCCATATCGTGGGAAGCGTTTTTGGACCCATCAGATTCCTACTTCCTGTTTGCCGACTTGATTTTTATACACATTGAACATATATGCTCATTTTTCGTCACATTTTTCTCAGCACCTATTGATGGCAGAAATCTGATATTTGGTCACAAGCTTCATATAGGTACCCCATATCGTGGGAAGCGTTTTTGGACCCATCAGATTCCTACTTCCTGTTTGCCGATTTTGTTGATTTTATATACATTTGTATATGTACATTTTTCGTTGCATTTTTCTAAGCAACTATTGATGACAGGAATCTGATATTTGGTCACAAGCTTCATATAGGTATGCCATATTGTGGGAAGCGTTTTTGGACCCGTCAGATTCCTACTTCCTGTTTACCGACTTAGTTGGTTTTTATACACATTGAACATATATGCACATTTTTCGTTACATTTTTCTCATTAACTATTGATGGCAGAGATCTGATATTTGGTCACAAGGTTCATATAGGTACCCCATATCGTGGGAAGCGTTTTTGGACCCATCAGATTCCTACTTCCTGTTTGCCGACTTTGTTGATTTTTATACACCTTGAACATACATTTTGTATATGCCCATTTTTAGTCGCATTTTTCTCAGCAACTATTGATGGCAGAAATCTGATATTTGGTCACAAGCTTCATATAGGTACCCCATATCGTGGGAAGTGTTTTTGACTCGTCAGATTCCTATACTTCCTGTTTGCCGAAGAGCAGGGGTATCATAAGTGAGCATTAGCTCACAGTTCATCTTGTTTTTTCTAATTCTATGGGTCATTGAATTTTACTTAAATCTAATTCTGTTGGTCATGCCTAAAAAGTCAAATTTATTTCTATGGATGGTGGGGGTGAAAGAAAAGTGCGTCCTGGGGGGGAGGGGGGACATACTTTTTTCTGGAACAGCCCTAAGCATGCAGCATTAAGGAGAAAGAGCAAAGACTGATTGGCTCTGAATCAGAATGATGTGTCTGAGAGGAGCGACATGTCTAGCACTATAAAAATCCAACTCGGCATGTTGGTCTAGAACAAAGCATACCTCATCATCATCTCATTGAAAATTAACTTGTTCTCGCCATGATGTAGCTGAAGAATTGCTGAATTGGCGTTACACAACAATCACTCACTCACTCCATCTCAACCTTTATAACTGCCGTTATTCTATATATATATTACATGTTGTTCATTTAAAAATGCACATTTGCTTGCAGTATAATTGTACTGTTATTTTTCAGATTTATTTACTAGAGGTATAGATATTCAGGCAGTAAATGTTGTGATCAATTTTGACTTTCCTAAACATGCCGAGACATACCTCCATAGAATAGGCAGATCTGGTAGATATGGTCACCTTGGTATAGCTATCAATCTTATTACATATGATGACAGGTAATAGGAAAGCTTTTAAAATCTACCCTACTTTGTTTTATGAACTTTCATTTAAACAATGCATTGTTTTATTATTTGTTAGTAAGAAAGGATATGGATGTAAATGAACACGAGAGACTATCCAACTTTACACCTAGATGTAAATTAAAGTAAAGGAACAGCTTGTAGTAAGAAATGATATGAATGTAAATGAACATGAGAGACTATCCTACTTTACATTTAAGCATGAATTGAAGTAAAGGAGCAGAGCTTTTATTGATGTTCTACTTTTCACTGTTTGTATAGTATGAATAGATTGACAATATTAATCCTTAAAAAAATGAATACAATTCACCTCTGCATCTGGCTGAAAGGTCCTGATTTGAGAGAAAATATATATTTATAATAATTATCACCAAGTAATTTAATTGTATGGAATATTCAAGTTCACAAACCTGAAAATGAATACACAGTAAATCAACAGAATATAAAACATTGTTTTAAATTACGAACCTCATTAGTGGAGTGATGATTAGCTGACACGCCTGAGTGTAGTAGATCGTGGGTTTAAAACAAACCAAAGACTATCAATTTTGTATTTTCTTCTTCTCACTAAGGATGCTGTATTAAGGAGTATGAGCAAAGGATGGTTTTCTTGGAATCAGGATAATGTGACAGAATGGAGTGACATGTCTTCCTGTGGACTCATGTTTCAGTGAGCTAGCACTTTAAAAATCCAACTAAGCGTGTTGGTATAGTACAAAGCAGACATCATCGACATCTTTTTGAAATGCAACATGTTCTCGCTGTGATGTAGCTGAAAAATTGGTCATGTGGCATTAAACAATAATCACTCACTCACTTGTCTACATCATGATAATAATATACAGATTAATACATGTGATATATTCTTACATATAAATGTTTTCTTTATTGACAGATTTTCACTTCATAAGATAGAGAACGAGCTGGGAACAGAAATCAAACCAATTCCTAAAATTATTGATAAGGCATTATATGTAGCAGAGTTCCACATGGGTGACCCAGAAGACCAGGAACGTCGAGGAAAGGAGTCATAGAAACTAGTCACACCATTGTATTCATGTTTATATTACATCATAATTTTGTTCATTGTATCATTTGGACAAGTTGGGACAAATATTTGTAGATTTTCAAGTAACATCTGCAGATATAGTTGTAAAAAGAATAATATGTAAACTTTGACAGAAAATATTTGCAAAAATGAATTTGTAAAAGTTGTGAATGTAAGATGAAATATACAAAAAAGATTTATATTTCATACATGTTAACCAGTACTCTTTTCTTTTTCTTTTTTTCTTTTTTTTTTTTACCTAGAGATGTCAGTATCTTAGTTCTTTCCTTTTTCAGGTAAATGCTGATTATTTTTTGCACATTTATTTAGGATGTGAATGAGAGTAGTTAGTATTGATTGAATTAATCATTACTGAAAATGAGGTTTGATTCTTGTAAAGGATTTAATGCTTTTTTAGGTAAATGAACAAAGCAGTATCACTTAATTTTTAGTTTCTCTCTCATAGAGAGTACTGTAAAGACTAAATTTATAACAATTGATCTGTGAATTCATGTGATCGAAAAAAGAAGAAGCAATAATTGTGCTTAAAATATGTTGCATTTGCCAAAATGCAGAATAAAATGTAATTGAAAAACATATTATGTCGAGCTTTAGTTGTAGGATTTGCATATAGAGTATTATATTTGTTGGACAAAAAAAGTAATAATTTGGGAAATACTGTATAAATATCATTTTGTGAAAAGCAGACAAATTTATGTATTTCATTTCTTAAAAAAATCTGACTCTTTTTTATTGCCAACTTTTCAACGATATTTATTTATTTTCAAATATATCAAGACAAAAAAAAACAGCACTATAAGTGCGTCAACCTATATTATTGTGATATATAAATTGTATCATAATTTTTTTTTTTTGAAGAAGTTATTTTTGCGTTGTAATTTATACTATATTTTTGTATAAAAGTCACAAATTTGTTAAAAACCAGAACATTGAAGGTACTATTTCATACAAAGAGGAGAATTAATTTGTGCCTTCTGAGATACTGACTCTACAATAAGTGTTCTGAATTAACCATTTTAGTACAGCGATGTTAAGCATGAAATAATGACCTGGAAAGTGTAGAGAAAACAGGATTTAAATTGTCAATCATAAATATTCTATCAAAGGAAGGCGAAGAAACCTTTGACTCTAACAGATACTTTAATAAATGTTGACTCAGGATCATATGACATTTTTCTAAGATGAACTAGTGAAATAAATGAAAAGACAAAACTGTAATTGTGAATGTGCCCTGTACTTGAAACCAGATTCATTGTTGAATTTATGTTCAGAATTACTGATGTGCCAACAGGCATATGTGGAAATGACAATTGACAATTAGTTTTGACATTTTGAAATTTTAGAAAACTGAATAGCTTAAATGAAGGATTCAATGATGAAAGCAATGTATATGTATAAAAAGTGGAGTGAAGCTTAGTTAATACATACACATACACATATGATCATATTTATTTTCAAGGAGTGGATACTAAACTATCTTACACATATTAGAAAAAGGATAGAAAAATGGAACATCATAATATGTGAGTGTGTGAATCAGTATTTTTTGGATGCTGACATAACCAGGGATGAATCATTTTTCATAAGTGCTAATTTGTTGTACTATGTACAAATTGTGCTAACCAGACAGAGACTGGATTTTACAAGGCAGCTTTGTTGACCACAGCAGCTCATGTGTCCTATCTAGCTGCTGTTTATCAAGAGATTGTATACAACACACTGCACTAGCTGTTTTAGTACAATGTATGTAATTTAGACAAAATAACTTGAAATAACAAAACCATTGTATTGAATTGACCATATCATCAACGTTCTACTCTTGTTAGACTGAACTAAAAAGTACAAGAATTAGGAAGAATTTGGCTGAAACAATAAACTTCATGTATGGAAGAGTGTTGTTAAGATAAATATTTAGGAGGATTATCGTCACACCTTTTGAATGTTATATAATTTTAAAGTACCCATTACAGCCTCCTAAGGGGAAGAGGTTTAATTAACCTGGAGGTATATCTTTTGTTTCTGATGTTAATCGTAGAGTGGAATTGTTTTGCAGCTGAAAATAAAATATAAACCGAGAAACCATCAACATATTTAAACATGTGTCTGCAGCCTTCCACGAATTCATCAAGACAAAAAATGCATTTGTTGTTCATGCTTTAGTATTGAATTCATGACATCATGAAAGTATTGGTTGTGGCTTTTTCAATGAAATAGAGAGAAGAAACTAAAGAGATGGAAACAGATTTGTTTTAAAGTCATATAGTAATACATGTGCAATTTACAAACAAATTATTAAAGTGCTTTGTGAAATTTAGAAGGGAAAAAATGTCAAAAATAACAAACCAAGTTGTAAACAAATTTTAGTATTGTAGGATACTACAAGCATAACCAACTTTTTTTCTGTAGATAATATGGAAATTTCAAAATGGCTGATAAATAAAATCATTGGCTTTGCAAATTCTTCTAATAATTCTTGTTGAGTGTTGAAGTTGAACTTTCCTACATATTGTTATAAAATGGTGCTATTAAAGGTATGAAATCATTTTAGATTAAATGAGATAAATGAGTTGCCAAGAAGATAACAATGTTTTGCATGCATTATTTAAACTTTATTTTTGTTTAAAAAAAAATGGTTGCTAAAAAAAAATATCAAGGTGTTCAAAAAAATTATACTTTTTTTTTTTTTTCTTTCAGATTTTTGGAAATAATTTTATATAGAATTATATTCTATTTCAAAGAGTGTTATTTGACAAAAACCACTATTTTGCTGTCTGATACCCCTTACAAACTACATATATTTCTATAATTTCACCAGATATCTGTATTTGAAAGAAAATGAAGTACAGTTTTGAGTTGCTGTTAATAGTCTATTTTTAGAAGTGGTATTTTCCCATCTACCTTGGTATTTGTTGGCTAATATCTTACTTCATGAAACTCTCAATTTCAAATACCATGGTGTAGAGGGGGTGGGAATAGAAATTTATGAAATTTTGTCCCAAAAAAAACCCACATGCTATTAACTAATCCAAAAAAGGATTCTTATATAAGGTGGAATTATATGTAAAACAAAAGCAGGTGTTTGTTCAACCAATTTCTGTATAAACCTAAAATATTTAAAATGAGAAATTATATTATAAAGGTTTGTTTATTTTTACGTGTGCTTCAGATTGATACCTCATTTGTGGATTCAGTTAAAAGTGTTAAGAGTCCTTGCATTTTAAACATACAATACTCATTATTTTCAGTGATTTATGCAAAATATACATTGAATGGCAAAATTCTAATCACATGATCTAGATCTCTGTATTGCAAACCTTGTATCAAATTGGGTGGAATGTTAGTATGGTTAGTTGAATTTTTCTGTTTAAAATTTGATAGAATTATTACAATTAAGCCGTCGTTAACAAAATGTTAGTTTTCCCAAACACGACCCATGGGTGCTGGACAGGAGTATGAAGGGGATTTGTTTTTCTTTTAAATTGTGTTTAAATTTGGAATAAGATACCTTATCCCTATGGAACTATGGAAAAAGGAATTATAAGGCACTTTTTTTTTCTTGTAGGTCGTATTGGAGAATACAAATACTTTATTAATTATGGCTTTAAAGTTAAGATTTTAGTTAATTTAACATGATGGGGAAAACATTGTAAATTGAAATTGTAATTTGTTCACAATTTTGTCATTTATTCAGTTCATGCATTGTGGACATTCTATTTGCATTAAAAAAAAATATGTTTGGTAGATGGATAACAATATAACTAAAATATTGTGAAAAGTGGCTTTAAACACCATAACCCTGCCCCCTGGTAGATGAATAAGGGAATAGTTAAAACTTGTTTTGTAGATGAATAAGGAAATAGTATGAAATGAACTGATATAATTTGTAATTTTATATAAGAGATGCAGTTTAAAGTTAACATTTATTAAAAAGAGTGTAGGTCAATCAATTTAAATTTGTCTTGGGAGATTGATGCAAGAATGAAGGTCTACTACATTGTATCAAATATTAACTTTACAACCCCTCTTCCTAGCCAAATTTAAATGGATTACACCTAATGGTTTGTCAAAATTACTGGTCAACCAGATTTCTATCATTGATATAAATGACAATCAAATACAAAAAGAGTTGTGTTTATGCCTACATGTATGTATTGTAAGGAAAGGCTATGTTGTAGACGATATATCTGTCAGCATTTTATAAGATAAAAACTATTTCCTTATTCATTTACATTATTATTATAATGGCATTCTGGTCGTTGAGTACATTTTTATAGAGATATACTTCCTTTATTGTATACAGAATACAAATTTTCAAAGTTAGGAGTTATATGACTTTTAAGAACAATGTTCTGAATGAAAAGCAGTTCAGTTGGCATTCAATATTCACTAATCTTAGAAGTTAATTTGATTTGTCATATTTTAGCTATCAATACAAAAAGAAAGGAAGCATTAAATAATGCCTTGTAATTGTTCTAAAGAAAATCAAATCATTGATATATGAAAATGAATTGAGAGTTGCACATATGATGTCTAGCATAAGGTGCTTTAAAATACATTTGCATCAAGTTTTACAAAGTTTTGTGAAGTTTTTGTCAAGGATTGACATGCCAAAATAATGTGTGTGAAAAAATGTTTGTTTTGTGATTGTGTGAATGTGTTTTCTTTTGACATTTCAAAAGTCGAGAGAAAGTGAGAGAGGGTGAGATGAATGAAAGATGGGAATTATTGTGACAATACTAAACCATAGCTTAAATGAGGGGGGTCGGAACTCCATCAATAATTTGGGGTACCACCACATAAATATAAATACTTAAAATGACCCCCACCTAGAAAATAGAAATTAAATTTGAAACGAGGACACCCTTCCACCCTCTTTCCCTCACCAAAAGGAAAAGCGAAACTGCCAAAAGCAGACAATTCCTTTCATGTGATACCTAGTTTGACAAACATACCTCTAAACACCTGAACATATTCCCCAAGGCCCACGGCTGTTAACCAGTGGCAAATTTGTTCATTATCCCAGTCCATTTCGGCATTTGACCACGTTTCGTTTTCGACTGGTACTTTTTATCTCAGAACCCAGGAACGGAAATAAAAGAACCAGGTACCAGTTCATCATTCATATTTCTCCATCTTTTACATAACATATCATTCGGAATATTTCGGAAGATAAAGGGAGACAATTTGGCTTAAGAATCACGCAAAAGAAGGGAAATCGCGGAACAAACGACCGAATATTATACACCGTTTAACTAACAACACAGTGACATGACTTGCCGGCAAGTAGGTCTATTTTAATATACCAAAATGGTAAAAATACCGACAACCGCGATTAATTAAATAGAAATTTGACAACAACCCCCAGAAAAGAAATACATTTTACTTGTACTTGTCAATGAATTATTTGATAAATTTATTGGTTGAATTCAACGATACTTTTTTTTACTACTACTCTTCTTTTTGGCAGCCACATTGTATATGAACAGTCTAGTAGCGACCTTGGTCAGTCTTCATCTAATTTCAAGGATAGAATCCTCACATTCAGGTCAAGTTTTGTGAATGCATTATCATTTGAATGGAAAAATGTGGTGAAAAAGAAATGAATAAGTAGGGGGGGATATAGGAGGACTCTTTATAGGGCTTGAGATATGACTTTTAAAAATGCATACACATACAACGGTTACTGCTGTTGTGGTTTTAGGTATTCTAATTTGTCCATATATGATCAATATTGTCTTTTTTTTATGGAATGAATGTCTTTTGATGGATAAATGTTGTGTATCATGATATGTCAGGGTGTTTGAAGAATAACATTAGTGCTTGTTTTTGTATGGTTGTTCATTTAACATTTTCAAAACTACATCAAAATTACATACACAATTGAAGTATACACATTAGATTCATATTGATGTGGTTAATTGAAGTTTTGTATGTTCTTTTTTGTTATTTATTTTTATTTGTATGACATGAACTGCCATATTTTGCCTAAAACTTTTCCTGTAATATTCAATGTTATCAAATTTTGAGAAGTTTTATTATGTCACTTGAAAAAGAAAAAAAAGAATTTATATTTCAGGAAATGCCTGGAAGACAAAAGTTGGCAGTTTAAATTCTACTGTGTTGATCTCATTGTTGGTCTTCAGAAACAGTTCAGTCTACTGACCAATAAAAACAATGGTGTCATTAGGAGTCGTGTGAACCAAAATATCAAGTTTAGGCAGGAGAACAAAATAACAGGAATATACATAATGTATGAAATTAATGTTTAATGAAGAGTAAAGTTTGAATTATGATAATTTGAAAGTTATTGTTTTGTTTTAAGAATAGTTGTAAAAAACTGCATTATGTGACCATCACTTATTTGTGTATGGAGCCTTGTAACAACAGAAATGTAACTAAAATATAAAGGAAGGTTCTATTTTAGCATGATCCCCAAATTAAAGAAAGCAGTTAATGACATTTTAAAATTGGGGAAAATATTGACTTGATACAAATACAATTACATGTTATATTTTGTTACCTGTATATTCACTTCAGATATGAAAAATAATCTGATTTAAAAGATATTCTAAAGTTTGCATGACTTCTAAAAATTATTTTTTAATAAATTATTAATGTTTTACAAGAAAATAACATGTTTCTGCTTTGAAGTGTATGCAAATTACTTTCACATATTTTTTTATCAGTTGAAGATTAGATAATAACAGATACATACCAACAATTCACAGATGTTACATTTTTGTTTGTATGTTTATAAAATATCTACTGTGGAAAAAAATCAAATGTACAGTATTTGCCATGAGAAAAATCTGAAATCTTAATTTGTTACTGGTATGGAAATGAAATGGCAGAACAATTTTTATTCTGGTATTTTGTTTTATCTAACATTAAGTATGTATTCTATAGAAATACATCTATTTTGCTAATAGATACAACCTATGTGATACAAAACGTTGTATCACATACATATGTGATACAAGATGTACTTTAGTCGGAACTACTTTCATGACGTCATAGGTTAGGAATGCGGGAAAACTCCAGTGATGTCTTTGTAAACATTGCGGAATCTCCGTTAGGAAAATCTCAACGTACTCGTCTTTTGCTATTGTTTGAATGACGTGACGTAACAATACAATACTTGTGACGTAAACTATAGTCCCTCTTTGTTTACTTTTCTTTAAATAATAAATTCAATGAAACTTACATGATTTTTTTTATGTTTTATCATAAAAATGGTAGATAAACGTATTATGTACACAAAATGTATGTACAGCTGTTTGTATCATGTCTCGTCAGTTGGAAAAGCTGTATCACTACTCGCGTCTCGTAGTAATACGGCTTTTCCAACTGACTTGACATGATACAAACAGTTGTACATACACAATGTTTATATAATGTGTATTTATCTTGTACAATTGTTTTTTTTCTTGTAAAACTTTGTTTATTATGATTTTGTATTGTTTTCAAAGTAAAATAAAAATGTGTACCATATTAGTGGAAAGACGACAAAACTAACATTCCACATTAAATAACTGAACAATTCCATGATAAAGTAGCTGTTATCACACGTATCAGGGTCCATTCAAACAGATAATAAAGTTATGGTCAGTTAATTGTTTACTATGAAAACAATACAGTTGTTATTATGTACTTTTTAAGTTACCATGGTGTTCATAGAACAACATGTGACTTAATTTTATATGACATGGAATTGTTTTTACAACTTTTCCTATGTCATAATAATAAATAGTTTTCAAACTTGTTTAGTTTGGGAACAATTTATTGAATTATTCATATTGAAGTCTTAAAAGGGAAGGAAAAAAACAGACACACACTGGCAATTTTCATAAAGCAAACAGGATGTAAACATTGTATCAGCTCATGAGTTTATTTTACACTAAGAAATTCATCATCCTGATAAAATGGTAAGCAATTAATTTCTTGAACATCTTTGACAATTTAATTCTCAAGCTAAAATTATTGAAAATTGTTTACAATGCAGTATTTTAATGTTTGTGTGACATTGTGTGGTCCTGTTTGTAGGTTTTATAGACTTTGATATGAATAAATGTATTATCTGTTAGAACAAGGTAGTATTATATTGAATGGAGAGTCTTGATATTACCTTGTTCAGACATTTGATTTTTTTGTTTACTCTTAAATAACAGACAATACAATTATTGAGAGGCATATATTTGTGAACAAAAATCCTTTGCAAGAAAGCATATACAGGATTCGTTATATTTCATATAACAGTTACAAGGAATCTCATAATGTCATGTTTATTTACGAGTAAACAATCAACTTTTAAGAGAGGTTCAAATGAACTTTTATTGAACCTGTTTGGGGGGGATAAAATATAAATTTTTGGTTTTGTTGTAATTCTATTTAGATAGAAAGAAGAACATGTTTATGAAAAAGTATAATAACTTTTTATCAAAAGTCTTCTTTTTTTTTTTGCAAAATTGGATTTATTATTCTAATGAGAAACAAGTTTTGACAATCGACAATTAAAAAATAAATGATCTGGAAAAAAAAAGAGAAAAGATATTTAAGTTAGCAACAATTTTTATGTATCATGTAATAGTTGTAATGATATGTGGTATGTCCATGGAAATTTATTATAACAAGATTATAGTGAAATTTGATTATCTAAAGATTGAGGATCATTCCTATTGATATGAGAAGACATGCTAAATTTTCATGAAGGTATAGAAATGCATTTTCAATATAAAAAAATGTTGTTATTGCATGCAATGGTATTTGAAGAAGAGTCATGTTTGAGAAAACATATTCAATGTGGTTGAGATTGATTTTGGTTTATGTAGTTAAGGAAAACTTACCAACCTGAAATAATTTGTGTACAATGTTTGCATGATGCATACAATTGTTGAAACAAATAAAAGATTTTAAGAAAAATGTGTTACATTTTGATTTGCACAGCTCTTCATAGTTGTGGCATATAGTTATGACCTTGTCATTCCATAGATGGCTGGATTATTATTGTGTTATGGTTATGGTTTTTAAGGCCACTTTCAACAATATTTCCGTTTTATTGGTGGAGAAAACTGGGGAAAACCAAACCACTGACCTGTCGCATATCACTGACAAACTCGCCATGAGTGGGATTTGATCTCCCGACATTAGTGGCGATAGATGATTATTATTGGTGGAAATAAGTTGGGCCCAGAGAAACATATTTTCAGAATTAGAATTGCAAGGTGAAGAACAATAAAAGCAAGAAGTGGGAACTTTTGATTTTAGTCCCGAGTTTCAGATGAATTTGCTTTCATGTTCGAAATATAAAATTTTAAGAAAATGTGTTACAATATGATTTGCACAGCTCTCCATAGTTGTGGCATATAGTTATGACCTTGTCATTCCATAGATGGATAGATTATTATTGGTGGAAATAAGGTGGGCCAAAGGAGACATATTTTCAAAACTAGTTATGTGTAAACCAACATATTTTTATGGCTCCTACCATATCAACATATGGGATGAAAAGGTTTTTTTTATTCTGTAGATACCTTATGGAATTTTCTGATTGTGTTTTTCAAATAGATTTGACCTAGCTCGTATGGTTTCCGAGATACAAGTGGCTTTTGAAAAATCACTGTTCACTGTGTTCCTACAATTTTTAATGCCACCTCAAACCATAACGGAACCCCCACCGAATCAATCATGTTCAGCCACACAACCGTTCTTAAATCGTTCATTCTTCTGCCTCCAAACTCATCTTCGACCATCATGAAAATCTAAGCAGAACCTAGATTCATCTGTAAAGAGTACAGGTCGAATACGACGTACACCCCAGTTGGCATGACGCCTGGCAAATTGAAGACGGCAATTACGGTGGCGTGCAGTTAATGGAGGTCGTACAGCAGGTTTTCTAGCATGCAAACCAGATGCATGAAGTCGGTTTCTAACCGTCTGAGTAGAAATCCGAACTCCTGATGCTGCACGAGGATCTCTAATTCAACGTAACGGCTGATGACCTCCGATTTCGTTTCGCTAGCAAGGCTATTCGACGGGCTTGTACTTTTAGGTCGGCCCGTTTTTGGTCTTCGTTGTACACTATTAGTCTGTTGTTAACGTATCCATAACCGTCCGATTACTGTATGGCTAACGTTAAACTGTGCACCCACTTGGCGTTGCGAAAGACCAGTTTGCAGAAAACCAATGGTTCTCGAGGCTTCCTGTCCTGTCAAATGCCTTCTCATCGGCATCTTTAAATGTTTAAATGTTCAAAAGTGACAAATTTACACGAATTTACCATTATTCTCAAATATCAAATTTTCAAATCAAATAAGTTTTATTTAAAGTCGAAATATCTATAACACATAACATAAGCTCTAGTGAGCTTTTGAATCGACTAATTCTACAGCTGTTTGAAAAAAATCACTGTCTATAGACCACTTTGGAAACAGCAGAAAATCAATATCAGTGCAGTGCAGACTCAGTGTCACGTACGCAATGTAAACACAAAAAAGGTGTACTCGATAATATTGAATATTGATGTATGGAGTCTCAGACTAGCAACAAAACAACTTTCAAATATAAACAAGAACTTTTTAATACTTCTGAAAAAATATGGTCCTTAATTTTTTTGCTGAGTATATTAAACTTTAATTTTTTTTTATCTTACTCTGAAAGAACTTAATTAAAGCTTAAAGATTTATTTTACCTTGAAATAACTTAGTGGTGAATGTGAACTTAAATACTGTACCTTTTGTCCTCATCCTACCAAGCTATTTTACATACAAATGTCAGGTGGCGTCACTTTTAGGATTTCTGAAGGTTTTCTCAAGATCTCGGTTAGGGTTATAAAAAAAATTATTTGATATATTATTTTGATAGCGAGTAGACCAGATTGTATTGACTATAACACAACTTAAACGAGTAACACCTTGCTGCATTAATTGATTATGTTTGTCACTGCTTTGTAAAGTATGTGTTATATGGACATTCTGATGTAAAGTATGTGTTATCTGGACATTCTGATGTAAAGTATGTGTTATATGGACATTCTGATGTAAAGTATGTGTTATCTGGACATTCTGAGGTAAAGTATGTGTTATCTGGACATTCTGAGGTAAAGCATGTGTTATCTGGACATTCTGATGTAAAGTATGTGTTATCTTGACATTCTGAGGTAAAGCCTGTGTTATCTGGACATTCTGAGGTAAAGCATGTGTTATCTGGACATTCTGATGTAAAGTATGTGTTATCTGGACATTCTGATGTAAAGTATGTGTTATCTGGACATTCTGATGTAAAGTATGTGTTATCTGGACATTCTGATGTAAAGTATGTGTTATCTGGACATTCTGATGTAAAGTATGTGTTATCTGGACATTCTGATACACAGGAAATAAAGCATTTTTGAAAGTTTACTAGTGGTTTTATTGGACCTCAAATCCTCAATTTTGATATAAGTCTCAGCCTGTCCCCGGGGCCCAAAAAGCAGTCTTGATCCGTCTGGAAAGACTTCTCGTGGAGGCCCTGGGGAAGTACATAAAGCTCATTCAAGTTCAGAAATCTTTTCACATAATTTCGTGCAGACACAGACTAAATCATGGAAATTCATCTTATGGGGATCGATTGCAAACTTTGTTTTTTTTATATTGTAAAATGACTGTCACAATGAAACATAATCATATGGAAAATGGATAGAAGTCTGCTTCTCCTCAAAAACTCTTTCGCACAAAACCAGGATGCAAATATGATACTACTGCAGTGCCAGTAGGCATGGTGATTCAGTTGGGCTGAAATTTGAATTTGTATTAAACATGAGACCTCCTCCCCCCTTTCCTTGATTTTCACGTATGCATTGTAAAATCTAAAGAAATTTATAACTCGAATAATTATGCTCCTTGAGTTATTCATGGTGTCCACTCGTACAAGCAGAGTGTAGGACTAACACATTTTCTTTACGGAAATGTTCCCGTCATTGTTCCTATTGCTACAATAAAAACTGATTTATCTCCCCTATTTATGAAATGGCATTGGTGAAAAATTTTGTCTCAGTTTCAAGGGGATTCTCAAGTTGCTCATGTCTTTGTGCTAAGAGACTGGGAAAGAAAACGAGAGTTGTATTTGATGAAAGGTTTCCTATTTCCGCCAAACATGTAAACGAAAAAAAGAAAGGCGGAAGCAAAGAAATGGCTGAAAAATTGGCCCTGCACGGTACGAATCCGATAATAATCACCTTCTTCCATTATAGAGTCGGACTCTTTCGAGTGTAATTGACTCTGTCTCGAGTAATCTGGAGACTCCCCACATATATACCAAAAAGAAAGCCAAACATATATACAACATGTTAAAATTATATACAGATTCAGATTGCAGTGGTCGTATGATCGGCTCTGGTGGGCAGCTCCTTTCAAGGACGTTGGCAGTCACATTCAAAAGTCAAAACGTTTTATTTAAAGTCGGTGCACATACAACATAATGAAGAGCTTTTACAGCCGACATTACACAAATATCATATAAAAACAAAGCATGCAAACATACACGATTTCCAGTCAAATCGGCCCCAGTCTTTGATTCACTTCGATACAAACCCTTCAACACATCCACTGACTACTTCAGATTCTTCCCTCAAGCAATTGTCGTTTGGAATGCATTACCACCTGATATTGTCTCTGCTTCTTCTTTGGATCAGTTTAAATCTCGGATCCAAACCCACTGCAACTAAACAATTTTGTATTTTATATATATAAATATGTTACTTTTTTTCATTGATTAATTGTAAATATATGGTCTGTTCACGCAGATGCATAGTCGTCACAACATTGACAGAGCATTGTATAATGTAGATGTAGGTCAAAACGACCTCAAAACAAAAGTCAAATTAGCCACATATTTCAAATTGAATAAACAAAATTATATATTAATATGAATTAATATTTTTGGTTAAAAGATGTGTACCTGTATGTATAATTTTATTTTTATTGATGAATAGGTTCTTTATTATGGATGAAATTAATTAATGATTAATTTATGTTATAATTAAGTGATTAGTAATTTACATTAAGCGTGATTGGCGACAATTATATAATAATCTTTATATTGATAAGGAACATTCTTTGATGATTATTCTCTATTGTCTATTAACTACACTAAACACAATTCAAATTCCTTTTAATAAACAACTTCATATATAACAGGACAATTGAAAGTTAACAATTTATAATAATTAACAGTATATTTTGAATACGATTGTGACAATGTGGTGTATTATGGTGTCTACCCTGCAATTGATCATGACCAGACATAAATTAGAATTAGTATTTTGCTGGCACTTGCAGCAGCTCGAAATAGGTACACTTTGGTACAATAAAAATGTGGGAAACGGGCATAATTTAAGTGTATATACATGTAGTTACTATATACATGTATATGATACAGTAAATAGACATAATTAGGAATTACGGTTAATTACTAAACATCTCAGTAAATTATTATGCCCTTCTTTTGGTGGGTTTGATAAAGTTCACCAGTTCTTTGATAAGGTTCACCAGTTGGTATAACTTCGGAACAACAGGGGAACAGCTAGGCCGGGAACGAGGGAGACTCCTGCTTCGTAGATGGCTTAAGAGAAAAGAAATTGGAACCACACTTTTATTATATAGATTAAATATTTAGATGATTTTACACTTATTTACTGATTTCTAATTTTGAATGTATGGTACTCATACAACCAATATATGAAATTTAAATCATACCTGTCCAAGTTTCACGCTTTCAGCCTGAGAGTCACACTTCAAGGCAACAAATCACACTCTCACGTTCACCCCCATTATTCTCATGCTAACACAAAATCAACAAATTGGAAAATTTCAGTAAAGATATAAAACTGCCTAAACAGAACTGGTTTGCTAAATACGGAAATTCGGATCCGTTAGAGATTTGTTTTAAATGTATTTCTGTCACATCTACTTACCTTACACATAACAGTATCAAAGAACCAGATTAGAAGTAACAAGTTTATAAATGGGGTGCGAATATTCAACTGCAGGTGAACCATGCAGGCAGTCCTGCAAAAAACGTCGCAAAAAGCTCAGCGAAGCTGCTGTACATATAATACAAAGCTTTATTCCAAATGACGTAGCAAAAATCTAGTGAAGGCTTCAAGCTTTCAAACACACTGTATGTGTGGTTTGTTCTCGGGAATTTAGGTGAGCTCATCATGGTGAAGATGATATAAAGTGACAATGAGTGAATGTGAGTAACACAAAATCAGATACAAGCAATAGGGAGATAAGAGAGAACATTTCTAATTACCGACCGATAGCACTTTGATCAACAATATCCAAGATCTTCGAAAAGGTTATTTACAAATCTTTATATGAATTTTGTGTTCTTCATAATCTTCTGATATCTGAAAACTCTGGTTTTAAGAAAAATGATTCTACCATAAATCAGTTGATAGCAATTACGCACAAAATTTATAAGGCCATTGATTCTGGCCATGATGTTTGTGCTATCTTTCTAGATGTGTCCAAGGCGTTCGATAAGGTTTGGCACGAAGGTCTCATTTTTTGGCTTAAACAAATTGGTATCTGTGATAATCTTTTGTTACTTTTGATAAATTATCTTGATAGTCGGTCTCAGAAGGTAGTGTTAAATGGAACTTCGTCTTCTCTATGTTCAACTTCTGCCGGGGTACCCCAAGGGTCTATACTAGGTCCCCTCCTCTTCTTGGTGTATGTTAATGATATAAAGCTGTCATTAGTATAACATACACTGCAATATTAAACTGTTTGCTGACGATACTTCACTAATGGAAGAAATTGTTAATCCTGCAACATCTTTTTACAAATTAAACCAAGACTTAGACACTTTGAATGAGTGGCCAAAGCAATGGATTGTTACATTTAATGCATCAAAAACAGAATTTCTCATTATTTCGAAAAAAATCTGGACGTCAAGTATATCTGCCATTATTTCTAAATAATACAGCAGCCACCAACTGTCACTTCGTTAATAGCTTTAAGCTATTAACGAAGTGACAGTTCACAAACACCTAGGACTTGTAGTTAATAACAAGATGTCATGGACAGATCATATTAATGATATCTGCAAAAAATGTAACAAATGCTTAGATATCATTCAGAAGATGAGATGTATCTTACCACGTTCATGCATCGAAAAACTGTATAAATCATTTATTCGCTCTTTGCTCGATTATACTGACGTCATATATGACAATTGCTGCAAGGTTGACACTGACAAATTAGAACATGTTCAGCGCAGAGCATGCAGTATAGCCACAGGGGCTATCAGACTGACAAACATGAAACTCTTCTACAAGAAGTAGGTCTAGAAACATTAAAATCTCGCCGACAACATCATAGGCTTGTATATTTACACAAAATTAAAAACAAACTCACACCTATTGATACCTTATTATAGTGTCTCTACGGTGACACGGTATAGCTTCTGTTTTCTACTGACAAATAGTCTACAGGATCGTGGCCCTGGTACCAAAGATGATTGCCGTAAAGATAATTCTTCTTAGAATACTTTTAAGCTATATGGAAATGTATCCGGATAAATAGAATACTAATTTCAGCAATAAAATCTACGACACGATGTGTCGCACCTGTTAAACAACATCCCAATTATAATGATAACTCTCCCTGTTTACACACTTGTAATGCAAACTATTGGCATGTAACACCAATCAATCATGATCGAAATGATCTCTAAACGTAGGACGGGAATGGGGGTCTAGAAAGGTATTTGTAATTTATTTTTTAGCTCACCTGACCCAAAGGGTCATGTGAGCTATTGTCACCACTGAGCGTCCGTCCGTCCGTCCGTTAACTTTTCACATTTTAATCAATTCCTCTGAAGCCGCTGGGCCAATTTGAACCAAACTTTGGTGGAATGGTCCTTGGATGGCCCCCTTCCAAAATTGTGTCCGGTGATCCCGACTGCCAACCAAGATGGCCGCCAAGCTAAAAATAGAAAAAATGGGGGGATGAAATTTTAATTGTTGATTGCTGCTTTAGTATAAGTCAAAATGAATTCAAATTTTAACTGCAGCTACATGGCAAGGAGTAGTTTAACATATATTCCGGGTTTTTCTGTGAAATTTTTCTTTCAGCCGATTTATACCGATTATGCAAATTAGGCATATTTTGATAAAAGATCACATTTAAATCTTTTCCTCTAAAACCGCTGAACCAAATTAAATCAAACCTGGCAGGGATAGTCCTTGGGTAGTCCCATTTCAAAATTGTGTCCGACAGCTCCACCCTCCATTCAAGATGGCTGCTGTCACTAAAAATAGAAATTTCTTAAAAAAATTGTCTCATTGCTGCTTTATTATAAATCAAAATGAGCTCAAATTTTAACTGCAGTTATATGACAATGAGTAGATTAACATATATTCTGGGTTTTTCTGTGAATTTTTTCTTTCAACCGATTTATACTGATTATACAAATTAGACATATTTTGATAAAAGATCACATTTAAATCTTCTCCTCTGAAACCGCTGAACCAAATTAAAGGAAATTTGGCTGGGGTGGTCCCCTTTCAATATTGTGTCCGACAGCCCCGCCCTCCATTCAAAATGGCTGCTGTTACTAAAAATAGAAATTTCTTTAGTTGTCAATTTCCCGCTTTATTACAAATCAAAATGAACTCAAATTTTAACTGCAGCTATAAGGCAATGAGTAGTTTAACATATATTCTGGGTTTTTCTGTGAGATTTTTTCAGCCAGTTTATTCCGTTTAGGAATATTATGAGATAAAAATCACATCAAAATCTTTTGCTCAGAAATTTGAGTTGAAATGATCTTTGGGTGGCCCACTTTCAAAATTATGTGTAACACCCCCATTTTCTATCAACTTTAGATGTCAAATTGAAAACCAGGTGAGCGATTACAGGCTCCTGGGAGCCTCTAGTTAACTGTCGCATTACCACTTAAATATTATACTATTTTATCTGGGACTGATTTGACTTGGGGGGCCGATTTGATCTGGGGTCGATTTGACCTGTTACCTCCTTTGACATTTAAAATGAAAATATCTTATTATATGTATCATCTGTTATGCCATTCAAAACAGATATATGAAAATTATAGCATGCAAAGCAGTCTAGTAAGTCATCCAATATGGCTGCTGATATCATCGAGTCTGATAGAGCATTCCACTTCCTGGTTACTCTGGATGAAGGAGGATATGTAAAGGTGTTTGTTGGTATGTTGTCCTCCGCTAGTGCAGGTATATCCGAGTGTGTAAAATCTGGAGTCTTCAATTTCCACTAGCTTCTCCTGTATTTTGTAGGCCATCACCAGTCGGTTTTTGATTCGCCTGAACAGGAGTGGCTCCCACTGAAGTTTATCCAGTAGTCTAGTAACACATCCAGGAGATACATCTTGGTAGCAGTTCAAGATGAACCTAGCTGCTCTCCTCTGGACCTGTTCTATATCACGCTCTAAGTTGATTTGGTAGGGGTCCCATACAGTGGAAGCATATTCAAGGATTGGTCTGACCATGGTGCAGTATTCTCTGGCTTTGCTGTTGGTGTGCACCTCCCTAGGTGTCGTCTTAGGAATTCTTGTGTCCTTGACGCTTTGCTTATGGTCTGGTCGATATGAACTTTCCACTGCAGGTCTTGAGTTATGGTGACTCCCAGATATTTTACCACTTCTAGCTTAGGGACGGACCATTTAACTTCCGGGGGGGGTTATGTTTTTTTTCTAAAAAGATATTCTGATTTTGGTGGAGGAAGAAAAAAATAATCTGATTCAGAGTTTTTCAACAACACGACAACAAAAATAAATATTCTAACTCACGTCTTGTCCGGAAAAAAAATTCTGAACTAAACAAAATACCATAACCGTCCCCCCTGCAAGTTAAATGGTCGGTCCCTTATGTCCATGTAGTTGGTACATATGATATGGGTTGTTGCTTGTTGGTAATGCATATCACAGTGCATTTCTCGAGATGGATGCTCATCTGCCACTGTGATTCCCATCGCTCGAGTGATGTCAGGTCTTGTTGAAGTGTCATGGCATCATCCTTGGTGGTTCTGATCTTTCTACATACCAGGCAATCGTCTGTAAATAGTCTTGCTACTGAAGACATGGACTTGGGCAGGCCAAGAATACAGGGATTCCAGGACTGTTCCTTGTGGAACTCCAGACATGAAGTCAAGTGGTTGTGATTGATATCCTTCCAGCACTACAGATTGAGTACGATTGTTGGAGAAACTCTGAATCCATTGGAAGGTCTTGCCTCTCAGGCCATAATGGTTCAACTTATGGAGCAGTCTCTGGTGGAGCATTTCGACTATTATCAATAGAAAATAAAAAAATAATAAAAAATATCCAATATAAAGTTAGATGTTAATGTGAATTAAGAGTGAATGATTTAAATAAAGGGTCATTCTGACAAAAGTTATTCTGTATGCAAAACCCAAGATCTTTTGATCCACATGTACATTTAGGTATTCAAATAAGAATTCTTATGAATTTAAAAAAAAAAATTGTTACAGTTGTTCCCCTTATTGGAGAACTACAGGGACAAGCAACAATTAATTGTCATATGCAACCTCTGGCATAATCTTCAACTTGTTGAAAGTGTCAGTATTTGGTAGGAGTAGAAGTATTATTTTGTCTTGTTTCTCACCATAATGAAGCAATGCTCACTTTTATCTTTTTAGTTGTACAACCAACTGGCTACACAGACAAAAGAAACTATCGGTTTGTGAAGAAGAAAGAGATGATTCCAGAATTCATTGTTCCAGATTTAAAGAAATTTGTGGTTTGTAACATACTGTAAAATAATTAATTTGAAGAACTTGTATGTTGAAGGATTCTTTAATCTGGATACATACAAGAGTACTGGCAACTGTTTCACTAAAGATCGTAAGTCGTAGACGTAAGTGTACTCTTTAAGAGTTACGACCGTTTCACTAATAGTTAGGATTTACGACTTACAATAAAAAGTGATCGCAAAGTTAAGAGTGGTAGTAGGTACTCGTAAATCGTAAATCGTAAACCTATGAGCATGTAGCCAAAGATGACCGCGTTGTTTGTAGCTCTTGTTCAGGAATAGGGACATGTTAGAGAAGACACGGCAGATTTTTCGCGATAAACTCAACCCACTTTTATTTACTAGTACCGCACAACAAATAAATAGAACCTGCATCAAATCATTATTTGAACCTAGTTCTTCAATTCATTTATAGATTAAAGCATTTCTTGGTGAATTATTAAACGGGTCTCTTGAAGTTATTGAATGCAAAGTTTATGATAAATAATAACTTTCATAGGCACCAACCATTTTATAACAGAGGGGAGGGAGGCTGGGATTTTCATGCTTGATAGAATTTTTTTTTCATATAATCAGGTAGATCACATTTTTTTTATATATATGAGGCAAAAACAATTTTTCAAAGATTTTTTTACAAAAGATTTACTAGTAAATTCAAGCAGATATTTATCAAAAGACGCCTTGTAGGACTCAAACTTTACAAAAAGAGATGAGAAGTCTACATGCATTAATCAGAACAAGAACATTTATTTACCCTCAATATCATGTGTTGCTTGGAAGCAAATTTTCTAAACTTGATGAGCTTTTCTGTAACTACAAAGAGACTTTTTATGTTCTAGTCACAATTCTTACTTTGTTTTACTTGATAGTGTTCATATACCAGCAGTTTTATGTTATGTTTTAGCTTCAAAATGTTCAAGCATCTTGAATATTTATGTTGCCTCGTGATTTTTCATGAAAATGTATATATGCATGTATAGTTTGTCTTTATGAGCCAATAGAGTTGAATAAACATAATTTCATAATTGCTGCTATAATATTAATCTCAAACATCAAAAATTTTCCTTAATTAAAGTTTTTTTCCCATGCTGTCTTTTAATAGATCTGCACTGCATACATTTCGTTTTTTATTGAATGTATATTTTTGAACACAATTTTTTGGTTGGTGTTTTCAGACTTAAATTTTTTTGACATAGAGCAAACTAAAATATTTTTTTAGACCAGCTTGGACATCAATTTTTTTTTCTTAAATAATAAAATAAATAAAAATCTCAGTTATAAAATGGTTAGTGCCTTATGTGATATCAACCTCTCTATATTTCATTTGAAGGAAAGATGTTTTTGAATGCGAGCATTTGAAGTGAGCAATAAATATTTGATGCACGCAACAATTTTTTATGTTGAGAATTGTATAAATTCATTGAAACAAGTACGTGTTATTGTTTGTTTTAATATGCTTTCTTTTTCGTCCGCGTTTACTTAATAGCAACATATTTTATTAACACGGGATACCTAGTAGGAAAATTTTCAGGAACGATATAGGGTACAAACTGATTCAAAAATAAAGTTAAGCAAAGACGGAATATGAATATATTGTGTCAAATCTATGGTCACACTTTTGAATTTTCTCCTTACATATAGCATGTAATTTATCGAAACAATATTCTATGAAATAAGTTTGGTAACATTTTACGCTTAACAAATACACTTTTTCCTAATAACTTTGATTTATTTATTATTTAAAATTCCATAAAGCAAATATATTTATTTGGATTTTACCGACCTTGAAATCAGAAAACTGCACCTTTCAACTTTTTGAATATATTTCGACATCTTATTATAATCTATGTGTTTCAAGTATATAAAAATACACAATAAATGAAAAAGTTTTTGCAAAACATCGTAAGATTAAAGAAGATATCAACAATAAAAGATTTCCGGTTCGGGACATTTCCGTAAATTTCCGGTTCGGGATACACTTTTTACCGACCACCTATTGTTTCCTCATTTAAACATGCATAAACATAAATTAAGAAGTGGGATGGTGTTTTTTTTTAAAACAAATCCCAGCAAAACTTTCAATATAAATACTAACAGCCAAATATTCCATTTAATATAACAAACTTTTAACAAAGAAATTTGCATAGATATACATAACCAAGGGAAAGAAAACTTGCTAATTATTGAGCAATTTTCTCAAGTATGACCACCCTAAACAAAACCGGATCAAACTGATGTACCAAATCAAATGGAAAATAAAAATTTCATTGTCTTGCTAATTAAATAATTTAAAAATTTTAATTAACCCAATGTGAATTTTAATGTAATCAGTTTCCGAGATATACTACATGTATAAATGATGCGATTTCTTTTTTACCTCCGTTATAGGAGAGGTTACTTGTCGTAAGTCGTAACTCTTAAGTTTAGGACTAGTTTAGTGAAGTGCACGTAAGGAAATCTTAGACTTACGATTTACGATCACTTTAGTGAAACAGTCGCCAGGTCTTTAACCAACAGATTCTATGCCTAGCTAGTAGTCTGTTAGCTACGAGCATTCATTGACCCTGCTATTGTACTGTCCATATTTATGTTGTCATTAAATTTTGTGATAGCATGTGATCTTTTTGTGTGGAAGCGAATCTGTGCAGTTTTTTTATGTTATTATTCCCCCGCGATAGCGGTGAGGGGATATAGTAATAGCGGCCGTCCGTCTGTCTGTCTGTCCATCCGTCACACTTTCTTGTTTACGCGATAACTTGAGTAAACATGGATAGATTTGAATAATTTTTTGCATGTGGCTTGTAATTATCATTATCTTGGATGGGTTCTAACATGGACATATTTGAAACAAGGTTTTTGGGGGGGAATCTTAGTTTTTGGTTGAAAAATCACCAATATTGAGAATTGTGTCTTGTTTACACGATAACTTTAGTAAACATGGATAGATTTGAATAATTTTTTGCATGTGGCTTGTTTGTTTATGTATTGCCATAGGAGATCCAGTTATCAAGGGGGAAAGGAGGGGGGGGGGTCCCATTAACTGATTTAACACAACCACATTTTTGTACATTTCCCAAGCCAGGATTGGATTGCCAACGAGTTCAGTTGAGATGAGAGGTGATTGTTCGTTTTGTTGATATTGGTGGAATTAATTTCTATGACTGTTTAAACTTTCTTGTTAGTATATATATGATTTAGCTTTTTACTATTTTAGCTGTTAAGATTTGTACTATCTATGTCTGTAACAGTATCATCTATTTGGTCATAGTTTTTTTTCCTCTTTAATTATTTCATTGTCCTCAGCTTCCCACTATATTTGTTAAAATTTATTGTGAGATTGATTTGTTTTACAATGTATAAGGAGAAAGAACAAAGTCTGGTTGGTTTAGAATCAGATAATGTGTCAGAGTGGAGTGACATGTCTACCCACGGACGGATTCAGTGAGTTAGCACAAACATATTCCAACTAGTTATCATCATTATTATCTCATTGAATGTAACTTGATCTCGTCGTCATATATCTGAAAAATTGCTCATCATTTGGTGTTAAACAACAATCACTCACTCACTTTATTACAATGTATATTTTTGTTAATGCTCATTGATAATTGTTTACTTAAGTGAAATTTAAAAAAAGGTGTTTTGTTGAAAAATTATATTAGATGATTTTTCAATGGTTATACATGTAGCTGTAAATTTATTCGTGTACCTGTAGTTGAATTTTTATTTTGAAAATTTGTGCAAGGTACATGTTTACATGAATCAAAATTTTGGAAGGATCTGCTCTTGAAAGGCATATCTAGAACTACACAAAGAGGGTTGGGCTATAAAAAGAGGGGTTATTGCAAAAAGGATTTGGAAGGATCTACTCTTGAAGGTCAGAGAGAAGGAGTATTGAAAAAAAGATTTCCTCTCAAGAGATACAAATGTAGACTACCACATGTCCAAGGATAATAATTTTATTTATTTGTTAATGAAAGTAAAATTTCAAAAGAAGAGACTATATAATATTTAACATATAGCTTTGAGGAAAGTATTTTCTATTTTGACAAAATGGATTATATGGAATATCAAATAATTACACCACTCAGATGAGGTGTACTCGATACAACATTATGTGATACAGTTTGTCAGTGACTTGTGACAGGTTGGTGGTTTTTTCTGGGTACTCAGGTTTCCTCCACCAATAAAACTGACTGCCACGATATAACTGAAATATTTTTGAAAGTGTTGTTAAACAACATAATACTAACACTAACCACATAATTACATTGTCTCGTTGCTCTTTTTCAGTTAACGCCATATGTTTCTTATAATGCTCCACCTATTGAACAGAAAGCGATAACACCTGAGGAGCTGTTTGACATACATTATGGCGACAAAATAAGATCAGATTTTAATGAAGGCAAGGTGACGGCAGATGTAGACTTGAAAGACATTGAACAATTAGAATCATTAAAAAGTTAATTATTATATCTACTCTCTCAATATATTTTACATATTTTTATGTTAACAAGGGGGCTGTCGTGGTCGTGATCGTATGGTAGTTGCATTTATTACTACCTATGCAATCGGTGCCTAGCACCACTAATGTTGTGAGTTCAAATCCCGCTCATGGCGATGTGCACTTGATACAACATTATGTGATAAAGTTTGTCGGTGACTTGCAACAGGTCGATGGTTTTCTCTGCTTACTTGTGTTTCCTCCACCAATAAAACTGACAGCCACGATATAACTGAAATATTGTTGAACGTGGCATCATATACCATAACACTCAACACTATGTTAACAAGTCAGTATCGTTTGACCATAACCTTAATCTTTTCACGGTTCATTGACTTTATTTATTTCTGTAATCATTCATCCATTTCATGAGTGTTTCATGTACTACTGTCAGTGTTGGATACCTTAATCTTGATGTGAAGTTTAATAGGCAGGGACAGAGGAGACAGGCTCATGTCTTTTCGTTTGTCTATCTTTCCATCCTGTTTTTGTAAAGCAGTTTTTTTCTGTGATGACTGGAGAAATAATTGTTTATATATATAGATGTAACATAGAATATAGATTCTCCTTCAGTTGCCCGTGGGTTACGATATTTCTCCACTCATGATCAAGAGAGTTAAATTTAAAATTTTAACCACAAGCCGTCGGGCAAGTGGTTAAATTTTTTAATTTATCTCTCGAGAGTGGAGAAATATCGTAACCCACATGGGCAACTGAAGAAGAATTTGTTTCTCCCATTATTTAACACAAACTTTATTTCAAAATCCTTCACAATTACTGATTTGACAACATGCAGGAAAAGGCACGAGACATTTTAATCCTTGAGAGGATTACAGATTTTTCCACCACTGGTTCAGCGGGGTTAAAATGCCGTAATAATGGGAGAAATACAAATACCAGTGTTACTGTGAATATTAGGTGCTATTGGAAAAAAGCATTCATAAATAGTGTATTTATGTAATTATGGGAGCAAGAATGATAAGAAATCAATGATATTGGAAAATAAGCAACTACATGTTAATGGTAACATCTTACTGGCTGTATTACATCTTCCCTTAACTGAGGAATATCTAATGAATTACTCCAAATTCTTCTTCTTCTAATGCAACCATATCTGTGGCAGGACTTTGTTGTCTGAATGTCCAGTGTTTTCATATTTTGTATGTTGCGGAAAGAAAGTTTAAAAACAGTGATGGTCAACATTCCACCGATATCAACAAAACAAACGACTACCTTTCATCTCAAACCATTAAACACAAGATCACAACGTATGGTGTTGGTTGATTGATTTTATTGTGTTTAACGCCACTTTCAGCAATATTTCAGCTATATCATGGCGACCCGTTTTAATGGTGGAAGAAGCCGGAGAGAACCACCAACCATGGGCAAGCAACTGGTAAACATTATTACATGCGGCTGCGAGTCGAGTGCACCCTTTTTTTGTAATTTACAAAGCCGGGCATGAACCCACGCCATATTGGTGATAGGCTTGTAGGAGTTGTTGGGTAATCCAACTACCTAACTCATTGAGCCACCCGGGCCCTCGTATGGTGTTGGAAATCCACTTCCTGCCTTTGGACAAGCCTATAAATATGGTGTATTAGGATATGGCAGAATGTCATATGTGAAAATAAGCTTACTGTTACCTTGACCACAGGGTAAAACAACTAATTTTTTTATAATAAAACTTTGTCAGGGACAGGACATTTTTGTGGTAAGGCCCAGTGCTTCCATATTGTATGTAGTCAAATGTGTATTAAGAGGTCACCTTTGAGGCAAAGAAAAAGTGGTCTTAAAATAGGTAACCTCTTAAAAGTCATAAGAAATTTTCTACGACAGGACAATAAAAAGGTAACATTTTAATGCATAATAAAGGTGACCACATGGGCAGAATTTGACAGTTTTATGGATTAGGACATGATGTAATGTTGTGATGAGAATGACATCTCTGTGACCTTTGACCACAAGGTCAATGAAGTGATTTTTTAACATGCAACTTTGACCGAATCAGAACTCTCTTCATATAGACCCATAACCTTCATAATTTGTATGTACTTGTATTAAAAAAAGGGTAATGTGAGGTAATGATTTCAATTGGTATCCATTGCCATCCTTCGTCCTAAACATTGGGAGAATTTTTTTCTCTCTGAAATTACTGTGCCAAAATTCAACCAAAATTTACCTTAATCATCAGATTTTGATAAGAACATTTAAACAGTGATGGTCAACAATTCCTCCAATATCAACCAAAATATAATTTTTCTAAAATGACCAAAATTGTTACATTTTAAATTAGTGATGTGATGACTCCTCTATAAACAGGAATTTGACCCCCATGGATCACTAGTCATGCTACTAAAGTTAGTACCAGATTGCCGAATACCATATTGTACATATTTTATTGAAAGCAGTAATTGTTCGCGCAATTTTAATTAGAAAAACCATAATCAAATGCATACTGATTGTTGAATAGAAGATGCCGATACTCCTTACTCAAACAATTGAAGAACAATGGAAAAAAAACTACAAATAAGTAAATGTTTTTTTAGAGTTTTACTAAGTGAGAAAGAAAAAAAATGCCGAAAATTGTCGTTAAATAGCAAATTATTTAGAACTGATTGATGATTTCGGTAATCTAAAAATGTACTAGTTCTATACCCACAATATCCAAGCTAGGTGATTATGGTAGATTTTAATAAATGATCGGCAATTAATTAACTCTAAAAAAAATTGGGGCATATTTACAAAACAAAAAATGTGTATTCTCTCATGTTTATGCTAGTTATTATTCACAGAGCATATGTTTTGAAATTTTTTCTTGGCATCATTCATCTTGACAGAAAGTCATGGTTGTCTGCAGGACTAATCCACCGTATATCCTTTTGAGCTCGAATGCTATAATCTAAACTCCCTGGTATGTCGGACCATTTCAAAAGAAATATTTATTTAATTATTTACAATTTTCCTTCATAAATTCGAAGCATTATTCTACTTGCAATAACAATATTTTTCATATGTCGGCAATTTGGGAATCGGCTAATTGGACTCGGCAATTTGGGATTCGGCAATTTGGGATGCTACCTATAGGATAGCTTTCAGTTGCTTTGCTTGTGCTATACAGACCCAAACTTGCACAGATTTGATTGGAGGCACCTTAATATGGAGATTCAATTTTGTACCAATGAATTTATCAAGATATGTTGCTGGGTCAGAGTCCTAGGCCCAAATGTTACAATAGGACAATAGTTCATGTGATCTTTTTTCATCTTGTGCTCATCGAAAATCCCATCACCTCCGTATCCATGAATAGAATTTATGTACACTAAAACTCTGGCTTATTCACACGGGATATAAAAGTTTATCAAATCAAGTTAAAACAATCCACAACGATTGTCCCGACATTACGTATAAAATATGCATGTTGCATGTATTGGAAAAATTTAAGAAGACGCATCACTGTTTAAAATCTAAAAGTCTCTGTTCGTATGGTTAAAATCTAAAATCTATTTGTTACGGTTTGGTTCGAGGTTTAAAAAGTAATTTTCACATCTTAAAATCTAAAACGAATCGTATTTACAATTTAAGATCTAAAACGTCATCTTTCAAAGTCTAAAATTTAAAACAATCATCACAGTTTATTGTAATGGATTCTTGGCTAATCCCCGGACGGCTCTCCCCTCCCCCTTTTCGCAATGTTAGATCCGTTTCTTCATTGGCAACGGTGTCGTCGGTTTTCATTGATTGTTTTTATTTACATTTCAGTCTTATTTTCCTATTTTTGTTATTGTTTGTTCCGATGTTCCATATCGGTAGATATATATAACATAGACACATTAAATATACAATGGTGATTGCAATCGATTTGAATGGTAATTGGAAGATCAAAGTTTACGTGATTGGTGACGATCGGGAATCAGAGATTACCTTCAATAATGAAAGCCAAACATGATATAAAGGGTTTAGGGTTATAGTGTTTAACGTCACTTTCAACAATATTTCAGTTATATCATGGTGGTCAGTTTGATTGGTGGAGATAACCACCGACCTGCCACAAGTCACTGGCAAACTTTGTCTCATAATTTTGTATCAAGTACATCTCGTCAATGAGCAGGATTCGAAACATGACATAAAATGTACCCATAAACCTCATCAACGCACAGAGTTCATCCATACTTTTTTGTGGAGTTTGTGGTGCTCAATTATTAGTTTTCTGTGTACAGTTTTGTAGACCACTGTTTGTCTTTTTCTTTTGGTCATTGTATTTTCAGTTCTTCTACGATTTACGGCGTCTGATTATTCATTTGGCATCTTGAAACATCTCATGTGGTTATGTCATTCAAGATCCACGTTGTATACGTTACATCTTCGTATTTGGAGAAAAAAGTTTGAAGATACGAAAGTGGTAATCAGAAGCCATAAATCGAAAAAAGGACAGAGTATACAATGGCCAAACGAAAAACGGACATAAAGGACAAACATAGATCTGTAAAATACTACACAGAAAATTAAAGACTGAGCAACACGAACCCCACTAAAAACCGGGGATGAACTCGCGTTCCGGGAGGATCTTCAGTTCCTGCTCCACTAGTATGTGAATGGCTATGTCATAGCCGAACAATGTTTGTTCTAGGTGCTGTTCAGAAATTCACGATCGGTGTCAATTTGGACAGAGTAGCTTATGGTATATGTAATTAGTTTTTCGAAAACTTATTTATTTGAAAAACTGTACACAAATGGTCTTTAAATGGATATTCTACGTTGAATGAAAACCGTGATATATTAATAAGAGTTTGAAAATACCACAGGGGTTATCAGAATCCGTATATCGAAGAAGAACAGACAACACAATGGCCAAAAGATACCACAGGGGTAATCAGAATCTGTATATCGAAGAAGAACAGACAACACAATGGCCTAAAGATACCACAGGGGTAATCAGAATCTGTATATCGAAGAAGAACAGACAACACAATGGCCAAAAGATACTAAAGGGGTAATCAGAATCTGTATATCGAAGAAGAACAGACAACACAATGGCCAAAAGATACTAAAGGGGTAATCAGAATCAGTATATGGAATAAGAACAGACAACACAATGGCCAAAAGATACTAAAGGGGTAATCAGAATCTGTATATCGAAGAAGAACAGACAACACAATGACTAAAAGATACTAAAGGGGTAATCAGAATCTGTATATCGAAGAAGAACAGACAACACAATGGCCAAAAGATACTAAAGGGGTAATCAGAATCAGTATATGGAATAAGAACAGACAACACAATGGCCAAAAGATACTAAAGGGGTAATCAGAATCTGTATATCGAAGAAGAACAGACAACACAATGGCCAAAAGATACTAAAGGGGTAATCAGAATCAGTATATGGAATAAGAACAGACAACACAATGGCCAAAAGATACTAAAGGGGTAATCAGAATCTGTATATCGAAGAAGAACAGACAACACAATGACCAAAAGATACTAAAGGGGTAATCAGAATCTGTATATCGAAGAAGAACAGACAACACAATGGCCAAAAGATACTAAAGGGGTAATCAGAATCAGTATATGGAATAAGAACAGACAACACAATGGCCAAAAGATACTAAAGGGGTAATCAGAATCTGTATATCGAAGAAGAACAGACAACACAATGACTAAAAGATACTAAAGGGGTAATCAGAATCTGTATATCGAAGAAGAACAGACAACACAATGGCCAAAAGATACTAAAGGGGTAATCAGAATCAGTATATGGAATAAGAACAGACAACACAATGGCCAAAAGATACTAAAGGGGTAATCAGAATCTGTATATGGAATAAGAACAGACAACACAATGGCCAAAAGATACCACAGGGGTAATCAGAATCTGTATATCGAAGAAGAACAGACAACACAATAGCCAAAAGATACCACAGGGGTAATCAGAATCTGTATATCGAAGAAGAACAGACAACACAATGGCCGAAAGATACCACAGGGGTAATCAGACTCAGTATATGGAATAAGAACAGACAACACAATGGCCAAAAGATACCACAGGGGTAATCAGAATCTGTATATCGAAGAAGAACAGACAACACAATGGCAAAAAGATACCACAGGGGTAATCAGACTCAGTATATGGAATAAGAACAGACAACACAATGGCCAAAAGATACCACAGGGGTAATCAGAATCTGTATATCGAAGAAGAACAGACAACACAATGGCCAAAAGATACCACAGGGGTAATCAGACTCAGTATATGGAATAAGAACAGACAACACAATGGCCAAAAGATACCACAGGGGTAATCAGAATCTGTATATCGAAGAAGAACAGACAACACAATGGCCAAAAGGGATAAACAACGATCTACAAAACACACATAAAACTAAAGATCGAGTAACACGAACTCCACTAAAAACCGGGGGTGAACCCAGTGCTCCGGAAGGGTAAACAGTTCCTGCGCCACTAGTATTAATGACCTCCAATATTTAATATGGGTATCATGTGATCATGTCACTCGGGCATAGGTGGCCTTAGTCGAATGTGGTTATCCTGTTAAGGCCCTTTGAGTTTCTTGCTGCCAAAAACTTTTAAATTATTTGACTTTCAGATATTTCGCCTTTGAACGTACTAGTCTAGTGAAGGTTTTCCAGAAACGGGTCGACTGCACTAAATTTGTCATTTACGTTTTTATCTATAGATATAATACATGCATTGTTTCCAGTACATCGGGCTATTTTAAGACAGATGAGCGATACATCACAGACTCTTGAGAATCCACACTTAAGATTAGAATGTGTAACAAAAAATAACAGTGATAAACTTACGTGACGAGAGTATTGTCGATTCAATTGATGAAATTTTAAACGATAAGATATCCAGCTGAATAAAGAGGCATCCATGGGCGAAATAATAAAACCTGTACTTTTCTCCTTTATTTTATTTTAGTTTTGCCTTTTTTCTTTGTGGAATCAAACTTATGCTTAATTTTCATTGTAGATGTTTTAGTGTCGCACTGTATTTTTCAATGCATGTTTTATTATATAGTATGAAATGGACACGGATATAAGATCTATTACATCCCTCATGGTCCAAAACTGATGTTTGAAGTAGAAACAATAGGTTCTGTTGATATATATAGTGTGCGTCATTCGTTATTTTGAAACCTATGGAAAGTTCCACGGGACTTGTATGAACACTTATTTATATATGCCAGAACACCATTGCATTTTAATTGGTGCCCAGATCGTTACATTATATTTGTATAAATCTGTTTAAACGGTGAATAGTCAAAGGTATGTATACTCTATATTTTACAGTTTCTTGTAATTGGGAGCTCAGGCAAATATTCACTAGTTTCGCAATGCAAACATTTTTTATATAATTTCTTGAAATAATAATAATAATGAAAAAAGACTTAAAAAACGACGAAAATCCAATACTTTTGTCTAACCCGATGGAATATTTACTTTTAGCACAGGAAACGTGTTGACCTTTCAGTTACATAGTCGAGCTATAGCAACAAGACAAAATTGCAATTTACATCTACCTCATATACAATACAAAAAAGGGGAGGCATGCTATGAATCAACTTGGGTTTAGCCAATACTTTCACGAGCATTTTCCATTATCGTCTATTTGACCTCTATAAAACTGGAAAAGAAAACTATTAAATGAAAACGAGATTGATAGTTGCCATTTTTATCTGAATATTGTATGGTTGTCACTTGCTTATAGATGTTTGTATAATATACTTTATTTCCTGTGACTGTATGATGAATTCTTCGTCATCCTATACAATATATTAAAATTGCTGAGTTAGATTGCTGTCAAATGTTCCAAATTGTGTACTTTATAAGAAGTCTAAAGCATTTTCAGATTTGTGTTCTTTATTTCAACTGAATTTTAACTTTACACTGATTCTAGCAAAAACTTCTCTGAAACTGATATCATCAAAATGATCCCCAGAATTTGATTGACAACATTTGTTCTGTTTAGTGTTAACTGAATTGTTCAATGTCAAAGCATAAATGATAAATCGCAGGAGGAAAAAAGAAAGAGGACTAAAATCTCTGCCTTGAAAGTGATTAATATTGAGCATTATTTACTCTTTGATGTAGAGACTATGGTACAGAACACAATATACATATTTGTACGTCATACCATATTAGACATCGTTACAATTGACGTATGTATGTTACATACACGTCAAATAGTTCCACAGAAACTAAAACTTAATGCAGGTACAAGAACGTAGATATCAATTTTCAATATATTTTCTAACCGCTAACGAATGTCATTACTATCATATGACTATATACATTCCATAAGAAATATACACACACAAGTTAGTTTACATTATAGGATTATGTAGATAAAGATTTCGACAGATTATTTCACTATTGCCTTGAACTGTTAAATAATAACTGTCAAATGCTGTTTATTTTATGATTACTAAATTACAATACCCCCGAAAATATACACTGCAATGTTAATTGATATTTTAGAAACGTTACCTTCTTTCGTTACCTGTAAATGAGCCCATTTGTTGTTCTAGATTTATAAATGATGGCCGAGAACAAAGATGTTAATAGGAATACAACTCTATATATGAACGCTGGTGGGTTGGTAAACGGAAAATCATTTGTGAAAATGAGAAAAATCAAGAAGCAAGTTTTACTAGAACAAAATTTCGACAGAGCAGAATTTAAATCGCTGAATATTATAGGTTATCCAAGAACAGCAATAAATAAATCCATGGAAAGAGGGCTTGGGACACCATTAAGCAATATACATATAATAAATACGAAAGTAACAGATACTGAACCAAAGGAGATTGATCAGTTTGGTGTGAACGGTAAGCATGGTAAACTTGATGCTATTCTTCTTGAAGACAATAACAATTTACCAGAGGATAAGAACTCAGAAGGAATGGTTGAACGTAGAAACATTTGTTGTGAAGATCTACCAAATATGTATCCGACTTACACGGTCATAATAAATGAAATACAGGACAGATCGAATGTTGAAAACAATCCAGAGAACACAGATCACAACAACGTCAAAGAAGAAAAAGAAAGTCGCGTTCGGAAAATATCAGCGATGCCGTTGAAGGATTTAGGAAGGATAGGGAGACGGGATTCTGTTGTTGCTATGTCTACCAGAAAAATATCTTCATCTCCTTCTATTTCAAAGTCAAAAATAAGGAAAACAAGTTTTGTGGCACCTCGTACCAGTGTTAGAAGAAAAAGTTCAAATGTACGTGAAACGAAAGTACCATGTCGTAGAACAAACCAAAGGGATTCTGAAGAAACATTTCACCAAGAAACTAGAAATTTTGAAGTAGACATAACGTTGAAGCAATGTGGCGACAAATCAACAGTAACAGTGAATATAGACTCGATTGTCAGCAGTCTTGGTGTGTTGTATCCGTCATCAGTCATAGAAGTAACTAATCCTCTAGACCAGTGTATATTTACTTGCAACACCAATGGTAGGTCTTAGTTTATTCTTTTAATATAATTTTTGGAATACAAATGTACTAGTAACCTTATATATTACATCACCAGTAATAACGTTCTTGGTCTTTAAAGTAGCTACATTTTGTATAACTAGTGTTAAGCTCGACTTTCAACTCCATATTTGTTATAGCGTGACGTGCACGATATTGTCAATGAAGCAAACAGGAACCACTCGTAAAATCCTTCAACCTTGATGGTTAGGGGGTTGAATTTTGTTTGCCTTGTCTACCAGAAAACAGTGTTTATCTCCTTATATGTGTAGTCACTAACTTTTTCGTGTAAAACCATTACTATTTTTGCGTGGATCGCATGCATACACCTAAATGGTACTTGCTTAACTTCTTGTGATCACGGTTTCAGCTAAAATGTAACTAAAAATAAACCAGCATCTAGGTAAATAGTTGGCGTTGAGAAGGGCCTGTGGTTAGTGATTGATTGCCACAGATAAAAGGTGGCACTGTGGTGGGTATATGTGTTATGACTGATTGCAACAGGTAATCGGATAGTACCGGGATGGGCATACTGGTGGTGACATTGATTGACACAGCTAAAAGGTGACACTGTGAACAGAATGATACAGTCCCTAACAAGTTTATTCCCATTCTACGTTCAAAATGAGCATGGGGTGATAAAGCAATGGTGGAGTTTTCAAGCCCACACATGTATGAAAAAGTACCCATAAATGGCCAAAATGTAAAATGTTAGTTAAATACTTTCTTCCATAGACTAATTCTTCTCATATATCAATACGATATTCATATGCGCAAAGTCATACAACGTTTGATTTGGGGGATCTTGGACCACCCGTCATTGGAATGGAAGCCCAAATCTATAAAGATAATGAAATTATCAACGTAATGAAAATCAATGTTGTTATACATATTTATCGAAATGTTGTAGAAGGGAATTGCATTGATTAAAAACACATTAGGTAAACCTGTGATAAGCAAACGAACAACAGAAAATCTAATATCTATTTTTAAACCAGAACTGTGATACATTATTTTAGAAGGTTCTGGTTAACATGACGGGTGGCACTAGTAGGGGGGGGGGTATGTTTATCCCCCCGGGAACACATGGGGGGCATGTTTATCCCTCCGGGAACACATGGGGGGCATGTTTATCCCTCCGGGAACACATGGGGGCATGTTTATCCCCCGGGAACACATGGGGGGCATGTTTATCCCTCCGGGAACACATGGGGGGTATGTTTATCCCTCCGGGAACACATGGGGGGCATGTTTATCCCCCCGGGAACACATGGGGGGCATGTTTATCCCTCCGGGAACACATGGGGGTATGTTTATCCCTCCGGGAACACATGGGGGGTATGTTTATCCCCCGGGAACACATGGGGGGTATGTTTATCCCTCCGGGAACACATGGGGGGTATGTTTATCCCCCGGGAACACATGGGGGTATGTTTATCCCCCCGGGAACACATGGGGGGTATGTTTATCCCCTCGGGAACACATGGGGGTATGTTTATCCCCCCGGGAACACATGGGGGTATGTTTATCCCCACGGGAACACATGGGGGGTATGTCTATCCCCCCGGGAACACATGGGGGGTATGTTTATCCCCCCGGGAACACATGGGGGGGTATGTTTATCCCCCGGGAACACATGACTTCAAGTTTTAGTGGAGTTTTCGTTGGCTGCTCAATCTCTCATTTTCTGTGACGACATTTCCCGAACATTGTAAGTCGTTTGTCCGTTTTATTGCAATATTCCTGAGTCGAGAAGCAATTTGTTACCATGTATCTATTGTGTCAAATTATCAATGGATTTGAATAGTCTATGCAAAAACCGAGCCCTTGTTTTGAAGGATTTTACATGATAGGTTTGGTATAACAGATAGACTGAAGTAGCAATAATGAAAATCTTTCTGCAAAACGACAAATCTGGGTACACTTCTTGACACTTGACGTGTATCTTACTGATAAACTTTAGTTACAAGGCCTTTAATATTTAATATCTATTACACACAACAGAGGTGTTCAGCTATCAAGAAGGAAAGTAATATTTGGTTTTCATTTGTAAAGTGGTTACCATTTGCAACTTTAATAATACTTCCCTTATCTTAATGTCCATTCCACACAAAGAAAACACATGCAATAATCATGTTTGTATTTTGAGGATTGAGGGCTAATGTACTGCATTACATTTATTACTGATTGGAACCGTATCGGTGGTATAATGGTTAGCGTGCTCGCCTCGAGTGCGCTAGATCGTAGGTTCGAGCCCCGGATAATGAAATTAAAATTTGTTGCTTCTCTGCTTTACACGCATTTTATGGAGGAAGATCAAAGACTGGTTGGCTTGGAATCAGCATAATGTGTTCGAGTGAAGAGACATGGCTAACAACTGACAGTTATTTCAATGAACTAGTACTATAAAGATAAAATTAAACGAGTTGGTCTAATACAAAGTGAATAATACCATAATATCATTGAATTTAACTTGTTCTCGAAATGTGGCTTTTAAAAATGATTACTAACTCACTCACTTTATTACTAATTGGACTTGTGTAAAGCAGAATTTCTCCTATTTGATAATAATTACACCTCTTAATTTTATGATAAAGAACAATCTAAACTATTTAAATGTCTATATAATCATTATTTTACACTTTGGATTCCATAGCTTTCACTGTTTACAAGAAGCAAGCTATATGATATATTCCTCATAATGTCCTCTGCTACTGAGAAAGTAGATGTAGTGTTGGTGACTTCTGGTTGGTTAAAGGGTTTTTCATTGAACTCTATTTTTCCCTATCAATAAAACTAACGGCTACGATATAACTGATATATTGGTGAACATGCTATCATAATCATCATGGCTTTCCAATCGAAAAACTAAGAAAAAGAGATATAAACTGTTCATTTGAACACTCATGTAGCAATTTCTTTTCCTTCTAATGTTGCATTATGTCCCACGATAATGGTCAGATTGGAAATTATCCGATCGACACGCATCCACACAAACATTATCAAGGATCATACAAAGATACTCTTTTTCCAGAATCCTTTAAGAGAACAAGATGCGAATGTGAGTAATTTATTACACGCCAGACGTGCTGTTGACGGCAAATACAATAGCTGACGTGACCTTTGAACCAGATAAGCACAAATGGACGAAATAGTCATTGTTGTTTTGTTGAGATGATGTTGAACAATACGTAATGAAATTCACAGTTCGTAAATAATGCAATTAATAAAAATTAAGGCTCCCATCCCGTAGCCATCGGTGACCTTAATCGATTGTTGCTATCCTGTTTAGGACCTTAGATTTTCTTGCTCCCAAAGACATTTAAATTATTTGACTTTCCAGTCTTTTGACTTAGAGCATGCGTTTCCGATGAAGGTTATAGAGCATGCGTTCCCGATGAAGGTTATATAGCATGCGTTCCCGATGAAGGTTATAGAGCATGCGTTCCCGATGAAGGTTATAGAGCATGCGTTCCCGATAAACGTTATTCCAGAGACGCGTCATGCGCACTAAGTTAGATATCTACGATTTTATCACAAGAGTACAATATGGAAATTATTGTTCAATCGTATTTATTTTTAAGCATTGCGCTTTAAATAAACGGGCCTTGTTATTCTTTATGATATAAAGCTGTCCTATGATTATTCATTTTATTTCATTTATTAAGAGTTTATTGAACTTCAAGTTTGCTATCGACCGCGATCGGACATTTAAAACCAATCGCACACTTCCGGATTCAATAAAAAAATCTCATTTATCATACATTGTATTTAAGCGATGCAAATAATTTGACCAGTTTGTATTTACAAGTATTAAGATAAGCCAAAGAAAGTTTCAAATATAGGCCTAATCGTAAAAATATAACTCTTTGATCAAACGAAACCTTTATTTGTCAAAAAGATCATAAAAGGAACAACGCCCACATTACTGAAATCATTATCTAAAGATATATTTGTTATAATTATAAATATAACATTATCTTTTAATACTAAGACCAAGTATTATACATTGTTGTACATTGAGTGTTAATAGCAAATTACAATGACGAAAACACTCATGTAAACAAGAAATAACAAGCAGAAACATACAACGGACATACAGTATACTTTGAAAAGATAATATTGTATTGCTATGTGAGCGAAACTTGTTCTGAATGTTTATTTGTCAATGGCGATGAAAATGACCCATTTAAAGAAATAATGAAATCGAATGGCAAGATTTCATGACACTGGAAATATGTCTGATACTAGTTAAGACAGACACATATTAATTGGCCCACTGACCGTTAGTGTTGACTACAAAGTGCATGAACTTAAAATTCACCTTTTTGTACTCTTGTGTTGACAATTTCATACTTATAAACACAGTATCATTTCATTAAGTGGTCACCATAGAAACTGAAGCTCATATCGTTCAGCTTGCATCAATACTGTCTGTCAGGTTAATTGTAGTATTGCACTGTACTGTATAGAATAATCAGAGCTTTCAAATCGGGTTTAACTGCATTTCAATCCATTTGAGAAGCATCAATTGGTTAAAATACATCCCTTTTTTGTATTTGAGCCGAAGTGGTAAATATAACTCTTTGGTCTGCATTGATGAATAATGATGTAAATTTTCAGATAATATTATTTAGAATGGCAATTGATAATGAATAAAAAACACACAAAAACAAAGGAAAAACAAAATTCGAAGAAGAATGTTTCTTGTATAGCAAGAAATTAAAAATCTAAGCTTATTTTATTTCAAGAACAATTATCAATAAATGTGACAAATATAATTATCTGCATTTACACAATAGGCTACGGGAAAAAACGTAGCTGCATATGAAGTATTTAACATGAGAATTTATCGCACAATAGCTACTTATTGCATCTCCGCCCGCCAAGGGTTACGAGCCGTCACCCTCCTCTTCATCTTTGGCAGCGTTGACCGAATTTTCGCTGTGACGGTTTTAAATGAATGCAACCAGCGATAACTCCAACTACAAAATGTAATCAGAATGCGTGTTACAAAAACACATGTTTTATAGGAGAAATATAAACATAAAATGGACATGTGTAGGGTGTGCCATAAAGACTTCCAAGAAAGTAATGACTAAATCATGGGGACATATTTATTGTTTTGTGCTGATTACTGGAGAATGATTAAAGTATAACTATATTAATTGACAAATTCCAGACGGCAATACGCGGGAATAACGAAATCAAATTACAGCCAACTGCCATGTGTGAAGAGGGGTGGCGGGAGTCGCAGCGTAAGCCAAGAGGGGTGGTGGGAGTCGCAGCGTAAGCCTTAGCTAGAGAAGATGTACTTATATTGTGGCCAATTCAAGGGAAAATTATGGAAAGAAGGTTGAAGTCAAATGAAGTTTAAAAAATGATTTTAATATGCATATAACATTTCTAGTTTCATTTTTTTCTGAGAAATAAAACAAACAGTTTTCCTTTTATTAGTATACTTGTGAATTTCTACAAAGTAATAACATTTCAGGTTTTATGAGTATTAAAAGAAGCGACGAGTGGTAGACCTATTTCTAAAGCTCGTACAAAAAGATTTGATATTTTCCAACAATATACATAATCGTCAAAATTTCCCTAAATGAAATTAGATTAGGTACGACATGAAATCCGAATGCCATGAACCTACAATTATATAACAATACACGAAACGATGTTACCATACATGCTATTTTCCTAAAAAAATGTGGATAATTTTGATCTTATGACGGGCGCCCGTTTAAATTTCTTAAGAATGTTCGCTAAAACATGAAACACGTATAATGAGATCATGTTACAACAAGACAGTAAATTAATTCATATTCATATTTACAGCTTATGATGTCATTTCATTCAAACTTTAACACTTTAACAATGTTAAAGTTTATTAGATACTGCTGTTTCTAAGCACACAATAACTTAGTAGCGACACTAAATATAGAATGATGACTTTCAGGTCAAACAATATTAAGCTTAATATCAAATAAAATGTTACTATACTATACTAAAATACTAAAAATCTTGTCACGCCCATATCATATTAATCAGACCGACACAGAGAGCTGGTCTCTCTTAGATATTTAGAATTAGGTAAGACTTTTAATTAAATTTCATATATCAAAATGAACAAACCAGATTAAGAAGAAAAAAAGTTTTCCAAAAAAATCAATCCCTATAAGCTAAAGTTTCCATTTATGAAATAAAATTACTATTTAAAACACGAAAATCAGTTAACAATTTGATTGATTCAGGTGTTAGTTTATGAATTTTGACACGTATATTCTTTGACAGTTATTGGAACTAATTTAAGATCAGTTCATATTGTTTAGACAATTTGTGTACGATATGGAGATTTTCATAACTTTTATCATGCGTTTTACTGAAGCGTTTTGAAGTATAGATTTGATATTACATTAACAAAGTTAATGTAAATGAATTTATAAAATAATCTTCACCCATTGTAGATATACTTAGCAAAGCTATCATAGTGAAGACCCACAAATCTCCGACAAACTCTGTAATAGCTGTATGCGAATACATCTCCAACGGACGGGAAAATGAAGTGATGATAAAAACTAATTACAAAAGTATATGTAATGGCGACGAGGATGTCTCCAAAATAAATGTACATTATATCTTAATGTTAAATATGGTCGACATGTACTAAATTGCCACTATGAATTGTAACATTTAAATTCAAAATATTTTGCATATTGAATCTCGAAGTTAATCGTTTATTAATGCCATTTTACGGTCTTTTTAATTTATCAACATTTGATCACGCATTCAGATTTACATTGCAATTGTAAGACACAGTCGAAATTCATTTGTCAATGCTGCACTTTTGAAACTACGAAATGTTAAATCCTCAATATAAAAATATCAATACAATCTGATGCATTTTCTAATGAAAAGGACATTTATCATGTAATTGACACAGTGTTATTGTTTCCGTCATGACGTCCACTAATGTTTATCAACAAAGAAGTATGATATCCCTGTTTGTTTAAATCAAATCTTGAGAGTATTCAAGATTAAACATAAGAACACTTCAATTCTATATCGATATTTTGTATCCTTTATAGATAAAAGAACAATAATTAATTTTGTATGTAGACTGAAGATCAAAGAAGACAAAATCAAATCAAAAGTAAAGGTCATCGATAGGGTTAAAGAGATCTCAAGTAAAAACTTAAAAAAAACTTTTGATTTAATCTTATAAAAACCCTCAATACATTTTACAAAAGGAAACTTGATGATAGTATTAAATAAAATGCAAAACGTGCAATATATAAAGTAGATGTTTGTATCTCTAGACACAATTCTGTCTGTTTATATGACAATATGTTTGGTACGAACGAAATTATATGTCACGGAATTTATCGTTTTTTCTTCACACTATGACAACAAATTACTTTTAATTGAAATTTTATTTATACAGTCCACTTGATATATGGAAAAATTATTAAGTCGCATGAATAAATTTCATTCAAATGCTGTGAAAACAATTATTCATATTTTAGCTAAAAGCAAAGGAAACAGTAGTACAGTGAACATGCCTCCAAGAAGTAAGTACGAATACTATGATATAAGATCCCCCTTATTGTACTATTCGTGATATCTCAGAGAAAGAATAGGATGCAATAATCACAACATAAACAAATTGTTGTAAAATAACATCAAATAGGGTTGTCACAATGAAGTCATGGCAGTATCAAAGTCATCTTGTTACCTATGTAATCGGCGCCTAACGCTACACACTCTTATATACTACAGTATATCAGCGAAGTTCAGTGGTTACATCGGTGTAGTGCGCATTCACGAGCAATACAAATGGAAAGCCACGATATATACTAGTACATACCATAACTGCAATATTGTTGAAAATCATGTGACATTGTTAATCCTCTTTCTTTCACAACGAGTCATATTTCAAAGCCCTCTTTGCTGTCTGAAGTTTTTATAACAGTAGTTTTTGCATGGCCCATTAATGTAACCCGGCTCAAGAAAAGACAAAGCAAACAATGTACGCGGATTTGTAATTCTAAAGAAAGTCAAGATGAATGTGAAATTATTGCCCCCCCACATTTCAGTATTTTACATGCTCTCAGATATTGGAGTGGTATTTTACAATTTTAAAAGAAAAAGTAAATAGACTAAATCATTGTACAGACTTGCAATTGCATTTACATACGGTATTAGAATAAACATGAATATTACTGAGAGTTTGATTATATTTAAACAACATATTATAGATACTTTTTCATATCTATAAAACATCATTTCCCCCCAAAACACATATCCTCAAGATATATCTCTACTGTAAATGTAGCTGACTGTTCAAATTAATTATACTTTCATGGTAACAAAAATGTATCCTCAATTTACTATTTGAAAAAGATCATATTCTACTGGATTATTGCCTTTCGTACGTCATGTACATTTTTTATTTGACCACACACAAGTTAAATATAGCAACTATTTATTACAGATGAATCTTCGATAACCATCAACCAAGAAAAGTCATCAATAACAGAAATTATAAAAGAAATGAAACAGACGCCAAACAATGTATCATCCCAGATACGTTTTTGTAGGAAGATGGCCATATTCGCAAATGACGGTATGTTTTATGATACCAAGTGACGGTATGTTTTATTATTCCAAATGACGGTATGCTTAATCATACCAAATGACGGTATGTTTTATAATACCAAGTGACGGTATGTTTTATTATTCCAAATGACGGTATGCTTAATTATACCAAATGACGGTATGTTTTATGATACCAAATGACAGTATGTTTTATTATTCCAAATGACGGTATGCTTAATTATACCAAATGATGGTATGTTTTATAATACCAAGTGACGGTATGTTTATTATACCAAATGACGGTATGTTTTATGATATCAAATGATGGTATGTTTCATAATAAAAAATGACGGCATACTTTATCATACCAAATGATGGTATGTTGTATAATACCAACATGACGGTATGTTTTATTATAATAAATGACGGTATGTTTTATGATACAAATGACGGTATGTTTTATGATTCCAAATAACTGTATGTTTCATGATACCAAATGACAGTATGTTTTATGATACCAAATGACAGTATGTTTTATTATTCCAAATGACGGTATGCTTAATTATACCAAATGACGGTATGTTTTATGATACCAAATGACAGTATGTTTTATTATTCCAAATGACGGTATGCTTAATTATACCCAATGACGGTATGTTTTATAATACCAAGTGATGGTATGTTTATTATACCAAATGACAGTATGTTTTATGATATCAAATGATGGTATGTTTCATAATAAAAAATGACGGTATGCTTTATCATACCAAATGATGGTATGTTGTATAATACCAAAATGACGGTATGTTTTATTATAATAAATGACGGTATGTTTTATGATACAAATGACGGTATGTTTTATGATTCCAAATAACGGTATGTTTCATGATACCAAATGACAGTAAGTTTTATGATACCAAATGACAGTATGTTTTATTATTCCAAATGACGGTATGCTTAATTATACCCAATGACGGTATGTTTTATAATACCAAGTGATGGTATGTTTATTATACCAAATGACGGTATGTTTTATGATATCAAATGATGGTATGTTTCATAATAAAAAATGACGGTATGCTTTATCATACCTAATGATGGTATATTGTATAATACCAAAATGACGGTATGCTTTATTATAATAAATGACGGTATGTTTTATGATACAAATGACGGTATGTTTTATGATTCCAAATAACGGTATGTTGTATGATACCAAAATGATGGTATGTTTCATAATAAAAAATGACGGTATGCTTTATCATAACAAATGACGGTATGTTGTATAATACCAAAATGACGTTATGTTTTATTATAATAAATGACGGTATGCTTTATCATAGCAAATGACGGTATGTTGTATAATACCAAAATGACGGTATGTTTTATTATAATAAATGACGGTATGTTTTATGATACAAATGACGGTATATTTTATGATTCCAAATAACGGTATGTTTCATGATACCAAATGACGGTATGTTTTATGATACCAAGTGACGGTATGTTTTATTATACTACATGACGTTATGATTTATGATACCAAAATGACGGTATGTTTTATTACAATACACAAGAAATGAAGTAAATCATTACTCAGATTGTAACAATACATTTATTATTATCACATTAAACACCAAATTGTATTGTGACAACGCATGATGGTAGGCGAATTCATAGTAATGAATATAACATACACATTGAAGAATGAAGTGTTATTGTTTTGGAATCGTGACCTAGCAATACAACGAATGATTACTTTACCTTTGTTGAATTGTTTTGTTTTACAGTTGGAAGATAATTCTGTTATATGACAATCTGAATAGAGGATGTCATTGTATTTTACATACTGATACCTTAAATACTGATGATTTGACCATTCCATATAATTGCATATTCATTTAGATACATATACTACAAGAGCCATTTAAAGCATTTTTACTTGGGGAGAGTACATTTGTACAAAAACAAAATAAATTTTATCCAAGTGAAAAAATATTAATTTGCTATTTAGATCAAGATTTCCACGACAACCTTTGATGAAATTTAAAAAAAATAAATGTTGCAACGCCTTGTGCATATACAATATTTATAAAGGATAAAGACGGATAATATGTTTATCTCCTTATTATATTATTTGGCAAAAAATAACAATATCTTGTAGTGATGTTTAAATTTCATGGTCAAGTATCAAAATTATGGATTAAGATAACCTAGATAATGATGTGTTTTTGTACTAAGAAAATTATGACTAATATGTATGTTATAAGAAATCTTACTTTTTGCAGACTCTCTTCATGTTTTGCTGGCAAAACAAGAGGGAATATCTCACATCATCAAGTCCATGACAAACTTCAAAGAAAATCATGATCTCATCAGATCAGCTTGCCAAACATTACTTAGAATGACAGCAGTGTCTGGTAAGATATGTGACTTAAAATGACAGCAGTGTCTGGTAAGATATGCTACTTAAAATTACAGCAGTGTTTGGTAAGATATGTCACTTAAAATGACAGCAGTGTTTGGTAAGATATGTTGCTTAAAATGACAGCAGTGTCTGGTAAGATATGTTACTTAAAATGACAGCAGTGTCTGGTAAGATATGTTACTTAAAATGACAACAGTGTCTGGTAAGATATGTTACTTAAAATGACAGCAGTGTCTGGTAAGATATGTTACCTAAAATGACAGCAGTGCCTGGTAAGATATGTTACTTAAAATGACAGCAGTGTCTGGTAAGATATGTTACTTAAAATGACAGCAGTGTCTGGTAAGATATGTTACTTAAAATGACAGCAGTGCCTGATAAGATATGTTACTTAAAATGACAGCAGTGTCTGGTAAGATATGCTACTTAAAATGACAGCAGTGTTTGGTAAGATATGCTACTTAAAATGACAGCAGTGTCTGGTAAGATATGTTACTTAAAATGACAGCAGTGTCTGGTAAGATATGTTACTTAAAATGACAGGAGTGTCTGGTAAGATATGCTACATAAAATGACAGCAGTGTTTGGTAAGATATGCTACTTAAAATGACAGCAGTGTTTGGTAAGATATGTTACCTAAAATGACAGCAGTGTCTGGTAAGATATGCTACTTAAAATGACAGCAGTGTCTGGTAAGATATGTTACTTAAAATGACAGCAGTGTCTGGTAAGATATGCTACTTAAAATGACAGCAGTGTCTGGTAAGATATGTTACTTAAAATGACAGCAGTGTCTGGTAAGATATGTTACTTAAAATGACAGCAGTGTCTGGTAAGATATGTGACTTAAAATGACAGCAGTGTCTGGTAAGATATGTTACTTAAAATGACAGCAGTGTTTGGTAAGATATGTTACTTAAAATGACAGCAGTGTTTGGTAAGATATGTTATTTAAAATGACAGCAGTGTTTGGTAAGATATGTTACTTAAAATGACATCAGTGTCTGGTAAGATATGTTACTTAAAATGACAGCAGTGTCTGGTAAGATATGTTTCTTAAAATGACAGCAGTGTTTGGTAAGATATGTTACTTAAAATGACAGCAGTGCTTGGTAAGATGTGTTACTTAAAATGACAGCAGTGTCTGGTAAGATATGCTACTTAAAATGACAGCAGTGTCTGGTAAGATATGTTACTTAAAATGACAGCAATGTCTGGTAAGATATGTTACTTAAAATGACAGCAGTGTTTGGTAAGATATGTTCCCATCAAATCATCTTAACTGTAGTTGTAAATCATAAGAACATACCAATGGAGATACATGCCGATCAGGAGATTGTGACCAATGGAGACACATGCCGATCAGTAGATTGTAACCAATGGAGATACATGCCGATCAGTAGATTGTAACCAATGGAGACACATGCCGATCAGGAGATTGTAACCAATGGAGATACATGCCGATCAGGAGATTGTAACCAATGGAGATACATGCCAATCAGTAGATTGTAACCAATGGAGACACATGCCGATCAGGAGATTGTAACCAATGGAGATACATGCCGATCAGGAGATTGTAACCAATGGAGATACATGCCGATCAGGAGATTGTAACCAATGGAGATACATGCCGATCAGGAGATTGTAACCAATGGAGATACATGCCGATCAGGAGATTGTAACCAATGGAGATACATGCCGATCAGGAGATTGTAACCAATGGAGATACATGCCGATCAGGAGATTGTAACCAATGGAGATACATGCCGATCAGGAGATTGTAACCAATGGAGATACATGCCGATCAGGAGATTGTAACCAATGGAGATACATGCCGATCAGAAGATTGTAACCAACGGAGATACATGCCGATCAGGAGATTGTAACCAAATGAGATACATGCCGATCAGGAGATTGTAACCAATGGAGATACATGCCGATCAGAAGATTGTAACCAACGGAGATACATGCCGATCAGAAGATTGTAACCAACGGAGATACATGCCGATCAGGAGATTGTAACCAATGGAGATACATGCCGATCAGGAGATTGTAACCAATGGAGATACATGCCGATCAGGAGATTGTAACCAATGGAGATACATGCCGATCAGGAGATTGTAACCAATGGAGATACATGCTGATCAGGAGATTGTAGCATCTTATCCTATTAATTCACGGTTGTTCTAGTTACACACGATTTGATAGTTATGCTCTCTATGCTCGCTATGCTCACGTTTGTTTGTTGTTGTATAATATTTGATTAGTAAGAAAGGATATGGATGTAAATGAACATTAGAGAATATCCAACATTACACTTAGACACAAATTAATGTAAAGGAACAGCATGTAGTAAGAAACGATATGGATGTAAATTAACATGAGAGACTATCCAACATTACACTTAGACACAAATTAATGTAGGGATTATCGATCTTAGTGCTGCTATGCATTTCATGGTCACAGTAGAGTCTTCAATAATGAGCATAACTCATACCCTAAAGTGAGTGTGAAAAGGTCCATAGCCTGCAGTTGAGCGGTACACTTTACATCTGTCTATAAAGATTACGTCTGGGCATCTTTCTCGTTCTAATGTCATTAAGTATATATAATTGTATTTTCTGGATGCGGAGTGAATCATAATGTATAAACGGGTTTTCTCGAATAACTAATTAGAAGTGAATTCGTTCTTGACCGCGACCCAACGATGTTCAACTGTATATCGTAGTTAATAGAGTATTGTGTAAAATAACAATCAGAACCAATAAAAACGGTTAATAAACTTCGTTGTGAAGTTTTCAACATAGCATAGAATGATTGGGTGTTGGATATTTGATAACTTTCATAAAAATCGATGTTCCACGCCAATAAATGCTACATCTGTGCTTTATCAATCGTAGAAACATGAGGGAAGATTGTTATATACTTTTATTTTTTCAGATGCCAATTGTGTTCACATTTATAAAGAAAATGGAATCTCACTTCTCATAGATCTTCTCCAGTTATATATTGACGAAGCAGAACTCCTGCTGATTATATTAGATATTTTAGGTCATCTTTCAATGTCAGGTAACTGTTATTTTCTATCTTCGAATACACAATGGACAACTATTTTTTGTTAGGTTCTACCACATTATATGTAATACAAACTTAGATATCAAGTGTAGTGTAAACAACTCGTTTCTGGAATAATCTTCATCAGGTACTATCACAATTGAAATATGCCGAGAAAAAGAGGAAAATGTAAATTAAGAGTATCATGATGTTTCGGTTAATTGAAGCAATGGTTAGTGTCATTAATTAATAATTAAATGGTAAACATATACATTTTGTATTTTGATACTACTATTCGAGTCTGCTCTCATGTCCTATAATTAATTACACTGTCTTATATGATATTGTTATCAAATATAAAAAATCTAATATTACCGGGTTTGTAACTAGATTAACACGACGGGTGCCACTAGTGGAGCAGGAACTGCTTACACTTCCGGAGCACCTGAGTTCACCCCCGGTTTTTAGTGGGGTTAGTGTTACACGATCTTAAGTTTTATATGTATGTTTTGTAGATCGTTGTTTGTCCTTTTGTACTTTTTCTTTTGGCCATTGTGTTGTCTGTTCTTCGATATACGGATTCTGATTGCCCCTTTGGTATCTTCAACTCTTCTTAGTATTATGTTTTCATATTTGTGTTGTGAAAACGTAGATATTTACTTTAGTGCGCATATTGCGCTTCTGGAATAACCTTCATCAAATAACGCTCATAGTCAATAGATGGGAGAGCCAAATACTTTAAAGGTCTTTAAGAGCAAGTAAGCTTGTAATACATTCATGACAAGACCGAGTATTTGAAACTTTATTGCTTCCTTTGGTTTCCTTCAGTTTCGTTTAGTGGTGAGTGATAGGTAATATAATGGAATTATTTTTAAACGTTTATGCATTTTTTAAAATTTTCAGATCACACAGACATTGTAGATTGCATGCTGGACAAATCATGTCATACTATAGTACTAACAACAATGTCCAGACATGATGATAGTAGTGATATTGTCAAACAATGCTGTTTTATTCTGTCACATCTCGTAAATACGGGTAAGAATTATACAATTAGAACACTTTCATGCTTAAAGGGTAATGTTTTATGTTAGATATATGTTGGAATTTTTAAAGTAATGTAAAATAGTAGAATACATGTAACCTGTAAACAGGAATGCGCCATTTATTCAAATATTTTGAACACACATTGAAGTGCCATGAAAGTGAGCCGTATTGTATATGTGTTTTTATTCGATTTTGCTCCTTTCTGCCATTTTTCGATTGGATTTTTGAACTGTTTCGACATTGTGATATTTTTGGGTTTTTATTGTATAAAAAAAAATGTGTCATTTTAAGGTTAGGAATAATATGAAAAACAGAATAAAGGCTTAACTGATATGTTACGATGTTAAACGTTTTGCTAAAATTTGGCTCTATTTCTACGATTTCCGATTGGATGTTATAGTGTTTTGACGGTGTTAATATTGTATATTCGTCTTCATTATATTACAGTTGAGACAGCCAGGTCATTAATGTTCATTGGAGGCGTACATGTTATTATTGGTGTAATGCAGAGGTACAAAGATCATAATGAAGTATTAGAGAATGGTTGTAGAGCTCTAGGAAGCTTTGCTGTTCATGGTACGTTTTATCTTTGTTTGAAATACACTTCACAGACATAAGGAATGCCCAGTGTTCCAATTTTGCAGCTGCTCCAGTATATGATATGTCTCACGTATGTATGTCATCCGGTACACAGTCCGTTTTACTTTTGTAAGTCCACCAATATGGTTCATTTTACTTCTATCAAATACTGACCGCTTTAACATGTTGAAGATTATGGCATGAGTTCTTCAAAGTATGTTTCACTTTATTTAGTCTTTCAAAACCAATATGTTGCAGATTCATGCGGGTATTGGATGTTTCCCTCGTTAAAAGTAGTCAATTTGTATGAGTCGTAACACTAAAAGTAAATAGTTATAACTCTTCTCTTTAACAGAAGTTGTTCTCGTTTTTGGAATATATTATTAGGAATTCTTTATTTTCATATTTGTTTTTATTCATAGATGAAATTTGTATGGATGTTGTCCAGGCTGGAGCAATACAGATTGTGCTAAATGCTTTAGAAAGAAGTGATGACGACGAATATTTACTAGAATGTGCTACATGGGGGCTGGCATGTCTTACTAAATATGGCAAGTATTACATGCTACTTTAATAGCATACCACACTGTCATTTTACCATAGAACTGTATTTAAACATGTTTCAATGATACATCATTACGTGAATTTACAAGACAAAAGAACTCCCAATTTATATAAGCAAAAGCCGTCGACTGTTTTTTAACATTAATTTGCGTCGAATGTTGATAAAGTTTCCCATGTTTATTTGCATCTTATAGTTTTTAACCTTATAGCAAATTAAAAGATCATTGGAGGAATGAAACATGCACTGATACACATTTCGACTCATTTGATATTTAACAGTATTAGTTTTTTAGTTTAAGTATTACTGTAAATATTATTTCAGAGGAAACATGCCAGGATATATGTGATAAATGTGCCATACAACGTTTGGTGAATGCCATGAAGAAGTATCCAACCAAAGAAACTATTCAAGAGTATGGTTGTTGGTGTATCTGTAATGTAATAGCTCATGGTAAGTGGGTTTATTTGTGCATATATCCGTAATATCTCTAATGTAATAGCCAATGGCAAGTGGATTGCTATTACTGTACAGTCTTAAATATTTCCTGCATACTATTTTTGAACCAGTTTGCACTAGAGAAATATTACTTTAAGTTAGCAACATCGTCGATAAAGTTCTGGTGTACGATCAAATTGTAAATGCCGTATATTGATAAATTGTAAGGTATTTATATCACACACACACCCACACACAAAGTCAAATTATGAGTCCCTCTTGAAACTCTATGTAAACATGCTATGCATTTCATCTGAAACAGGCAAAGATAAATAAATTATGCATATTATATGTTTAATAATATCACTTTACAGACATGATTGTAATAAAGTCTTTTTGGTATACATTTGTATATAGATACAGCGCTGGATATCAACATCAGCCATAGCATAGTTGATGTACTATTAGATGCCACCAGTATGTTCATAGAAAATATAGATCTCCAAGAACAGATATTGTTTACAATAAGCAATATAATTACAACTGATGGTAAGTTTTTGATTAGCCTTGTGGATAAAGCAGGAATTATTGGTTGTTTAATGTCAAATGAGAATAGTCTTAACTGTAGTCATGACGAAAACAAATATTTACACAAAAAAAAAAATCATAGATAAAAAGGTGACACTGTATATTGAGAGGCAATGGATAGACCGCAAAAGTTGACTTTGCAACATACAACCAGCGAATTGTCCAACAAACTAGTTATTATTAAAAGCTGCTGTTATTACGTGTAAATGAGCGTAGCATTATCCAAATACGAGACACACATTTCAGTACCGACCTTGTATATTTAATTCCATATGCATCAACAAAGGATTCCCGATTCGTTTTAACATCCAGCGGAGAAATTGTGTCCAATTTTTATGCATCCATTGTTACCACGAGAATGTAAAGCTTTAATTTTATTTAGTATGAAACAATGATACATTAAGATCTTACATTAGTATTGTGATCTTTACATTGTAATCAAATAGACTATAAAAGTACTGTATTTTATCCAAACACAAAACGCAATATAGGTATTATTTGTATTTGTCTGCAGTTTTGCTATATGTGTATAATATGTCGTTTTAATTATTTCATAGAATTAATCCTCCACCAATTTGTGACAAACAATGGTATTTCCTTGACCATCAAAACCATGAGGCAGTACCCAGATCATTGTCCAATCCAGGAACACGGCTGTAGAATAATAGGAAACACAGCAGTACAAGGTAGGTAGTGTTATATGAAACATCGACTATTATGTCTAATATAAGGGCCACACTATTTGTAATAGTTGTATGATAATGGTAATATAATTTGATCCCTCTGATGTATTAACACGTACATTATATAAACTACCATCTGTAGAAATCATGCACCTTTGATGTATTAACACGTATATTATATAAACTACCATCTGTAGAAATCATGCACCTTTGATGTATTAACACGTATATTATATAAACTACCATCTGTAGAAATCATGCACCTTTGATGTATTAACACGTATATTATATAAACTACCATCTGTAGAAATCCTGCATTTAAGTTGAGTAACGCTTAATACGCATAGCCTTACCTTGATAACTGATTTAACTTACTAAATTTGTTATTGTGATTGTTACTTCTCAATTACAAGCATCTAAATACAACAAGTTTTAATAATTAAAGATACATTTTGTAATATAAATAGAGTTCTACTGTGTTTGAAAACCATTGACGTGTATTGGTGTCTTTCGTTTCACTTTTAGTTTACACGTAGCAAACAGCTTGTTTATTTTCTATGTTATTTGTTTTCAGATAAACACAGGTTACATGTTGAAATTGAAGGTGGCTCAAAAGCTGTTGTTTCAGCTATGCTGACAGTAGATAACTGTGATGAGATGCAAGAAGTAGGGTGTCTAGCATTGACAAATATAACAGCTAATGGTAAGTATGCAACGAGTATGTCCCTGAAATATATATAATATGGAAAGGTACATGTTTAATTCCTTGGAGTTTACAACAATGTCAGTTCTACATGTTTATACTTTCGCTTACAATATAAACATATATCTCAAGATCGCAATACATGATTCTGCAACACCCTTCATCAAGTACGATCATAATCAAAAGATTGGAAAGCCATATAATGTAAACGTCTTTGGGAGCAAGTAACCCGAAGGGGCTAAAAAGGATAATAGCATATCATAATATTTTTTTTATATATGCATGTCATTTAGCACTATCTTGACACATGTTAGATAAATATTGACACAATGTTGAATGTTGATAAAAGCTTAGAAAGATATTTGATTTTAGAAAGGTATTTGATTTTAGAAAGATATTTGATCTTAGAAAGGTATTTGATTTTAGAAAGATATTTGATTTTAGAAAGGTATTTGATTTTAGAAAGTTATTTGATTTTAGAAAGATATTTGATTTTAGAAAGGTATTTGATTTTAGAAAGGTATTTGATTTTAGAAAGATATTTGATTTTAGAAAGGTATTTGATTTTAGAAAGGTATTTGATTTTAGAAAGATATTTGATTTTAGAAAGGTATTTGAATTTAGAAAGATATTTGATTTTAGAAAGGTATTTGATTTTAGAAAGGTATTTGATTTTAGAAAGGTTGTTGAAGGAAGCTATTTGGGATTATCTTTTTTCTGTTTTCATTTTCAGTTTATAAAAACAAAATAACAGCAGTAAAAAGTGGATGTGTAACTGCTGTATTGAAGGCTATCAGTGACAATGGTGATTGTGGAGACATAATATTATCTGGATTGAAAACAATCTGCAACGTAATTGAAATTGGTATGTTATAGTATTATCAATAGGAAGAGAGAAAAATATAATAATATACTGACTTGTGATTTCACAGAAGACATTTGACATACTGACATAAGAGTAGTTAGTGCATTGAAATAAACAGTATCACGCTAAGAAAAACAAATTGTATCGGAATGTTTTGCCAATGCCATTCCATTAGAAGAGGCAAATGCATATTGGGGGTTAAGGTTAAGGTGTTAAACGCCACTTTCAACATATTGGTATATTGCGCTAATTAATAAAGTACAACAGGAACTTAGATATCTAATTTAGTGCACACGACGCCTTGCTGGAATAACCTTCATCGAGTACACTCAAGGACAAATGACTGGAATAACCTTCATCGAGTCCACCCAAGGACAAAAGACTGGAATAACCTTCATCGAGTACACCCAAGGACAAAAGACTGGAATAACCTTCATCGAGTACACCCAAGGACAAAAGACTGGAATAACCTTCATCGAGTACACCCAAGGACAAAAGACTGGAATAACCTTCATCGAGTACACCTAAGGACAAAAGACTGGAATAACCTTCATCGAGTACACTTAAGGACAACAGACTGGAATAACCTTCATCGAGTACACCCAAGGACAAAAGAGTGGAATAACCTTCATCGAGTACACCCAAGGACAAAAGACTGGAATAACCTTCATCGAGTACACTCAAGGACAAAAGACTGGAATAACCTTCATCGAGTACACTTAAGGACAAAAGACTGGAATAACCTTCATCGAGTACACCTAAGGACAAAAGAGTGGAATAACCTTCATCGAGTACACCCAAGGACAAAAGAGTGGAATAACCTTCATCGAGTACACCCAAGGACAAAAGACTGGAATAACCTTCATCGAGTACACCTAAGGACAAAAGACTGGAATAACCTTCATCGAGTACACCCAAGGACAAAAGACTGGAATAACCTTCATCGAGTACACTCAAGGACAAAAGACTGGAATAACCTTCATCGAGTACACTTAAGGACAAAAGACTGGAATAACCTTCATCGAGTACACCTAAGGACAAAAGAGTGGAATAACCTTCATCGAGTACACCCAAGGACAAAAGAGTGGAATAACCTTCATCGAGTACACCCAAGGACAAAAGACTGGAATAACCTTCATCGAGTACACCCAAGGACAAAAGACTGGAATAACCTTCATCGGGTACACTCAAGGACAAAAGAGTGGAATAACCTTCATCGAGTACACACAAGGACAAAAGAGTGGAATAACCTTCATCGAGTACACCCAAGGACAAAAGACTGGAATAACCTTCATCGAGTACACCCAAGGACAAAACACTGGAATAACCTTCATCGAGTACACCAAAGGACAAAACACTGGAATAACCTTCATCGAATACACCCAAGGACAAAACACTGGAATAACCTTCATCGAGTACACCCAAGGACAAAACACTGGAATAACCTTCATCGAGTACACACAAGGACAAAAGACTGGGATAACCTTCATCGAGTACACTCAAGGACAAAAGACTGGAATAACCTTCATCGAGTACACCTAAGGACAAAAGACTGGAATAACCTTCATCGAGTACACCCAAGGACAAAAGACTGGAATAACCTTCATCGAGTACACTCAAGGACAAAAGACTGGAATAACCTTCATCGAGTACACTTAAGGACAAAAGACTGGAATAACCTTCATCGAGTACACCTAAGGACAAAAGAGTGGAATAACCTTCATCGAGTACACCCAAGGACAAAAGAGTGGAATAACCTTCATCGAGTACACCCAAAGACAAAAGACTGGAATAACCTTCATCGAGTACACCCAAGGACAAAAGACTGGAATAACCTTCATCGAGTACACCCAAGGACAAAAGACTGGAATAACCTTCATCGAGTACACTCAAGGACAAAAGACTGGAATAACCTTCATCGAGTACACCCAAGGACAAAAGACTGGAATAACCTTCATCGAGTACACCCAAGGACAAAAGACTGGAATAACCTTCATCGAGTACACACAAGGACAAAAGACTGGGATAACCTTCATCGAGTACATCCAAGGACAAAAGACTGGAATAATCTTCATCGAGTACACCCAAGGACAAAAGACTGGGATAACCTTCACCGAGTACCCCCAAGGACAAAAGACTGGGATGCCAAATATTTTAAAAGTCTTTGGAAGCAAGAAAACCGAAAGGTTTAAGCATGATAACCAACATCGGATATGGTCCATACTAAGCATTTTGCTGTAAGAAAAAACAACCTGATTAATTTACAGTAAATAATATTGCTATTCCCAAGTCAATAGCAGTTACAAGTTTCCCATTTACAATGCTTACCTATCACATTTGTGTTTGCCAAAATAGATTTTTGTCTCTCAATCTGCCATTTAATTTAATTTCAGACGAAGCATGCTACCATTTTATAGAAGAAAATGGAATACAAGTAGTATCCTCAATGCTTTCTGAGAAGACGAATTGTGTAGAAGACATAGAAATACTATTATTTGCTGCGAATGCCCTTTCTAGAATATCCTCCATTTTAGGTACATATAACACTCGTTTTGCTACACATGTACTATTGCATATTTGTATTCGTTCCATTATGCTATATCATAAAACAGATCACTACCATCTACAGAGAACCTTACACCCTTTTTAATAACAAGAAAAGATTGATCAAATGTTAAGTACAAATGACATACCATGTGGTTGTTGTAATAAGTAAAAAGAAACTACGTTGGTTACTGTGTTGAAAAGATATACTTCGGTTACTGAGTAAATATATTTTGATCATTTAGTAGAAAAATATTTCGGTTATTTGGAATAAGAGATGTTCTGATTACCGAGTAGAAATGCATTTGTTACTGAGTAAAACATATTTTGGTTACGTTGGATATCGAGTAAAATAAATAATGTTGTTATTGAGTTGGTAAAATACATTGGTTAATGGAGGAAGTACTGAAAGCACTGATAAGTGTTCCTTTAAGAATAAAAAGAACAATTATCAGTTTACCTAGACAGATGTCAATTTGGGAACAAATTTTACTCTTACTGTCATTGTGTACGTTTCCCCCCATAATGTAATGTTTACTAAATAATACAGAAACCTTGTTTAATTAATTGTTGTAGGTATTGAAGCAAACCATATTAATGGAGCAGAACAATTGTTATTCCATATTAAGGATAGGACTGGTGAAGATCCAGAAGCAATTTTATGTCTATGCCGTTTCTATGAACATTTGCTACAGACAGGTTGGTTTTTAAAGACATAGTCTGCGATCACAATGCATGCTGCTAATTTAAAATAAGTTTACTATGCAATGCAAAAACATTAACACGTTCATATTGAAGTACAGTATAAATGTAGATATCTAATATAATGAGAGCTACTCGTTTCTAAAATCTAATTCAAACTAGTAGTTTAGTGAGGTTATTGTGACAATTTAACATCAATATAGATCACAATTAAGTAAAATTTATTTCATACATAGACAACAAATTAGTAAAGGTTCAAGTCCATGGTCATCCCACAACCGGACCAAGTTAAATAAAAAAAAACAAAAAACCCGTGCATATATACCATCTACACACGCGTAAACATGTCTTGTGTCTATCCCTACATTCGCCTTACGAGACAATGTAACACTTCGACTATCCAGATATATTTCTATATAGCGGATGTGGCCGAGTGGTCTAGGGCGCTGGGCATAAGGCTGCGATTGGTGCTGCAGTGTATCAATGGTTTGAATTCAAATCCCGTCGAAGAGAAACAGAATTTGTTGGCCCAACAATTTAATTCCAACACTGTTGGGTTAAGTTATCCGACGTACTTAAATATTTGGTATTAACCTAGTATTTCAAGTAATATTGAAATCCAGTGCGGGAGAAATATTGTATGGATGTCACTTGCTTACATGTTTGTATAATATACGTTATTTGGTGAATTCTTTGTCATCCTATGCAATATACTAAAATTGTTTTAGACGTATATATATGTATATTCATTTAAGTTTTTTTATTGCCTGCATTTGGTTTCAGAATCGACTTATAACATTCCTTTACATTCATTACTTTTCTAGAAAATGGATACAGGATTTTGCGAACGAAGAATGCATTGGAGTGTGTTTATCATTGGATTGATACGTTCACACACGACATCAACATTCAAACAAGTTGTTGTAAGATTATTGCTGCAATGGCTTTGTGTAAGTAGATAAATTTGACCTACCGACATCTTACACCTTCCAAATATTGCCAATTTACATTTGAAATTGATTTATGTTAATGTTTGTGGGCACGTACTAGCTTTTGTCTGGTGTCATACCAAAGCATAGTAGATACAATTAGGAAATATGCACATGACCGCATAATTTCACTGACAGGTGAGGTTTAACCCCGCTGCTTGTTATTTAAGTGCTTGTATCGTGTCAGGAAAGTGAGTGGTCATGTATTTGAATGTTGAAGGTATAGATTTTCCCTCTTTCTACGATTTTTCTATTATATTTTAGAACTGTTCCAGCAGTATAGTATTCTTTGTTTTTGTTTTTCATTTTATTAAGATATTTATGATGAAAATATATGAATACTGATTTACACACATTGTATAGTTGTCGTAATAACGGTAACTCCATTTATTGTTACTGAAAGTTTATGAATTCTTTGTATGTGCTGTGTGTGTATGTCTTTATCAACTAAATATAAATATACCTTGATAACTTATTTTACAAATCAGGTTCCACTGCATTTTAAAAACCGCACATATATCGCGTAGATGCATAAGCAGAGATGTGTTCATCTGCAATATATTGGATAGTGGGGCTCTGGCAAGGATATTGTGGTTTTTATTTCGCTTCAATATGCATAAACTCTTTGACTCATTGACAATGCATTTTGCTTTTCGATTTTTAATATTTAATAATATAGATAGAGGGTGGAAATATGGGAGTAGCTGAGGGTACCGGCTATATTATTGGTTTCGATGATGAAGCTGTTGTCAAACACCGAATGCGAATCGCTCAGTTTGTTTTAGCGTTCCCGAAACGACCACCAATAATGGTCATGCTATACGCGACGAAATGAGAGTGCCTTGATAAGAAATATGACCCATCAGACAATAAAAGAGATCAGTGATCGTAGTATGACACTATTGACCGTCAGTTGATTGATTTATTGGGTAATACCATAACAAACTACATATGACATTTCACCCTATAATGGAAAATATATAGGGAGAATAGTTATGAAATTATAGCGATATAATCTGAAGTAAATTGGTCTGAACAATAACAAGATTAGATGAAAAACTATGACCCCCTACTGGACATACTGGTATCACAAACATAATCTTCATGGCTAAGAAATGGTAAATTCCACATACAGGTTTCCCGGGTTCTTAGATTAACACAGCATTTTGGTATAGAAATATGATTAGTCTAATATCAGGTTCTAATAGAATGGTGTTTGCAGTCAATTTTTCCGTTGCAATAAATAATTACTATAACGATTAAGAATGTGTATGTTACATAACATGGTTGATGGTGAAACATCGTTATCTGCCAGAATATAATGTGTTCATGTGTTGATTATTGAAACACGAAACAGTCTTTGTACAGTGAAATCTGTAAAATATAACTAGACACAATAAACCGTTGATGAAGACCGTGATGGTGTAATGCCCTTCAAAATGAGCTTCGACTTTTTGCATTACAAATAACCTAAAGACTATATGTATATGCCACTGAGTGACTTAGGGCGTTGGCCATAATGCTATGCTACAACTACAGATACTGTAGTGTATAAAAGCGGTGAGTTCGAATCGCGTCGAGGTTAGACGAAATTATTTGGCACTCAAAAAACAAATTCGAATTTCAAGACAAATATCTATACATGTATTATTAATCATCAATTATGAAATTTCCACGTGCATATAGTAAGGGAATGACCATTTAACTTGAAGGGGGGGGGGGGGGGGGGGGTTATGTTTTTTTTTCTAAAAACATATTCTGATTCCCAATGTTGCTGAAAAAAATATTCTGATTTTGGTGGAGGAAAAAAAAAATAATCTGATGCAGAGTTTTTGTCATATAACCTAATGTTGAATTCTGGAAAAAAAATTCGCGCTTTGCGCGACAAATAATTTTTTTTTTTCTAACTCTCGTGTTGTCGGAAAACAAAACGAAGCAAAAAACCATACCCCCCCCCCCCTTCAAGTTAAATGGTCGGTCCCTAATTACCATATGTAATTCGTCTATAAATGTTTATATTTACTGTCGTGTATTAAATAAATTACTTTCACGTCATGTATTAACCGTATGGGACAGAAAACTAAAACATATGAACAATCTGGCTCAAAACAAAAATCAGGAGTAAACCCAGGTGCTAGTGAAGGATAAGCAATTCCTGTTTTGTTTAAGACACACACCATGTTGTTAATAAAAGTCTTTTCGGTGATGGATTAAGGAAAAAAATAATCTATGTAAAAGGGAAAAGACCCAGTACCATGTGAGAAATTGATATTTCGTATCGGTCGAATATTTCGTAATGACGACCGTTTTATTTTTGTAGCGATGTATTGTATACATGTATATCGTAATAATAACATTAAATATGTCCTAATGAATTATTGATGCTCCATTTGAGCATTTTGACTCGTTAAAATGCATCAGTGTTGCACACAGGCATCAAGGGACATACTTTGATCCATACAATCTAAATATGACAAAAACAAAAAAACGTCAATAAAAGATCAGGAAACTTCCATAGGTTACTGCTGCCATTTTTGTGCATGTTTAAATGGCGATTTTCTTTTTCTTTTTGTCTAACATGTGACATTTCTTATTATATACAGATGATAAAGAATCATACAAAGAGTACTACAATGTCCTGGCAAAATGCATGGAGAATTTTAGAGAAAACAGTGATATTCAATTAATTTGTTGTGGTGCAATAGTCTACATTGCCGATAAAGATGGTAAAGTATTTCTATTTACATATATGCATATTCATTAAATGTATCGATGTGAATGTACTCTCGATTTGCATTTAACAATACACTTGGTGTGGTTTGACAGGCAATGACATTATCCCGTTGTTTTTGCAAAAGCTAAATTTATTCAGATTAACTAAACGACGTTGTTAGTTAATTTTATTATACAGTTAAATAATTGTTTACATGGCTATGCTATGAATTATTCATAAATTAGTAGGGAGAGTGTTCCATTGACCTTCCAGTAAAGCTCGGAGGTTTATTTATTAGGTCTTGAGATAGGTTCAAATAGGTTTGAGCATCTTCTAAATCTTTTGGTATATTCCATTAAAATACTGGTGTAATTTTGTTTTGGAAGTTCGCGTCCATGTGAGACTATTAATCTATTGTGTCCGTCATGGGTAAGAAAAGTGGGAAGATACCAAAGGGGTAATCAGAAGCTGTAAATGAAAGAAGGGTACAATGGCCGACAAAAAGTACAAAATGACAAACAATGATTAGCAGAACACTACACTGAAAACTATGGATTTGAGCTATACTATCCCCACTGAAAACCTTAGTCCATTTTGGTTCTCTTATTTGAATCATTTAGTTTCCTTGCTCCCACGGGCTTTGACTCTTTCCGTATCTGAATGGTATTGCAGAATAACCTCTAAATTAGATAATTAAGTTGGTATTGCATTTCTCCCCAAATGTTCATATTGTATGTTTCCCGCAATGGTTACATGGTATGTTTCCCGCAATGGTAATAATGTATGTGAATTTACAAAATAGGAATATATTACAAATAAACATGCTAGACAATAACGTTTTACATCCAGGAAAAACATAAAGTAACAAAACACTGGTACAATTGCATTTCAGCATCTCACCCATTATCATCTTCAACCCAAGCAATTCTCGATCATATGTTTTAAAATTTGTAGCAACAATTAGAAACAGTGTGGTTTTCCTCTATAAATTCTTGGGTTTTAACCAGTATACTTTATATTAATATTTATGTTTCTTGTTAGATTCCCAGACAGTTTCATACTATTCATGTAATTCTTTAAACAGATATTATATCTGTGTTAATGTTCTAGTCATTTATCATTCTGTATAAGACAAATATGTATATAACAGACTATAGATACAAACAGTGATTAATCAAGGTAGTTATTAAGTAGATGTTTTAGTTGTGTTTTTTTACATATATTGCAGAGATGTATAGAGATTGCTTAGTGCAAAAAGGTGCAACAACCCTTGTGATGAATACTATCAAGGAGAATATCTCGTATGAAAAACTTGTTGATGTAGGTTTAATGGCACTAGATGCATTAGTGACAAAAAGTAAGTTGCATCTTCGTTTGATAAAGATAAAATCATGACTACAACTGTGCAACACCCTTGCGCAATGATTATTTTCACGAAATTAGTCAGATATTTTCAAGGTTTTAGTTAACAAATATGTATTGTCTATATCTATCACCTAACCCATTTATTCCCAACAGACTTACAAAAGCACTTTGCAGATGTTTCTATCTAAGGCGTATCCAAAATAAGGAGAGGTCGGATTTAAAAGGTGAACGGACCTAGATCTTAGCCAAATTCCCGGTATATTTTAAAATATTTTCCAGATAAGGATGGATAGTTGGGGAGTAAGTGGCTGGATCCATCTATGTATGTATCACTACAGACTATCCATTTCATGTGTCATAGTGTAATATGTGCTAATGTTGACAGAAATGAATGAAACAAGTTCTCCTTCTATTTACAAAATAATAAAATAACACATTTATAACAGAGGTTAAATACTAAATAACACACAATCATAATCCGCATAGTAGATGTAACAAATGCAACATGAAACAAGTAGAATAGATCTATATGAAAAAACGGCTTAGGAGAAGGAAGTATTATTTGCTTCACGGATGGCATGCTGTATAATACAGCGACAGGATTTTAATTTCTAACTGGATACTGCAATGCATACATTACTATATTTATAATGTAAGGGCAGCTTATATATAGATGAATGAGCGCAATATTACCGTATTCCGCCATCTTTTATGTATGATAATAAATAAATTAACACATATATATAGGTATGTATCAGAAAAGCACTGCATTTATTTGCCAATAGAGTGAAAAGGAATAAAGATTTTTACTTTATCCAGAAATTTTCTTCAAGTAGCATCATGTCAATGAAATCACAATGACCAGCTATAAATTGCACATGCAAATACAAACTCCGATATATACACTACGCTTTTCTGTAATAACCTTCATCGGGTAGTTCACAGTCAAAATATTAGAAAGCAAAACAATTTGATGGTCTTTGGCTTGTCGTCAAGACCACAGTGGTTCATTAATGTGATGGTCTTTGGTTTGTCGTCAAGACCACAATGGTTCATTAATGTGATGGTCTTTGGTTTTTCGTCAAGACCACAATGATTCATTAATGTGATGGTCTTTGGTTTTTCGTCAAGACCACAATGATTCATTAATGTGATGGTCTTTGGTTTTTCGTCAAGACCACAATGGTTCATTAATGTGATGGTCTTTGGTTTGTCGTCAAGACCACAATGGTTCATTAATGTGATGGTCTTTGGTTTTTCGTCAAGACCACAATGGTTCATTAATGTGATGGTCTTTGGTTTTTCGTCAAGACCACAATGATTCATTAATGTGATGGTCTTTGGTTTTTCGTCAAGACCACAATGGTTCATTAATGTGATGGTCTTTGGTTTTTCGTCAAGACCACAATGGTTCATTAATGTGATGGTCTTTGGTTTTTCGTCAAGACCACAATGGTTCATTAATGTGATGGTCTTTGGTTTTTCGTCAAGACCACAATGATTCATTAATGTGATGGTCTTTGGTTTTTCGTCAAGACCACAATGGTTCATTAATGTGATGGTCTTTGGTTTGTCGTCAAGACCACAATGGTTCATTAATGTGATGGTCTTTAGTTTTTCGTCAAGGCCACAATGATTCATTAATGTGATGGTCTTTGGTTTTTCGTCAAGACGACAATGATTCATTAATGTGATGGTCTTTGGTTTTTCGTCAAGACCACAATGGTTCATTAATGTGATGGTCTTTGGTTTTGCGTCAAGACCACAATGGTTCATTAATGTGATGGTCTTTGGTTTTCGGTCAAGACCACAATGGTTCATTAATGTGATGGTCTTTGGTTTTCGTCAAGACCACAATGGTTCATTAATGTGATGGTCTTTGGTGTTTCGTCAAGACCACAATGTCTCATTAATGTGATGGTCTTTGGTTTTTCGTCAAGACCACAATGGTTCATTAATGTGATGGTCTTTGGTTTTTCGTCAAGACCACAATGGTTCATTAATGTGATGGTCTTTCGTTTCTCGTCAAGACCACAATGGGTTCATTAATGTGATGGTCTTTGGTTTTTCGTCAAGACCACAATGGTTCATTAATGTGATGGTCTTTGGTTTTTCGTCAAGACCACAATGGTTCATTGATGTGATGGTCTTTGGTTTTTCGTCAAGACCACAATGGTTCATTAATGTGATAGTCTTTGGTTTTTCGTCAAGACCACAGTGGTTCATTAATGTGATGGTCTTTGGTTTTTCGTCAAGACCACAATGGTTCATTAATGTGATGGTCTTTGGTTTTTCGTCAAGACCACAGTGGTTCATTAATGTGATGGTCTTTGGTTTTTCGTCAAGACCACAATGGTTCATTAATGTGATGGTCTTTCGTTTCTCGTCAAGACCACAATGGTTCATTAATGTGATGGTCTTTGGTTTTTCGTCAAGACCACAATGGCTCATTAATGTGATGGTCTTTGGTTTTTCGTCAAGACCACAGTGGTTCATTAATGTGATGGTCTTTGGTTTTTCGTCAAGACCACAATGGTTCATTAATGTGATGGTCTTTCGTTTCTCGTCAAGACCACAGTGGTTCATTAATGTGATGGTCTTTGGTTTTTCGTCAAGACCACAATAGTTCATTAATGTGATGGTCTTTGGTTTTTCGTCAAGACCACAATGATTCATTAATGTGATGGTCTTTGGTTTTTCGTCAAGACCACAATGGTTCATTAATGTGATGGTCTTTGGTTTTCGGTCAAGACCACAATGGCTCATTAATGTGATGGTCTTTGGTTTTTCGTCAAGACCACAATGGTTCATTAATGTGATGGTCTTTGGTTTTTCGTCAAGACCACAGTGGTTCATTAATGTGATGGTCTTTGGTTTTTCGTCAAGACCACAATGGTTCATTAATGTGATGGTCTTTCGTTTATCGTCAAGACCACAATGGTTCATTAATGTGATGGTCTTTGGTTTTTCGTCAAGACCACAATGGTTCATTAATGTGATGGTCTTTGGTTTTTCGTCAAGACCACAATGGTTCATTAATGTGATGGTCTTTGGTTTTTCGTCAAGACCACAATGGTTCATTAATGTGATGGTCTTTCGTTTCTCGTCAAGACCACAATGGTTCATTAATGTGATGGTCTTTGGTTTTTCGTCAAGACCACAATGATTCATTAATGTGATGGTCTTTGGTTTTTCGTCAAGACCACAATGGTTCATTAATGTGATGGTCTTTGGTTTTTCGTCAAGATCACAATGGTTCACTTGATTTAAGATATTATTTTTTACAGATGTTTTAATAGATGAGAATACAGATTGTACGCTACCATTTTTACTTGGCTTACTCCAGTTATATCCAGACAACACAGAAATCCAGATCCATGGATGCCGTATGCTGTCTAAGCTACGTCATACTATAAGTGGTAAATATGTTTTTATTAAGCTACAAGAAAAGTGTGAAGATGCCAAAAGAGTAATCAGAAGCTGTATATCGAAGAAGGGTAGAAAATGCATTGCTCCAAAGGATCAGAAGCCGTATATCGAAGAAGGGTAGAAAATGCATTGCTCCAAAGGAGAACACAAAATGACAAACAACGATCTACAAAACACTACACAGAAAACTAGAAATACTGAGAATCCTGAACCTCACAAACACCGGGGGTGAACTCAGGTGCTTCTGATGGGTAGGCAGTTTCTGCTCCACTAGTGGAACCCGTCGTGTTACACTTGTTGTACATCCGGTGATAAGTCATGAATGAGGAAAGGACCGGATTGTGATTTACGACAAGTAGATATTATCCATGGTCACTTGTGACACAGTTCTTCATATTCTATCTGTTTCTACTGTACACGATTGACAGAATACCTTTCATCAAGGCGTTGATAAGTTAACTTTTTGAAAGATAGGATTTGACAATTCTTTAAAAATACTTGAATTAGTAGCTTAGTACTCAGAATACGGTGACGTTGTAAAAAGTCTGAATACAAACTGCAAGATCATGCGTAGCGTATGAGTTGTGAAATATAAACTCCATACGCGGGAGTTGATAGGGAACAGATAGAAACGATTTAATGACAAGATGAGATATAACAGGCAAATAAAACTAATACATGGAATTATCTTTGAATATTGTAAAACGTTTTATTTTTGGTTATCTTAGCAAAACATAAATAACTTATTTTATTTGACAGCTTCAGAAAAAGATACTAAAGAAGATACCCATGACACATGCGACCACATTGTTACTGTTATAAAAAGAAGGAGATCAAATGCTGAACTACAAGCTGCGGCAATAGAAGCATTACAATGCCTGTTAAATGGTTGGTGCCACCAATTATCAACTTAAATCCAGAACATCCATCAACAAATGATTTCAACATGTAGACATTCATGGCATTCATGGAATCTATTGTCCAAATATGGTTATGATGATAAATAATAAAACCCATCAAATTACTATTCTACAACATTATTATATTGTTGATGTTAGAATCTATCAAAGAAATAATGCATTTGTATTTCATATTTATCACTGTAATTAACAAAACGACTTGTATAGGATACACACAATATACTGCATTGTAATGGCAGTTTATAGTCAATATGTTTTGAGTATGTTGATAATCTCGACTCCATTACAGTTGCATCCGTATCAAATCTGGCCATACCGAACTCGTTTTCAGCAGACAAAATTTACCTTTGAAAAAGAGCAAATTATGCATTTAGTAATCCGGAATTAATCTAGATATGCAAAATATTAAATATTTCACTTGTGACAACATATTAGTTTTACTATTCAAGCAGCACATTTCCGGCGATATATACAAAAGTGTGTGCGTATAATACACTCGAAATAAACTTTCCCCAGGTTTGTAAGAGCAGAAAGGGGGAGAGTGCAACAACACCAGTGTGTACTATGCACACATAAAGACGGTAAATGAACATGAGAATGACACATATTATATTGAGCATGTCATTGATGTTTCGAAAGGGCCGGGTGGCTCAATGTGTTCCTACAATAACGAATTTGATCATCATTATTTATCTTTATTAATATAACCCATTTGATATCTTCAAACTCTTCTTCCATGGGCCCGGGTGGCTCAATGAGTTAGGTAGTTGGATTACCTAACAACTCATACAAGCCTATCACCAATATGGCGTGGGTTCGTGCCCGGCTTTGTAAATTACAAAAAAGGGTGCACTCGACCCACAGCCGCAAGTGATAAAGTTTACCAGTTGCTTGCCCATGGTCGGCGGTTCTCTCCGGCTTCTTCCACCCCTAAAACTGGTCACCATGATATAGCTGAAACATTGCTGAAAGTGGCGTTAAGCACAATAAATAAATCAATCAATCAATAGATGTTTTGAATTCAACATATTGGATACCTACAATATCAAATTTAAAAACCAATTCACATCGGTATTAGATAAACTATTATTTATTTAGTTTGTTGTATTGCTATTCTATTATCCCTTACAAATTGTAATATAACAATCATTTGATGATATCATAGTGGTTTCCCCTACATTTCCTGTTTTTTTTCATTTCAGATTTCCTATTGTTGAAATTTTAATAACTATGTTAAACATTTTAAGAAATGAAAACGTAGATATATAATTTAATGCGCTCAAAAATCAAATGATTGGAAGACAAATAACATTAAAGTCTGTATGAGCTAGAAAACCATAAGGCCTCAGCATGATGTCCAAATTCATCTGAGGTCTCCTATGCACGAAGGAAAATAACCTTATTTTTAATAATATTTACAATATTTAGGAAGTGTAGGCTTCTGGAAATAGAAATGATCAAATATCTGTAGTTAAAGTATCGGCTGGCATTCACAGATGATTTCTATTAAAATATATATCCCTCCCTCATTAAGCATTACATTAAAGTTAATATGTTTATCTTTGCAGGCGAACCAGAATCTGTGGTACAAAACACTAAAGAACAATTAATATTTCTAAAAGATGAATGGACTATCGATGGAAATTTCTCACCAACGGAATGTGTGCCTGCATTATGAAGTCGTCAAAGCCAATAAGTTGCTGTTCATTTTTTCTGATTATTGTACAAATGTGCATTAAAATATTTAAGTTGAATTTAAAAGATTTTGAAGTAATAGTTGGGTTAGGATGAGTGTGTTTAACGCCATTTTCAACAATATAAATTCAGTTATGTTGTGACTGTCAGTTTTATTGTTGGAGGAAACCGGAGGACCCGGAGGAATATACTGATCTGCCACAAGACACTGACAAACGGTATCACATAATCACGGTTGTATCGAATACATTGTGCAATGAGTGGGATTACAACATTAGTGGTAATATGGACTGATTGTAAATCCAACTACTATGTGATCACGACAGCCCTTGAAATACTAGTAATAAACACTTACACTTAGTATATAGTAATCAAAACGTTCAGAGTGAGACAAGTTCAGTGGGAAAGTAAGAATACATATATAAAGACAAAACAATGCAAATGATCTGAAAACAAATCCTTCAAAATCATCTACGCTTAATAAGGGTAATACCAAAATTACCGAACTCCGAACAATCTTACAAAGGAAAAGTCAAAACTCATTAAGTTATACTAAATTAGGAGGAATACAGATCTTATTTTAAAATATAAGAATCTAGTTTAATCTTAAGACTTTCTGACAATATAAAAAAATGCATAGAAAGAATACCTATTACTTGAACTACATATTTAAGGAATAAAAGGAAAAAGAATCAAAGCATTGAAGAGTGTCAGCAATTCAGAAAATCAAGGTCTTTGAATTATGAAGCAGAAAAATGAAATTTATCTTCTTATTAATATAATGCATTATTTTCAATATCTGGAAATTACACTAAATTATGCATTTAAAAGAAGATATCAAAGGAGTTATATTGATAACGATCAATAGATTTTGATTTTTGATTTTTGGTGTTTAACGACACTCACAGCGATATTTCAGCTATATCATGGCGAACAGTTTTAGTGGTGGAAGAAGCCGGAGTACCCGGAGAGAACCACCGACCATGGGCAAGCAGCTGGTAAACTTGATCACTTGCAGCTGCGAGTCGAGTGCACCTTTTTTTGTAATTTACAAAGCCGGGCTCGAAACCACTTCGCATAGGTGATAGGCTTGTATGAGTTGTTAGGTAATCCAACTACCTAACTCATTGGGCCTCCCCGGCTCTTAACGATAAATAATGATGATAAAATTCGTTATTTTAGGAACACAGAGTTCATTTAACAAGGGCAAAATATGATAAATATATATAACAGATTTGAGCTAAACCTAATTGTTTGACACCACGTTAATCCAAACTAACAAATTAGACAGGTGATAAACATAATTAAACGGTGTCAAAACTCAATCTAAGACAAATCTGGATGAAAAAATATCGTATAGCTTGTAAAAATATCAAATGTTCGATGCATGAATTGTACATATGTTTTAGTAAATTACATCTAAAAATTAACAGTTGAAGGAGTATACAAATTAAACACTCTATCACACACAATACATCCACAACTGTGTATATAAGAGTGTGTACAGTGTATATTATCTGAACCGTTTACCCTTCACGAGTACCTGGGTTCACCCCTTGGTTCATCGCTGGTGTTTTTGGTGGGGTTCATGTTGCTCATCGTTTTAGTTTTCTGTTTTGTGTGTTTTGATTTCTTTGTATTCGTTCTGTTTTTTACGACCAGCATTGTCTGTGTCCCTGGATTGTCTGTGTCGACCAGCATTGTCTGTGTCGCTGGATTGTCTGTGTCGCTGGATTGTCTGCGTCGACCAGCATTGTTTGTGTCGCTGGATTGTCTGCGTCGACCAACATTGTCTGTGTCGCTGGATTGTCTGCGTCGACCAGCATTGTCTGTGTCGCTGGATTGTCTGTGTCGACCAGCATTGTCTGTGTCGACCAGCATTGTCTGTGTTGCTGGATTGTCTATGTCGACCAACATTGTCTGTGTCGCTGGATTGTCTGTCGACCAGCATTGTCTGTGTCGCTGGGTTGCCCATTTTTGATTGCCTCCTCGGTTTTCTCTAACATTTATCTAAAGGTAGGTACGAGTCTGTCGATTTCCCGAGTTCTAAGTTTGTTGAAATTTCGATATTCGATATATGGATGATGCCTTGGTGACGAACATCCCCAAATACATCAAATATATACAGGGATCTGATAATAAAAGACACCATGCATATCAGCAGGTCTGCTTTATATAATGAAGTTTTGGAAATTTAAGTCGAACATTTTTATTCTAGTCTTTCAATTTGTCAGTAGTAATATATCTGTCTACATTTGATGTGCTATCCCTCAAGTTGTTCTAATCGCCAGGACACTCTGAACAGGGCATTACATATGTCGAATAGCTTACAGGTATAGTAATGCACGTACCAACTGTCGAAACGACGGTCTTCTGTCGAAAGATTTAATGGTCGGCATCAGGTATCTTACAATCATTACGGGATTTCAGTGTTTCAACTACGTACATACTTGCATTTGATATAACATTAGGACATATGCACTGACTTTGTTAGTGATTATTTACGATCGATGCCATGTAATAAATACGAGACGCTACCATCCGTGCTCACTCTCGTTTTTATACTACACATGGACTTTGTTGGTGATAATTTCACGACCTGTGCCATGCATGAATTAGGAGAAGCTAACATCCGGTCTTATTCTCGTTTACCTTATAACATACATGGACTTTCCTGGTGATTAATGTCAAGTTTCGCATGAAATTTAGCATGTTTTAATAGATTTTGTTTCATTTTTTATAAAGTTTTAAAATGTGTTAATTTTGTGACTTGTTTTTATCAAAGTTCACATATAGATAATTCCGTGTCTCTGCAGTATTCAATTATTTTGCAATCATTGTTAAATTCATCGAAATAATATCAGTTTCAGTAAGGTTGTATTCTCGGGGACCAGATTACCTAATATCTGTTTCATTAAGACCATTATTACATTACACTATCAATAGGTCAATAGTTGTTTACCTGTTCGACGATTAATGAACTAGAGTCAATAATTGTAAACATACATATATATAATATATATATATATACGTCTGAAAATTAAACCAAACAGTGTTAGAATTAGATCTTTGAGCTAACAAATTTTTGTTCTTCCCTCGACGGGATTTGAACCCACACCATTGATACACTGCAGCACCAATTTATATATATATATATACAATAATGTAAGTTGCATAAAATGAAAAAACTGAAAAATATCACACTGTTGGAACAGTTCTAAATCAAGTAGCAAAATCTTAGAAAGAGGCAGAATCGATACCCATAGCACACAATACATGACCTACCACCTCCCTGGCTTGGTACAGACACTTCAATAAAAAGTGACAGGGTTATACTAGTTGTATGGCCCCAAACCTCCCTACTTAGTAAACAAATGCGGTCATGCAAGAGCTTTCCATGTAAATAAAAAAATGTCAACACTCACATGTAAGCGTAAAAAGATAGTCTTGAACATAGCAAGACTGATACAATAAATAAATACCTTATTTCCCTTCTTTTTTGTCAATGAATAAAACATTAAAACACAAATGATAAGAGTAAGGTTTAAAAAACAACATGAACACAATAAAAACGTAAACAAATAATTTGTAAACAATATTTCCATAGTTGTACAATACGATATGATTTTTCGATGTATACTATTTATAAATACATTTAAATTTTAAAGGTACACATTTACACGTACAGGTGTTATACTGATTACATACAGTATAATAACTAGGGTAGACATTAAATACGTCATGGCCGACAGGTTAGTTCAAAATATATCAGATGACTATCTCAGCTGCCCTATATGCCTGCTTAGGTTCAACGAACCAAGAAAACTACCGTGTGAGCACACATTCTGCAGTGGATGTTTACAAAAACACATAGATAGTTCGGTGCGCGAAAAGTCCGACATATTCTATTTCACTTGTCCGTTGTGTAGAACTGAGGTAACTCAACCGAAGCGAGTTGTTAATGTTCGAAAATGGGTAGCACTTTTTCCTTTGGATAATTTGATACGAGATCTAGTGGATACGTTGTCAAGCCACGAACGACAACCCAAACCACAAAGTTTACAAAAAGTAAATTTGCATAGTAAGTGCAACGTTCATACAAAATATAATTTGGATTTGTTTTGTTTACATCACGTCAGTTTGATATGTGCCAAATGTAGAGATATTAATCACAGCTCACGTAACTGTGTATGTTTACCTACAGAGGAAGCTTATGATAAACTGCAACCGAAAATTGGAGATATTCGGAATGAATTAAATCGACAGGTAAGTAAGCACTAAAGTAGTTTGATAAAGTAGTAAGTGTATTTGTGTGTTCTGCTTTCTAATTGTGTGCTATTTTAGAATATAATGTTAAGCCCCCAATTTGTCTTGAGGGTACATTCAACTGAAATACTTTTATTTATATTTAGATTTGCATAATAAAAATGACAAACTTCGTGTTGGAAGCAAACTTTTCGAAAGAGGGAGTGGTTTATGATTTTATTTTTTAAACAGTAAGGGTAATGAAATACACCAAATTCTTCTTTTAAAACGGATTTGTTTTTCCAAAAATAAAGAGGACTATTACTCATCTGCGTACATTTGCATATACATATAAAAAGGGTTATAACTTTTAAGGAAATTAATCAGCACAGGGTAGCCACATCATTTTATATCAATGGATGCCTCAATATTCGTATATTGTGTAAAGACAAACTAAGGCATTTTTCTCCATCGATAAAATAATAAAACGCATCTTGGTATGATAAAAAAAAGAGAAAAATGTCTGGAATTTGTTGATATTTTAAGTAATTGTACCGGAAACATTTGATTTAAATATATATTTTAACGATTTCTAGAATTTCAAAATTTCTATAATCAAATTTTTTTTTCTCAATCTAAAAATTCTTGTTAGACACGAGAAATATGCTACGTGTTTAAAAAATTGCTAACTAATGGAATCTATATAATTTATCGTACCAAGAATAATCTGCATAGCTGATAATTATATTTTACTGCACAGATAAAACAGGCTAAAAATAGAACTGAATTACGCACAGTAACACAAACAACACGTTAATCGTTACGATCACTCACTATCAGATCAGCGGAAAATGTACTTGAACTTTAATTTATAGTTTTAACTTGGTTACAGTTGTTTTTACAATCTTTTATCTTTTAATCTCATTATTATTAATAACAAATATATTTTACATGCGGTAACCATCAAGTTTAAACAAGAATAATTCCTCAGAATAATTGTATTATGACATGCTATTGTTTTGTTATTACATTGATTACATAAAGTATACGAAGAAAAGTTTGAAGATACCAAAGGCGTAGCTAGAAGTCGTATATCGAAGAATAACAGACAATACAATTGCCAAAAAGAAAAAGTACAAAATGACAAATAATTATTCACAAAACACTACACAGAAAACTAAGTTTTATATTTTATTTCTTAATAATAAGGAATATATCCAATTAAGTTGGCACGATTCGTTTATAACCTTCAGTTCAAATTCAAAAGTTTGAAAAGCCAAATAATTTTAAAATTTATGGAAGCATGCAAACCAAAAGACAAAAACAGAAAAGCTTATATTAATTTAGTTTAAAATAAATTTTGGACCCAGTTATGCTGCTATATATCATGGTCTCTCAAACATGTTGTACTCTGAACTTAGTTATAGATGAACTTACAAAGTATTATATCTACTTTTTATTTGAACAAAGTTGCTCGTAATTATCAAGAAGAAATTGTCACCCTTTTTAAAAAAAAAATCATATATGGTTTTACATTATGTTTTTGTACTGTTGTAGGTATTGAAACTTGAAAACTGCAGTCACGTCGACACAGAATTCAACAAACAAAAAAATGATGCGCTGAAAAGTGTAAATAATCTAGAAACACGACTGGACAAATTCCATGAACGATGTGTACAACAGTTAGCAATACAAAGAAGTGATGTTGAAAAACTGAATAAGGAACACATTGAAGAACGTCGGAAATTTTATTTACTAGCCGCACAGCTACTTGAAACGCAGAGCAAAGTTGAAAGCCTGTATGAGAATTCCAACAAAATAGGTGTCCTAAGCGAAATATCGGACCTAATAAAACGTGTAGAAACGCATGAAGATACTTTAAGTAAACTGTCTTTGGACGTACCCCATGCTAAAGTTAGCTTCACTATCAACAGAGACCTCGATAGTTTTTTAAATAGTTTCTCCGCGATTGGTTTTGTGGATCAAACTTCTTCCAGATACACGTTGGATGATTGTGGACCAACACTTGAACGACCAGGTCTTCCTACATCATTAAAAGGTATCCTTAATAGAAAGGTAGGTGGTTATCAAGTCATGGGTCAAAACAGCGGGAAATTGAAAACACAATTAAAGTTTTCTGGGAAATTACCGTCTGAAGAGAGATGCTGGCTGATTAAAATACTCATTTTACCGGATTCTAACATATGTGTATTAGATAAAGAAAATACCAGGTTAAAAAGATATACCAGTAAAGGAGACTTTGTAACCAGTCTTAATTTAGTAGATATACCGTATTGTATGGCTCTTCTCAAACCAAGCAATGACATTGTGATCACCAAGGCAGATAAGGAAGTGATTGAATTCATCTCAACTGATTCAAACCAACTTTCCGCACGAAAATTTATTCCAACCACTAAAAAGTACTTTGGAATATGTCAATTAAATGAAGATATTATGGCCGCATCGTCGTGGTCGCACAGCTGTGTTGATATCATCGACGGGTATGGTCGGGTACTTGCTACAATCGGCGAAGATCCGCTGACTTTTGAAATACCCTACATGCTTTGCTGTACCGGAAATGCGGAAATTATTGTTATCGACAGAGGTAACAAGCTCACTTGCTTCGAACAAACAGGGAAAGTAAAATGGTCTCTAAATAATGCTCATATAATGAATAACATTACATATTTGGAAAATGGACAGATCTACGTTTGCTGCAAAGATGCGATGAAAATATGTACCATAGAAAATGTTTCAGAACATCACCAGTCTTTTTCAGAAATTGATATCGAAGGACGAAAACCATTAGACATGTCCATTTGGAATTCTCAAATATTTCTTACACTTGAAAATGGGGACATTGAAATTCTTGTGAAAGAGTGATATGTACCGTATGTATGTTAATTTAAAATGCTTAAATAGATTATCCAATTTCCCAAATCTCACCGATCTTTGCAGGAGTTAACATTTTATATCGGACAGATACAAAATTGTAAATAGATCGATGACAAAATCCGTTTCAAGAAATGTGGTGTCCAACGATAAATCTGTCATGTTATTTATAATTATAGCATGAACACATACATAACTAACCTGATTGCTTCATTAAGTATGCTTTGAGTATTTGTTAACACTTCAAGTAATATTTCATTTATATCATGGCAGTCAGTTTTATATGTGATGGAAACCGAAGTAACACAGACTTATTGAAAGTAACGTCTATTACCCATCGCTCGAGTCTTCATCTAATAGACCCCTGAATGATGAGCATAAAGTTGAGTTTTGAATTATTTGTCACAGAAAACTGAGCCGTCATGTAAATGTCTGTTAGGGGTATTAATATTTCGTTTAGATGTTAGAACTGTTCCTAAATTGTGGTTTTTGTTTTGCTTTTAATTTTATTGTCACATTATCGTACTATAGAAATTTCAGGGTAAAGGACTGGGAGCTATAAGGGCCAAAATCGGCCCCACCTCAGATGTCGATAAAATTTTCTCCAAAATGTATTCACAATATGTGCTTTTCAGAAATAAATACAGTTACTTAATATGTGTATCTAATTCCTCACAGCGGATCGACAAATTCAGGTAATGAAAAGCAATGAACGTCATTTTTTTCATTATACAGAACATACGTATCATTGTATTATAATGCATATCATTAAAAAAACAAAAACAAAAACAAAGCATAATAAAACTCAATAAACACAGCATAAATTTGACATAATATGCAATGTGGATTGATTTCAGGAATAAAAACATGTTCCGAAACTGTATTATGAAATTAAAGTGAACGAATAGTAATGTCACAACGTCACCCATTTTCGACGGTCTCCTGTTTTCGACGGTTTGTTTCACGTGATAAAATTTCTCATCATTTTGATCGCTTAATTTGTCAGAGGTTATATTTTGATGCTGAAATTGCATGAATGATCTCATGATATCTGATCTAAAAATGTCATATTAAATATAAGAACTACGTACCACATCTATTATTTCACGTTCAAATTGTAGTTTTTCGTAATTCATTTTTTCGTCACCTTAAATCTCATACAGACCAATTTTGGATTCATCGTCTGCTATGACATTGATAATGTACATATTGAGGTTAATATCAGGGGCGGATCCAGGATTTCAAGTTAGGGGGGACGGACTTAAAGAAAATTGCGCCGATCGGAGGGAGGCGCGAAAATTTTTGGGGTATATCGTGTGAAAAATCACGATTTACCGCCAACAAATTAATTTTTTTTCCAATTTTATGGGGGGGGGGGGGGGGGGGGGGGGGGGCGCCGGGAACGCCCCTTGGATCTGTCCCTGGGGCATCAATTCAGAAACTTATTAACATTGATCGGTCGAAAACTGGTCGAAATTTTGGTATTAATCTTAAAGAAGTAATAGAGAGATTTATTTGGACAATAGAACTTTGTCATATTTTTTAAACACTTTTTTAACCGTACTTTATTCTTCACGACAACCAATGCGATGATATATTCCAGTACATTTTTACAGACAACCATCACAAATCTATAAAAAAAAAATGTCCAATATTTAAAAACCGTTTTTTTTTTATAATATGGAAATATTTTGGGAAATGGTGTGAAGCAAAATGTTTAATGTGTAACGATTTTAGCAAGAACCCTGTGAGAATTATTTTTGTTTTTTTGATAAACTGATAACAAACCTTGGAATCAGATATCCCATAGAAAGTGGTTGTCGATAGATAATTGTTTTACAATCAAGTATTTCATATATATTTATGATGAGAACAAGTTTACAACCATATGATTAATCGTGTAGGTAAAATGTGTGTCGCTGCCATGAGTCTATGTATGATTGTTTTGATTGTCACTAGAAAAAGAGGAGATGGTAGATATTATTTTGCTTTGTGACAAACCAACAACAACACTCCTAATAAACTGTTGCTATCAGAATCTGCTGAAAGTTGTCTTTTACGTGTAAGGAGTGTGTCCTTTACATCCCGCGCTAAGGGATGTATTAAATTCGTTCCTCATAGCTGTCTGGTGTTCCTTTCACATAAAGTCGGCGTTTTCCTAGTGAAAGCCATTTGTTATTTTATTGATGTCAAATTCGCAGTCATGTTAGGATTCTAATAATAATAGGATATTATACATTATTATACAGCTATAATTTTAATCCAATCAAAAACAATATGGTTGTGATCGTCTTCCTTAATTAGAATCGTCAAAATGAAATACAACCGAATTAATATCAAATGGTGACTTGTTTCAACCTCATTTAAAATATACCTGGACATTCTTTAATACTTGTACATCACGTTCACGATCTTTTATTACAATACTATTTCACTCAAGTGAACATTTTGTTCCTGTTCTAGTTAAAGGACTTTATCAAACAGAATCACAGAGTTTACATGTAATGCAGTTAATACGCATTTAAACCACAGAAGAATATTTCTATTTTCCACACCTTGTGGTGTGGAGTCGCTATTGTGCATGCGAAATATTAATTGCAAACCCCATTGACTGGCTATTTGCTGCCTGTCTAGAATATTTTTTTTTTCTCGATCGACAGTTCAGAAGCTAGAAAACAATATGATGAATAGTGTCTGTCAATCATGCAAACAATAACTTATGCACGTGACAGAACGCATTTTCAATGCACTACATACACAAACTTGTGATCCATCATTTGTCCATTGGAGGTTGATTTAAGAGAATGGAACTGAGAGAAGTTAAAAGTTTGATTTGGGCGCAAAAGGGGAAACTTTATATAATTTATGAAAATGTTATGTGAATTCAGTGGCCAACCATCCCAGTCTGATGGCAAAAGAAAAGGTATTGTTCTGATATGCCTAACGTTGTGTCTGCAATCGACGGAACTTCACATGAGATACAAATTCCATCCAATGAACCCCAACAAAAAACATACTTTCAGCAAACCAATTCTTTTCATTGAATGATATGAAAAGAAATTTTATAAACAGTGATAATCATAAATTCCATCAATATCAATAAAACAATTACCTTTCATCATAACAGAACTTGAGCCGTCGTGGTCGTATGGTAGTTGAATTTACAACTACTTTTGCAATCATTGCTTATCACCACTTAAGTTGAGAGTTTGAACCCCATTTATGGCGAGGTGTACTCGATAACACATTATGTGATAAAGTTTGTCAGTGACTTGCGACAGGTTTGTGGATTTCTCTGGGTACTCCAATTTCCGCCACAAAAGTAGTAAATGAAATATTTTTGAAAGTGGTGTTAAACACCTAACCTCCAATGGACAAATGATGGATCAAACGTTTGTGTATGTAGTGCACAACATAAAACACCATAATGTGAGAGCTATCTGTTGGATTGTGCCCATATCTACTCCTTTTGGATCAAACTATTTTACTTCATTTTAGAAGTAGCATCGATAGACCATTAAACGGCTACCTCCGTATCCCTGTAGTAATAACTATTTCAGTATCCCGGAAGAAAATATATAATCAATCATTGGGGGCTTATGAAAAAAAAACTATTTTGGATGAAGTGGTGTTTATTTTATTTTTATCTTACATTTGTATATAACTGTTACGTGCCGACATACCATCGTTTTTTTACGGCAAAGATTGTTTCTCAAATATCAAAACGTCATCTAAGCGCTTGGAATATTTGAACATTTTTCCGTCGTTTTTCAAGAAATTTAACACCTCGTGAAACCAAAAAAATACTTTAACAGTATTTGTGTTTTATTTATTTTAATAATCTGGTAAAATATTTTTCTGGTGCACGACTGGTGCTTAATTTCTTCGAAAACCGTCCAAATATCGCGGGAAATATTCCACGAAATACAGAAAACAAATAACGCTCATGACGTCACAATGACGTCAAATACGTATCGAGTTTGTTGGAAACAAGTTTTAACATCAAAAGTATGATCTCGTCTATAATACATCAAATATTAATCAAGTATTTTCTAAGATAATGATTCATTAAATATGGGGCCATATATGGCACTTATAGTCCCCAGTTCTTTTTATGGCATTGACGCCGGATTGCATGCACTGAGTTTTTCTCTTGGTTTCAATGTACACAAACTGTATTTAAAATAAATACAATTATTTACAGAAACATAAGTTATTTACTGATGAATTTCATTACTTGAAATGAATCATGAAATGTACAGATTGTGTATATAATGGTCTCATATATACAATCAGAAGAGTGAAAATATTGATTTTAAGGGTCTGGCTGCGGTTATAAATAAATTAATATTTAACAACCTCCACAATCCTCCACCAACAAAATATTTTGATATAATCATTAACCCTCTATACTCAAAACAGCTGCTCAATTTGGTGTTGGTGGAAGACTGTGGAGGTATATAAAATAGCTAAAATGTACATTAAATATGTCGTTTGTCGTCCATTTTTAGCATTATCCGTCTAATTATGATGTCATTATGACGTCATAACGCACCCAATTTCACGGAAAGTTACATTTTTTGAAAATTTGTTTATCTATCAATTAAATTAGTAAATTGTTTTTATTCTATGTCGAGCATTATTTGTTAATATAATGTGGGGCCAATTTTGCACCTTAACGCCTTTCCCTCTTTGTTCTTTCTGCTGCTACATTTTAGTATCTGTTTTTGAGAATGTAGATTTTTTGCACCATCATTTTGTACACCACATCGTTGTAAATCTCAGACATGACTGTCTATTGAAAAGTGTGGGATATAATATTATCTATGCCTGTTTATTTCGCCATGATGATCCATTTGTCGATTGTTAAATAAAAAACTGACAATATACTACATTATCATGTGTTATCATTATTTGTTGCTGAAGAAAAGGACAGACATTACAAATTAAATGCTAAAAGAAAAAGGATAAAAAGACAAATAACAGTCCACAAAATACTACACAGAAAACTAAAATTGAACAAAACCAATCCCATGAATAATGGAGAGGGAACTCAAGTGCCTCGAAATGGTATTCATTTCCTGGGACACTTGTGACACCCGCCGTGTTAACAATTCAATGATAAGTCATATTCAGAGATAAATCATGAACAAGAAAAGGACTGGATTGCGTTTACAGCAAACGAATCATATCTGTAGTCATCTGTGACACGACACAGATATTCCATATCTTTAAAGGTATTTCAGCTTTTTGCATGACGATATCAAGATCACAATAATATAATCACGTAGGTCATTTGTTTCCCTGAAATGGACCTATGGACAGATAGCTAAAAAAGACTGACCAACGTAAATACAAATACCTTGTCTTAGGAAGGGATACATCTTAATTTATATAAAACACTCTGATTCTCCCAAAAAGTTCTATGAAACTGATATTTATCAAAATGCGTGAGTTTTTGATTGAAAACATATATGCTATGTTTGGTTGTCGTGTTTGTCAACAGATAGTAAGTTAGCAGTCCTATGGATACTAGTTGTGCTCTGCTTCTCGCCGACTTGTTCCTTTATTGTACAAGGCAGACTTCAAACAAGGCCTTCTGAAGAAAAACGAAAAGAAGCTAGCCCGATCCTTTAATTTCACGTTCTGCTTTATAGATGATGTTCTTTCACTAAATAATTGTAAGTTTGGTGATTTTGTTGATCGCATTTATCCCATTGAGCTTGAAATAAAGGGTACCACATACACAGCTAGGTCTGCTTAATACCTTGACCAAAACCTCGTAATTGACAATGAGGACCGGTTAAAAACAAAATTTACGATGATTTCAATTTTCCCACTGTGAATTTCTAATTTATATGTAACAAAATCACCTGTATGGAGTATATATCTATCGGCTGATCCGATATTCCATAGCTTGTGGTTCCAATCAAGGTTTCCGTGATAGATGGTTGCTGCTAACAAAGAAGCTACTGAACAAAGAGTTCATATCAGTCATGACTTGGTAAATCGATACGGAGTATCTGTATCACAAATGACTACGGACATGTTCCGTTTGTCGTAATAACTACCCGTCCTTTCCTCATTAAAGACTTAATACCAGGTGTGTAACAAGAGTAGCATGCCGGGTGCCACAGTTGGTAGTATATACAAAGTGTTACTTCATCCAAATTAATATTTAAATATTGCAAATGTAAATTCATACGTATGGCGGGATTCCAAAAAGGTTTACTATTATTTTGTTGTTCTTCATAAACAATTCCAGATAATATTGGATTGAAGGTCATTGTTTTGTCTGTTCTTCGATATACGGATTCTGATTACCCCTTTGGTATCTTCAAACTCTTCTTATCTGAAGGCACATTTAAGGATAAACCTTCAGTCTGCTTGCGTGTTGCAGACCAATTTTGATTCGTCTGTAATGAGGGTTTATTGGCCTCAACATGATGTAATTATTATCAAATCTAAGGTTATACTCCCTCATGCATAACTGGTATTGCCAATTTTGTCTCTCCTGCTCAGGGTCTTTGTTGTTCTTGTTTTCATAGACTTGTGAATTATTTGACTTTCCAATCCTTCGATTTTGTGGTGGTTATGCTAGAAACGCGTCTACCGCACTACATTAAATATATACGTTTTCATGAAAATTATATATATACACTTTGTCGTGTATAATGTCGAATATATAAAAACCTCAAATTCCAAAACACAGATATGAAAAGTATTGAACTCTATTAGACTACATGGCCTGGCTTCAGACAAAGTATTGAACTCTATTAGACTACATGGCCTGGCTTCAGACAAAGTATTGAACTCTATTAGACTACATGGCCTGGCTTCAGACAAAGTATTGAACTCTATTAGACTACATGGCCTGGCTTCAGACAAAGTATTGAACTCTATTAGACTACATGGCCTGGCTTCGGACAAAGTATTGAACTCTATTAGACTACATGGCCTGGCTTCGGACAAAGTATTGAACTCTATTAGACTACATGGCCTGGCTTCGGACAAAGTATTGAACTCTATTAGACTACATGGCCTGGCTTCGGACAAAGTATTGAACTCTATTAGACTACATGGCCTGGCTTCGGACAAAGTATTGAACTCTATTAGACTACATGACCTGGCTTCGGACAAAGTATTGAACTCTATTAGACTACATGACCTGGCTTCGGACAAAGTATTGAACTCTATTAGACTACATGGCCTGGCTTCGGACAAAGTATTGAACTCTATTAGACTACATGGCCTGGCTTCGGACAAAGTATTGAACTCTATTAGACTACATGGCCTGGCTTCGGACAAAGTATTGAACTCTATTAGACTACATGGCCTGGCTTCAGACAAAGTATTGAACTCTATTAGACTACATGGCCTGGCTTCAGACAAAGTATTGAACTCTATTAGACTACATGGCCTGGCTTCGCACAAAGTATTGAACTCTATTAGACTACATGGCCTGGCTTCAGACAAAGTATTGAACTCTATTAGACTACATGGCCTGGCTTCAGACAAAGTATTGAACTCTATTAGACTACATGGCCTGGCTTCGGACAAAGTATTGAACTCTATTAGACTACATGGCCTGGCTTCAGACAAAGTATTGAACTCTATTAGACTACATGGCCTGGCTTCGGACACACACCGAATAAAGAGGTTCCAAACTGACACAATTGAGAGGTAGATATCCAGAAACCTAAGGAGATATCAACTATAAATAAAAATCTAAACAGATCTGTTTCATTGAAATAGACCACACACCTTCACATAATTGACAATAGCATAATTATGCAAAGAAAACGTAAACACTGATGGTTAACAAGTCCACCGATATCAACAAAACTACCCAATTTGAACATGAAAAACTCACGACATATGGTGTTGGAATTCAAGTTTTGGATATGCAGAAAAAGGTGGCGGTGTTAAACCAGTTAATAGTATTTCAACCCTCTCCTCCTGACAATTGGATTATCAACGTAGCGACGATACAGATATCAACATGTCCAGTACAAACGAGTCAGTGAATACTCGTAGTTTTATGACTATAATCGAGGAACGTTACTTCTGGGAAAACACATTAATACGACTAATATATTTAATATCAATAAGCTATAGCACAAATATAAATTTGTGATCTATTATATTTTCTATGAGAACCTTTGATCACATACACAAATCGCCCTGATGACAGGACATACATAAGTGCAGGGGGCGCCGTGGTCGTGATCGAATGGTAGTTGAATTTACTACTACCTATTATAGATCGTTGTTTGTCCTTTTGTCCTGTTTTGGCCATTGTGTTGTCTGTCCTTCTTCGATTTACGTCTTCTGATTACCACTTTGATATCTTAGATTTACGGCTTCTGATTACCCCTTTGGTATCTTAGATTTACGTCTTCTAATTACCACTTTGGTATCTTAGATTTACGTCTTCTGATTACCACTTTGATATCTTAGATTTACGTCTTCTGATAACCTCTTTGGTATCTTAGATTTACGTCTTCTGATTACCCCTTTGGTATCTTAGGTTTACGTCTTCTGATTACCCCTTTGATATCTTAGATTTACGTCTTCTGATAACCTCTTTGGTATCTTAGATTTACGTCTTCTGATAACCTCTTTGGTATCTTAGATTTACATCTTCTGATTACCCCTTTGGTATCGTAGATTTACGGCTTCTGATTACCCCTTTGGTATCTTAGATCTACGGCTTCTGATTACCCCTTTGGTATCTTAGATTTACGTCTTCTGATTACCACTTTGATATCTTAGATTTACGCCTTCTGATAACCCCTTTGGTATCTTAGATTTACGCCTTCTGATTACCCCTATGGTATCTTAGATTTATGTCTTCTGATTACCACTTTGATATCGTAGATTTACGGCTTCTGATTACCTCTTTGGTATCTTAGATTTACGCCTTCTGATAACCCCTTTGGTACCTTAGATTTACGTCTTCTGATTACCACTTTGATATCTTAGATTTACGCCTTCTGATTACCCCTTTGGTATCTTAGATTTACGTCTTCTGATTACCACTTTGATATCTTAGATTTACGTCTTCTGATTACCCCTTTGGTATCTTAGATTTACGTCTTCTGATTACCACTTTGATATCTTAGATTTATGTCTTCTGTTTACCTCTTTGGTATCTTAGATTTACGTCTTCTGATTACCCCTTTGGTATCTTAGATTTACGTCTTCTGATTATCACTTTGATATCTTAGATTTACGCCTTCTGTTTACCTCTTTGGTATCTTAGATTTATGTCTTCTGATTACCCCTTTGATATCTTAGATTTACGTTTTCTGATTACCCCTTTGGTATCTTAGATTTACGTCTTCTGATTACCCCTTTGGTATCTTAGATTTACGTCTTCTGGTTACCCATTTGGTATCTTAGATTTACGTCTTCTGATTACCACTTTGATATCTTAGATTTACGTCTTCTGATTACCCCTTTGGTATCTTAGATTTACGTCTTCTGATTACCCCTTTGGTATCTTAGATTTACGGCTTCTGATTACCCCTTTGGTATCTTAGATTTACGTCTTCTGATTACCCTTTGGTATCTTAAATTTACGTCTTCTGATTACCTCTATGGTATCTTAGATTTACGTCTTCTGATTACCTCTTTGGTATCTTAGATTTACATCTTCTGATTACCACTTTGGTATCTTAGATTTACGCCTTCTGATAACCCCTTTGATATCTTAGATTTACGCCTTCTGATTACCCCTATGGTATCTTAGATTTACGTCTTCTGATTACCACTTTGATATCGTAGATGTACGGTTTCTGATTACCTCTTTGGTATCTTAGATTTACGCCTTCTGATAACCCCTTTGGTATCATAGATTTACGTCTTCTGATTACCACTTTGATATCTTAGACTTACGTCTTCTGATTACCCCTTTGGTATCTTAGATTTACGTCTTTTGATTACCACTTTGATATCTTAGATTTACGTCTTCTGTTTACCTCTTTGGTATCTTAGATTTACGTCTTCTGATTACCCCGTTGGTATCTTAGATTTACGTCTTCTGATTACCACTTTGGTATCTTAGATTTACGCCTTCTGATAACCCTTTGATATCTTAGATTTACGTCTTCTGATTACCCCTTTGATATCTTAGATTTACGGCTTCTGATTACCCCTTTGGTATCTTAGATTTACGTCTTCTGATTACCCCTTTGGTATCTTAGATTTACGTCTTCTGATTACCCTTTGGTATCTTAGATTTACGTCTTCTGATTACTTCTATGGTATCTTAGATTTACGTCTTCTGATTACCTCTTTGGTATCTTAGATATACGTCTTCTGATTACCACTTTGGTATCTTAGATTTACGCCTTCTGATAACCCCTTTGATATCTTAGATTTACGTCTTCTGATTACCACTTTGATATCGTAGATTTACGGCTTCTGATTACCTCTTTGGTATCTTAGATTTACGCCTTCTGATAACCCCTTTGGTATCATAGATTTACGTCTTCTGATTACCACTTTGATATCTTAGACTTACGTTTTCTGATTACCCCTTTGGTATCTTAGATTTACGTCTTCTGATTACCCCTTTGGTATCTTAGATTTACGTCTTCTGATTACCACTTTGACATCTTAGATTTACGCCTTCTGTTTACCTCTTTGATATCTTAGATTTACGTCTTCTGATTACTCCTTTGATATCTTAGATTTACGCCTTCTGTTTACCTCTTTGGTATCTTAGATTTACGTCTTCTGATTACCCCTTTGATATCTTAGATTTACGTCTTCTGATTACCCCTTTGGTATCTTAGATTTACGTCTTCTGATTACCCCTTTGGTATCTTAGATTTACGACTTCTGATTACCCCTTTTGTATCTTAGATTTACGTCTTCTGATTACCCCTTTTGTATCTTAGAGTTACGTCTTCTGATTACCACTTTGGTATCTTAGATTTACGCCTTCTGTTTACCTCTTTGGTATCTTAGATTTACGTCTTCTGATTACCCCTTTTGTATCTTAGATTTACGTCTTCTGATTACCCCTTTTGTATCTTAGATTTACGTCTTTTGATTACTCCTTTTGTATCTTAGATTTACGTCTTCTGATTACCCCTTTTGTATCTTAGATTTACGTCTTCTGATTACCCCTTTGGTGTCTTAGATTTACGCCTTCTGTTTACCTCTTTGGTATCTTAGATTTACGCCTTCTGATTACCCCTTTTGTATCTTAGATTTAAGTCTTCTGATATCTGTTTACCTCTTTGGTATCTTAGATTTACGCCTTCTGTTTACCTCTTTGGTATCTTAGATTTACGTCTTTTGTTTACCACTTTGATATCTTAGATTTACGTCTTCTGTTTACCTCTTTTGTATCTTAGATTTACGTCTTCTGATTACCACTTTGGTATCTTAGATTTACGTCTTCTGTTTACCTCTTTGGTATCTTAGATTTACGCCTTCTGATTACCCCTTTGGTATATTAGATTTACGCCTTCTGTTTACCCCTTTGATATCTTAGATTTACGCCTTCTGATGACTACTTTGGTATCTTAGATTTACGCCTTCTGATTACCACTTTGGTATCTTAGATTTACGCCTTCTGATTACCTCTTTGGTATCTTAGATTTACGGCTTCTGATTACCACTTTGGTATCTTAGATTTACGCCTTCTGATTACCACTTTGATATCTTAGATTTACGTCTTCTGTTTACCTCTTTGGTATCTTAGATTTACGTCTTCTGATTACCCCTTTGGTATCTTAGATTTACGTCTTCTGATTACCACTTTGATATCTTAGATTTAGGCCTTCTGTTTACCTCTTTGGTATTTTAGATTTACGTCTTCTGATTACCCCTTTGATATCTTAGATTTACGTCTTCTGATTACCTCTTTGGTATCTTAGATTTCCCTCTTCTGATTACCCCTTTGGTATCTTAGATTTACGTCTTCTGATTACCCCTTTGGTATCTTAGATTTACGTCTTCTGATTACCGCATTGGTATCTTAGATTTACGGCTTCTGATTACCACTTTGGTATCTTAGATTTACGCCTTCTGATTACCACTTTGATATCTTAGATTTACGTCTTCTGTTTACCTCTTTGGTATCTTAGATTTACGGCTTCTGATTACCCCTTTGGTATCTTAGATTTACGTCTTCTGATTACCACTTTGATATCTTAGATTTAGGCCTTCTGTTTACCTCTTTGGTATTTTAGATTTACGTCTTCTGATTACCCCTTTGATATCTTAGATTTACGTCTTCTGATTACCCCTTTGGTATCTTAGATTTCCCTCTTCTGATTACCCCTTTGGTATCTTAGATTTACGTCTTCTGATTACCCCTTTGGTATCTTAGATTTACGTCTTCTGATTACCCCTTTGGTATCTTAGATTTACGTCTTCTGATTACCACTTTGATATCTTAGATTTACGTCTTCTGATTACCTCTTTGGTATCTTAGATTTACGGCTTCTGATTACCCCTTTGGTATCTTAGATTTACGTCTTCTGATTACCCCTTTGGTATCTTAGATTTACGTCTTCTAATTACCCTTTGGTATCTTAGATTTACGTCTTCTGATTACCCCTATGGTATCTTAGATTTACGTCCTCTGATTACCCCTTTGATATCTTAGATTTACGTCTTCTGATTACCCCTTTGGTATCTTAGATTTCCGTCTTCTGATTACCCCTTTGGTATCTTAGATTTACGTCTTCTGATTACCCCTTTGGTATCTTAGATTTCCTTCTTCTGATTACCCCTTTGGTATCTTAGATTTACGTCTTCTGATTACCCCTTTGGTATCTTAGATTTACGTCTTCTGATTACCACTTTGATATCATAGATTTACGTCTTCTGATTACCTCTTTGGTATCTTAGATTTACGGCTTCTGATTACCCCTTTGGTTTCTTAGATTTACGTCTTCTGATTACCCCTTTGGTATCTTAGATTTCCGTCTTCTGATTACCCCTTTGGTATCTTAGATTTACGTCTTCTGATTACCCCTTTGGTATCTTAGATTTACGGCTTCTGATTACCCCTTTTGTATCTTAGATTTACGTCTTCTAATTACCTTTGGTATCTTAGATTTACGTCTTCTGATTACCCCTATGGTATCTTAGATTTACGTCTTCTGATTACCTCTTTGGTATCTTAGATTTACGTCTTCTGATTACCACTTTGATATCTTAGATTTACGCCTTCTGATAACCCCTTTGGTATCTTAGATTTACGCCTACTGATTACTCCTATGGTATCTTAGCTTTACGTCTTCTGATTACCACTTTGATATCGTAGATTTACGGCTTCTGATTGCCACTTTGGTATCTTAGATTTACGCCTTCTGATAACCCCTTTGGTATCTTAGATTTACGTCTTCTGATTACCACTTTGATATCTTAGATTTACGCCTTCTGATTACCCCTTTGGTATCTTAGATTTACGTCTTCTGATTACCACTTTGATATCTTAGATTTACGTCTTCTGATTACCCCTTTGGTATCTTAGATTTACGTCTTCTGATTACCACTTTGATATCTTAGATTTAACTCTTCTGTTTACCTCTTTGGTATCTTAAATTTACGTTTTCTGATTACCACTTTGGTATCTTAGATTTACGTCTTCTGATTACCACTTTGATATCTTAGATTTACGCCTTCTGTTTACCTCTTTGGTATCTTAGATTTACGTCTTCTGATTACCCCTTTTGTATCTTAGATTTACGTCTTCTGATTACCCCTTTTGTATCTTAGATTTACGTCTTCTGATTACCCCTTTGGTATCTTAGATTTACGCCTTCTGATTACCCCTTTTGTATCTTAGATTTACGTCTTCTGATTACCACTTTGGTATCTTAGATTTACGCCTTCTGTTTACCTCTTTGGTATCTTAGATTTACGCCTTCTGATTACTCCTTTGGTATCTTAGATTTACGTCTTCTGATTACCCCTTTGGTATCTTAGATTGATGACTTCTGATTACTCCTTTTGTATCTTAGATTTACGCCTTCAGATTACCACTTTGGTATCTTAGATTTACGTCTTCTGATTACCCCTTTGGTATCTTAGATTTACGTCTTCTGATTACCACTTTGATATCTTAGATTTAGGCCTTCTGTTTACCTCTTTGGTATTTTAGATTTACGTCTTCTGATTACCCCTTTGATATCTTAGATTTACATCTTCTGATTACCCCTTTGGTATCTTAGATTTCCCTCTTCTGATTACCCCTTTGATATCTTTGATTTACGTCTTCAGATTACCCCTTTGGTATCTTAGATTTACGGCTTCTGATTACCCCTTTGGTATCTTAGATTTACATCTTCTGATTACCACTTTGATATCTTAGATTTACGTCTTCTGATTACCTCTTTGGTATCTTAGATTTACGGCTTCTGATTACCCCTTTGGTATCTTAGATTTACGACTTCTGATTACCCCTTTGGTATCTTAGATTTCCGTCTTCTGATTACCCCTTTTGTATCTTAGATTTACGTCTTCTGATTACCCCTTTGGTATCTTAGATTTACGCCTTCTGTTTACCTCTTTGGTATCTTAGATTTACGCCTTCTGATTACCCCTTTTGTATCTTAGATTTACGTCTTCTGATTACCCCTTTGGTATCTTAGATTTACGCCTTCTGATTACCCCTTTGGTATCTTAGATTTACGTCTTCTGATTACCCCTTTGGTATCTTAGATTTACGTCTTCTGATTACCACTTTGATATCTTAGATTTACGTCTTCTGTTTACCTCTTTGGTATCTTAGATTTACGTCTTCTGATTACCACTTTGGTATCTTAGAATTACGTCTTCTGATTACCACTTTGATATCTTAGATTTAGGCCTTCTGTTTACCTCTTTGGTATTTTAGATTTACGTCTTCTGATTACCCCTTTGATATCTTAGATTTACGTCTTCTGATTACCCCTTTGGTATCTTAGATTTCCGTCATCTGATTACCCCTTTGGTATCTTAGATTTATGTCTTCTGATTACCCTTTTGGTATCTTAGATTTACATCTTCTGATTACCCCTTTGGTATCTTAGATTTACGTCTTCTGATTACCACTTTGATATCTTAGATTTACGTCTTCTGATTACCCCTTTGGTATCTTAGATTTACGGCTTCTGATTACCCTTTTGGTATCTTAGATTTACGGCTTCTGATTACCCCTTTGGTATCTTAGATTTACGTCTTCTAATTACCCTTTGGTATCTTAGAGTTACGTCTTCTGATTACCCCTATGGTCTCTTAGATTTACGTCTTCTGATTAACCCTTTGATATCTTAGATTTACGTCTTCTGATTACCCCTTTGGTATCTTAGATTTCCGTCTTCTGATTACCCCTTTGGTATCTTAGATTTACGTCTTCTGATTACCCTTTTGGTATCTTAGAATTACGTCTTCTGATTACCCCTTTGGTATCTTAGATTTACGTCTTCTGATTACCACTTTGATATCTTAGATTTACGTCTTCTGATTACCCCTTTGGTATCTTAGATTTACGGCTTCTGATTACCCCTTTGGTATCTTAGATTTACGTCTTCTAATTACGCTTTGGTATCTTAGATTTACGTCTTCTAATTACCCTTTGGTATCTTAGATTTACGTCTTCTGATTACCCCTATGGTATCTTAGATTTACGTCTTCTGATTACCACTTTGATATCTTAGATTTACGTCTTCTGTTTACCTCTTTGGTATCTTAGATTTACGTCTTCTGATTACCACTTTGGTATCTTAGATTTGCGTCTTCTGATTACCACTTTGATATCTTAGATTTACGCCTTTTGTTTACCTCTTTGGTATTTTAGATTTACGTCTTCTGATTGCCCCTTTGATATCTTAGATTTACGTCTTCTGATTACCCCTTTGGTATCTTAGATTTCCGTCTTCTGATTACCCCTTTGGTATCTTAGATTTACGTCTTCTGATTACCCCTATGGTATCTTAGATTTACGTCTTCTGATTACCTCTTTGGTATCTTAGATTTACGCCTTCTGATTACCTCTTTGGTATCTTAGATTTACGGCTTCTGATTACTACTTTGGTATCTTAGATTTACGCCTTCTGATTACCACTTTGATATCTTAGATTTACGCCTTCTGATTACCCCTTTGGTATCTTAGATTTACGTCTTCTGATTACCCCTTTGGTATCTTAGATTTACGTCTTCTGATTACCATTTTGATATCTTAGATTTACGTCTTCTGTTTACCTCTTTGGTATCTTAGATTTACGTCTTCTGATTACCACTTTGGTATCTTAGATTTACGTCTTCTGATTACCACTTTGATATCTTAGATTTAGGCCTTCTGTTTACCTCTTTGGTATTTTAGATTTACGTCTTCTGATTACCCCTTTGATATCTTCGATTTACGTCTTCTGATTACCCCTTTGGTATCTTAGATTTCCGTCTTCTGATTACCCCTTTGGTATCTTAGATTTATGTCTTCTGATTACCCTTTTGGTATCTTAGATTTACGTCTTCTGATTACCCCTTTGGTATCTTAGATTTACGTCTTCTGATTACCACTTTGATATCTTAGATTTACGGCTTCTGATTACCCCTTTGGTATCTTAGATTTACGGCTTCTGATTACCCCTTTGGTATCTTAGATTTACGGCTTCTGATTACCCCTTTGGTATCTTAGATTTACGTCTTCTAACTACCCTTTGGTATCTTAGATTTCGTCTTCTGATTACCCCTATGGTATCTTAGATTTACGTCTTCTGATTAACCCTTTGATATCTTAGATTTACGTCTTCTGATTACCCCTTTGGTATCTTAGATTTCCGTCTTCTGATTACCCCTTTGGTATCTTAGATTTACGTCTTCTGATTACCCCTTTGGTATCTTAGATTTACGTCTTCTGATTACCCCTTTGGTATCTTAGATTTACGTCTTCTGATTACCACTTTGATATCTTAGATTTACGTCTTCTGATTACCCCTTTGGTATCTTAGATATACGGCTTCTGATTACCCCTTTGGTATCTTAGATTTACGGCTTCTGATTACCCTTTGGTATCTTAGATTTACGTCTTCTAATTACCCTTTGGTATCTTAGATTTACGTCTTCTGATTACCACTTTGATATCTTAGATTTACGCTTTCTGATAACCCCTTTGGTATCTTAGATTTACGCCTTCTGATTACCCCTATGGTATCTTAGCTTTACGTCTTCTGATTACCACTTTGATATCGTAGATTTACGGCTTCTGATTACCCCTTTGGTATCTTAGATTTACGCCTTCTGATAACCCCTTTGGTATCTTAGATTTACGCCTTCTGATTACCATTTTGATATCTTAGATTTACGCCTTCTGATTACCCCTTTGGTATCTTAGATTTACGTCTTCTGATTACCACTTTGATATCTTAGATTTACGTCTTCTGATTACCCCTTTGGTATCTTAGATTTACGTCTTCTGATTACCCCTTTGGTATCTTAGATTTACGTCTTCTGATTACCCCTTTGATATCTTAGATTTACGTCTTCTGTTTACCTCTTTCGTATCTTAGATTTACGTTTTCTGATTACCACTTTGGTATCTTAGATTTACGTCTTCTGATTACCACTTTGATATTTTAGATTTACGCCTTCTGTTTACCTCTTTGGTATCTTAGATTTACGTCTTCTGATTACCCCTTTTGTATCTTAGATTTACGTCTTCTGATTACCCCTTTTGTACCTTAGATTTACGTCTTCTGATTACCCCTTTGGTATCTTAGATTTACGCCTTCTGTTTACCTCTTTGGTATCTTAGATTTACGCCTTCTGATTACCCCTTTTGTATCTTAGATTTACGTCTTCTGATTACCACTTTGGTATCTTATATTTACGCCTTCTGTTTACATCTTTGGTATCTTAGATTTACGCCTTCTGATTGCTCCTTTGGTATCTTAGATTTACGTCTTCTGATTACCCCTTTGGTATCTTAGATTGATGACTTCTGATTACTCCTTTTGTATCTTAGATTTACGCCTTCAGATTACCACTTTGGTATCTTAGATTTACCCCTTCTGATTACCCCTTTGGTATCTTAGATTTACGTCTTCTGATTACCCCTTTTGTATCTTAGATTTACGTCTTCTGATTACCACTTTGGTATCTTAGATTTACGCCTTCTGTTTACCTCTTTGGTATCTTAGATTTACGCCTTCTGATTACCCCTTTGGTATCTTAGATTTACGCCTTCTGATTACCACTTTGGTATCTTAGATTTAAGCCTTCTGATTACCACTTTGGTATCTTAGATTTACGCCTTCTGTTTACCTCTTTGGTATCTTAGATTTACGCCTTCTGATTACCACTTTGGTATCTTAGATTTACGTCTTCTGATTACCCCTTTGGTATCTTAGATTTATGCCTTCTGATAACTCCTTTGGTATCTTAGGTTTACGCCCTCAGATTACCACTTTGGTATCTTCAGACCTTTCCTATTATGGTTTCGCATTAAGATAAATTTGTTTCTGTGCTTGGCAAGACGGAGAACCCACATTAACATGCATTTGAAGATAAGAACTATGAAACACTTCAACATTCGAAGCATTGAACGGAATAAATTCTTTAATGTCACAATTTGTAAAAATAGTTTGAGGCGTAAATAAATTTATTTTCATTGGCAAGTACTGACGGGATTTTGCTATTAAAGGACTTCCATTTTGTTTTCGTAGCTGATAGTTTACCCTTTAATGTGGAATTGATTATAATAAAAACATTTTAAGAATCATCGTAAAGCATGTAACATTAATAAATGAAAGTGTTTGTTTAAGTAAGACATGTCTGTGATGTATTATACAAACATAATTAATTGAAAACGGATAGACGATATTGCAAATTAACTGAAATTAATCAATGTATATTTATATGTCTTACATAATTTGTTTTTGAGAAATGCCAGAAAAGTGAATGTGTTTTATCTTTCATTAGAATATATATGAGCGCATGAAGAAAAACTCACCTATTGCGTATTTTTTTCTTTACGCATACATAATGTTACTACATTTTTAATTTTTGTATTTCAAAATTATATTCTATTTCATCTATTTCTTTATACTTGATTGTAGTGTGTATTTGTTTTCCGTTTTACTGTACATTAGCTGTAAGATATTCAGTAACTGTACATTAGCTGTAAGATATTCAGTATCTGTACATTAGCTGTAAGATATTCAGTAACTGTACATTAGCTGTAAGATATTCAGTAACTATACATTAGCTGTAAGATATTCAGTAACTGTACATTAGCTGTAAGATATTCAGTAACTGTACATTAACTATAAGATATTCAGTAACTGTACATTAACTGTAAGATATTCAGTAACTGTACATTAACTTTAAGATATTCAGTAACTGTACATTAGCTGTAAGATATGCAGTAACTGTACATTAGCTGTAAGATATTCAGTAACTGTACATTAGCTGTAAGATATTCAGTCACTGTACATTACTTGTTAGATATTCAGTAACTGTACATTAGCTGTAAGATATTCAGTCACTGTACATTAGCTGTAAGATATTCAGTAACTGTACATTAACTGTAAGATATTCAGTAACTGTACATTAGCTGTAAGATATTCAGTAACCGTACATTAACTGTAAGATATTCAGTAACTGTACATTACCTGTAAGATATTCAGTAACTGTACATTACCTGTAAGATATTCAGTAACTGTACATTAGCTGTAAGATATTCAGTAACTGTACATTAGCTGTAAGATATTCAGTAACTGTACATTAGCTGTAAGATATTCAGTAACTGTACATTAGCTGTAAGATATTCAGTAACTGTACATTAGCTGTAAAATATTCAGTAACTGTACATTAGCTGTAAGATATTCAGTCACTGTACATTAGCTGTAAGATATTCAGTAACTGTACATTAGCTGTAAGATATTCAGTAACTGTACATTAGCTGTAAGATATTCAGTAACTGTACATTAGCTGTAAGATATTCAGTAACTGTACATTAGCTATGCGATATTCAGTAACTGTACATTAGCTGTAAGATATTCAGTAACTGTACATTAGCTGTAAGATATTCAGTAACTGTACATTACCTGTAAGATATTCAGTAACTTTACATTAGCTGTAAGACATTCAGTAACTGTACATTAGCTGTAAGATATTCAGTAACTGTACATTAGATGTAAGATATTCAGTAACTGTACATTAACTGTAAGATATTAAGTAACTGTACATTAGCTGTAAGATATTCAGTAACTGTACATTAGCTGTAAGATATTCAGTAACTGTACATTAGCTGTAAGATATTCAGTAACTGTACATTAGCTGTAAGATATTCAGTAACTGTACATTAGCTGTAAGATATTCAGTAACTGTACATTATCTGTAAGATATTCAGTGACTGTACATTAGCTATAAGATATTCAGTAACTGTACATTAGCTGTAAGATATTCAGTAACTGTACATTACCTTAATATATTCAGTAACTGTACATTAGCTGTGAAATATTCAGTAACTGTACATTAGCTATAAGATATTCAGTAACTGTACATTAGCTGTAAGATATTCAGTAACTGTACATTAATTGTAAGATATTCAGTAACTGTACATTAACTGTAAGATATTCAGTAACTGTACATTAGCTGTAAGATATGCAGTATCTGTACATTAGCTGTAAGATATTCAGTAACTGTACATTAGCTGTAAGATATTCAGTAACTGTACATTAGCTGTAAGATATTCAGTAACTGTACTCTAGCTGTAAGATATTCAGTAACTGTACATTAGCTGTAAGATATGCAGTATCTGTACATTAGCTGTAAGATATTCAGTAACTGTACATTAGCTGTAAGATATTCAGTAACTATACATTAGCTGTAAGATATTCAGTAACTGTACATTAGCTGTAAGATATTCGGTAACTGTACATTAACTGTAAGATATTCAGTAACTGTACATTAGCTGTAAGATATTCAGTAACTGTACATTAGCTGTAAGATATTCGGTAACTGTACATTAACTGTAAGATATTCAGTAACTGTACATTAACTGTAAGATATTCAGTAACTGTACATTAGCTGTAAGATATTCAGTAACTGTACATTACCTGTAAGATATCCAGTCACTGTACATTACCTGTAAGATATTCAGTAACTGTACATTACCTGTAAGATATTCAGTCACTGTACATTAGCTGTAAGATATTCAGAAACTCTACATTAACTGTAAGATATTCAGTAACTGTACATTAGCTGTAAGATATTCAGTAACCGTACATTAACTGTAAGATATTCAGTAACTGTACATTACCTGTAAGATATTCAGTAACTGTACATTACCTGTAAGATATTCAGTAACTGTACATTAGCTGTAAGATATTCAGTAACTGTACATTAGCTGTAAGATATTCAGTAACTGTACATTACCTGTAAGATATTCAGTAACTGTACATTAGCTGTAAGATATTCAGTAACTGTACATTACCTGTAATATATTCAGTAACTGTACATTAGCTGTGAAATATTCAGTAACTGTACATTAGCTATAAGATATTCAGTAACTGTACATTAGCTGTAAGATATTCAGTAACTGTACATTAATTGTAAGATATTCAGTAACTGTACATTAACTGTAAGATATTCAGTAACTGTACATTAGCTGTAAGATATGCAGTATCTGTACATTAGCTGTAAGATATTCAGTAACTGTACATTAGCTGTAAGATATTCAGTAACTGTACATTAGCTGTAAGATATTCAGTAACTGTACTCTAGCTGTAAGATATTCAGTAACTGTACATTAGCTGTAAGATATGCAGTATCTGTACATTAGCTGTAAGATATTCAGTAACTGTACATTAGCTGTAAGATATTCAGTAACTATACATTAGCTGTAAGATATTCAGTAACTGTACATTAGCTGTAAGATATTCGGTAACTGTACATTAACTGTAAGATATTCAGTAACTGTACATTAACTGTAAGATATTCAGTAACTGTACATTAGCTGTAAGATATTCGGTAACTGTACATTAACTGTAAGATATTAAGTAACTGTACATTAACTGTAAGATATTCAGTAACTGTACATTAGCTGTAAGATATTCAGTAACTGTACATTACCTGTAAGATATCCAGTCACTGTACATTACCTGTAAGATATTCAGTAACTGTACATTACCTGTAAGATATTCAGTCACTGTACATTAGCTGTAAGATATTCAGAAACTCTACATTAACTGTAAGATATTCAGTAACTGTACATTAGCTGTAAGATATTCAGTAACCGTACATTAACTGTAAGATATTCAGTAACTGTACATTACCTGTAAGATATTCAGTAACTGTACATTACCTGTAAGATATTCAGTAACTGTACATTAGCTGTAAGATATTCAGTAACTGTACATTAGCTGTAAGATATTCAGTAACTGTACATTACCTGTAAGATATTCAGTAACTGTACATTAGCTGTAAGATATTCAGTAACTGTACATTACCTGTAAGATATTCAGTAACTGTACATTAGCTGTAAGATATTCAGTAACTGTACATTAGCTGTAATATTCAGTAACTGTACATTAGCTGTAAGATATTCAGTAACTGTACATTAGCTATGCGATATTCAGTAACTGTACATTAGCTGTAAGATATGCAGTAACTGTACATTAGCTGTAATATATTCAGTAACTGTACATTAGCTGTAATATATTCAGTAACTGTACATTAACTGTAAGATATTCAGTAGCTGTACATTAGCTGTAAGATATTCAGTAACTCTACATTAGCTGTAAGATATTCAGTAACTGTACATTAGCTGTAAGATATTCAGTAACTGTACATTAGCTGTAAGATATTCAGTAACTGTACATTAACTGTAAGAAATTCAGTAACTGTACATTAACTGTAAGATATTCAGTAACTGTACATTAACTGTAAGATATTCAGTAACTGTACATTACCTGTAAGATATTCAGTAACTGTTCATTAGCTGTAAGATATTCAGTAACTGTACATTAGCTGTAATATATCCAGTAACTGTACATTAACTGTAAGATATTCAGTAACTGTACATTAGGTGTAAGATATTCAGTAACTGTACATTAGCTGTAAGATATTCAGTAACTGTACATTAGCTGTAAGATATTCAGTAACTAGATGTATGAGGTGAGGCCTTGGAATAAAATCATAAGTTAATTTTTCGACCTAAGGATTTATACATTAATAGATGGTTTGAAATTTCTTGAAAACGTCATGAGAAAATGCAAGACACTTCACTTGATTTGCCACTACTCAGTTGCTATTGACTTAGTAAATTGGGCCCTTTTGTTTCCTTGCTCCCTAGAAATTTAATATTATTTGCTTTTCCAGTGTTTCCTTCCTAACTAATACATGACTAAATCATATCAAACAAAAATGAAAAAAAAAGAGTTTTAACTTGATCACATTTATATTTTATCGAGTTTCATTGCTAGATCTTGTAGCTTTTAGAATGTTTGAGAGAATGAAATTGTTTATTATTTTTCTGTTTAATTCGCTATAAGTTGTTATTTTTAGCACATACAATCGAAAAATGTGATTTTTTGTTATTTGTAAAAGTATTCTCCTGAGGTTTCCTTAAATCGTAATATTCATGAATGTTAACTAATTTAGACAGTTAATATTACATAGCGCACATAATCCGATATTGTAACCGGGAACCCTTAGAAAAAATGGAAGATGCCAAAGTTGTTATTTTTAGCAGAGTCATTCGAAAAACGTGATTTCTTTGGTTATTTATAAAACTATTTCTACCGAGGTTTCCTTCAATCGTAATACTCATGAATGTTGACTAATTTTGACTGTTAATATTACATAGCACAAATAATTCGATATTGTAACCATGAACGCTTAGACAAAAAAAAAGAATTAAGATGCCAAAGGGTCATCAGAAGCCATAATTCAAGGAAGGACAGACAATACAATGACCAAAAGAAAAAGCACTTCAGATGATTTTTGGAAACAAGAAATATATTTTTTATTACACAAATAATGAGATTGAGAACACCACCTCAATGCTTGAGGTTTCCACACACCTTCCGATGGCGTGGGCTTTCATCTGTCAGATCATTATGACTGTCCAGGCTTACTCTGGTAGTCACGATACAGCTAAATAATTACCAACAGTTACTATAAGCATCAATAATAAGCAATATATTTTCAACTTTAAATCTTAAGTAACATTCAAATGGTCATTCACAGTAAATTATTTGCACCCAACTGTAATTGAATTAGTTTAAATATTTTTAAATAGTATATATATATATATATATATGATAATTCCTCTCTTGTCAAATATGTCACACGGAAATTTCAAAATACATAATATAAGTTACTGCTAAATAATGCATAAATAACGTATAATAATATACTCAAATATATCACGCAGGTTAATTCTCATCGCACATGCAAACATATGCCCCTTATTATTATGAAAATACAGGTTATTTAAAGTTCAAAAATGAATAATAACCAACGTAGTAATAAATGAAGAATTATTAAAATACATTTTCATTTTTAGCTTATGGCAATAACACATTAAACCACATACTGTTTAAAAGGTGTGTTTTCATATCTTCTTGCATATTGAAAGAGGAGGGGGCCGTTGTGGGCCTGATCGTATGGTAGGTGGTTTACAACTTACTTTGCAATCAGTGCCTACCACCACTGACGTCGTGAGTTTGAATTACGTTCAAGCGAGGTGTACTCGATACAACATTATGTGATAAAGTTTGTCAGTGACTTGCGGCAGGTCGGTGGTTTTCTCCGGACACTCCGGTTTCCTCCACCAATAAGACTGACCGCAACGATATAACTGGAGTATTACTGAACGTAGCGTTAAACACCATGAATCTGACCCTATTGCATAACGGTTATACACCTATTTAAACTATGGAAGTAAAATCAAGACGCGTTTGTTCACCCAGAGGTGGTTTTAGATAATATAACTGTAAACTATAATGTTTAATATGCCAGAATTGTCCAGATGTTTTAATATCATTCACAGAGCTGGTGACTCGTAAATTATGTGACAACAATGCAATGTTACAGTGGATATCATAACAGTTATTTATAAACTCATTTCAGATTTGATCTACATTTGTGACATGAAATTCTACCCCACATATATTATTTATTTTACCGAAAATTGTATTTGCTAATTAAACTGATTTTTCATATGTGTGTTAGAAGTATCGATTTTGCCTCTCTTTGAGTGAATGTCTTGTTTTTCATTTTATTATTGGTGTTAACATCAGTATAGGTTCATAGCGAATACGTCATTGTTGTTTGTTAACATCAGTATAGGTTCATAGCGAATACGTCATTGTTGTTTGTTAACATCAGTATAGGTTCATAGCGAATACGTCATTGTTGTTTGTTAACATCAGTATAGGTTCATAGCGAATACGTCATTGTTGTTTGTTAACATCAGTATAGGTTCATAGCGAATACGTCATTGTTGTTTGTTAACATCAGTATAGGTTCATAGCGAATACGTCATTGTTGTTTGTTAACATCAGTATAGGTTCATAGCGAATACGTCATTGTTGTTTGTTAACATCAGTATAGGTTCATAGCGAATACGTCATTGTTGTTTGTTAACATCAGTATAGGTTCATAGCGAATACGTCATTGTTGTTTGTTAACATCAGTATAGGTTCATAGCGAATACGTCATTGTTGTTTGTTAACATCAGTATAGGATCATAGCGAATACGTCATTGTTGTTTGTTAACATCAGTATAGGTTCATAGCGAATACGTCATTGTTGTTTGTTGTTTTAACACAAAAAAGCAATTGTGGCGAAAACAGATTAGTTCTTAATGAAATGATGAGGAAATCTGTTTTATTTTAGACCAACACGGCGAGTTGGATTTGTAAAATGTTATTTCATTAAAACAACGATCCACTGTTAGATATGTCACACCACTAAATGAATGAGTCAATGAATTAGTTATAACACACAATTTGTTTTATTTGCAGAGAAAACAGTCGCTTCTACACTACATTAAAATAATGTGCCAGATTATATCTGGAACTATACATGGAGTCATAACAAATCAAACACGACTATTTATAAAGAAAGTTTATTTTGGTATGGTATCAAACAAAATACACAAAGACTACTTCGTTAAATGTGAAAGGTAAAAGTGACAGACACTATCATAAATACGTTGATTGAAATGTTAAATTCCATGTGTTATTTGACTCTTGGAAATACCATATTTATACTATGTTGAAAGTAAGAGTGCCGGAATTTGACCGCCATCAATAGAGGTTCCGTTTTTGGAGAAATTCGAATCGTAGAAGCATATTCTCATATTTTTGAAATCAACATATGATTTTCCATTGATTCCTTTATAGAAATGTTTGGTGGGTCCGACCATTGTTAATAATAAAGTATAGATATGACCGCTCTGTAAGAGTATTGGAGCGTGTAAGACTACTTCATACACCTCATCATTCGGCACCGTATCAATTTGTCCTTGATAAATTGAAACAACACTGTGATCTTCGTCATGGACTTCGAGATGAACATGATTTGTCTGTTCGAAATATGCGCCAAATACTGCAATACCATGAAGCCATACTTGTTCAGATACGTCAAAGCAAAGTGCATCTGGTTTACCAGAGTGTTCACGCAACTTTTGATCTAGTTGACATCGCATTACTGCATGGTACTGGACGTTTACACGCGGATGGACCTTGAATGGTAGTAGATCTTTCTTAGCTGATCCCGATTTGAATTTTGCGATCACATCTTTTTCTTCTGTTGTGAGATAATCTTTAGGTTCTACTTCTCGCTTGTAATAACTATCATTCATGGCAGGAAATCGTATGTTATAGAATATATTTCCAAGTGCCTTCCTGACGTTTGATGGGCTGATTTCCATTTTGTTACGCAAACATTCATGTTCTCCCCAATCTATTAGGGCCTCAAACACTTCATCTTCGCTTGCATTCAAATCAGTTGATTCTGTAATTCGGCTAACACATTCAGGACAAAGCTTCATAAAATCGTTCGACCGTATCGCTTCACGCGCAGTATTGGTAATGATGTACATGCATTTCATTTTAAGGTCGGCTGATTTAGTCAGATGCGCTATTTCGAAAGCACTACAAGCATTGCTTGGAGTTACCTGCTCGAACAAGCATTTGATTGTTTGATTTAGAAGTCCTGATACTTTGTACATAAGTGCTAAAGGTGCTAACTTACTCGCTGTATGGTAATCAAGCTTGACATTATCAGTATACAGATAGCTGAAAAATATGCGATTATGGATTAAATGCATTTTATTGATTTTTAACCGAATCAATGTATATTTGAAAATACTAATAGATAGCATCATACTTGTGCGTCATGATTGATCTAATTCTCTTTTCTAGTTAATATATTTCATTTTCATTTTTATTTACATTCGAATTGATATTAAGTATCGCTTACTGTTGTCACGTGATCCTACTTTACTCCATAACGCCAAGAACGGGGACATCATTAACATGTATGGTTCTTATTAAATGAAATACATTGCTCTTTGATGCATTACTATTGTCCTAACATGACCTGTTTAGTTCATCGTACTCATTAGAAGCATTGAACATAGAAATGATAAAAAGGGGAGGAATACAAATCTACTTGTAAATAATAGAGTCATTATATGACAATTTGTATGTATAACTGGTAAAACAACTTGAATACATTTCATTCTCAGTGCAAATATCCAGCGGAAGCGACTCAATATTCAGTCCCCGTTATAGGGTCGCTTTGGCAACAACTTTGTACACGTGTTCTTCTTTTGTTATTGGCAGACCCACGAAACCCTTGTAGATAGATGTTATTAATCTGCACAACGTACTCTTTTGGCTGACAACACATTTACATTTCAGTTAGATATGAAGGTATATTTGAATAGTTATAACATCCAGTAAATGCCGTATTCTTCCCATTTTTATGTTTGCTTTCAATAATACATAGTACATGTCAAACATTCAAATTATATAGTTAATCCCACCACTGTTTATTTAGGTTCCTGTACCATGCCAGGACTGTGAACTGTCATTTATATGTAAATTAGGGGCATCTATTTTGTCCTTGTCTTTATGAGTTTCCGAATAGATGTTTTAACTGTTCTGACAGTGAGGTATTGTTTGTTATCAATTTTATAGTTAATCATATACATGTATGTCATTTCTATTCTTGAAGGGGCGCGGGTGGCTCAATGAGTTAGGTAGTTGGATTACCTAACAACTCATACAAGCCTATCACCAATACGGCGTGGGTTCGCGCCCGGCTTTGTAAATTACAAAAAAGGGTGCACTCGACTTGCAGCCACAAGTGATAAAGTTTACCAGTTGCTTGTCCATGGTCGGTGGTTCTCTCCGGGTACTCCGGCTTCTTCCACCACTACAACTGGTCGCCATAATATAGCTGAAATATTGCTGAGAGTGGCGTTAAACACCAAGATCAAGCTATTCTTGATTTACTTTATGAAAGGGAATGCCTGATTTTTAAGACGATTGTTTGTAACTAGATTAACTAGACGGATACCACTAGTGGAGCAGGAAATGCCTACCTTTACGGAGCACCTGAGTTCACCCCCATATTTTAGTGGGGGTTTGTGTTACTCGATCTTTAGTTTTATGCGTATGTTTTGTAGATCGTTGTTTGTCCTTTTTCCTTTGGCCATTGCGTTGTCTGTTGCTCTTCGATATACGGATTCTGATTACCCCTTTGGTATTTTCAAACTCATCTTACTCAATTCCTACTATTTTAAGCGTTATTATGTATGACAAATTACTTACCTTAAGAAGAGCTTGACAGTTTTAAGATCTGTATCAGCAATATTATATATCTTCATTGGTTTAACCTCTGGTTCTGGATTATCGAGCGGCTGTTTTGGTGGTTTTGGCGTTTCCACTAACGACTTCGTAAACTGCTGCTTTTTAAACGTTGACGAATTACTCATGTTTATCCAACCGTCTCCCTTTCCTGCACTAACTGAAGTACTTTTATTGGACGTTCTACTTTCAGATAGAGGTTGTTTGTTCTGGTCACTATTCTTTAATGATGTTACACTGTTTACACGTCCAGTCATTTGTTCCTGCTTCGGATTGTTTTCTTCCATCCCTCTTTTAAACAAAGAGAAGAACACATGACTTCTGCTAGCCAGTACAACCTTATGAGCATGGATTGGTTCCTGTTGGTGACCTACTACAAATGTTACGTCACATCCGATTTGATTGAGTAGCATGAATTCTAGACTTTCTTGTAATGTTTTATTCGTTTGCCAATCTATTTCGGCGATCTCTGAAACCTTTAAAAGTCAATAATTAAAATATTACTGTGTACGATTGACGTTCAAGAAATTTCTGCAAGTCATAATATCGACAACTAACCGTGTTTTTCTTTGCTATTTTATCTCTGTAAACCTAGTTTAACCCCGTCATGTTTTATCGACGTGTCTATGCCGTTCACTAAAGAGAGCAGTCATGTATATGGGTTAGGGGTATCGATTTTGCCATCAGATTTTGGAAATGTTCCGACAGTATGGTATTTTAGAAATGTTCCGACAGTATGGTATTTTAGAAATGTTCCGACAGTATGGTATTTTAGAAATGTTCCGACAGTATGGTATTTTAGAAATGTTCCGACAGTATGGTATTTTAGAAATGTTCCGACAGTATGGTATTTTAGAAATGTTCCGACAGTATGGTATTTTAGAAATGTTCCGACAGTATGGTATTTTAGAAATGTTCCGACAGTATGGTATTTCAGAAATGTTCCGACAGTATGGTATTTTAGAAATGTTCCGACAGTATGGTATTTTAGAAATGTTCTGACAGTATGGTATTTTAGAAATGTTCCGACAGTATGGTATTTTAGAAATGTTCCGACAGTATGGTATTTTAGAAATGTTCCGACAGTATGGTATTTTAGAAATGTTCCGACAGTATGGTATTTTAGAAAAGTTCCGACAGTATGGTATTTTAGAAATGTTCCGACAGTATGGTATTTTAGAAATGTTCCGACAGTATGGTATTTTAGAAATGTTCCGACAGTATGGTATTTTAGAAATGTTCCGACAGTATGGTATTTCAGAAATGTTCCGACAGTATGGTATTTTAGAAATGTTCCGACAGTGTGGTATTTTAGAAATGTTCCGACAGTGTGGTATTTTAGAAATGTCCCGGCAGTATGGTATTTTAGAAATGTTCCGACAGTATGGTATTTTAGAAATGTTCCGACAGTATGGTATTTTAGAAATGTTCCGACAGTATGGTATTTTAGAAATGTTCCGACAGTATGGTATTTTAGAAATGTTCCGACAGTATGGTATTTTAGAAATGTTCCGGCAGTGTGGTATTTTAGAAATGTTCCGACAGTATTTTAGTTTTGTTTTTCCTTTTATTCTTGTGTACTATCTAAGATTTAAACGATGGTTAAGGACACAAACTCTCTTTTGTAGAAATAATACTAGGCATATGACAACTTCTGTGTCAACAAAAAGAAATATATTATGCATACATTTCAACATCTGTGTTCAATTAGATATATGTGAGCGTTGACATTTGACGGATATGCGGAAAACATGCATGACCACATCATTTCACTTAGAGGGGAGGTTTGTGCTAATAAAACTAGTAGTAACATCGTAAATTGTCATTGAAGTGCCCGTATCAAGCTATGAAAGTGTGGGGTCATGCACATAATTATGTGTTGTGGTGTCGACTTTGTTCAGCTTGTATGATTTTTCATTATATTTTAGAACTGTTCTGCAGATGCGATATTTCTTGTCCTTTTTTTGTTTACTTTTTTACTTTATCCCCAAACCTGCAGTGAGTTAATTGCACAAGTTCACTAATTGCATACAGACGTACTCAGAAACAGGATAAAGAAAACACGGGGAGGGTCTAAAACGCGGACGTCTGAAAACACGGAAGCCCAAAATGGGTACTTGAAAGGTCATATCTTGAAAAGTACTCAACCTAGAAATAAATAATAAAATATTTTATTATTTAGGTACTTAAAAGTTGACCGGAAGGGTCAAAAATGAGAACGGGCAATGGACAAAATTTCGACTTTGATCTCAAATTTCTCAAAATTTAAAGACCCTGGTAAAAAACCGTTTAGATATTCTTAATAACAATGTGATACTCTATCAGACGAAGTAAAAATCGTTTTGTTAAAATATTAGATAAAAGCACAATCTTGACCGGAACCCTGCCCTTTCAGAGTTAGCCATCGGCTAATTTTCAACTTTGATCTCAATTGTCTAAAAATTCAAGGAACCCGGTCAAAAACCGTTTAAATATTCTGAAAGACAATTTTATACTCTATCAGATGATATAAATATGATTTTATGGAAATTTTGGTGGAAAACACAATCTTGACCGGAAGCCTACCTTTTCATAGTTAGTCACTGGCAATTTAATCCTCCATCTTACTTATTATATAATTCCATTTCTCCGCCAAATTTCACAATTTATATTACATATTTAACCATATTAAAATCTTTTTACTACCATTGGGCACTTGTTTCAAATTGAAATTGAAATAATGTTTTATTTGTAAAAGATTGTCAAAAGCTATGATTATCTTTAATTGGATATGATCAATACATCATTAATTGACTAATTAGGTGGCCTAATTTATGATGTACATATAATATACCAAGTACAAATGTATTTGAAAAACGAAAAACCATTACATCAATTTGAAAAGTTAATACCTGACACGCCCTCAGACAATAAACAGGAAATTGTTGAAACAACACCTGTCAACACTGAAATAGCATCGGTAAATATCAGACGATAAAACAGTAATTAAGAAAGAATGTGACTTTAGTTCCCCAACAGGTGCATGCTTTCATTGTAAATGGTCAAAAAGGAAAATATTGTGTTACATTATTCCCAAAAGGTCATTTCTCGGCTTTTCATAAAAATCATGTTGGATTTGCTCCTAAAATATTAAGATAAATACACATAAAATTGAAATAGACTGTGAATGTGGAAAACCAAATGCAATATAAAATATGATTGGTGTGAGGGAATAAACAAACTTTTGATTAACTACCAGAAACTCAGAAGCAGGACAATAGTATAGACTGTGGATTATTTTCTTTGGCCAATGCAGTTGAATTTTGTCAGTCTGGATTTAAAGGAGGAACTCATATAAAATTTGAACAAAAATATATGAGAGAGCATCTAATCCATTGTGTAGAAAAAGGTGATTTCTCGGCTTTTCCTGAAAATCATGTTGGATTTGTTCCTAAAAATATTAAGATAAATACACATAAAATTGAAATAGACTGTTAATGTGGAAAACCAAATGCAATAGAAAATATGATAGGATGTGAGGGAATAAAAGGTAAAGCAAACTTTGCAATGTATGGAAGCATAGGTCTTGTGCAGGAAATAAAAACTTGAAAGGTAACACCTGGTATTGTATCAAACATCAACCAAAACCTCAGACTTGAAGAAAGTAAGTAAATCTGTCAGTGATTTTAATTAGAAACAGTTAACAATTTAGAGGCAAGGAATTTGATATCAAAGTTGAAAATTCACCGATGGATAACTCTGAAATGGTAGGCTTCCGGTCAAGATTGTGCTTTTATCTAAAATCTCAATAAAAAGACTTTTTATATCATCTGATAGAGTATGAAATTGTCTTTAATAATATTTAAATGGATTTTGACCGGGGTCTGTGAATTTTGAGAAATTTGAGATCAAAGTCGAAATTTTTTCCATTGCCCGTTCTCATTTTTGACACTTCCGGTTAACTTTTAAGTACCTAAATAATAAATATTTTACTATTTATTCTGTAAAAGATAGATCTTAAAAATAGCTTTTAGAATCCGTTTAGATTTTCATCCTAGGTTGAGTACTTTTCAATATATGACCTTTCAAGTACCCATTTTGGGCTTCCGTGTTTTCAGACTTCCGCGTTTTAGACCGTCCAGAAAACTCGAACACGGAATGGACTTAAATTTGAACATTTACAATTTGAAAATCTTATTTTATGATTATCTTGATAATTTGTATTGCTTTGTTTCGTAACTAAGCACAACACATTCACAGTGATGATGGTTAAATATATGTTATACTATTAATATGCCATATCTTGATGAAATACAATCGATACATTTTAAAATTCTACTAAGTGTTGAATGAAATGGTAGATGCTCCATACTTTAAACATTCTTGAGGCAAAAATATTGTCATTGCATTGAAAGAATATTACATTTGATTAGTTATGATTTTATAGACAAAACACATATTACGAATTGTCTTTTTTCATTGAAGAAAAGGGGCCGTCGTGGTTGCGTTCGCATGGTAGTTGGATTTAATACTGTCTGTACAATCAGTACCTATCACCACAAACGTTGTGAGTTCAAATCCCACTCAGGCGATACATTATGTGATAAAGTTTGTCAGTGACTTGCGGTAAGTCAATGGTTTTCTCCTTGCACCCCGGTTTCCTACACCAATAAAACTGAACGTCGTGATATAACTGAAATATTGTTGAAAGTGGCGTTAAACATCACAAACCAAACCAAGCCATCATTAAGGAAAAATTTGAAATAAGAAATACCTCCTTTTTCGCCGCCATTGTCATTCCGCTATACATTCAAAACATTCAACTATTTCTATTGTTTTTGTGTTTGATTATTGAAAGTATCAAATATCAGTTTTCTATATGCTTCGTCAAAAGAACCACAACTCCATTTAAATGTATATAATCAAAATAAGCATTGATATTCTCAGACACAATACTATACAGTAAAAGGTAATAAGGTCAATGAAAGTGTTCTACCATGTGTGACTTCAACAATATGATCCTATAAATACACTGCAATAGAATCCTATTTTCTTGTTCCTTTAAAAGTCGTGTACAAAAGTACAATATTAATGAAGGGAGAAACTGTTTATTCTTTGCTGTAGCGCACATATTCTTCGTGAAGGAATTTTATTACTTTTTGCGTAGATGTTCTTTCCTCTATCACTGCCAAGACTTTTACCGGGCTTAACTGTATTTTTGAGTTACACAGTGGGTGTCTTATAAGAAGCAGGACTTCTTACCCTTCACAAGCAACTGAGTTCACTCCCGGTTTTTGGTGGAGTCAGTGTTGCTCATCGTTTTTTGCGTTCTCTGTTATTTTTTTTAATTTTGTTTGTCTGCGTCCTTTTTCCTGTGTATTGTCAGTTTCTCTGGATTGTCCATTCTTGATTGTCCCTTCGGTTTTCTCTAACGTTTATTTACTATCTACGGTATGTCCTGTGTCTTGTGTACCCAATATTGCCAGTTTCTCTGGATTGTTCATTTTTGATTGTCCCTTCGGTTTTCTCTAATGTGTATTTATTACAACAGTTACTGTAGTATACTATATAAACGTTAGTATATATGACATTACATTTTGCTTTACGTTTGGTTGCTTTGTAGACATTTCCTTTCTATATCTGCAGCTAAATAACCATGACTGATATAACCAGTAGATATCTTATTAATTATGTATTGAGGACAGAGATAGTAGTTAAATAATCCTGACTGATATGAGCAGTAGAGTTCTCATTTATTATGTATTGAGAGGAAAGAAGAAGGACAACATGAAATGAAAATTAACGTGGTAAAACATGTCGTCCTATATGTATGCTGAGTTTAAATATAACATACATATAGCACGTGGATTATTTATTATACAGGTGACTTGTGGCAGGTCAGTGGTTTTCGCCAGGTACACCGGTTTCATCCACCAATAAAACTGACCACCACGATATAACTGAAATACAGTTGAATGTGGCATTAAACACCATAACCCCAGCCCTAACTCAACCACACTTAATTTAACTTACATGCTCATATGACTAATTCCCCACAAAATAACGTGAGATTAAGATCAGACATTTTTAGGGAGCAATCGTATGTTGTTCTTTGAATGTAAGTTCTTCATGTACATAGTCGTAGTATAGAAATATTGGTTTAAAGGAAAACACGTCAGTTTTATTGGTGGAGGAAACCGGAGTACTCGGAGAAAATCAGCGACCTGCCGAAAGTCACTGACCAACTTTATTGATCATATTAATGGTTCACTTGTATCTTTATCATGGGCACTATTTTTGTTCTTGTTAACTCGTAGTAGAAAATGTCTGATTTGAAACAACACACATATAACAAAATGAGACAACTGGATATACCTATCTTGTGCAGGTTTTCGTTTATAAATAATTTCGTTTATTTAGTTTAACAAGATGAATACAATGCATTGAAGTTTGTAACAAAGTAAAGTGTATTTATTATATCACTGAATTTGATCTTGTTCTATCCACTGTTGCTTCTAACCTACAAAGATAATAATATATGACATAGTTACAATTCTGATATGACGTCCTTCTTTATCTTTGCAAACAAATGAGCGATTTACTTAAATGACAAAATCTCATTTCACATGCGCGGTGCACACATTTAAGCCAGGTGATAAAATCACAAAACAAAATTATTAACACGTTTTAAACATCTATATTCATTGAAAATAATCAACATATCCAAAATTAATAAATATGTCACGTGCAATTAAAACGTGCAAACACCATTTTATTATTACGGATGTTCGATCAATAAGACTGACTTTCCCGTTGTAAAAGGACATGTTAATGAGTTATCATCTGGTCGAATTTGGCAGCATAAATTGTGTGCGACATTGCACGCAAACTTAAATATAAATTACTGTCTTTCCCATCAAAGTATACTACCGTATTTGTACTATTATACATATCTGAATCGAAACAAACAAAACTTGTTGGTATTTGTATCATTCCCCAAGATATGCTATGTATAATGTTCAAAATTACAGCGTTCTTTATAGCAACCCTAATTCCCAAGCTATATGTGAGGGTTGTCATTTTTGGACATGTGTGTGTGTCATGGGTATATATTTTGTCTTCGCTTCTATGGGTTTTCATTTTATTCATAGCTTTCATAATTTCAACCTTGATATACTGTTTTGCAATATTACATATTCAGGCACTGGAAATGAAACATTGACTGTAGTATAAAAAGCATAAAATAAACAAACAAACGATTGAACAACTCATACCTAGTCGACGTCACCTCTTGTATTTGTACTGGTTTTGTTTGTTTGGTATTCGGTGGGTGTGAAACTCTATCCCGGCTTAGGTACACAAAGAAGGGTTTGAAGTCACCAAAGGGGTAATTAGAATCCGTCAATCGAAGAAGAACAGACAACACAATGGCCAATATAAAAAGTACAAAAGGACAAGCAACGATCTACAAAACATACACATAAAACTAAAGATCGGGTAGCACGAACCCCACAAAAACCGGAGGTGAACTCAGGTACTCAGGAACGGTAAGCAGTTCCTGCTGCACTAGTGGAAGCCGTCGTGTTAATCTAGTTACAAATCCGGTGATTAGTCATGAATGAGGAAAGGACCGGGAAGTGTTTACGACAAGTGGAACATATCCTTTGTCATTTCTGACACAGATATTCCAAATCGGTCAACCAAGTCATGGTGACTTCAACTTAGCCAAGAGAAACCCTTGGTTCAGTAGCTTCCTTGTTAACAGCACGCAAAAGGAAACACGCAACGGTGGCGTAATGGTTAGCGTGCTCGCCTCGAGTGCAGTAGATCGTGGGTTCGAGCACCAGTCGGGTCAAACCAAAGATTATAAAATTGGTATTTGTTGCTTCTACACTAAGCACGTAGCACTCAGGAGAAAGACTAGTTGGCTCGTAATCAGAATAATGTGTCAGAGTGGAACAATGTGTCTACCCGCGGATTGTTGTTTCAGTGAGCTAGCACTATAGAAATCCAAGTCAGCGTGTTGGTCTAGAGTAGAGCGGACCTCATCATCATTTCATTGAAAATTAACTTGTTCTCGCCATGATATAGCTGAAACATTGCTGAATTGGCGCTAAGCAACACTCATTCACTCACTCTATCAAGGTAATCCTGATAGAAACCACAAGCTCTGGAATATCGTATCAACAAAGTTGGTCATGAAATGACTATCGCTGTAATGAATATGTATGGGAGTGGAATATGGGGAACAAAATCGTGTAATGTGATACATTCTGTTCAAAATAAGTCTTGTAAATACTTTTTATCGAACATTTCAACACGAGGCGATATGGGTTGGTTATCATGTGTCAGTAAGCAACGAATTTATTGCGTCAGGCTTCTATGCAAGTTAATTCGGATGGACGAAACCAGGACTGTTTCTAAAATTTGGCGATGGGCTTCACGGAGGCGAAAAGGTTAGAAACACGAAGTAAATAAAACTGTCGAAATTTTGAATATCCAAAGCGAAGTGAATGATTTAACTTTTAGTACCAAATATATAATGAAAACCGTTAAAGAAAAGATTGATATACGTGACCAGGAAGAATGGTATGATGAACTTTTTAACGATCGAGGAAACCAAAATGGGAACAAATTACGAACTGATAGACAATTTAAGCAAATCCGATATACCGAAACATACGTCTCAAGACTGGGTCATAGACCGTATCGACATGTTATGACTCTGTTCCGCGCCGGGTCACTACTTTCCATAGAAACCGGTAGGTACGCCAGGCCGCCAGTACCGGTGGAAAATAGACTTTGTGTTGTATGTAATAAAAACTGTGTTGAATCTGAAAAACATTTTCTTTTAGACTGTCCTCTCTATGATGATCTGAGATTGATTTTATTTTTACAATGTTCAGTTTATTGAAGGTTTTAACTGTTTAAATCAGGATCAACAATGTATTCAAATAATGAATTGTGACAGCCACTTTTATGCAAATGTGTTTTTGATTTTTATACGAGACGTAAATTGTTTTTAGTATAGAAATTAACTTTCAGAATGAATTTGTAATTTTTCTATTCCTTTCAATCATATGTTTAATGCTTCAACGTGAAGTTAAATAAAGGAACAATGATAATGTTGATTAATATTAAATATATAGAAAACTTTTTATGTTTTTACTGAATTTACTTTTTCTTAGAAATTTTTAATCGATTTTATTTTACGTAAAGGCTTTTTTTTTCTCTATTTTTTAACATAATTTATTATATTATTTTTTTTCTGATATAGCTAAATGTATATGTGTATATATAAATGTGTGCTACAACTGATTATTTGAAAACTATATACAAAATGTAGTAACAAGAAGATTTAAAATCAAATCATGAATTGGCTCTGCCCCCGGAACAGTTTCTAATTTAGCTGCGAATTCGTTCATTTCAATTGAAATTTGCAAATCCATTGTTTAAAATCATCACGCACAGTGTCTTATTTAGAGCTACTAACATCGATATTTTAGTTTTTAAGATGTTAAAAAAAGAAAAAACTTATTTTGACAAATATGTATATACATATTTGCCGATATACAACCTGATAAAATAAAATGCGAAAAATATCTACATTTTCATCTTCAAGCAATAATAAACATCACATCAGATGCTGATTAGAATCAGTTACCTCTACCCATCTGCGACCCTGCTTGGTTGAATGGATTCCCTCCAGGATTACTCATTCCAGTGTTACCCGGCATACCCTTGTCAGCTTTAAATGGTGTGTAGGCTCTTCCCATAGATGGATTTTGGTATCCTTGTCCACTGCCTCGGCTGTTGTCAGATGATTGGAATGGATTAGACAATAACTCGTTATAATTTGCGTGTCCATTGAATGGTGTCTGGTAGTTATCTGTGTTTTCATTTGTTAGTTGGTAAGAGTTACTTTTCAGACCTGAAAAACATATAATGGCATAATCATCATTACCAATGAATAAATATATCCTTATAAATAATGAAATATAAAATCTATTCATCCGATGAATATTGGATAAAATGCAATTTATTATCAAAACCTTGCGACAAACAATATCAACGTGTCCTTTAACGATCAGATGGAAAAAAAAACCTACTAAGACAAAAATAGTAGTAAAAGGCGAAATTGATACCTCTAACACACAAATACATGACCGTTCACACTCCTGTCTTGATACAAGCACTTCAATAAAAAAAAGCTTAAACTACCTTTATTGGCCCAAACCTCCCCTCTAAGTGAAATAATGCTATAGACGTGAGTAAATACCAATCCTTACATATAACAGGGAAAACAACGTTATTATACAGAACGCTATAATCTTGCATACAAGTCGTATTATATACTTACAGCAAGAATTCTTCTTAATGATATCACTTAATGTAAACACTATTCAAATAAATTAGTATGCAACACAATTATAAAATAATTACATACCGTTATTGTATTGTGAACTAGATCCTGATCCAATTTGATGTGATTGATGAACAGCGAAAGGACTTGCGGAGTCCTTGAACTGTTTTGTAGTAAAAGGATCAGCTGTTTTACTTCCTAAAAGAAAGTAGAAAAGTTTATATGTGAGGTAAATAAAAGTATTTGCAAAGTAAAAACAAATATAGAAGTATTGCATTATATAGCTTGATGAAGTATTTCAACGATGATTCTTTCATATTTACTAGTATAATAATCCTGCAATGATTAAGACAAATGTACTTTGAAGTATTCAGAATTAAGAAACAACAAATACAATAATAAATGCTTACAACTATATGTCGCGCAAACTTGCAAATGGGAAACAATCTGACAGATTATCTGTCTAAAAAACGTTATGACAATAATAAAATAAATATATTGTACATTTTTAGCAATACAGGAGTTTTTTTTAAACTAACCTGATGAATAAGATCCATAAGAATTACCAGACGTCCCAGCATTATATCTATGATACTGATTTGTTCCAGCAGAACCCGGACGACCAGTCCCCGCCTTGTTAATATCTCCACTGTAGGAGTTCGGATCAAAAGGACTGCCCTCGTCTTTGTCAGAACCAGTAGCAAACATTTGTTTCAACATTTCCTCATATTGTGACGTGTCGAAGTTTACATTAGTTCCTGCAAGGTCATTTGTTGATCCAGAATTATCTAGGAAAGACCCACCTTTAAAACAAACGTGCAGAAGAACACTAAAAACATAAGAACTAATTAAAAAACAGAACAAAAACAAAATAAAAAGCAAATAAATAAATGTTTCGATTGATTTATTGATTGCAGATTAATTGTCTCAGATATATGAATGGTGAACAAAATCTACAAATACCAACTCACGTCAATTTTGTTTTTATCTACATTACTCTGCAATGGAGCACATATACTGACACTATGCAACTCTAACTAAGCGTGTTGGTCTAGTAACAAGCTTACATCATAATCATCTCATCGAATGTAATAATAACCACTCATTAACCAGTTAATGACAAACATTACCATACAAATTCATGTACATTCATTGTCACTCGAGTTATTTCCCTTTTATCAGTTTGCATGATTTCTTTTGAAACCACCGGGTAACTAGCAATGCAATAGATAGTTTTAAAAGTGTAAATATGTATTAAGAAAAGGAACATACCATAGAAAATTACACACAGGAAACTAACGGATACATAAAAGTAGATGCAAAGTAAGGCGAAAATTATGATATGTATATATATAAATGTTTCAAAGAAATTAAACGAACACACAGACGCAAGGATTAACATATATGAGGGGCTAGTATCGCCTGTTTTACATGTATGAGTGGTCATAAATGTCTTACTGATATGTTCATACGGCATGCACATATCAATTGAACGCTTAAATAGTTGTTCCTTCTAATTCTCATTTCGTAAGTAAAACTAGCTATAATCTACCGGATAAACCGCCAGGTCCGCTATCACCAATGCTATTCGTCTTAAATGGACTACCATTCAATCCTCCAGGTCCATCGCTAGTCCCCATGTTTGTACTGAACATACCCCCAGTCAGACCGCCTGGTCCTCCTTTCATATTGCTGCTATCAAATGGTGACTTCATTCCTAAATGATTGAGAACAAATTGAAACTTCAATTTCGTGCTATCCATTGCAACTGTAGAGAAAATATCAGTGAAAGGGTGGACTCAGTATACTAATCTGCTTAAAATTGCATAGCATGCATAACACGTTATATGTTCAAAAAGATGACTTTTTAGCCGATTATTTGTTTATTATTTAGAGTAAGTGGCAGTCTGGTGGATACAACGTTCGATAATCTATTGCTTTACTAGATGTAGAGTGTATGAATTGTACATTAAGTGAGAATGTTTACAAAGTATTTACTAACAATGTTTTTCTCATTAAAATGAGGCTTCATCCATCACTAAGTATGGTAACCACATGTACTAATGCCAAATGAAGTCATTATCGACCAATACATCAGACACCATTTCCTAAATAATGTAATTATTAATCAAAACTAAAGATCTCCTCCCTCAGGCATAAGTGACCTTAGCTGATTTTGGGTATCATCTTAATGTCCTTTGGGTTTATTGCTCCCAAACACATTTACATTATTTGGCTTTCACATTCTTCCGATGTTGAGCGTACATGATGAAAAAGAGTTTGAAGATACCAAAGGAGTAATCAGAAGGTTATTCCAGAAATACGACGTGCGCACTAAATGTGATATCTATAGTTTTATTAATTGAATCCCTATTGTTTAATGTATTATGTTAGCAGGTATTATGATTCACTTACATCAGATATAATCCAGTAAATACGTCTTATTTATAACATCAGATATAATCCAGTAAATACGTCTTATTTATATCATCAGATATAATCCAGTAAATACGTCTTATTTATATCATCAGATATAATCCAGTAAATACGTCTTATTTATAACATCAGATATAATCCAGTAAATACGTCTTATTTATAACATCAGATATAATCCAGTAAATACGTCTTATTTATATCATCAGATATAATCCAGTAAATACGTCTTATTTATAACATCAGATATAATCCAGTAAATACGTCTTATTTATAACATCAGATATAATCCAGTAAATACGTCTTATTTATAACATCAGATATAATCCAGTAAATACGTCTTATTTATATCATCAGATATAATCCAGTAAATACGTCTTATTTATATCATCAGATATAATCCAGTAAATACGTCTTATTTATATCATCAGATATAATCCAGTAAATACGTCTTATTTATATCATCAGATATAATCCAGTAAATACGTCTTATTTATATCATCAGATATAATCCAGTAAATACGTCTTATTTATATCATCAGATATAATCCAGTAAATACGTCTTATTTATAACATCAGATATAATCCAGTAAATACGTCTTATTTATATCATCAGATATAATCCAGTAAATACGTCTTATTTATAACATCAGATATAATCCAGTAAATACGTCTTATTTATATCATCAGATATAATCCAGTAAATACGTCTTATTTATATCATCAGATATAATCCAGTAAATACGTCTTATTTATATCATCAGATATAATCCAGTAAATACGTCTTATTTATATCATCAGATATAATCCAGTAAATACGTCTTATTTATATCATCAGATATAATCCAGTAAATACGTCTTATTTATATCATCAGATATAATCCAGTAAATACGTCTTATTTATAACATCAGATATAATCCAGTAAATACGTCTTATTTATATCATCAGATATAATCCAGTAAATACGTCTTATTTATAACATCAGATATAATCCAGTAAATACGTCTTATTTATAACATCAGATATAATCCAGTAAATACGTCTTATTTATAACATCAGATATAATCCAGTAAATACGTCTTATTTATATCATCAGATATAATCCAGTAAATACGTCTTATTTATATCATCAGATATAATCCAGTAAATACGTCTTATTTATATCATCAGATATAATCCAGTAAATACGTCTTATTTATATCATCAGATATAATCCAGTAAATACGTCTTATTTATATCATCAGATATAATCCAGTAAATACGTCTTATTTATATCATCAGATATAATCCAGTAAATACGTCTTATTTATAACATCAGATATAATCCAGTAAATACGTCTTATTTATATCATCAGATATAATCCAGTAAATACGTCTTATTTATAACATCAGATATAATCCAGTAAATACGTCTTATTTATAACATCAGATATAATCCAGTAAATACGTCTTATTTATAACATCAGATATAATCCAGTAAATACGTCTTATTTATATCATCAGATATAATCCAGTAAATACGTCTTATTTATATCATCAGATATAATCCAGTAAATACGTCTTATTTATATCATCAGATATAATCCAGTAAATACGTCTTATTTATATCATCAGATATAATCCAGTAAATACGTCTTATTTATATCATCAGATATAATCCAGTAAATACGTCTTATTTATATCATCAGATATAATCCAGTAAATACGTCTTATTTATAACATCAGATATAATCCAGTAAATACGTCTTATTCATATCATCAGATATAATCCAGTAAATACGTCTTATTTATAACATCAGATATAATCCAGTAAATACGTCTTATTTATAACATCAGATATAATCCAGTAAATACGTCTTATTTATAACATCAGATATAATCCAGTAAATACGTCTTATTTATATCATCAGATATAATCCAGTAAATACGTCTTATTTATATCATCAGATATAATCCAGTAAATACGTCTTATTTATAACATCAGATATAATCCAGTAAATACGTCTTATTTATAACATCAGATATAATCCAGTAAATACGTCTTATTTATATCATCAGATATAATCCAGTAAATACGTCTTATTTATAACATCAGATATAATCCAGTAAATACGTCTTATTTATAACATCAGATATAATCCAGTAAATACGTCTTATTTATAACATCAGATATAATCCAGTAAATACGTCTTATTTATATCATCAGATATAATCCAGTAAATACGTCTTATTTATATCATCAGATATAATCCAGTAAATACGTCTTATTTATATCATCAGATATAATCCAGTAAATACGTCTTATTTATATCATCAGATATAATCCAGTAAATACGTCTTATTTATATCATCAGATATAATCCAGTAAATACGTCTTATTTATATCATCAGATATAATCCAGTAAATACGTCTTATTTATATCATCAGATATAATCCAGTAAATACGTCTTATTTATAACATCAGATATAATCCAGTAAATACGTCTTATTTATATCATCAGATATAATCCAGTAAATACGTCTTATTTATAACATCAGATATAATCCAGTAAATACGTCTTATTTATATCATCAGATATAATCCAGTAAATACGTCTTATTTATATCATCAGATATAATCCAGTAAATACGTCTTATTTATATCATCAGATATAATCCAGTAAATACGTCTTATTTATATCATCAGATATAATCCAGTAAATACGTCTTATTTATATCATCAGATATAATCCAGTAAATACGTCTTATTTATATCATCAGATATAATCCAGTAAATACGTCTTATTTATATCATCAGATATAATCCAGTAAATACGTCTTATTTATATCATCAGATATAATCCAGTAAATACGTCTTATTTATAACATCAGATATAATCCAGTAAATACGTCTTATTTATAACATCAGATATAATCCAGTAAATACGTCTTATTTATAACATCAGATATAATCCAGTAAATACGTCTTATTTATATCATCAGATATAATCCAGTAAATACGTCTTATTTATATCATCAGATATAATCCAGTAAATACGTCTTATTTATATCATCAGATATAATCCAGTAAATACGTCTTATTTATATCATCAGATATAATCCAGTAAATACGTCTTATTTATATCATCAGATATAATCCAGTAAATACGTCTTATTTATATCATCAGATATAATCCAGTAAATACGTCTTATTTATAACATCAGATATAATCCAGTAAATACGTCTTATTTATATCATCAGATATAATCCAGTAAATACGTCTTATTTATAACATCAGATATAATCCAGTAAATACGTCTTATTTATAACATCAGATATAATCCAGTAAATACGTCTTATTTATAACATCAGATATAATCCAGTAAATACGTCTTATTTATATCATCAGATATAATCCAGTAAATACGTCTTATTTATATCATCAGATATAATCCAGTAAATACGTCTTATTTATATCATCAGATATAATCCAGTAAATACGTCTTATTTATATCATCAGATATAATCCAGTAAATACGTCTTATTTATACCATCAGATATAATCCAGTAAATACGTCTTATTTATATCATCAGATATAATCCAGTAAATACGTCTTATTTATAACATCAGATATAATCCAGTAAATACGTCTTATTCATATCATCAGATATAATCCAGTAAATACGTCTTATTTATAACATCAGATATAATCCAGTAAATACGTCTTATTTATAACATCAGATATAATCCAGTAAATACGTCTTATTTATAACATCAGATATAATCCAGTAAATACGTCTTATTTATATCATCAGATATAATCCAGTAAATACGTCTTATTTATATCATCAGATATAATCCAGTAAATACGTCTTATTTATAACATCAGATATAATCCAGTAAATACGTCTTATTTATAACATCAGATATAATCCAGTAAATACGTCTTATTTATATCATCAGATATAATCCAGTAAATACGTCTTATTTATAACATCAGATATAATCCAGTAAATACGTCTTATTTATAACATCAGATATAATCCAGTAAATACGTCTTATTTATAACATCAGATATAATCCAGTAAATACGTCTTATTTATGTCATCAGATATAATCCAGTAAATACGTCTTATTTATGTCATCAGATATAATCCAGTAAATACGTCTTATTTATAACATCAGATATAATCCAGTAAATACGTCTTATTTATATCATCTTGATTTTATATTTTATGTATTATTGGAATTATAATGGTTTTTGAATTAAATGCTCGTTGTTATTTTTATTTTTAATATGAGTTTTGAATCTATAATAAAATCTTACAATAATGAAGGATTCTATTCACACGAAGGCGAACATTTGTATCAGGCCGGTGAAGCTTTGAAAAGTCAATACTATCATCTTTTGCAAGGCTGAACCGATTTGCACTGACTCGGTCAGCCACGAAGCATACCCTCCATGAGTTCACCATCTGTTTTAGTAGGTTGCTGTTGTTCTATCTTTGATTTTCTGTGTAGTATTTTGTCTTTTTGTCCCTTTTCTACTGGCCATTTTATTATCTGTTTTTCGAATTACGATTTCTGGTATCTTCAAACTTTTCTCACAATTTATGATATAAAGATAAACAAGGTATATTCGGAAAAGGAACATGTAATCTACATGAATATCAAAAATGGTGTAGTGTTCATATGATAAGTATATATTAAAGTAACAGAAAGAGAACACCATTGTAAGCAATTACCTATGAAATTAGCAAGACAATTGCTTACTTTATACTCTATGACTTATGTAGAAAAGTCTTGTTTCAAAAATATATTACCATCTCCTTTTGCAGCCCCCGAAAATGGTCCAGCTGAATTTCCTTTCGCAGCCCCCGAAAATGGTCCAACTGAATTTCCGTTTGCCCCTCCAGAGAAAGGTCCAGCTGAATTTCCGTTTGCACCTCCAGAGAAAGGTCCAGCTGAATTTCCATTTGCCCCTCCAGAGAAGGGCCCAGCTGAGTTTCCATTTGCCCCTCCAGAGAAAGTTCCAGCTGAATTTCCGTTTGCCCTTCCAGAGAAGGGTCCAGCTGAATTTCCGTTTGCCCCTCCAGAGAAAGGTCCAGCTGAATTTCCATTTGCCCCTCCAGAGAAGGGCCCAGCTGAGTTTCCATTTGCCCCTCCAGAGAAAGGTCCAGCTGAATTTCCGTTTGCCCCTCCAGAGAAAGGTCCCGCTGAATTTCTGCTTGCCCCTCCAGAGAAAGGTCCAGCTGAATTTTTATTTGCCCCTCCAGAGAAAGATCCAGCTGAATTTCCGCTTGCCCCTCCAGAGAAAGGTCCTGCTGAATTTCCATTTGCCGCTGCAGAGAAAGGTCCAGCTGAATTTCCATTTGCACCACCAGAGAAGGGTCCAGCTGAATTTCCATTTGCCCCTGCAGAGAATGGCCCATCCGAATTTCCATTTGCACCCCCAGAAAATGATCCAATCGAGTTTCCATTATCACTTCCCCCAAATGATCCCATAGAACCTCCATGACTATCACTGTTGAAAGGGTCGATACCACCACCCATATTACTACGACTTCCATAAGATACACCCATTGCTCCTCCGTTATTGTATTTTCCCATGTTAGTGTTCATGGAGTCGTACGACATTTGTTTAGTATTCAGTGTTTCACTACCTCCGATACCATTCCCTGTATTAGTTCTGGAGTAATCAACCAAACTGGCGTCAAAATCATTTGACGAGAACGATTCCGACTGTCTTTTACGCATAACCAATGAAAATGACACATTTAGAAATATCAGTACAACAAATGTTTTGAAATGAAACGGAAAGACTGCCATGCTCTGTGCGAATAAAGAAAAAAAACCAATAGATACATGTAGTTTTAATATGTAAGAAATGCGATATCTTATTTAACGCTTTACGTCCATAGTGCTACCTTTTGACATGATGCATTGCTTGTAAACTTCTTAACATCATGACTATAGCTGAAATATTGTTCATCTGACCTTGAACAAGAATCGATCACCATAAAATTGCTTCAAAATGATGAAAATGTGGAATGATTACGACGGAAGATGTATTTGACCATTTGAGCTGATAGCTTTTCAACAGACACCATTGTTTCATTTCCACAAATATTTTGTAGTAATGGTCTATGGCTTAGTTCACCCCGTCCCGCTCTTAGTGGGGCTCGTGTTGCTCAATCTTTAGTTTTCTGTGTAGTGTTTTGAACATCATTGTTTATCCTTTTTGTGCATTATATTGTCTGTCCTTCTTTTTAGCTTTTCGTGTTGTGTGTTTTGCTTTGTTTGTCTTTGTTATGTGGCTTGTGCCCAATGGTGCATGTGTCTCAAGATTGTCCACTCTTAGTTACACCTTCGGTTTATTTACTGTACAGTTATCTCAATTGTGATGCTAAATTAGGAATAGATATAAGAAATCTACACTTACCGTATGATGTGTTTTTCGTTCCGTGAAAGTAATCACGGAATCTGGTACAAGTAAGTTGAACTTGTTTCAATGGTTACTGGTAAAGGTGGCACAAACTGATTTTTGCTCTGTTCTTTATCTAAAATAGATTACGATAACAGTATATATTGTTATTTTATTGAAGTGCCTATATCAAGCAAGGAAAGTTGTGTGCTAGGGTTATCAAATATGTCTCTTTCTACGATTATTATTATACATATGTATTATTATACACATGTATTATATTACTGCTATACAAATGTATTATATTATTATTATACACATGTATTATATCATTATTATACACATGTATTATATCATTATTATACACATGTATTATATTATTATTGTACACATGTATTATATCATTATTATACACATGTATTATATTATTATTATACACATGTATTATATTATTAATATACACATGTATTATATTATTATTATACACATGTATTATATTATTATTATACACATGTATTATATTATTATTATACACATGTATTATATTATTATTATACACATGTATTATATTATTCTGTTTCGACAGTGTGGTATTTTTTGCTTTTCGCTTTACTCATATTGTAAAATTGGAAATCAACAATGCAGATGTGCTGCGCATTGCGAGTATTTCATTTTGTAAATGTCATATAGTATTGGTACATGTTTAACAGGTATGGCCGAGCTGATTAACTGACACAATTGTATTAACACATGGCAGTATTCATAAAAATAAAAATAAAATGACTTGCATCATATATTATTTGCAAGAAGCTATGCGCAATCATACATTGTTATTTATTTTCTTAAATTAAATAAATCTAATAAAAAAAGAAGAACATGTCACTGAAGAATAAAGATAACATGAAAATAACCTAGTGTTTAACTATATTTAGCTTAATGAAATATAACAAGATCTGGATTTCAAACGCTGTCGTGGTCTTTTTTGTATGTTCAATGAGTTGTGACGAGAGGTGATCGTTCGTTTGTTGATATTGGTGGAATTGTTGACCATCACTTGTTAATCTTTTATTTTATAAATAAAAACAATTACTAATAATTACGAACATACAATTAACACGACCCAAGGGAAGATACAAAATAAGCCATGATTATAATACATAATATATGGTTACATGCATGCTCTCATCTTCAAGTGGGAGTGCAATAAATATAGATAACTAATTGAGTGTGAACGATGCTTTTCTGTAATAACTTTCATTAAGTAAGATTAAAGTAAAAACAAGTGGAAAGACAAATAATTAAAAAAGTATTTGGAAGGAAGAAAACCAAAGCACTACACGCAGAATAATAGAATTCGGTTAAGGTTACTTATGTCGGCTAAGGTTACTTATGTCGGCTAAGGTTACTTATGTCGGTTAAGGTTACTTATGTCGGCTAAGGTTACTTATGTCGGCTAAGGTTACTTATGCCGGCTAAGGTTACCTATGTCGGTTAAGGTTACCTATGTCGGCTAAGGTTACTTATGTCGGCTAAGGTTACTTATGTCGGCTAAGGTTACTTATGTCGGCTAAGGTTAATTATGTCGGTTAAGGTTACTTATGTCGGCTAAGGTTACTTATGTCGGCTAAGGTTACTTATGTCGGCTAAGGTTACTTATGCCGGCTAAGGTTACCTATGTCGGTTAAGGTTACTTATGTCGGCTAAGGTTACTTATGTCGGCTAAGGTTACTTATGTCGGCTAAGGTTACTTATGCCAGCTAAGGCTACCTTTGTCGGTTAAGGTTACCTATGTCGGCTAAGGTTACTTATGTCGGCTAAGGTTACTTATGTCGGTTAAGGTTACTTATGTCGGTTAAGGTTACTTATGTCGGTTAAGGTTACCTATGTCGGCTAAGGTTACTTATGTCGGCTAAGGTTACTTATGTCGGTTAAGGTTACTTATGTCGGTTAAAGTTACTTATGTCGGTTAAGGTTACCCATGTCGGCTAAGGTTACTTATGTCGGCTAAGGTTACTTATGTCGGCTAAGGTTACTTATGTCGGCTAAGGTTAATTATGTCGGTTAAGGTTACTTATGTCGGCTAAGGTTACTTATGTCGGCTAAGGTTACTTATGTCGGCTAAGGTTACTTATGTCGGCTAAGGTTACTTATGCCGGCTAATGTTACCTATGTCGGTTAAGGTTACTTATGTCGGCTAAGGTTACTTATGTCGGCTAAGGTTACTTATGTCGGCTAAGGTTACTTATGCCGGCTAAGGTTACCTATGTCGGTTAAGGTTACCTATGTCGGCTAAGGTTACTTATGTCGGCTAAGGTTACTTATGTCGGCTAAGGTTACTTATGTCGGCTAAGGTTACATATGTCGGTTAAGGTTACTTATGTAGGTTAAGGTTACTTATGTCGGTTAAGGTTACCCATGTCGGCTAAGGTTACTTATGTCGGCTAAGGTTACTTATGTCGGCTAAGGTTACCTATGTCGGCTAAGGTTACCTATGTCGGAGGGAGATGAACATTAGCTTTAATAATATCACATCAATTAAAAATGTAAATTTCAATAATAAATATATTTTATAATTCATGTCACTGTCAAAGAAACACTAACTATTCTGCAAATGATACACTGGCGAATTAATAGACAACAAGTAATGTTGTAGATTTAGCAATAGTGATTAAATGTAGATATATAATGTAGTGGGCACGACCGACTGTACATGGAATAACCTGCATTAACTATTTACTCTTATTTCTATTTGTATGTAAAAAAACCAAGCATATAAAACTTACCTTAAATTTACTTACATTAATTAATATTAATATCTGTATATTGTCGTGAAAATAGGATTACAATTGACTGGTCATCTGTCAATAGATATGTAAACGAGCACCTGTCTCTTTATCTGACTATCTAGAGGAAAATAAACAAGGGGAGAAGGTGTAATCATGTAATCACAATCAACATCTTCAGACGTGGGTACTCTACGTTCATCTATATTATTAGTTATATAGGCTTTAGACAGGTAATACGGGCTCATATAACCTGTCTGTGTTTTATATTTCCTGAGCCGAAGGCGAGGGAAATATACAACTCAGACAGGTTATATGAGCCCGTATTACCTGTCTAAAGCCTATATAACGAATTTGTCATACTGCAATACCATGGGTCCATATTACCTGTGTAAAGCCTAAATAAAGAACATGACTACTATACATGTATTGTCTCATGAACATTTAACCCCAGCTATGACTTTGCTTTAAAGAAGAAATTAATTCTTCAACATATTTAATAAACAACTTAACAATTTTAGCAGAAAAATAACAAATGATTTAGAATTGCCTCAATATCTGCGTCAGAGTGACAGGCGAACCTGGGGGTCGCCATCTTGATTACGTATGATTTCAAAATGAGTTATCTTTCTTGACACGTGCTTTCATATTACCGGCTAGAGCCGTATAATATGGATTAGTAAAATCGAGTAAATAACCAATCGGATCACTTAGATTTTATATTGCAGTATGACAAATGATATTATCTTCAGAAGTGGGTACTCTACGTTCATCTATATATGATATTATCTTCAGACGTGGGTACTCTACGTTCATCTATATATGATATTATCTTCAGACGTGGGTACTCTACGTTCATCTATATATGATATTATCTTCAGACGTGGGTACTCTACGTTCATCTATATATGATATTATCTTCAGACGTGGGTACTCTACGTTCATCTATATATGATATTATCTTCGGACGTCGGTACTCTACGTTCATCTATATATGAGAATACCGAAAGGTATTATATAGCTTCATCAGAAACTACATACACATGTAATAGAAACATAGCCATTTATAGTAAGAGATATATCACAATGTCAGATATTAAACAATATACTATGTGAATGCTTCACCCACACCCCCTCCCCCCAAACAACATGTTAATGCATATTTATGAACATAAATCAAACATCAATCCAGGATATCAGAGCTTTCAACTTCTCAGCACGCGTAATGATATCAACTTTCTACTCCTACAACAAAGACAACAGATAAAAACTAGTGACAACCATCATGTTACTGTTCAACTACAACAACATAATTTGATATGAAATTGGTGTTGCACATCAACAAGCGTAAAGAAATACAAATAACATAAATTAAACATTACTCTACTTCAATACAAATGGGAGTAAATCATCTATTACATCACAAATACAAAAACAAATGTATTACAGATTTGATAAAACAAAGTCAAATTATTTCAACTTTAGTAGGGCTACATGCTCTCCATTGTAGTTCATTATTTCAACTTTAGTAGGGCTACATGCTCTCCATTGTAGTTCATTATTTCAACTTTAGTAGGGCTACATGCTCTCCATTGTAGTTCATTATTTCAACTTTTGTAGGGCTACATGCTCTCCATTGTAGTTCATTATTTCAACTTTAGTAGGGCTACATGCTCTCCATTGTAGTTCATTATTTCAACTTTAGTAGGGCTACATGCTCTCCATTGTAGTTCATTATTTCAACTTTAGTAGGGCTACATGCTCTCCATTGTAGTTCATTATTTCAACTTTTGTAGGGCTACATGCTCTCCATTGTAGTTCATTATTTCAACTTTCGTAGGGCTACATGCTCTCCATTGTAGTTCATTATTTCAACTTTAGTAGGGCTACATGCTCTCCATTGTAGTTCATTATTTCAACTTTAGTAGGGCTACATGCTCTCCATTGTAGTTCATTATTTCAACTTTAGTAGGGCTACATGCTCTCCATTGTAGTTCATTATTTCAACTTTAGTAGGGCTACATGCTCTCCATTGTAGTTCATTATTTCAACTTTAGTAGGGCTACATGCTCTCCATTGTAGTTCATTATTTCAACTTTAGTAGGGCTACATGCTCTCCATTGTAGTTCATTATTTCAGAAACGCGCCGTGCGTACTAAATTTGATATCTACGTTTTATTGGAAAATAGAACACAAAAGAAGACGATTTTGAATTGAAGTGCCTCTACCAAGCCAGGAAAATGATCGGTCATGTATTTGTGTGTTAAGGGTATGGGTTTTGTCTCTTTCAACTACTTTTCTATTGTATTTTGGAACTGTTCCGACAGTGTGGTATTTTTTTTCCCATTTTTTTACTGCCAAAGCAGAATAATGGAAATGCGTATGTATTTGTGAGGAAAACATGCCTACAAACTAATAAAAATCAGACGGGTCTTGTTGATATGTATCTTATTATTCAGACAAAAGTATTATGTCAAGTGTTGTCTGTAAACTCTACATCAGTGAATAAATTCTGCTTACTCTAATTCCATCGAAGAGAAAACAACTACGACATATTTATAGAAATTATCTTTGCAATAACAACATAATATGTTAAATGCATTGTTTGTCATATTTTGCTATATATAATAATGTATCGATATAATTTAATTCGTTTGTTATTCTTTTCGATGAACTACTAACATAAGTTTTGCTTCCTTTGCAAATAAAACAAAATGGACACAAGGTCAGTAGTTGGGATTTCTGGAAATTCTGGAACATCTCTTACGTCAGGAATATCCTCGAAGAAGAACAATGACGTCAAAGGGAGTTATCTTGGGTATGATGAGTTAATCCTATTGTTTGATATTCTTAATAAATCAGACTACATTTTGCATTGAAAAGTAGTAGGGGAATTTTTAATATATAATTTTTCCTAATATTGTATCAGGAAACGAAACAACCATAATATTTATATTTTAAAAGTTATTTAAAAATATATATATATATATATATATATATATATTAAATAAATATAAGTAGCCTTCAAAGTAGTCTATGATAAGATAATTATTTCTATAAGAAAGAACACGAATAGTATGTCTTATATAACTGCTAAATATACATAATAGGTGAACTTTGAAATCGTTTGAATAATAAATATATCGTCAATCATTCAGAATCCAACGTAAACAACAGGATTTTGATAAACTGATGGTATTGTGATAATCTTTGTCATAATGTTGGTAATCTATTAACGCATAGCTATATCAATAGTACACATTATACAAAGAATGATATGTAATCTTAGCATGGTTCCTATTGTTTAAATGTCGGTCACTTCCATTCCAATATAAGTTAACGCCACCCTGTTTGTCATATTATCAAGCCAAGATCTAATAGATTAGTAAGAACGGAAGATGAGAGACTATGCAACGTTACATTTAAACAATTAAAGTAAAAGCACATTGCTTTAATAAATTCTCAGTTTTATGCATCATGCTTGCATGTCTTAAGGAGGCGAACCTCTCGTACCCAATGGTAGTCGGCAATCCGTTTATAATGAATAAATAATTATGTATGTAAAGGAGGTACCAAGTTGAAAGCGAAAGAGATTCGTGTTTCTCGATCTTTAGATTTCAATGTAGTGATTTGTAGATTATTGTTTGTTCTTTTGTCCTTTTTCGATTGGTCATTGTATTGTCTGTCCTTCGATTTACTCATAAAGGCCACATTTTCAGGTTCCATTGAGTGGCCGTTATTTGCAGGTTTGACTAGATACGAAATACATAATATATTATTTTAATCCATCTAAAAATTTTGTTTTTTCTCAAAGGTTCTCCTGTAATGCAATTTAATACTTATTATAGCTGATATTAGCACACACAAAGATGCTATATTGTATTCATTTAAGAGTAATTAACAATACTCCACAAGTAGAGGCCTTTTTGTCAAAGAGAAAAACACAAAAAAACAGTATAAATACAACGAATAAGCAAAACATAAAATCAAACATTAGGAACATCGATATATAGCTACCGTCGGGCAGTCCAGATATTCTGCAGACAGTATGTACTTGAATGTTTAAATAGATATTAGGATATCAGACAAAATTATTTATCTATAATATTCTTACCAAAAACAAATTGAAAGTATTTATATATTGCACATGCAATGTTATCTGACTTGTAATTAACTGATTACATTCGTATGCATATACAATGTAACCTTCTCAGTGGTGTTCTGGGTACAGTGTTTGTCTCGAATACGACCAAAGACAAAACTATTAAATTGGTACAATGTTGATGTTCTGTTAAGCACACATCATTAGAGTACGTAGTTAGGAATCATAAAATCATCAACTGAAGCGATATAGAATTATCATCTCAAACTTGTTCTACTGATGATATTATTGGTGTACAATTACTCACGTGACATTACACAAAATCACTCGCCCGTTCACTGACTATTGTTTCCTTACTATCTTCCGATGGCCTCGTGTACTATCTAATATTTAAATTATGGTTAAGGACATCGGTACTCTTACATACATACGACACTGTCTGTGTCACGAAGACTAAATGTATTTTGTATTAAGTTGAAGATTAGGACTTGGCGTTCTGTTACTCACTGGTGGATGACACATGACCGCATCATTTCATTTAGAGAGGAGGCCTGGGCCCATAAAAGTAGTTAGCTTAATCCCGACACCTTTTTTCATTGACGTGTCTGTGTCAATATCGGCAAACTAGCTGTCTTGTTCATGTGTTACGAGTCTCGAGTATGCCTCGACAGTGCGGTATTTTGCTTTGTCGTATTATCACTCATATATAAAGTACATTGTATTAATAATTGGGGTAGCGACCAGAGTTAAGATAAAAATGATGATAATCAAACCGAATGATTTACCAGACTAATACATTGAACTAAAGTAACCTGAAGAATATTACTATTTATCATGTTGTTGTATTTATATAGTATTTACAACACAACCACAAAGTAGCAATATCTCCATATTCATTATTTACACGTACGTTTGCTGAAAATGATAAAGTATTATGAATAACTGACTTTTCGATCGGTCAATGCTATTCATCGATTATTGATCATCAAGGTTCGTGTCGTTCCTTTGGTTCATTCACTTGTCTTCACATTTTAAGCTACGCAATGTGCTGTCTCTAAAAAACTAAATTGGTTCTGTTTACTTCGTCTTTAATCTCAATTGTTTTGTAGGGAGTTCATGAGCTACTTCTATTCATTTACCTATATTTATGTCCAACACGATTTCCATATCAGATGATATTGACATGACGCCAACCACTAGTAGGTATGAACTGCTTACCCTTCCGTAGCACTTGAGAGTTCACATCAGGATTTTAGTGACGTTCATGTTACTCAATCTTTAGATTTTTGTGTGCAGTGTTTGATCGATCATTGCATTCTTTTTCCCCTCGTTTTCTATTGGCCATTGTATTGTCTGCCCTACGATTTACTGCTTCTCGTTACCTCATTGGTATCCATCAAACGTGTTTTATTTTTGAATATGTTTTAGATATCGTGTTGTGACATCTGCTCGGCCATGCAATAAAGTCGGTCATTTGTTTTGATTTACAAATCTCACGCAGCACGAGACCGATGACGTCATTCTGTATATTTATAGCATACATAAACACAGAGGGCATTTTTTTTAAACTTCATGATTACAAGATGAGATTAAAACGGATAAGATTGAATTGAATAAATTCCATGCAAGTAAAAAAGGTTCTTTTTACTTATGTCTTTTTACCCTGGTCATTATGCTTGGTAAATATGTTTTAAGCGATGGTATTTCCCGAGCATTTTTACCTTTCCGATTTGTTGATGTAATCGTCATCACAGATCATGACCTTTTCTGGAATGTAGGCCAAGCAAATTGTATTTCAAAATACTTTGAAAATATGATGATTGATCATTCAGATTCCACCATTTTCTAGAAAATGGCTGATTTTTCCGGAAAAATACATACAAGTGCTCTCCATTAGTCACAAAATGGCAGATTATTTTACATTTCCACTGCTGCTTCAATAACAAATATACCCCTTACTTCTTGGTGTAATGAAATGATATTCACAGAGAAGATAGAACAAAATTTATAACATAAACTGAGCAGAGAATTAAATTAAACCAGACAGATAAATGAGATTATATGGGGAAAATAGCACCAACAAAACTGTATTGTTACCATTCTGTGATAATAAATGTGATTGAAATAAACATATATAAGTCATTAATTGATTTACAAAAATAAGTTAGTATGTAGTCAGTCTAATATATTGCATTGACAAAAATAAAAACACCAAATTCACTGGATTAAATATTTTATTATATGGGTAAGTATGTTCAATATTTGCATCAAATAATTGATTTTTAATACTTCAATTTCAAACTATTTAGAAAAACATCTTTTGAAATTTTTCAGACAAAACAATTACACAGAAAAAGCTAAAATACTGTACTTTCTTAATCTGGTTTACTTTTTAAGTTTGGTTGGCCTATGACAAAATCACCTGATTTAATTACCACTGACAGGCCTTATGTCACGCTATACTACGCCATTTACAAAAAAGGTAGTAAACAAATATGGGTCAGTGTGTCATTGTTTTTTTTATCTTTTTTCTATGGAACTTTACACATGTGAGCAAGAATAGACGAGGAACAAAATTATAAAGAAAAAATGTTTCCTTTCAAACATGATAAAAATAATGAAACCTTATCCAATGACTGGCCGACTTATTGTCACACGGGGATATATTTATTATTGAAATTTACATTTCCTAAGGACTGCATTTATTAATAAAAAACTAACATTATCCCCCCTCGACCATAAAACTAAGATTATCCCCCCACGACCATAACTGATTAGGCCCTTTGTTTACTTGCTCCAAAGACTTATTATTTGGCTTTCCATCCTTTCGACCTTGAGTGTACCTGATGAAGGTTATTCTAGAAACACGTCGTACGCACTCAATTTGATAGTACGTTTTTCTTGCTGCTGATATCATTGTTTTTGATATTATATTACAAATACTGCTGGAGGATATTGATAACACTATACATATGTTGCCATTGGAAACAATATTATTAAGTATGAGTTTACATTATGGTTTGGGTAGATATTAATAAGAGGTAATTCAGTGCCATTATTATTTAGTTCGTATCGGTGATAGTTGTAATAATAATGCGACTTGTAATGATCGAAAATGCATTATCACCGGAAAAACAAACGTTTTACATTAAGGCTGTCATTCTTCTAAAGTAAAGTTCGCCCATTTAAAATAAAAAAAAAGTTTGGTTGCTGTAGTACACCTTTCCCTTACAAAGACCATTAATTTCTTTGACTATTTTGAATAGCAATTAAGTGTCAATCATACTGGTATCGTGAGAGTAATGGTCTACATTCCATGTTTATGTCTTTCATGTTTTGAGATGCGACACATCTATGAAGACATCGTATCATTGAGTATTACATGTTGTCTAACTGCTGGAAATCTAGATATTAAGAGTGGCAAATTAACGATTTTAGTCCAACACACAGTTATTCCTGTCCACATCCAGTACCTGTTATTCAGCAACACACAGTTATTCCTGTCCACATCCAGTACCTGTTATTCAGTAACACACAGTTATTCCTGTCCACATCCAGTACCTGTTATTCAGCAACACACAGTTATTCCTGTCCACATCCAGTACCTGTTATTCAGCAACACACAGTTATTCCTGTCCACATCCAGTACCTGTTATTCACCAACACACAGTTATTCCTGTTCACATCCAGTACCTGTTATTCACCAACACACAGTTATTCCTGTCCACATCCAGTACCTGTTATTCACCAACACACAGTTATTCCTGTCCACATCCAGTACCTGTTATTCACCAACACACAGTTATTCCTGTCCACACCCAGTTATTCCTGTCCACACCCAGTACCTGTTATTCACCAACACACAGTTATTCCTGTCCACATCCAGTACCTGTTATTCACCAACACACAGTTATTCCTGTCCACATCCAGTACCTGTTATTCAGCAGTTTCTGTCATTATCATTATTTTATGTTGTGAAGTGTAAGATGTGCCAGAGAAGTGAATCGTATTGTTGGCGTTAGTGAGATGTATGGACTATCACTATGGCTTTCATACACCACTCACATTAAACCGATATCAAAAGTAAAGACTCATTAAACTAGCTTAACCCAGCCATTTGTTTTTTTTTATTAAAGTACATGTACCATGCCAGGAAAGTGAGTGGTCATGAATTTAAGTGTTAAAAGTGTCGATTTTGTCTGTCTTTCTACGATTTATCAATTAAATTTTGGAACAGTTTTATTTGTTTTTCATTTAATCATAAACAATATTTCAGCTATATCGTAATGTCATTTGTATTATTGACGGAGACAGGCAGGAACAACCTACCGAAATTTCGTAAGGAAATAACAAGGATGTTGACACAGTGTTTACATAGTACACCTCGTCATAGATATAGGTCGAACTGACAAACCTTGTTAGTAATAAATACTACTTTCATTGGCAGGTGAAATAAAATTATTATACGATCTGATGGCTTATTTTTAGATTAATTTCTTGTAGCACTTGTTTAGGTGTTTGCAGACAAAAGTGACATCCTGCTAAATAATTATGATACGAACACAAGATATGTTATCAATTAGGATATGTATGTAGAGGATGGACGTATGTTGATGCTTGGTATAAACACTTGTATAACATAACAAGGCATTACTTATGTCCCACAAAAAACAAAACAAACAAAAAACAATTTAAAAGACAAGTTCTTAATAGAGCGTACATTTTGCTAAATCATTTTGCTTCCAATCTGTTGACTAAGCGTACGCGATGCAGGGTGTTGCAGGAATGCCTTTATGCACACTAAAGTATACTCTTAAGCCGTTGCTTTATACGTCTGCTAACGTATGCATTCTTCTGGTAAGCTGTGTCTTGTGTAGAGCTAAGCACACCAGACACTGGTCGAACAGGGAATACGCCGTAGAAACTAAAATGTAAATTGAAGCCAAATGGCAAATGATTTTTGCCTTTTTGTGTGTAAATTTAATAACTTTGCGATACATTACATTGCAGTATAAACACAAAATAAGTATATTGTACATATCTACGTTTATATTCGAAACGTGAAATCTTGATGCATAGATACACTTATGATAGTACCATATCTTGACTTCCTGTTATATATAGATATATGTGTTCATGATACTTTTCATGTACAATATTATTAGACAAATCTGTACTTTATAGATACAAATAACGTGTCTGGTATGTGATAACTGAAATCTACGTCATGTTTAAGTACTACTGTAAGATAACATGTACGATTTAATTTTGTGAATTTTGTTAAAAAAGGTTTTGTGGTAAAACCATCGTATTATCTCCCCTATCATTAGAATTATCGTAAAACGTTATCCAAAACGAGTTCAATGATGTAACACGTCTATATTTATTTCTCGTTATTGCGTAGCCTTTTAGATATCGCTTTTAAAGTACTTTTCTGTCAATATGGACATATAGATTGTATTTTTAAAGTAAACTGGTTGACGTCATATCAAGGCGTTAGGTCGACAGAGTTGGAAAACCTTCTGGTCACCAAAATGAAACTGCATGCACTTGATAATGTCTATATTATTAAAGCGATAGTACATGCATACGAATATAATGTTTATATTATTAAAGCGATAGTACATGCATACGAATATAATGTCTATATTATTAAAGCGATAGTACATGCATACGAATATAATGTCTATATTATTAAAGCGATAGTACATGCATACGAATATAATGTCTATATTATTAAAGCGATAGTACATGCATACGAATATAATGGTAATAAATTGAAAAACAAAACATAACACACTTTTGCAACAGTTCTAAATTATAATAGAAAAATCGTAGAAGAAGCAAAATGGACAAGTAAAATAATTGTCCGTAATAACATAATTATGTAATTGTAGGCAAGTTATCAATAGCTGAGTACATATGTAGAACAACACGTTGAGCTAGTGGGTAATTTAAAACTGGAGCTTCTTTCCGACATATTGTTTTGACCACGACCCATCCAGTCCTGATGCATCGTATTTAGGAAAGATGCATTACAAAATGATAGTTAATGATCTAACCAGAGCGCAGATCTTCGGTATTCGATATTAGCACATTGACCTTTTTGCACTTCTCTTGATCCACAGCATTTGAAAATTCATTTTTACATTATTCATAACTGCAACATCTATACATGTACTTTTTTCTTTCATCAAAACAGGAAGTGAAATATGATTGACGAGTCCTAGTGTTACAAGAGAATCACCAGATACAAAGTAATATACACGGACATTGTTTTCAGTATATGGGCGTCGACAGCAATCATATCTGTATTGTTTTCAGTATATGGGCGTCGACAGCAATCATATCTGTACACTGATGTAATAATGTAACAATAACGTACTTTGTTTTTTTATTGGTATGTTATACTTTCTTCGTCATTTTATTTATTAAGCGAACTGTGGTTTTAGTTTCTTTTATTACACGAGTATTCTATGATTACATATAACATCAATATGATATACCACATGCATAGACAATGTAGTCCTCTGTCTATAGAAAGACAAGGACTGGAGTTTTGTCCTCTTTTTTGTTGATTCTTAAAGACATTTTGTTGAGTGCTTGGTATTGGTGAAATAAATTGCATACAATTACTTTCAAAATATATTTAAATTGTTCAATAACTATCAATTTTGTTTTGTTTCTTGTTCTATATTGAATGGTTAAGTATGGTATATGCTTAATGTAGTCTTATTAAAAAACGTGACACATTTCATCAACATTTCCTTTATAATTGTAGTTGCTATTCGAGCATTATTAATTTAAGTGCACCCCATACAGTTCCATACTTTGTTGCCAGATATTCCAGGGTAAAAGGGACAATTTATCTAAGTAGCATTTGAATGAAATCCCTTATTACTAATTGACTTACAGTTCACCATGCCTCATTACTTCTAACTAAGAAATCTTTACCGATTTTTTTAACAACAATAACATGCCAAGTAACGTACGCATTTTCAGAATTTTTGTTGTAGAAAAGTGGTTTGCTTATACAGACAAACACGTATTCCGGTAACAAATCAAAATATATTTTAAAAGATTGGATCCCTTCTAAGTTTTTTGTGTAGTGCTTTGTGGATAGTTGTTCGTTATTGTCCGTTTTCTTTGACAATTGTATTGTTTGATCTTTGATTTACGGCTTATGATTAACCCCTGCTTATATCACCTATATCTTTTAACATTTTTCATTAATTACTTATATGCGTACCAACACAAATCCCACTTAAGAGCGGTGGTGAACTCTGGATGTGCAAGTACGTCCTTCTCTACCAGTTGCACCCGCCGTGATACGCATGCTTATACTCTGACGAAAACAAAGTAAAATGGACGGGTTTGTGACTACGACAAACTGATCATAATCCGTGGTCATCTACCGCTAACCAAGTTATGATGGCGACCGTGTAATCTTCGATCATATTTACCACTAGGAAGAAGAGTATGAAGATACCAAAGGGGTAATCAGAATCTGTTGGTTCGTCGGATTCATTCTCACGAATAACCCTCCGTCATGAAAATCATGGTAGAAAACACAACCTTTTAAATATTGTGTAAATTGATAGATATATACTCCATATGCAGATGCTGTTGGAATACTGGTACATATAAATGGACATTTCGCAATGGCAAAGCGAAATCATTTGCAATAGTAAGGTTTCGTCCTGAATCTGCTCTCAATATAACTGTCTATGTGTAAGTGCATGAAGCAGACCTATATGCATCTGTGATATCCGTTATTTAAAGTTCAACAAGATAGATGTAGCAATTATAGTCATGATACTTTGAGTTATTCAGCGTAAAGACATCATGGATATAGCGTAATAAAAGACTAGCTTTTTGCGTATTTTCGTGAGAAGCCCCAGCATGAAATCTGCTTCCTACGAACAAATAAATAAGTCGTAGAAAGTTGATGCACATATTTGTTGTACAGATGGTTGGATAACAGGAACATTGGTATACACAAAATATTAAGGAGAGGAAGGTATGTAAACAAATAAAATCTAGATGAAATAAAAGTTGATATCACATTTAAAGACACTTACACTTGAATATTATTATTCGGGAATTAAGTATGATTTGGACCAGAATTCACAAACTTGATAAACTTAACAGGTACAACTTTTATCTTCACGACTGTCCAACGTTAAGAAATGTTGTTTATTCTAACGACTACAAATTCAGAAACGGTCTTAAAAAGAGAAACGAACCGGATAGTAAAAACAAGAACAGTACAAATATAACCTAATACAATATAAATCAAAACAATAGCAAAAACAAGCGACTTTATTTTCTGCGTAGTCATCAATATATTGTACTTCGTGTATCTGGCAGCTAAGTGAGAAAAGAATGATAATACCAAAATGGGTAATAAGAAGCATTAAGTCGACAATGCAAAGAGGTAAGAAAAAAAGGGACAAACAATGATATACAACATACTACAAAAACATCCACTCCGGGGTAAACTCATATGCTCCGGTATTGTTAGTAGTCCCTGTTTTACTAGTGAAGCCAGCCGTGTTACTGTTAAAGGACACGAACATCATCTGATATGGAAGTCATATTGGACACCGGTATGCGTAAATAAATACAAACAATGTAAATAAAACGTGGACCTCATACAAAACACATGGAGTAAAGACGAACCAAAGTGAAAACGTGAAGATATGCAATGTGAAAACACGAGCAGCACTAACTACACTAAGACAAGTAAAATAGAACGGGGGGGGGGGGAACTTATGTGCTGTTTACTGTATGGGCAAATAATTTAGAACACAATTTATAAACAAATACCACGAATTGAATGGGAGGATGGTATGAGAGAACTAGCTAAATTCTCGTTGATTTTGAAATTAATCTTAGCATGGCAAAGTCAGAATATATCTGATGATTGGAAGGATTTCTTGCTGCTTATATAATGAAATCGAAAGCATACCACACCGTCAAAACAATTCCATAATCAAACCGGCAAAATCGATTCATATATACACGACCACTTAATATCGGGGGTGGGGCTGGGGGGGGGGGGGGGTGGGGGGTGGGGAGGGGTCGGCTACCTCGATAACAAGTGGCGGAGTTAAACTTGTTTTATTGACTCAAGCCATTCCTCTTTAATGGTACGCCCAAATCACACAAGTGTAGAATTTGGTAACAAATAATAATATTTACAAAAGTATCATTTATTGGACAAAACATATTCCTTATAAGTGTAAATTTGAATATGGACATAAGAATGAAATACCAATTGTACAACTATACACAATAGGGATCAGTTTTGGCATTCATTGTTCTATTTAAACTCGCCAATAGTCTATAAACTTAAACCAGTTGATACTTGCAAAAAAAAAAAAAAAAACAACAAAAAATAGATAGACATTCTAAATGCAACTTATTACTTTGTCTGATGACCCCTTTACCACTTATAATTAAATTATTCGCTTAGCGTCTCTATATGAAACGTGCTGAGACAAATAACCTCTACAGTGAATACATTTAGAACATTATGATATAGGTTGTAAAGTGCTGTGACACCCAGACATTTTGTTTGTTTTGATTATGAAATCAGTACTTCTCACCTTAATGAATTTACTAGTTGCACCCATGAATATATGTTTTTATATCTTTATTAATCTTTTTGTTTTCTGTGTTGTGTTGGGTGTTTTTGTTTGTCTTTGTCCTGTGTCTCGTGTGCTCAATGTTCTCATTGTCTCTGCATTGTCCATTCTTGAAATTTGTCCCTTCGGCTTTCATTTACGTTTATTATACAATTTTACAAGAATTTTCAGCTGCATACAATAAGATTACTTTACATGTAATCAATGGTCCTTCGATGTGTGTCTCACATGCTTTCTTTGATACTGTTATATTGCAGAATGTTCTTGACTGGACACTTCACCTATTTAATTGGGTAAAGATGACTATTTACAGGGCTAATCCAACAAAGTTGCTCCTTTCATCCCAAGTGGCGGATCGACATGCTCCCCTGATGAGGCTATCAAGTGTAATAAAGAAAGCCTGACCGCGAGTTGTATTTTGGAGAATACCACACTCATGACATGTTAAATACCCTTTTGTAAATTTCGAAAAAGAGTAGTGTCTGTGTCATCCTTTCAAAAGTCAGTTAAAAGATCTAAAAATGAACGCAAAATTAAAGTGTATTTGAAAGATTAAATCTAGTTCAAATTAATTTCAGCAATTACTGATAGAAAATTTTAACTGTTTTGAATATAGAGCTTTATTATTGTGTCATATGAGATTTACTATTTACATTTTAACTATTGATTCTATAGGAAGTGTAACATGGAGGTATTCAGTGGGATGTCCTCGATATTGTTTTCAAAATGTCAACCGAAGAAAGAAATACAAAACATTAGCAGATGACATAAGAGATCGCTTTACTTTATTTACAAACAAACCTCAGATATACCTCAACATAAACAGAAACTTATGACTAAATATGTAGATGCAAATTTACTCTGTAATAGTGGATAGTATTGAATATTCAATGGAAATTGTATGGAATGTGCAAACAAGAAGAAGCTTATTTTGGAAATGTTGGTTCAGTATAGGCAAATTGTAGCTGCTATTAAATTATAAGTTATTCGTATCTACCCAACTCTCCATACCTTTCCAGTGGCAGTCAAACGTCGATACCCCGATTGTCCCTCATAAGACTGGTACACATAATACACTTTAGTTCTCGCTGATAATCAGTTTTAATTATACAATCTGCATGAGTTGTAATGCCTCATCTCACATGCAAGCCAAGCAAAAATATTAAGATTTAAGGCATGTTAACATATTTAGCTTGAAACTGAACAGCATAAATCAATAGCAACGCAAACTAAAGATGGACCATACTTAATTATATCATTTATTTAAAAATGTGTATCAAAAGTAGAAGATGCATAGCATACACTAAACTTTCCTATATGTTGACACTAGTTAGAAGAATTCCAGGGTGGGTTTTGTTTCCTCGAAAAATCACAGGAGTTTCTAAAATTTTGCTTATAAATATACGAGGAACAAAATGAGTTTCATATCAGTCTGGTAGCTCTCAAGGGTTCAAAGTAATATTGTTAATTCTAATTAATAATGAGCATAAGACTATGTAGTGACAGGTGTAAATATAGGGATGGTTACCCGACATTATGATAATAGTATGCATACTTAAAATACTGTTTAAAGTACTTCCTGGTGCAATAGATAAATAAATAAATCATGCATTCAAATGCAACCTCACAAAACAAAATTATGAAGATATTAAAATTTCGATCGCGCCATCTGAGCTTAGACGGACACATACAGCCAAAGGTTAAGAGTCACAGTACATTACCATACAACAGAAAAACATAGGGAAATTTGTATCACAAGCAGGAAGTTTTAATTATCTAAACAGACACAGTATACACTTCTATCAGCAGGATATTGCGGAATCTTTGACATAAATAATCACCTAACAAATATAGCATACACATCTCTGCGATATGCATTAGCACAAAATAAATCCCCGAACGGATTATCCCTTTCTATGACTAAAACGTGTATCAATAACGTTGGATATACAATTTTAAGAACATGCACCGTATTTTGGTAACCACCTGTTTAGAGATAAATATAATAGGAAGTTGTCTCATACGCCTTAGCTACATACATTGTCTTAAATGGATACAGGCAGTGCCAGAACCTTAACAAACATATACATGTGAGTGTCTGTTCATAATGGTTATTTTTAATTTCTGCCTATCTTCGGCAATAGAACTAGCACGGAATTGTGGTAGTTCTGTCCATCATTGAGAATTCAAGTGGTGTGGATCTGAAACAGAAAAAAAAACTTTAGTTAAGCAGCTACCAGTCAATCAACATCCAGTAATTGATATCATGGACACGAGATGAGCACACAATGCAACAGTGATTGGATACATATTTACGTTTTAAAAACAATACGTACAAGGTCAATTATGACCATGTTTTAGGCATACATTATACATATTATAAATCATACCGGTTTTCTGAATGAATTGCTGAACGAATTTCTGCTGCAGTATTTCTGGTTGCAGCAGTTAATAATACCTTTCAATAAATATTCTGATTTTCTCTTTGATAATATCGTAAAATGGAATAAGGACTATATCAAAACATATTTATTGTTTTCTTTTTATTTTCAAGATCAACATATCCTTAATTCAATTCTCTGGATAAATCATGATCTAATTTGTACTATCAGTTTATTGGAAAGTATGTATCCTTTGAAAAATAATTAAAATGAAAGAATGGAAAAAAACTTACGTGGGTGACTACCGTTTGGATAATACCAGCCACCAAAGAGACGGTATACAGAAAACTTTCATTGTCTTAAGATAAATAATCCATATTGCAAATGAAAACACATGGCCTTTACTACACACATTGTAACTTGTTGTAGCTAACACTGAAATGATCGTTGATGTCATCGGTTCTCTTCTATAGAACTAGTATCAAACATATGACAACTTATGCGTCCATAAGAATAAATATATTATGCATAAACTGTAAGATTAGTACTCGGCTCAACACTGCTCAATTAATTAGGGTCAGTATTTTACTCACATGTGGAAAACACTTGCATGACATATAAAACTAGTTCAACCCCGCCATGTTTTTATTGAAGTGCCTGTATCAAGTCGCCGATGATCTGAAATGTATATATGTGTTAGGGGTATCGATTATACTTTCTACGATTTTTGAATAGTTCTGAAGTGCCTGTATCAAGTCGCCGATGATCTGAAATGTATATATGTGTTAGGGGTATCGATTATACTTTCTACGATTTTTGAATAGTTCTGACGATAATTTTTGTTGTTCATTTTTTTTTCATGAAATCTTATATTTATTTAAAGATGTGATATATATATGATATATGTATAGTCCAACATATAAGAAACTACAAATAAATTTAATTGGCAAGTGATAAAGTACAGCTGTTGTTTTGTTATTTTGTGTGTTAATCTGCATATTCATACAGACCGTGTCAATGCTTGTATGATTCCAGACATAAAAAATGCACTTTTACCTTCAATTTTATTGCCTGAAATAAAAATTATTTGTATGCTATATTTTTCCAATGCTCATATTTAGTCCATAAAACGATGTGAACCTTATTAAATTGAATTGTATAATGAAATATTAAAGATGCTTTTTGAGATAATATAAACTTGCGTCATTACAGGGAAGAAATTCGCTATGCTAAAAAATAAAAAAAACTATGATAGACTCTCCTTTGTAGTTCTGATATTGAAATGATTTATTGATATACCTTTTGTCTTTTGAATGATTTTGAAAGCCAGATTGAACTTTTATTGATTTATTTACGTCGTTACGTTTCATAATTCGAATGGATAAATAATTAAATTCTAAGCAAATTTAAAAAAAAAAAAAATTGCGGAAATGTCCATTTATTTTGGCGGAAGGGCAATATTTTCTATGAGGAAAAGTCATATTAATATAATAATGCAAAACACAGAATATTACATCTCTGGTATCAAGTTATTTAGAATATTCAATTACGACTTTGATCATTTTTACGGTTATCTTACATTTTCACCATTATTTCCCGTACTCCGTTCATGAAACGCATGTACAACATGTAGAACTACTATTACCTCCCTTACTCCGTACATGCGGTTCTTTACCATAATTTGTGTCTAAAGTGTAATGCTGGATAATTTCTCATGTTAACTTATATCCCTATCATTTCTTTATAAGAGGGTGCATGTCTTATTTACGTTACTTGTGTTTGTTTGCGCATAGTGATGTCCAACATATATTATGTAGTGTTTTGTTTTTCTTCGACTTATACCCTATGTTCCCAGTTTCTCTGGATTGTCCTTGTTTTAATTGCCCCTTGGGTATATTCTAACATTTATTTACTAATGCACACACATTTGATTGACCATTTTCTATTATTGATAGTAGCGCTTAACACAATAACCATAACCATAGGGGTAATAACAAAATTACCGAACAACGAGCAATCTAAAGGGAAAGGCAATGGCCGGTATGTTGTCTTCTAAAGGGAAAGGCAATGGCCGGTATGTTGTCTTCTAAAGGGAAAGGCAATGGCCGGTATGTTGTCTTCTAAAGGGAAAGGCAATGGCCGGTATGTTGTCTTCTAAAGGGAAAGGCAATGGCCGGTATGTTGTCTTCTAAAGGGAAAGGCAATGGCCGGTATGTTGTCTTCTAAAGGGAAAGGCAATGGCCGGTATGTTGTCTTCTAAAGGGAAAGGCAATGGCCGGTATGTTGTCTTCTAAAGGGAAAGGCAATGGCCGGTATGTTGTCTTCTAAAGGGAAAGGCAATGGCCGGTATGTTGTCATCTAAAGGGAAAGGCAATGGCCGGTATGTTGTCTTCTAAAGGGAAAGGCAATGGCCGGTATGTTGTCTTCTAAAGGGAAAGGCAATGGCCGGTATGTTGTCATCTAAAGGGAAAGGCAATGGCCGGTATGTTGTCATCTAAAGGGAAAGGCAATGGCCGGTATGTTGTCTTCTAAAGGGAAAGGCAATGGCCGGTATGTTGTCTTCTAAAGGGAAAGGCAATGGCCGGTATGTTGTCATCTAAAGGGAAAGGCAATGGCCGGTATGTTGTCTTCTAAAGGGAAAGGCAATGGCCGGTATGTTGTCTTCTAAAGGGAAAGGCAATGGCCGGTATGTTGTCATCTAAAGGGAAAGGCAATGGCCGGTATGTTGTCTTCTAAAGGGAAAGGCAATGGCCGGTATGTTGTCTTCTAAAGGGAAAGGCAATGGCCGGTATGTTGTCTTCTAAAGGGAAAGGCAATGGCCGGTATGTTGTCTTCTAAAGGGAAAGGCAATGGCCGGTATGTTGTCTTCTAAAGGGAAAGGCAATGGCCGGTATGTTGTCTTCTAAAGGGAAAGTCAATGGCCGGTATGTTGTCTTCTAAAGGGAAAGGCAATGGCCGGTATGTTGTCTTCTAAAGGGAAAGGCAATGGCCGGTATGTTGTCTTCTAAAGGGAAAGGCAATGGCCGGTATGTTGTCTTCTAAAGGGAAAGGCAATGGCCGGTATGTTGTCTTCTAAAGGGAAAGGCAATGGCCGGTATGTTGTCTTCTAAAGGGAAAGGCAATGGCCGGTATGTTGTCTTCTAAAGGGAAAGGCAATGACCGGTATGTTGTCTTCTAAAGGGAAAGGCAATGGCCGGTATGTTGTCTTCTAAAGGGAAAGGCAATGGCCGGTATGTTGTCTTCTAAAGGGAAAGGCAATGGCCGGTATGTTGTCTTCTAAATGGAAAGGCAATGGCCGGTATGTTGTCTTCTAAAGGGAAAGGCAATGGCCGGTATGTTGTCTTCTAAAGGGAAAGGCAATGGCCGGTATGTTGTCTTCTAAAGGGAAAGGCAATGGCCGGTATGTTGTCTTCTAAAGGGAAAGGCAATGGCCGGTATGTTGTCTTCTAAAGGGAAAGGCAATGGCCGGTATGTTGTCATCTAAAGGGAAAGGCAATGGCCGGTATGTTGTCTTCTAAAGGGAAAGGCAATGGCCGGTATGTTGTCTTCTAAAGGGAAAGGCAATGGCCGGTATGTTGTCATCTAAAGGGAAAGGCAATGGCCGGTATGTTGTCTTCTAAAGGGAAAGGCAATGGCCGGTATGTTGTCTTCTAAAGGGAAAGGCAATGGCCGGTATGTTGTCTTCTAAAGGGAAAGGCAATGGCCGGTATGTTGTCTTCTAAAGGGAAAGGCAATGGCCGGTATGTTGTCTTCTAAAGGGAAAGGCAATGGCCGGTATGTTGTCTTCTAAAGGGAAAGGCAATGGCCGGTATGTTGTCTTCTAAAGGGAAAGGCAATGGCCGGTATGTTGTCTTCTAAATGGAAAGGCAATGGCCGGTATGTTGTCTTCTAAAGGGAAAGGCAATGGCCGGTATGTTGTCTTCTAAAGGGAAAGGCAATGGCCGGTATGTTGTCATCTAAAGGGAAAGGCAATGGCCGATATGTTGTCTTCTAAAGGGAAAGGCAATGGCCGGTATGTTGTCCTTAATTTCGTTATTCATAGATGCTTAAATAAAGCTACCAAATTGCAATGACCTCGGGGAAAAAAATTCCACCAGCAGTGACACTGGGCATGGTTGTAGTAAATAAGGATAATAACAAAATTACCAAACACCGAGCAATCTTCCAAAGGGAAAGGCAAAACCCGGTATGTTGTCATTTATTTGTGTGTAATGACCTGTATGATAAATGCACTTTCCAGTTACCATGTTGATTATTACCTCGGAGATATCGATCTTCTTGTATTCACATGTACTAATGGATTCACATACAGACATATTTCGGTCACTCGGTACTCACTAAAATATCTCAAATGTTATGATATTGACACAGAATAATAAATAAATCTATCCCGTTTATACGTTACTATTTGATTGACTGTAGTCAAAATACTGGAGTACATGGATGTGGTTAATAAAAAAAATGGAAGGATGTGTCCACTATAGACGGAAGCCTCCATGTCCAGCTATTGTAACCATGGGCATGTAAACAGAGCGGGAAAAGTTGTAAATCTCGAGGTCAGAACTTAAGTTAATGGGCACAAACCAAATACAAGGCGTTCAAACGAATGGAAATCAGTAAAACACTATGTTCAAAGCCATAGTACTTTGACTTCAATGACCTTGCACAAGCCAAATTAGTTATTACGGGTCGATTAAATTACAGTATGAGCTTAAGAGTATTTTACAATGCTGATGAGGAGTAACTCCAAGAAAATGTCGCTTCAAGAAATAAAATGATAAAAATAAATTAAAAAAAATGTCGCTTCCGATAATAGCCAGTAATAAAAAATCCATATCAGGACAAACACTGAGTTTACAGGGTATGCTAAATATAAAAAAAAACAAAACAAAAAAAAACTAAAACAAAGCAAAACCATTAATTTGGAAGTGTAGCTGTCAGCATACACCCATACTTCAGTATCCTCTGTTATCCCAAAACTAAGGTACACAAGAAGTACAAACTGGTTCAGGATTACAATGGAAACATTACTTTACTTGTGGCAAGGATGTATTATTACACTTGACCTGCCGACCGATCAAGGTCGATATAAGATTAACTTTATATGACGTAGATACTGGGATTTCCTATCGTTTATAGACGACGGACAATGTGTATGAACAAGTTTCATCATATCATGCATTGTGATGCATGCCCTATTTGTCCTAAATTTTGACAGTAGAATGACAAAAATCATTCAGTTTATTACAGATACTGTTTTACCCGACCACTTTTCAATTTGGAACGAAATGAAAATGGTCTAATTATGTTGTTTTTATGGTATAAATGGAAAACAAAGTTTGATGAAAATCAGTTCTAAAATCCAATCGCAAAAATCGTAAAAAAACCAGAAGAAAAATCAATACGATTAGCTCATATGATGAAAAAAACTTAAAAGACAACCCAGAGATACTGACAACATAGTGTATACAACCCAGAGATACTGACAACATAGTGTATACAACCCAGAGATACTGACAACATAGTGTATACAACCCAGAGATACTGACAACATAGTGTATACAACCCAGAGATACTGACAACATAGTGTATACAACCCAGAGATACTGACAACATAGTGTATACAACCCAGAGATACTGACAACATAGTGTATACAACCCAGAGATACTGACAACATAGTGTATACAACCCAGAGATACTGACAACATAGTGTATACAACCCAGAGATACTGACAACATAGTGTATACAACCCAGAGATACTGACAACATAGTGTATACAACCCAGAGATACTGACAACATAGTGTATACAACCCAGAGATACTGACAACATAGTGTATACAACCCAGAGATACTGACAACATAGTGTATACAACCCAGAGATACTGACAGCATAGTGTATACAACCCAGAGATACTGACAACATAGTGTATACAACCCAGAGATACTGACAACATAGTGTATACAACCCAGAGATACTGACAACATAGTGTATACAACCCAGAGATACTGACAACATAGTGTATACAACCCAGAGATACTGACAACATAGTGTATACAACCCAGAGATACTGACAACATAGTGTATACAACCCAGAGATACTGACAACATAGTGTATACAACCCAGAGATACTGACAACATAGTGTATACAACCCAGAGATACTGACAACATAGTGTATACAACCCAGAGATACTGACAACATAGTGTATACAACCCAGAGATACTGACAACATAGTGTATACAACCCAGAGATACTGACAACATAGTGTATACAACCCAGAGATACTGACAACATAGTGTATACAACCCAGAGATACTGACAACATAGTGTATACAACCCAGAGATACTGACAACATAGTGTATACAACCCAGAGATACTGACAACATAGTGTATACAACCCAGAGATACTGACAACATAGTGTATACAAGACACAGGACGAAGACAAACAAAACAAAAAAGATACAAAACAAAAACAAACAAACCAAAACATAGCAGAAAAAACAAAAAACAAACAAAAACAACATTACACAACAAGAAAACAAACAAGATGAGCAACACAGACCCCACCAAAAGTAAAGTTATTCATTTTGATTTCTATTTCAGACGTGTTAAATAAAATTAGCATACATATAAACTACGTGTAATATATATGTAATATTATATGCATTTGAGCTCCCTTCACGATAAGGTGCATTTATCTCTATTTAGACCTAATGTGCATATTACTGCTGACATCAGACAACATAATAGTCAACTTTGAAACAAAATCTAATTGCCAATACCATCTTATGCAGGTGGCAGAATACTTTTCAACAAGGTGTTGATATCGTCCGAGAAAATGTTGAAATATACTATTAAGCTATTCTTTAAAATCCTGGGCTTAATCAAAATCCTTGACTTAATAATTTAGTACTCAGATGATGGGTCTGAACACACTGCATGCTTGAGCGTAACGTGTGAATTGTGAAAAATAAACTTTAAAATTTATGACAGCTAAATTGAAGTCGTTTCTTTGGTCATAGAGTTTGGTAGAAAGTTGACCATTTGTGTCAAATTTTAGGTACATGTCACGAAATTAGGCCGATATGGTTGTTTCTGTTGCTTCTTTCTTCTCAATGTCTTTGTAATGTGTTAAAATGGAAAATTACAGTTTACAAATTCTGACTATATTTCAAGGTAATATGAGATCTAGGTCTAAAAATTATATGTCTAGATTTTTCTTACTTTATTGGTATCCCAGAGATAGATATTATCATAGATTATTTATATCATTGATCAAATTTATACCATGTTCCGGACAAATATTTGCAAACATATGTAAGAATTAAATATTTTGAAATAGCAGTAGTTTAAAATTTTCCAATTATGATAGTGTCAAAATGACCATGAAGGCAAAGCAGTTCTTCCACTAAGATATACTTTACTTCAAAAAGGATTTGAGAATATCAAAGTTGTGCAAAGGCAACGAAACTATTGCAGATTTTCATAATCAACTCCTCATGTGTATGAACATGAATCTATAACCTCACACTTTCGGCGTATAACTCCTCCACGATGATGCCGGATGTTCTATGTAAGTTATTCCACCCATAGATAGATGTAAGTATATATATATATATATATATATATTTGAGAAAATCGCCATCATGACTTGGTTATCGGTTACGAAACATCTTTGTCACAGATGACCACATATATATTCCATTCTTCGTAACTCCCAATCCCGTCCTTCTTTCCTCTTTAATGATGTATCACCGGATTTGTAACAAGAGTGACACAACGGTTCCCACTAGTAAAGCAGGAACATAACTGCTTATCCCTTCTGGGCATGGGAGTTAAGGCCCATGTTATTGTGGGGTTCGTGTAGCTCTCAGTTTTCTAAGTAATGTTTTGTAGATCATTGTTTATCTATTTCTTCTTTTTCATTTGACCATTGCATTACCTGTCCTCCTATTTACCACTTCTGGCTACCTCTTTGATATCCTCAAACTTTTCACACGTCGTTTGTTTGCAGAAGACCCCCCACATATAATCTAAGTCAGAAAGCACGATAGTCAAGTGTAGTTATTGGTTCTCTGTGTCAATGTAAAATGTTTCGACAGCATCCATTAAAGCACTTATTGTTTATGGAAATAACAATATGCACAAAATAGAGTTAGTGATCTACCCAGATGTTGATTTGTTATAGGTAAGGGTATTCTCATTATAAATAAACCAAAATCTTAATAATATAGGTGGTAAAATATGTTGCAACCACTATATCAACATTTTATTTGAATAGTTTCATTTATTTTACTTCTACTGATAGAATCAGCGTGTACAACCTTTAATGTCATAGTCTCGACTTAACGCCCCGTTTCGAGGAATATTCGAAACAACCTGTTTGCAATAAAATGTTTAAGTGACTTTCATCAGGTGGGTAGCTTTCTTCCTGTATTCAAGTTTTCCCAACTATAAAACTCGTTGACACGATATAATTGAAATATTGCCGAAGGTTGCGTTAAACACTCACAGTCCCATCTTTCATATTAAACAGGATGCATTAGAAATCTCTAACATGTCCTAGTTTACAAACCCCGATCGCTTTAGCGTACCAGACAAAGTCATTTAGTACAATGTGCAAATGTCTGACCGATAAAATCTAATCATAATAAACACTGTCAATAAGAAATTGTTGCAAATAGCTTCAAAATATTTTGTAACACTAATAATAGGGTATAATTTATTAACATAATTTATCAGTAAATTTCCATCACCAGTGTATTAGTAACTTGTCTCCAATAAATAAATATAATGTAACAATGCAAAAAAATAACAACAAAAAAAACAATAAAAACAATGGTAATAGAATACAATAAATTCGATACCCATAACACACATAAATACATGACCGTCCACTTTATGGCTTGGTACAGGCACTTCAATAGAAAGTGGTGGGGTTAAACCAGATTAATGGGGCCAAATCTCCCATATTAATGAAAAATACTGCAGTCACACATCGGTTTTCCTCAGCCATCATTTTAAAATGAGATAAAGCACAACATCTTGAGACATAATAGGGATACCATAGTCAATTCGGAACCAAAATCTAATTGCCAATACCATCTTTCGTCCTCTGAGAGTAATTGACAAAATACCTGTGAAAAAATGCTGAAAAATCTGGTCTAGCATAAGGTGTGGTCGTATGGCATCTACTTATGCAGGCAGTGTTTATCCCCACTGAAATTATAAGCTTAATCGAATATTGTTGACATAGCATAGGACATATATAACCTCCCTGTCTGCGTGTCTTTGTATATGCATTTGAAAACATGGGCGGGACCCTCACAATAGAAACATTTCCCTTTTTGAACACAAATCACAAAAATGTCACAATGTTCCGATATCTATGTATCAAACTAATGTTGGTTTTTATGGTAGTAGGCACTACATCACAAGATTTGTATTCCCTATAGCTGAGACTAAACGGCATAGTTGTCCTAACATGCATATAAAACAGCATAAAACTAATATACAAGTGTATTTGTTACAGTTTTGTGGCAAGATATCTTAAGATGAATTAGGTTTTCAGGGACACTGATAATGTGAGCTTAGAATCAAGGTTATTTTTGTAGTTCTAGATTATCATTTTAAACGTTTTTAGGAACACATTTGCCCATTTTATATAAATTCTAAATAGGACAAATGCAGAGGAAGAAGAAATGTTCATACAGCAGTACACACACAATGAAAAAGGAAATAACAATGAATTAACCACGACATCGTCAACACCGACAAACACCTCGAAATTTCATAGTTTTAGAAAAGTTTGTCAGTGACTAGCGACAACTCGGTGGTTTTCTCCTGGTACTCCGATTTCCTCCATCAATAAAACAGATATAACTGAAATATTGTTGAAAGTGGCATTAAACACCATAAACCTTTAGACACAACATCGCCGATATAACGTTATTATTATTTCATTTAAAACAGCTCACTAACAGTAAATAAACCAATGGCTATTGACATACACTACATGCTAGTGTAAGATATACAACATCAACTTCAATATGTTATTAATGGAAAAATTTCAATATTAGTTGAAAAATGGCATCTGTAATTCCCCAAAAGATAGGGTCATGGAAAACTACCGATTAAGATAATTTCCGAGTGATATTTCACAATACGACATGACCTTGGAAGCTTTCCTTCTAAGATATATAGGATTAAAATGTTTCTTTTATTTATCTAACTATTCCAAACACAGAGTAATACTTAATATTCAACCCGTCTGATTTGTCAGTTTGTGGACGTTTATAAATATCATACAAGTAATACATTATACAGCAAGAGACAAACAAACTTTAGTTTAATAGCCACAGATGTACATAGTCTGATAACATTAATATAACACTATTTGTATTGTACATTGGAATTTATGTTATCGTAGCATAACTTCCGTTTAACGGAAACAATTACAGGATAACTACTTGCATTCTGAATATCGAAAATTAATCATGAGTAACCAAAGAACAGTAGTTACCGTCCTTCTTCGGTTATGAGCTTGTAATCATCACATATGAGTCGATATCACCATTGACTGACGGGTATTCAGTTAGGATATACCATGAACTGTTTGTCCTTGTTCTGACATAACGAAATGAAATTATTGTATATAAAAGTGAGAAAAAATATTCTGTTTTATTTCAGCAAAAAATGTTGTTGAATCATATTTCAAATAGAACCAAGACATTGAAACACAAGCTGCTTAGTCAAGTTTTATTTTTAATCTGCCTTAAATAAGGCATAAACAACAAACTCAAGCTGCTTAGTCAAGTTTTATTTTTAATCTGCCTTAAATAAGGCATAAACAACAAACTCAAGCTGCTTAGTCAAGTTTTATTTTTAATCTGCCTTAAATAAGGCATAAACAACAAACTCAAGCTGCTTAGTCAAGTTTTATTTTTAATCTGCCTTAAATAAGGCATAAACAACAAACAAATCCCAAGTATTGCGTTGGTTTTATTTCATAGCATTTAATAAAACATTTATTTCAATCCATGTATATTTTGGTCAAGAAGGAAACACTATGTTGACAGTAAGCACTGGTAGGCAGTCCAGTCAGCATAATTAATGTCCTAGCTGTTGGGCCAACCTTCCTACTTTACCGAACTCATACGACGACGAAAAAAGGTTTTATCTCAGGTATATTTATGAAAAATATCTGAAAAATAAATTTACAACAGCAGAAATCGTTCAATAAACGGAATCTGGGGGTGGGGGACTGGGGGTTCGTCGTGTATATGTCCGTTCTTCTTCGTTCACAGTTTCCAAAGTGAGTAACATACATGTGTACACTAATGATTGATATGGTTTTCAGACCGTGGATTTCGTGCAGGGCATGATGATGTGGTGTACAACATATACACATATTGCAAAAGTGGCATGCATTGTGAATTGGATAACACATTATTGTTGGTTCTATGTCTAATAACAACATGAGAAGTAGTTTAAATCCAAGAAAATAATTTACTGCGTAATAATAATTGCATTAATGTTTTGAATGGTGACACTAGTATATATGATTCGACCTAAGTTCCATATTGCTTCTTTAAACACGGAATGAAACTCCATTTTGTTCAGTGAGGTTCTCATATTATCTTCGTTTTTCTGAAATTGAAATATAAATTTCTCCTTCACTGAACACCTGATTATACTACGTTTTTATTTTATTAGATATTGTTTGAAATTTATAGATTACCATTAAAATGTTCTTTTTTATGTGGAAGCAAAAGAATAAAATATTATTTATTATTACATAATGATTTTATTTAAACAATTTTATTGGTTATCATGCTGTCACCTGACATTCCGTAAAATTTGATATTGTTTGATTAAAAACTCGTATTGACTTGGCTTCACTTTCGTTTAATGTAATAAAACAATTACCGTCTTTTGTATCAATCAATACGAGTTTTTATGGACCTTAGAAATCAATAATGGCTTCCGTGAATATCGCTTTTAAGGTCCATAAAAACTCGTATTGACCTCAACAAAAGACTACAATTGTATATAATCAAAATGAGTGAGTGAATTAGTGATTGTTGTTTAACGCCAAATGAGCAATTTTTCAGCTATATTATGCTAGCTCACCATAATAACAGTCCGCGGGTAGACTTGTTTATCCACTCGGACACATTATCCTGAACCAACAATCTACCACATTCGAGGCGAGCACGCTAACCATTGTACAAACGATTGGGTTGGTTTTAATCAAAATCAAATAATAATTTGCAAATGCTTCAAACTAAACATCCAAAAATATTTAAAGGAATGCTGCATGTACTTTGACGTTCGTCTATTGAATTTGAATTTCTTATATCAACAAAACACAGAGTTGTGTTAAGCTTAATAGATAAAGAATAATGGTGTTTAACGTCACTTTCAATAATATTTTAGTTTTATCGTGATGGATTAAGCTTAAAATGTTGCATATCTAAAGTTAGTAAACAAAACCTATTATCTATGGTGTTTATGTAATCTGCACTTTATCTATGAATCTGGTGACTGTATACAAAAATAGTAACGTACAAATAAAACAATACATCATGCGACTTCTTAATCATAGGGACATAAGTTTTATCAAATGATTAGTAAGAAATAAACCTACATATAAAATCAAATAAACCTACATCTAAATTTAGCAGTGCTTGTGTACTCATATAACTAACATTGCATGTGGAAAACACATATTTCAGACGGGACGTTCACTTCAAATGAAACATTTTACGGAAGGGGAGGGGGTTAAAAATGCAAAGATGCATGGATTATCAATTGTCAACCACCCAGGTTCAACTGTTTGATTGTACACATGTTATGAAGTGAACAGTCAAGGTTACAAAAATATAATGTGGACAGAAAGGGGCACACCACTGGGAAGGAGCAATGGTAGGAAATTGAGGTTGCCACAGTAAAAAAAAAGATAATTTGTATTGGATAGTGTCGGGAAATGTTTGCCTTGTAAAAGGGCCACAAAACGATAATCGCTAACAAGCTATTGGTCATTTGGAGCTTCTACATCTTGTTGTTTAATTACAAGGAGCGAATCATTCTCCATATCTGCGGCGCTCCCGTCCGTAGGTAGAGATGTGTATTTGATTCCCCTGTAAAACGTCACTGTTGAGAAGGTGTGTATTTCTATGTACTGTAGTTCCCGCTGCGGGTGAAGTTATTAAATATATAATCTGGTATACTAGTATTCCAATATATTTCTAGTACCATATTAAATTGCAAAAACAAGCAAGTTAAATATGGCATCTTAGAAACTCAAAAATGAAATGCAATCTTAAGTAATGCTCATTTCAATCCTTAATGCAAAAACCACAACTGAGTCGGCAATTTGATTCCATTTTAAATTGTAGACATTAATCAAAGATAATTAATAAACCATCGTCCCCTTTCTTCATTTTGAAATTGGTGACCTCTATTTATGCAATATCCCATTAAAACAAGAAATATATTGGTTTTAGAGCAGTTGTGGGCGTTATATATTGGCAATGTCAAAAGTATTATTTTCTTTTAAACGATAGACTTAGGGCACCGAACTAAACAGAGGTATACTATTATGTTACCATTGCCATGGTACCGATTTATATTACATTAACTACAATTCTGCTTCTCAAATGGCAATGGATATCTTGGATTTTACGTAGATTTTTTTTTCATTCCTCCATCACCGACAGGACTTTTACCGGACTTAATCAGGAGTAACGCAGTGCATGTCTTTTAAGAGAACTGCTTATTTTCGCGCGCATCTGAGTTCGCTAGTGGTTTTTGATTGCGCGGGATCCGTGTTGCTCATGTTTTTAGTTATCTTTTTTTTCTTGTATTCGTTTCTGTGTCTTGTGCCAAATGTTGCCTGTGTCTCTGAATTTTCTAGTGTTGATTGTCTCTTCGGTTTTCTCTAACATTTGTTTATTAAAACGTTAATAGCTAAATACTTTTCTCCAAATAAGGTATATGAGGATGTATAGTAAATCTCAAAATGTGTATAATTTAACAACAACATACTACACGGGACATTACTAATTTTGTATATATTAGTATATTTCTTACACATATATAAAAAAAAGAAATAGGTTTAACCGCCATTTATGTCTAATATATGTATATACTTTTATAAATTATGTTTTTTTTTTTCAATTTTGACATAGTTAAGGGAATTTTAGTTTTTAGATGGAAATGATAAAGAATGATCGATTGTGGTAAATATTTGTCATTCATTTGAAAGTTCAGTGGTTACATTTACACAAATACTGAAAAATATTATCGAAGGACAAATTAAAATACAATATTGACTCTTCAATGATAAAGGAACAAAATAAGTGTCAGTGGAAAATTAAAAAAATATATAAACGAAGAAAAGTAGACAAATGTCCCTGGGGTAGGGAACGCAATAGTAAATCGATAGAACGGATTATATATGTCCCTTCCAGAGCTCCATTTTATTCTGAATGAAAAATAATGCAAATTTTGTGGTAAAAAATACACCAGAAAAATATATCTAGTATATTTGTTTTCTGAAATATACAATACATATCAGGTACATTATTTGTATAAGATAATTATTTAAGGTGAAAAAAGAAAAGAAGACATAGTAAACTATACATTATATAAAGAAAAGAAGACATAGTAAACTATACATTATATAAAGAAAAGAAGACATAGTAAACTATACATTATATAAAGAAAAGAAGACATAGTAAACTATACATTATATAAAGAAAAGAAGACATAGTAAACTATACATTATATAAAGAAAAGAAGACATAGTAAACTATACATTATATAAAGAAAAGAAGACATAGTAAACTATACATTATATAAAGAAAAGAAGACATAGTAAACTATACATTATATAAAGAAAAGAAGACATAGTAAACTATACATTATATAAAGAAAAGAAGACATAGTAAACTATACATTATATAAAGAAAAGAAGACATAGTAAACTATACATTATATAAAGAAAAGAAGACATAGTAAACTATACATTATATAAAGAAAAGAAGACATAGTAAACTATACATTATATAAAGAAAAGAAGACATAGTAAACTATACATTATATAAAGAAAAGAAGACATAGTAAACTATACATTATATAAAGAAAAGAAGACATAGTAAACTATACATTATATAAAGAAAAGAAGACATAGTAAACTATACATTATATAAAGAAAAGAAGACATAGTAAACTATACATTATATAAAGAAAAGAAGACATAGTAAACTATACATTATATAAAGAAAAGAAGACATAGTAAACTATACATTATATAAAGAAAAGAAGACATAGTAAACTATACATTATATAAAGAAAAGAAGACATAGTAAACTATACATTATATAAAGAAAAGAAGACATAGTAAACTATACATTATATAAAGAAAAGAAGACATAGTAAACTATACATTATATAAAGAAAAGAAGACATAGTAAACTATACATTATATAAAGAAAAGAAGACATAGTAAACTATACATTATATAAAGAAAAGAAGACATAGTAAACTATACATTATATAAAGAAAAGAAGACATAGTAAACTATACATTATATAAAGAAAAGAAGACATAGTAAACTATACATTATATAAAGAAAAGAAGACATAGTAAACTATACATTATATAAAGAAAAGAAGACATAGTAAACTATACATTATATAAAGAAAAGAAGACATAGTAAACTATACATTATATAAAGAAAAGAAGACATAGTAAACTATACATTATATAAAGAAAAGAAGACATAGTAAACTATACATTATATAAAGAAAAGAAGACATAGTAAACTATACATTATATAAAGAAAAGAAGACATAGTAAACTATACATTATATAAAGAAAAGAAGACATAGTAAACTATACATTATATAAAGAAAAGAAGACATAGTAAACTATACATTATATAAAGAAAAGAAGACATAGTAAACTATACATTATATAAAGAAAAGAAGACATAGTAAACTATACATTATATAAAGAAAAGAAGACATAGTAAACTATACATTATATAAAGAAAAGAAGACATAGTAAACTATACATTATATAAAGAAAAGAAGACATAGTAAACTATACATTATATAAAGAAAAGAAGACATAGTAAACTATACATTATATAAAGAAAAGAAGACATAGTAAACTATACATTATATAAAGAAAAGAAGACATAGTAAACTATACATTATATAAAGAAAAGAAGACATAGTAAACTATACATTATATAAAGAAAAGAAGACATAGTAAACTATACATTATACAAAAGTGTATAGCTTCTTTCTCGTTCACATTGTTATTTTTCAATAAAATACAATATTTCTGAAAAATGAGTTTTTGCTCATGTTTTTCTTTGATTCATGCTTTTTTTTTTATTTATTAAATTCGATTTTGTAGAAAATGCCAGGGAAAACCATGCTTTCGGTGTAAGAACAGTCAGTATTGTGTGAGTTGTTTTTCGGATTCAATTACGACGGAATGAGATTTGTCAAATCAGAGAAGATGTAATTGTTGGCGTATGAAATTGTTGCCATACAAAAGGACACCAACGACAACATACAAGCCTGCTGCTCATAAAGGGCTGCTACTAATTGTATTTTAAGTGCATTTGTCCAGCATTCTTCAACGTGTTATGCATTTGATTCTACCCTCACAACTAGGGGATGGGGGTGGGGGGATGGAGGGTTGTATCACGCAATAGGACAAACGAGGCCATATTACTATACACGTAGTTCTATATAGAAGATTTTATTTCTTTAGCTGTATATGTAAATTGCAAATGTTACGAATGATGTTACATAGTGAGTTTTTTTCTAGCGATATATTAATGGTACCGTACCCACTAAATACATTCAAATGCAAGCTATTGTAATTATTGTAATTATTACTACTACATAGCTTCTTCATTTGTCATTCTATTAATTTATTTCAATGAAATCCTCATCAAAATAATAAAAGTTCGAGCAGTTAGAAATCGCAAAAGTGCAAGTACACTTGAAATTAAATATTCTTCCTAATATGGAAGTATAAATGTATGCGTTTCACGCTTGTGTACATGCATATGATTACTTGTTAAAAATGTCTCCGGATTCCACAGAAAGAATGCGCTTCATAAAGTAAATATTTTGATCAAGGATGGAATTTTACTTATTTGAACTTGTATAAATATTATTAGATAATAAACATTGGATAACGCTTGTATAGTCTAAATATTATATTGATCTACTTGTTAACCCATCGATAAGCGACTGATAGATTTAAGGTTATTACATTCCGTTGTATTAAAAAATGCTGATATACATTATCAAGTACTTCAAATAATTTATTGAAAGTCTGCAGAAAATGTGCATGGAATTCGGTTAAGATCAATTTAAACGGATATGATATCTGTTCAAATATTATACTTAATATGAATATCAATTCTTTTCAATGGTTTAGACAATGCGGTGCATTCTATAATCTATTTTATGACTAAGGTTAACATTTTACAATAACACTTTTCATCTTTCGTACAGAGTATATACATCAACACTCAGTTTATTGATTCTATATCAGAAAACCATGCATTTTACTTACAAGAAAATAACAATATAAAAAACACGTAAACAAATCTAAAGAAGTAGAATAAACAAAAACATATAATACATTAAAGAACACATGGCTGGGAAAATGGTAGAGCATATTGTTACCCCTCAAAATGTTCTGATTCGTTCGATTGACAATGGATTTCTCCGGTAACAATATGCTGTGCTTCAATCTCACAGCTACATATATTTTTCATGTTATCAACATTTTGCTTCATGTAAAAGATTATATTTTAGCAACTCGTGAGAATGGCTTGCACTTCGTCAAACCCAGAATTGCACTCTTCTGGTACAGTTGTACCTAACAGTTATGTTACAAGTGTTTTGTAAATGATTATAGTACATGTCACTAGTATAACGTGTATAATAAAGACATCTATGTACCTAATAGTCTGATAAGTTATTACTCTGGCCGTATATCATATTATTATCGCCAAGAATAACACTACGGGTGCCACAGGAATTGTTTACCCATTCGTTTCGGAGCAAATAAGGGTAATAACAAAATTACCGAACTCCGAACAATCTTACAAAGGGAAAGTCAAAACTCATCATTATATAAACAGACAAAATCAGTCAACAACCGGAAAACTGTGAAAACCGTAATGACCCTGACTTGGTACAGGCATTTCTAAAGAAATGGTGTGTTGAATCAGATTGTAAAGCGCCAAACCTCCCGCTTTCATTACGGCTCAAAGGTTCCGGTTGTCACTATAACAGTATTTAAATACAGGAACAAAATAGGTAAAATAGTTGTCAAAGCAGTACCATATTCGGTGACGTAAATGTCAAAAATATTTTTACGTCACACATTGATAAAAAAATATCCTTGACAAATGAGTTCACCCCGGTTTTCAGTGGGGTTCGTGTTGCTCGTGAAGTATTTGGTGTATCATTGTTTGTCCATTTGTCTTTTTTCTTTTGCCCATTGTATTGCCAGTCCTTCTTCTTTTGCCCATTGTATTGTCAGTCCTTCTTCTTTTGCCCATTGTATTGTCAGTCCTTCTTCTTTTGCCCATTGTATTGTCAGTCCTTCTTCTTTTGCCCATTGTATTGCCAGTCCTTCTTCTTTTGCCCATTGTATTGTCAGTCCTTCTTCTTTTGCCCATTGTATTGTCAGTCCTTCTTCTTTTGCCCATTGTATTGTCAGTCCTTCTTCTTTTGCCCATTGTATTGTCAGTCCTTCTTCTTTTGCCCATTGTATTGTCAGTCCTTCTTCTTTTGCCCATTGTATTGTCAGTCCTTCTTTTGCCTATTGTATTGTCAGTCCTTCTTCTTTTGCCCATTGTATTGTCAGTCCTTCTTCTTTTGCCCATTGTATTGTCAGTCCTTCTCCTTTTGCCCATTGTATTGCCAGTCTTTCTTCTTTTGCCCATTGTATTGCCAGTCCTTCTTCTTTTGCCCATTGTATTTTCAGTCCTTCTTCTTTTGCCCATTGTATTGTCAGTCCTTCTTCTTTTGCCCATTGTATTGTCAGTCCTTCTTCTTTTGCCCATTGTATTGTCAGTCCTTCTTCTTTTGTCCATTGTATTGTCAGTCCTTCTTCTTTTTCCCATTGTATTGTCAGTCCTTCTTCTTTTGCCCATTGTATTGTCAGTCCTTCTTCTTTTGCCCATTGTATTGTCAGTCCTTCTTCTTTTGCCCATTGTATTGTCAGTCCTTCTTCTTTTGCCCATTGTATTGCCAGTCCTTCTTCTTTTGCCCATTGTATTGCCAGTCCTTCTTCTTTTGCCCATTGTATTGCCAGTCCTTCTTCCTTTGCCCATTGTATTGTCAGTCCTTCTTCTTTTGCCCATTGTATTGCCAGTCCTTCTTCTTTTGCCCATTGTATTGCCAGTCCTTCTTCTTTTGCCCATTGTATTGTCAGTCCTTCTTCTTTTGCCCATTGTATTGTCAGTGCTTCTTCTTTTGCCCATTGTATTGCCAGTCCTTCTTCTTTTGCCCATTGTATTGCCAGTCCTTCTTCTTTTGCCCATTGTATTGCCAGTCCTTCTTCGTTTGCCCATTATATTGCCAGTCCTTCTTCTTTTGCCCATTGTATTGCCAGTCCTTCTTCTTTTGCCCATTGTATTGCCAGTCCTTCTTCTTTTGCCCATTGTATTGCCAGTCCTTCTTCTTTTGCCCATTGTATTGCCAGTCCTTCTTCTTTTGACCATTGTATTGCCAGTCCTTCTTTTGCCCATTGTATTGTCAGTCCTTCTTCTTTTGCCCATTGTATTGCCAGTCCTTCTTCTTTTGCCCATTGTATTGCCAGTCCTTCTTCTTTTGCCCATTGTATTGTCAGTCCTTCTTCTTTTGCCCATTGTATTGTCAGTCCTTCTTTTGCCCATTGTATTGTCAGTCCTTCTTCTTTTGCCCATTGTATTGTCAGTCCTTCCTCTTTTGCCCATTGTATTGCCAGTCCTTCTGCTTTTGCCCATTGTATTGCCAGTCCTTCTTCTTTTGCCCATTGTATTGTCAGTCCTTCCTCTTTTGCCCATTGTATTGTCAGTCCTTCTTCTTTTGCCCATTGTATTGTCAGTCCTTCTTCTTTTGCCAATTGTATTGTCAGTCCTTCTTCTTTTGCCCATTGTATTGTCAGTCCTTCTTCTTTTGCCCATTGTATTGTCAGTCCTTCTTCTTTTGCCCATTGTATTGCCAGTCCTTCTTCTTTTGCCCATTGCATTGCCAGTCCTTCTTCTTTTGCCCATTATATTGTCAGTCCTTCTTCTTTTGCCCATTGTATTGCCAGTCATTCTTCTTTTGCCCATTGTATTGCCAGTCCTTCTTCTTTTGCCCATTGTATTGCCAGTCCTTCTTCTTTTGCCCATTGTATTGCCAGTCCTTCTTCTTTTGCCCATTGTATTGCCAGTCCTTCTTCTTTTGCCCATTGTATTGTCAGTCCTTCTTCTTTTGCCCATTGTATTGCCAGTCCTTCTTCTTTTGCCCATTGTATTGTCAGTCCTTCTTCTTTTGCCCATTGTATTGTCAGTCCTTCTTCTTTTGCCCATTGTATTGTCAGTCCTTCTTCTTTTGCCCATTGTATTGTCAGTCCTTCTTCTTTTGCCCATTGTATTGTCAGTCCTTCTTCTTTTGCCCATTGTATTGTCAGTCCTTCTTCTTTTACCCATTGTATTGTCAGTCCTTCTTCTTTTGCCCATTGTATTGCCAGTCCTTCTTCTTTTGCGCATTATATTGCCAGTCCTTCTTCTTTTGCCCTAAGAGGAATCCCACTTTTATACACTTTTGGATTCGCCTGTAATTTACCAAACTTTACATCGGAGTTTACCAAATAATGTTTCATATCTTTTGTAATCCTCGTTTGAACATTTCATTTGCTAATTTCTTAACTTTATTTTTGATTTTTCGCGTAAGATCAGTCGGCACCTCTTTATAAGTTGAATTGTCATGAATTTCCTGTTTCAAATTTTCTGCGTATGAATTCGCATCTAAAATTACTATAACCGAACCTTTGTCTGCTGGTCGGATTATTATTGTTGGATCATTTAACAAGTCTTTCATCTCTTTTTCTTCAGACGGAGTAATGTTCATTTTAAAATTTCTACGTAAACCACTTAACACGTCATCTTTGACTTCTTCTATTTACGTGTCAAGCCATTTATCTCGTCCCTTATCCGGTGTCCATGTGCTCTGTGTTTTTAACTTTATATCTTTTACATTAAAATCATTCATTTCTTCATTATAAAAATATTCCTTCAAGCGCATTCGTCTCTCCCATTTTGTATATATATATATATATATATATATACGTCTGAAAATTAAACCAAACAGTGTTAGAATTAGATTTTATATATATATATACAAAATACTTACTTTTAGAACATACTTTTTATGTAGTTTCAAATACAAGCTCAATACATGTTATCTGCGTTATGAATTATGTCTTTTTACGAAAAGAAGGAGGAGTATCATTGTTCTCACACTGCAAAATACTATATAATATTATATGTTATTTCAGTGAGTTAGCACTATAAAAATCCACCTAAGCGTGCTGGTTTAGTACAAAGCGGACCATCATTATCTCATTGAAAAATAACTAGTTCTCGCCATGATATAGCTGTAACATTACTGAGTTGGCTTTCACCAATAATTACTCACTCACTCTGTTCCAGCGTTTAGCTGGTTTTTTTTTGTGTTTGAGCAAACGAGACCAAATAAGTAATAAAGATTGATAAATCAACAAATCAGTAAATTAACAAATCAACATCTTTCTTCTGATATAAAATATTATTTTTTTAATTTTATTTCCTGAACACTGGTCCAATTTAAATTGAATAAATATTTTCTCATATATTTGTAGTCGATAGGACATTTAAAGCAGGTTTATTTTTTTCAATTCCTACTTCAGTAGAGATTTATAGTATAGTTGTTTATTTATGATTATTAGACGTAAACACTGGTACCCCGCTGATGTTTTCCCCCGTTGTAAAGGGGTAGCTTCTTAATAAAATATTATTATTATTAAAAAATACTACTTAATAAAGGTTAGCATTGATTAGTTATACAACTTAGACTGGCAGAGGTCAGTGTTTCTATCTTTCTATTTCCCCTGTCTTTTATCATTATACAAATGTATTAGTATTTATCAAATATATATTGGTCATCACGAACACCTGTTAGGATGTATACAGTCAGTTAGATGATTCAATGTTTGAAATATGTCATTTTTATAGTATTTAAAAGGAAACCACAACTTTTAACAGATTATCGAGTTTATATTGTTAGATGGCAATTATTAACTGACATTAATTTTGACAAACTTCGTTGTCAAATATTTATATATTGATATTGCCTGAAGTGTTAAATGGTCATTATATATAGCAACTAACAAATAATAAATAAATATTTTAGAGAAATAAATATTCTAATAAAGTTTATGTTTAATTCAATAACAGATCTTATAAACGACACAATGTAAACAAAAAAATCAACCGATAATCACAGCAATTATTATACATGTACATAAAATTGTGATTAGTTAGAACAAAAATATGGTGTTGGGACAGGCACACACAACAATAAGGTGTTGGGACAGGCACACACAGTTGGCGGAGTTAAACCGGTTAATGGGGTCTTTTTGTAGTTTTTCAAGATTTTCGCGGTATCCTTTAAAAAAAAAGAACTGTAAAATATTGACTTTAATATGAAGTTGTTCTTATTCAAATAAATACGGTAAAATTATAAAAATTAACCATTCATTTGTATACGTCAAAGTTTAATAAGAGTTCACATAACTACGTCAACATTTTTTTTATAAACATTCCATTTTGACACTTTTGTTAAACGAGCGGAAACAATCGACTTTGCAACCAGCTGCAGTGATCACGCCTTTTACTAGTATTTTCTCTGAGTTATTGTCATAAATTTTATTAAGAATGAAATCAGATCTCACGATACAATACACATGTCATGTATGCACCATCTCAAAGCATCTTCAAATTACGTCATTTCTAACACTATGAAAAGCGTTTCTGCATTATCACCATTCGAATCCCGGAAAATATTACCTTTTCCTGTCAAGTTTCAGAGATTAATCTTTCGTAACTGCCAAAGATGGCCCTACAAGTCGTTAGATTTGTTAAGTTTTATAACTGATTCTGTGGTTATGGCTTTTGCAGAAGTCTAAAAAGAACAAATCTACCATACAAGCGTTGTCACCTTACAAGCAAAATCCTCAGCTGATTTTGAAATTTACTCAATATACATTCGAATTATTTATATACAGAAATTCAATACCTGATGGGATCAAGGCACTTAGTATAATGTATAATGAAAATAGAAATCTACCGTTAAACCCTTATCTAAAGGCAGTATGTTTAAATCGTCACATTGCCAGACATAATTGATTATCCATCTTATACGGGATCCTAAATACACTGATATAAAATTGCATATGAGTTTGTTATTGGCATGATAATAAATACATTATTATTTATTATTATGATTTTTTGAGGTGTAAGTGTGCAAATTAGTCCTTTATAAGCAACTAGAAAGTGACATAATTATTTATGTACCGCATTCTATTGAATCAACATTTGTTTAATATGCTTTTTTTAAGTGTTCTGATCGAATAATACAATAAGGGTACTGGTGACGACTCCTCGGGCTCAAAACAGAGAGCCAATAAATGCACCCTATAGGTGTCGAATGAAGGGTCCCTTTCCGAATGGGGGCTGTCGAGTTATAATGAGAAAGCCTAATCATGGATCAATGTGGGTAACGTGTTTGCAGAGTGTCACGATATTCGAACATTAAAGACCTCTTATATTGCGGGAAAAGTGTAGGTGTTATTGTCATGAGATTGAGTAGAAGATGCACATTATATTGTGTGTTATATATCTGTTATATTTATTAACTTGATATATTTGACAAATAACTATCTATATTAGGAAGTTGTACAATTGTAGTTAGTAATATCAAATAGAAATCAGCATTGGATATCATTTCACGGGGAGTAGGAGTAGATATAGCGAAATGAGGTTAATACATTTGCATATTTTATATGTATTTGAAAGAACAATCTGGTATTTCTTCTTTGAGGTCCTCAAATTACATTTATGAAACCTAATTCAAAAATGCAACCGTATCGGTGGTGTAATGGTTAACGTGCTCGCCTCGAGTGCGGCAGATCGTGGGTTCGATCCCCCCCGATCGGGTCAAACCAAATACTATAAAATTGGTATTTGTGGCTTCTCCGCTAAGTACGCAGCGGAATGTTGTTTCAGTGAGCTAACACTATAAAAATCCAACTAAGCGTGTTGGGCTAGTATAAAGCGGACCTGACCATCATCTTATTGAAAGTTAACTTGTTCCCGCCATTATATAGCTGCAAAATTGCTGAGTTGGCGTTAAACAATAACCACACACACACACACACACACACACACACACACACACCAATAACGTTGAGTTGCTTCATATACCCAACACACGTGTTAAAGTCTCCAAACACTGGTCTACCTATGACCGAACGTTTGACCAGTCTGTCCGTTCTAGCTGTTTTTCCTCATTAAACCTGATGGTAGATTGTGTAGAACGTGACGATACACATCAATAACTAAACTAATAATATTGCCTTGTAGTGACCAAGAACCAAGGATACATGTTTTTCTTGTCAATAATATCTTTTATTTACTGACTGTTTTTTTTTTACATTTTGAAAGGAATTATCTTCTACCAATAAGACGTACCAGTTATAACATTGTAAATCCAAAATATATAGCAAACATATATCTAGAAGCTAAGATTCGACATGCAATTGTTCATTAAATAAGACAGAATATATCAAGACGTGCTAGCAAACATCATAAATATACATAGAAAGACAGACAGGTGGCAAACGAAGAAAAGAGGGAGAAAACAATAATAAACGTGAGCAAAAACAAAAACGAAAACTGAAGATGAGCAACACGGACACTATCAAAATCCGGGGGTTAAACATATGTGCCCCAGACGGATAAGCAGTTCCTGCTCCACATGAAGCGACCAAACGTTGATAGCCAAAACCTAATAAATGTACTAAATAAGGTAAAATAGACTGGAATAAATTACGACAGTGCAAGCAGATATCGAATGATTTGTATCTTTATATGATTTATCCTTAAGCGTTTCTATATATCAACACGGATTCTCGGCTGACAGTTCTTGTTACCATAAAGTACCATACATCTTCTACAATTCTTACTAACTGCATTAAAAATGAATAGACGCTCAACAACTCTTCAATACAATCTGAAGTAATATCATACAACTACTTATCAATTCATCATGCAGATCTTAAGCTAAAATGGTTATAAAGATTTACAACAAGTACAATTTTGATCATAAATTTTAAATTCAATTTGAAAAGCATAACATTGATGTCACAGACATGCACTGAACGTGTTAAAACTTTACAATAATAGGCGATCGATTTTAAATTCACATAGGTGTTGACGCGTGGATTTATTAACATATAAAATGATATATATTTATTATTATGTACATCCTGTATTTTATATGTAATCCTGACAGTTGTCGTGTGTAGGTGGTCATATCTATACAAAAGTACAGGGGGAAGCTTAACAGTAATTAATAAGTTTAATAACTAGGTCAAAAGGAAATACATGTACTTAATGACAATAAAACTTTGTGGTAAAAAAAGATGATAAATAATGAAAAATCGATATCAAAATAATAAGATAAGGAAATTATTTGTTTTCTTGAACTTAGTATTATTTTTCAATATAAACCTTCAGTGAGATACCTTTGCATATTTATAACAATCTCAACCTACTATTTTAAAATATAAAAATTATATATTTGACAACGACTGTGTGCGCAAACATCTAAAACAAAATACAAATTACACCGCATCTTCTATTCGTTGTTTTCAGTTTTAATCTATGTGCCCTTTAAATGATTAGAACCCTACTTTAAAATAATGTAATCGTTCAGTCATGCTGGAAACCATTGTATTCTGAAGATAACTTCGTAAGTTGTTAACACTTCTGTCTTATCCCAAATTATTATATTTTACGAATAAAAATATGGTTGAGTTAAACCTTATTTGACTTTTATGATACCAAATGGGTAATCAGAAGCCGTAGACGGAAGGACAGACAATTCAGTGGCAAACAGAAAAATAACAACAAAGACGAACATTGGTCGACAAACCACTACACAGTAAAATTAACATTGGTCGACAAACCACTACACAGTAAAATTAACATTGGTCGACAAACCACTACACAGTAAAATTAACATTGCGGAACACAAAACTAATAAAAACGGGGATAAACTCAAATGCTTCGGAAGAATAAACAGTCCTTTTATCTTTATAGTAGGAATCAGTCTTGGACGATTTTCATTTCGGCCAGTTTCCAATCTTATTGGGGCAACCCCACACCTAAATTTCGCAAAAGCACTACGGTCATTAAAAGGCACTAATACTTTACAATAATTTTCAACACCATATTCAGATTTAAAAAGTTTATAGGTTCTTAATTTATTTCGCCCATTTCCTGTTATGGAAGTGACGGCATTCACATTTGTGTGCCAACTTCGGTATATTTTAAAAACATTTTTGACATTAACAAGTCATTTAAAAAACGTTTATCTATGTCTCTATTTAAATTACAATAAACTGCCAGTTCTGAATCAGTAAAATGTTTTCTAACGACATAGTTCCAATTTTTAATGTTTTTACTTTTCAAACTAACCTCGTCTGCCCACGCAAAAAGTTTCCTATTCGTTCGATTCTGTTCCATATTAACAAGTTTACACCACTGGCTACTTATAATCTTCCATTGTGTGTGATAAATTGGGGTCCAACCCATGTCGCCCATGACGGCTGCGTTGGGGGTATATCTACCAACACCAAGGAAAAAATGACACGCCCGCAATTGAATAGCATTAATGCATGAATAACTTTTGTAACCCCATATTGCAGCACCATATTCTATAATAGGACTTACAAGTGAATCAAACAGTTTCTTATACACATCATATGAAACACCACCAATTGTTTTGCATTTCGCCATTACTAAGCCTAAGGCCCTATTAGCAGACTTGGCAACAATCTTAGCCGTTAAGTTAAAGTCAAGAAATTCATTTAGAATTAAGCCTAAATATGTATAATGTATTTTGAGCGTTCCATTGAAGGTAGTCTACAATGTACAACATTGCTTGTACAAACATTTATAGTCATGTTATTATTATTATTACACCATGTATACAACCCATCTAACAGCTTTTGTAGGTCACTTTCAGTGTCAGCCAACAATACAATGTCATATACATATAGCAATATACAGGCCTTCTCTCTAGCAATATCTATACCCAAGTCAAATGATTTCAAGTAAACTGTCAAAACTGTTGACTGATTTTGTCTGTTTATATACTTATGAGCTTTGATTTTCTCTTTGTAAGATTGTTCGGAGTTCGGTAATTTTGTTATTACCCTTATTCATTAATGAAAATATTAAATAAAAGGGGTGAAAGGGGATATATTTGTTTTAGACCACAAGTCACAGTACTAAAGCTATTGATTCTCACTGAGCATTTAACACCATTATACAAAGATTTAATAGCAAGGCACATTTTTGTATCAATACCCAAAGAGGTAAGTTTTTCCTATAACAAAGTTCTATCAATTGTATCATACGCCTTTTTAAAATTGATAAACGCACAATATGTAGATTTACATACCTTTTTACGAACATCAATTATCTTAGTGAGAGATGATATTTGATCTACTGTACTTCTTCCCTTTTGTTCATCAGCCAGCCCATTATTATCATCTATCCACTGACTCAATCTTCCGTTTAATAATTTACAGTAAAGTTTGTAAGCCGCAGGTGCTAAAGATATCCCCCTATAACAAAGGGGGTCTCTATTATCAGACATATTAATTTTAGGAATTGGATTAATAATAATATTGTTCCATACATCAGGAATTAATCCAGTGCTGAGGCAACGGTTAAATAATTTATGCAAAAATAAAACACATGTTTGGTTACAAAAAACATCAGCTTGGATATTATCTACACCTGAGGCTTTACCCTTTTTAACAGTATTAACGGCATTACATACCTCTTCAACAGAAATTTCTTCTGCGAGGAGAAAATCATTTACTGTCACAGCATTACCAGACTGATCTACTAATGAATGTATTATATCAGAATGCACCTGGCTGGTAGGTTGTTGGTTAAGTAAATTAGAGTAGTCCGACTTCCACTTTTCCAAGACAACATTTATTGCATTTGATACGTTACCGTTTCAGTCAATAACTTCCATGGGAATCGATGTATTACGATCTAAGACAATGCCTATCTTACCTATTGTTTTTCACAAAAAGACTACTGATCAGACTTTGATTCAGTTAGAAGTTCCTGTTGAAAACGGTACCAATAATTACATTTGGCTTTTTGAGTTTCACGATCTTAAATTCTACGTTTTGATATAAAATTTGATTTAAGATTTTGACAAGACACATGTAGTAACTATCCATATTACGACAGAGATATAATATGTGACCTTTTCCGTGGTCTATGTCTACAGAAGGTTAAAACTGACTAAATACTAATGTTTGAGCTAGCATTTATGCAAGATTTTTATATTTTTTCGAAAAGGAAATGCAAATATATTTGTTGAAACTGGAGTCAATATGTATGAAAAACACATCTGATATGCGAAATATACTTTATATTGAAAATGAAACCAAATTGGAGGGATTATTATCTGCACTGATCCACACAGGATAGCAATAAGATAAACGAATACTTGCATAACATTTAAGTATTAAACAAGATGTGTACGTAACTGTGTAATTCATCCTATTACTCAAAATATAAAAGGATATGATCAAATCGACTTCAATTGAACACCATATATACGGGAGATGCACATTTATAACCAAACATGGATGAATATAAAATAATTCAAGTTAATCAAATTACACCATTCAGAACTTTATACGAATTAACATATTGTCTATCGCTTGTCTATCAATGTTTAAATCGATTAAATGTTCCACTTCTTATGGCTAAATAATATTTCGTCTTCCTATACTACATAGTGCACTCTTCATTGTTGATGTTAATTTATGATAATTAAAACTAAATTTAATGTAATGATTAGGTGTGTAGACTTGCACAAATGTATGTATTGAATAATCGGATCAATGTTCGTCAATACATTGAGTTTGAACCAGCAAAATAAGTTTCCATTTACAGCAGTTTAAATAATATATTTGTATGTAAGGCAATCTGCATATTTTGTCATGGGATCATTAATATGTTCGATTCATACGAAGTTCCAAAGTCCCAGCTAATTGCAATTTAATTTAAATTATATGTTTGTTTGCCTTTTTGTTGACAATCCATTTATCCCTATGGGATTACATGTATATGACAGGTGTCAAACGACGAATCCGCGAAGTATTCAAATCAAAGATATCAGTAACTATAGCAAAATCATAGATTCAATATGTTTGACGATTTGTCCACTTAAAAATGTTGAATTCGTGTTGTTCCATTTTTAGCTCTCTGTGTAATGTTTTGAAGATCATTGTTTGTCCTTTCTATTTTGGCCATTGTGTTGGTTGTCCTTCTTCGAGTTACAGCTTCTGATTACCCCTTTGGTATCTGTTGGCCATTGTATTGTCTGTCCTTCTCTGATCTAAGGCTTCTGATTACCCCTTTGGTATCTGTTGGCCATTGTATTGTCTGTCCTTCTCTGATCTAAGGCTTCTGATTACCCCTTTGGTATCTTTTGGCCATTGTATTGTCTGTCCTTCTCTGATCTAAGGCTTCTGATTACCCCTTTGGTATCTTTTGGCCATTGTATTGTCTGTCCTTCTTTGATCTAAGGCTTCTGATTACCCCTTTGGTATCTGTTGGCCATTGTATTGTCTGTCCTTCTCTGATCTAAGGCTTCTGATTACCCCTTTGGTATCTTTTGGCCATTGTATTGTCTGTCCTTCTTTGATCTAAGGCTTCTGATTACCCCTTTGGTATCTTTTGGCCATTGTATTGTCTGTCCTTCTCTGATCTAAGGCTTCTGATTACCCCTTTGGTATCTTTTGGCCATTGTATTGTCTGTCCTTCTCTGATCTAAGGCTTCTGATTACCCCTTTGGTATCTTTTGGCCATTGTATTGTCTGTTCTTCTTTGATCTAAGGCTTCTGATTACCCCTTTGGTATCTTTTGGCCATAGTATTGTCTGTCCTTCTTTGATCTAAGGCTTCTGATTACCCCTTTGGTATCTTTTGGCCATTGTATTGTCTGTCCTTCTTTGATCTAAGGCTTCTGATTACCCCTTTGGTATCTTTTGGCCATTGTATTGTCTGTCCTTCTCTGATCTAAGGCTTCTGATTACCCCTTTGGTATCTTTTGGCCATTGTATTGTCTGTTCTTCTTTGATCTAAGGCTTCTGATTACTCCTTTGGTATCTTTTGGCCATTGTATTGTCTGTCCTTCTTTGATCTAAGGCTTCTGATTACCCCTTTGGTATCTTTTGGCCGTTGTATTGTCTGTCCTTCTTTGATCTAAGGCTTCTGATTACTCCTTTGGTATCTTTTGGCCATTGTATTGTCTGTCCTTCTTTGAGTTACGGCTTCTGATTACCCCTTTGGTATCTTTTGGCCATTGTATTGTCTGTCCTTCTTTGATCTAAGGCTTCTGATTACCCCTTTGGTATCTTTTGGCCATTGTATTGTCTGTCCTTCTTTGATCTAAGGCTTCTGATTACCCCTTTGGTATCTTTTGGCCATTGTATTGTCTCCTTCTTTGATCTAAGGCTTCTGATTACCCCTTTGGTATCTTTTGGCCATTGCATTGTCTGTCCTTCTTTGATCTAAGGCTTCTGATTACCCCTTTGGTATCTTTTGGCCATTGTATTGTCTGTCCTTCTCTGATCTAAGGCTTCTGATTACCCCTTTGGTATCTTTTGGCCATTGTATTGTCTGTTCTTCTTTTATCTAAGGCTTCTGATTACTCCTTTGGTATCTTTTGGCCATTGTATTGTCTGTCCTTCTTTGATCTAAGGCTTCTGATTACCCCTTTGGTATCTTTTGGCCATTGTATTGTCTGTCCTTCTTTGATCTAAGGCTTCTGATTACCCCTTTGGTATCTTTTGGCCATTGTATTGTCTCCTTCTTTGATCTAAGGCTTCTGATTACCCCTTTGGTATCTTTTGGCCGTTGTATTGTCTGTCCTTCTTTGATCTAAGGCTTCTGATTACCTCTTTGGTATCTTTTGGCCATTGTATTGTCTGTCCTTCTTTGATCTAAGGCTTCTGATTACCCCTTTGGTATCTTTTGGCCATTGTATTGTCTGTCCTTCTTTGATCTAAGGCTTCTGATTACCCCTTTGGTATCTTTTGGCCATTGTATTGTCTGTCCTTCTTTGACCTAAGGCTTCTGATTATTCTTTTGGTATCTTTTGGCCATTGTATTGTCTGTCCTTCTTTGATCTAAGGCTTCTGATTACCCCTTTGGTATCTTTTGGCCATTGTATTGTCTCCTTCTTTGATCTAAGGCTTCTGATTACCCCTTTGGTATCTTTTGGCCATTGTATTGTCTGTCCTTCTCTGATCTAAGGCTTCTGATTACCCTTTTGGTATATTTTGGCCATTGTATTGTCTCCTTCTTTGATCTAAGGCTTCTGATTACCCCTTTGGTATCTTTTGGCCATTGTATTGTCTGTCCTTCTTTCATCTAAGGCTTCTGATTACCCCTTTGGTATCTTTTGGCCATTGTATTGTCTGTCCTTCTTTGATCTAAGGCTTCTGATTACCCCTTTGGTATCTTTTGGCCATTGTATTGTCTGTCCTTCTTTGATCTAAGGCTTCTGATTACCCCTTTGGTATCTGTTGGCCATTGTATTGTCTGTCCTTCTTTCATCTAAGGCTTCTGATTACCCCTTTGGTATCTTTTGGCCATTGTATTGTCTGTCCTTCTTTGATCTAAGGCTTCTGATTACCTCTTTGGTATCTTTTGGCCATTGTATTGTCTCCTTCTTTGATCTAAGGCTTCTGATTACCCTTTTGGTATCTTTTGGCCATTGTATTGTCTGTTCTTCTTTGATCTAAGGCTTCTGATTACCCCTTTGGTATCTTTTGGCCATTGTATTGTCTGTCCTTCTTTGATCTAAGGCTTCTGATTACCTCTTTGGTATCTTTTGGCCATTGTATTGTCTGTCCTTCTTTCATCTAAGGCTTCTGATTACCCCTTTGGTATCTTTTGGCCATTGTATTGTCTGTCCTTCTTTGATCTAAGGCTTCTGATTACCCCTTTGGTATCTTTTGGCCATTGTATTGTCTGTCCTTCTTTGATCTAAGGCTTCTGATTATTCTTTTGGTATCTTTTGGCCATTGTATTGTCTGTCCTTCTTTGATCTAAGGCTTCTGATTACCCCTTTGGTATCTTTTGGCCATTGTATTGTCTCCTTCTTTGATCTAAGGCTTCTGATTACCCCTTTGGTATCTTTTGGCCATTGTATTGTCTGTCCTTCTCTGATCTAAGGCTTCTGATTACCCTTTTGGTATATTTTGGCCATTGTATTGTCTCCTTCTTTGATCTAAGGCTTCTGATTACCCCTTTGGTATCTTTTGGCCATTGTATTGTCTGTCCTTCTTTCATCTAAGGCTTCTGATTACCCCTTTGGTATCTTTTGGCCATTGTATTGTCTGTCCTTCTCTGATCTAAGGCTTCTGATTACCCCTTTGGTATCTTTTGGCCATTGTATTGTCTGTCCTTCTTTGATCTAAGGCTTCTGATTACCCCTTTGGTATCTGTTGGCCATTGTATTGTCTGTCCTTCTTTCATCTAAGGCTTCTGATTACCCCTTTGGTATCTTTTGGCCATTGTATTGTCTGTCCTTCTTTGTTCTAAGGCTTCTGATTACCTCTTTGGTATCTTTTGGCCATTGTATTGTCTCCTTCTTTGATCTAAGGCTTCTGATTACCCCTTTGGTATCTTTTGGCCATTGTATTGTCTGTCCTTCTTTGATCTAAGGCTTCTGATTACCCCTTTGGTATCTTTTGGCCATTGTATTGTCTGTCCTTCTTTGATCTAAGGCTTCTGATTACCTCTTTGGTATCTTTTGGCCATTGTATTGTCTGTCCTTCTTTCATCTAAGGCTTCTGATTACCCCTTTGGTATCTTTTGGCCATTGTATTGTCTGTCCTTCTTTGATCTAAGGCTTCTGATTACCCCTTTGGTATCTTTTGGCCATTGTATTGTCTGTCCTTCTTTGACTTACGGCTTCTGATTACCCCTTTGGTATCTTTTGGCCATTGTATTGTCTGTCCTTCTCTGATCTAAGGCTTCTGATTACCCCTTTGGTATCTTTTGGCCATTGTATTGTCTGTCCTTCTTTGATCTAAGGCTTCTGATTACTCCTTTGGTATCTTTTGGCCATTGTATTGTCTGTCCTTCTTTGATCTAAGGCTTCTGATTACTCCTTTGGTATCTTTTGGCCATTGTATTGTCTCCTTCTTTGATCTAAGGCTTCTGATTACCCTTTTGTATCTTTTGGCCATTGTATTGTCTGTCCTTCTCTGATCTAAGGCTTCTGATTACCCCTTTGGTATCTTTTGGCCATTGTATTGTCTCCTTCTTTGATCTAAGGCTTCTGATTACCCCTTTGGTATCTTTTGGCCATTGCATTGTCTGTCCTTCTTTGATCTAAGGCTTCTGATTACCCCTTTGGTATCTTTTGGCCATTGTATTGTCTGTCCTTCTTTGATCTAAGGCTTCTGATTACCCCTTTGGTATCTTTTGGCCATTGAATTGTCTGTCCTTCTTTGATCTAAGGCTTCTGATTACCCCTTTGGTATCTTTTGGCCATTGTATTGTCTGTCCTTCTTTGATCTAAGGCTTCTGATTACCCCTTTGGTATCTGTTGGCCATTGTATTGTCTGTCCTTCTTTCATCTAAGGCTTCTGATTACCCCTTTGGTATCTTTTGGCCATTGTATTATCTGTCCTTCTTTCATCTAAGGCTTCTGATTACCCCTTTGGTATCTTTTGGCCGTTGTATTGTCTGTCCGTCTTTGATCTAAGGCTTCTGATAACCCCTTTGGTATCTTTTGGCCATTGTATTGTCTCTCCTTCTTTGATCTAAGGCTTCTGATTACCCCTTTGGCATCTTTTGGCCATTGTATTGTCTGTCCTTCTTTGATCTAAGGCTTCTGATTACCCCTTTGGTATCTGTTGGCCATTGTATTGTCTGTCCTTCTTTCATCTAAGGCTTCTGATTACCCCTTTGGTATCTTTTGGCCATTGTATTGTCTGTCCTTCTTTGATCTAAGGCTTCTGATTACCCCTTTGGTATCTTTTGGCCATTGTATTGTCTGTCCTTCTTTGATCTAAGGCTTCTGATTACCCCTTTGGTATCTGTTGGCCATTGTATTGTCTGTCCTTCTTTCATCTAAGGCTTCTGATTACCCCTTTGGTATCTTTTGGCCATTGTATTGTCTGTCCTTCTTTGATCTAAGGCTTCTGATTACCTCTTTGGTATCTTTTGGCCATTGTATTGTCTCCTTCTTTGATCTAAGGCTTCTGATTACCCCTTTGGTATCTTTTGGCCATTGTATTGTCTGTCCTTCTTTGATCTAAGGCTTCTGATTACCCCTTTGGTATCTTTTGGCCATTGTATTGTCTGTCCTTCTTTGATCTAAGGCTTCTGATTACCTCTTTGGTATCTTTTGGCCATTGTATTGTCTGTCCTTCTTTCATCTAAGGCTTCTGATTACCCCTTTGGTATCTTTTGGCCATTGTATTGTCTGTCCTTCTTTGATCTAAGGCTTCTGATTACCCCTTTGGTATCTTTTGGCCATTGTATTGTCTGTCCTTCTTTGACTTACGGCTTCTGATTACCCCTTTGGTATCTTTTGGCCATTGTATTGTCTGTCCTTCTCTGATCTAAGGCTTCTGATTACCCCTTTGGTATCTTTTGGCCATTGTATTGTCTGTCCTTCTTTGATCTAAGGCTTCTGATTACTCCTTTGGTATCTTTTGGCCATTGTATTGTCTGTCCTTCTTTGATCTAAGGCTTCTGATTACTCCTTTGGTATCTTTTGGCCATTGTATTGTCTCCTTCTTTGATCTAAGGCTTCTGATTACCCTTTTGTATCTTTTGGCCATTGTATTGTCTGTCCTTCTCTGATCTAAGGCTTCTGATTACCCCTTTGGTATCTTTTGGCCATTGTATTGTCTCCTTCTTTGATCTAAGGCTTCTGATTACCCCTTTGGTATCTTTTGGCCATTGCATTGTCTGTCCTTCTTTGATCTAAGGCTTCTGATTACCCCTTTGGTATCTTTTGGCCATTGTATTGTCTGTCCTTCTTTGATCTAAGGCTTCTGATTACCCCTTTGGTATCTTTTGGCCATTGAATTGTCTGTCCTTCTTTGATCTAAGGCTTCTGATTACCCCTTTGGTATCTTTTGGCCATTGTATTGTCTGTCCTTCTTTGATCTAAGGCTTCTGATTACCCCTTTGGTATCTGTTGGCCATTGTATTGTCTGTCCTTCTTTCATCTAAGGCTTCTGATTACCCCTTTGGTATCTTTTGGCCATTGTATTATCTGTCCTTCTTTCATCTAAGGCTTCTGATTACCCCTTTGGTATCTTTTGGCCGTTGTATTGTCTGTCCGTCTTTGATCTAAGGCTTCTGATAACCCCTTTGGTATCTTTTGGCCATTGTATTGTCTCTCCTTCTTTGATCTAAGGCTTCTGATTACCCCTTTGGCATCTTTTGGCCATTGTATTGTCTGTCCTTCTTTGATCTAAGGCTTCTGATTACCCCTTTGGTATCTGTTGGCCATTGTATTGTCTGTCCTTCTTTCATCTAAGGCTTCTGATTACCTCTTTGGTATCTTTTGGCCATTGTATTGTCTGTCCTTCTTTGATCTAAGGCTTCTGATTACCCCTTTGGTATCTTTTGGCCGTTGTATTGTCTGTCCTTCTTTGATCTAAGGCTTCTGATTACCCCTTTTGTATCTTTTGGCCATTGTATTGTCTCTCCTTCTTTGATCTAAGGCTTCTGATTACCCCTTTGGTATCTTTTGGCCATTGTATTGTCTGTCCTTCTTTGATCTAAGGCTTCTGATTACCCCTTTGGTATCTGTTGGCCATTGTATTGTCTGTCCTTCTTTCATCTAAGGCTTCTGATTACCCCTTTGGTATCTTTTGGCCATTGTATTGTCTGTCCTTCTTTGATCTAAGGCTTCTGATTACCCCTTTGGTATCTTTTGGCCATTGTATTGTCTCTCCTTCTTTGATCTAAGGCTTCTGATTACCCCTTTGGTATCTTTTGGCCATTGTATTGTCTGTCCTTCTTTGATCTAAGGCTTCTGATTACCCCTTTGGTATCTTTTGGCCATTGTATTGTCTGTCCTTCTTTGATCTAAGGCTTCTGATTACCCCTTTGGTATCTTTTGGCCATTGTATTGTCTCTCCTTCTTTGATCTAAGGCTTCTGATTACCTCTTTGGTATCTGTTGGCCATTGTATTGTCTGTCCTTCTTTGATCTAAGGCTTCTGATTACCCCTTTGGTATCTTTTGGCCATTGTATTGTCTGTCCTTCTTTGATCTAAGGCTTCTGATTACCCCTTTGGTATCTTTTGGCCATTGTATTGTCTCTCCTTCTTTGATCTAAGGCTTCTGATTACCCCTTTGGTATCTTTTGGCCATTGTATTGTCTGTCCTTCTTTGATCTAAGGCTTCTGATTACCCCTTTGGTATCTGTTGGCCATTGTATTGTCTGTCCTTCTTTCATCTAAGGCTTCTGATTACCTCTTTGGTATCTTTTGGCCATTGTATTGTCTGTCCTTCTTTCATCTAAGGCTTCTGATTACCCCTTTGGTATCTTTTGGCCGTTGTATTGTCTGTCCTTCTCTTTATCTAAGGCTTCTGATTACCCCTTTGGTATCTTTTGGCCATTGTATTGTCTGTCATTCTCTGATCTAAGGCTTCTGAATACCCCTTTGGTATCTTTTGGCCGTTGTATTGTCTGTCCTTCTCTGATCTAAGGCTTCTGATTACCCCTTTGGTATCTTTTGGCCGTTGTATTGTCTGTCCTTCTCTGATCTAAGGCTTCTGAATACCCCTTTGGTATCTTTTGGCCATTGTATTGTCTGTCCTTCTTTCATCTAAGGCTTCTGATTACCCGTTTGGTATCTTTTGGCCATTGTATTGTCTGTCCTTCTTAGAGTTACGGCTTCTGATTACCCTTTTGGTATCTTTTGGCCATTGTATTGTCTGTCCTTCTTTGATCTAAGGCTTCTGATTACCCCTTTGGTATCTGTTGGCCATTGTATTGTCTGTCCTTCTTTCATCTAAGGCTTCTGATTACCCCTTTGGTATCTTTTGGCCATTGTATTATTTGTCCTTCTTTCATCTAAGGCTTCTGATTACCCCTTTGGTATCTTTTGGCCGTTGTATTGTCTGTCCGTCTTTGATCTAAGGCTTCTGATAACCCCTTTGGTATCTTTTGGCCATTGTATTGTCTCTCCTTATTTGATCTAAGGCTTCTGATTACCCCTTTGGTATCTTTTGGCCATTGTATTGTCTGTCCTTCTTTGATCTAAGGCTTCTGATTACCCCTTTGGTATCTGTTGGCCATTGTATTGTCTGTCCTTCTTTCATCTAAGGCTTCTGATTACCTCTTTGGTATCTTTTGGCCATTGTATTGTCTGTCCTTCTTTGATCTAAGGCTTCTGATTACCCCTTTGGTATCTTTTGGCCGTTGTATTGTCTGTCCTTCTTTGATCTAAGGCTTCTGATTACCCCTTTGGTATCTTTTGGCCATTGTATTGTCTCTCCTTCTTTGATCTAAGGCTTCTGATTACCCCTTTGGTATCTTTTGGCCATTGTATTGTCTGTCCTTCTTTGATCTAAGGCTTCTGATTACCCCTTTGGTATCTGTTGGCCATTGTATTGTCTGTCCTTCTTTGATCTAAGGCTTCTGATTACCCCTTTGGTATCTTTTGGCCATTGTATTGTCTGTCCTTCTTTGATCTAAGGCTTCTGATTACCCCTTTGGTATCTTTTGGCCATTGTATTGTCTCTCCTTCTTTGATCTAAGGCTTCTGATTACCCCTTTGGTATCTTTTGGCCATTGTATTGTCTGTCCTTCTTTGATCTAAGGCTTCTGATTACCCCTTTGGTATCTTTTGGCCATTGTATTGTCTGTCCTTCTTTGATCTAAGGCTTCTGATTACCCCTTTGGTATCTTTTGGCCATTGTATTGTCTCTCCTTCTTTGATCTAAGGCTTCTGATTACCTCTTTGGTATCTGTTGGCCATTGTATTGTCTGTCCTTCTTTGATCTAAGGCTTCTGATTACCCCTTTGGTATCTTTTGGCCATTGTATTGTCTGTCCTTCTTTGATCTAAGGCTTCTGATTACCCCTTTGGTATCTTTTGGCCATTGTATTGTCTGTCCTTCTTTGATCTAAGGCTTCTGATTACCCCTTTGGTATCTTTTGGCCATTGTATTGTCTGTCCTTCTTTGATCTAAGGCTTCTGATTACCCCTTTGGTATCTGTTGGCCATTGTATTGTCTGTCCTTCTTTCATCTAAGGCTTCTGATTACCTCTTTGGTATCTTTTGGCCATTGTATTGTCTGTCCTTCTTTCATCTAAGGCTTCTGATTACCCCTTTGGTATCTTTTGGCCGTTGTATTGTCTGTCCTTCTCTTTATCTAAGGCTTCTGATTACCCCTTTGGTATCTTTTGGCCATTGTATTGTCTGTCCTTCTCTGATCTAAGGCTTCTGAATACCCCTTTGGTATCTTTTGGCCGTTGTATTGTCTGTCCTTCTCTGATCTAAGGCTTCTGATTACCCCTTTGGTATCTTTTGGCCGTTGTATTGTCTGTCCTTCTCTGATCTAAGGCTTCTGAATACCCCTTTGGTATCTTTTGGCCATTGTATTGTCTGTCCTTCTTTCATCTAAGGCTTCTGATTACCCGTTTGGTATCTTTTGGCCATTGTATTGTCTGTCCTTCTTAGAGTTACGGCTTCTGATTACCCTTTTGGTATCTTTTGGCCGTTGTATTGTCTGTCCTTCTTTGATCTAAGGCTTCTAATTACCCCTTTGGTATCTGTTGGCCATTGTATTGTCTCTCCTTCTTTGATCTAAGGCTTCTGATTACCTCTTTGGTATCTGTTGGCCATTGTATTGTCTGTCCTTCTTTGATCTAAGGCTTCTGATTACCCCTTTGGTATCTTTTGGCCATTGTATTGTCTGTCCTTCTTTGATCTAAGGCTTCTGATTACCCCTTTGGTATCTTTTGGCCATTGTATTGTCTCTCCTTCTTTGATCTAAGGCTTCTGATTACCCCTTTGGTATCTTTTGGCCATTGTATTGTCTGTCCTTCTTTGATCTAAGGCTTCTGATTACCCCTTTGGTATCTGTTGGCCATTGTATTGTCTGTCCTTCTTTCATCTAAGGCTTCTGATTACCTCTTTGGTATCTTTTGGCCATTGTATTGTCTGTCCTTCTTTCATCTAAGGCTTCTGATTACCCCTTTGGTATCTTTTGGCCGTTGTATTGTCTGTCCTTCTCTTTATCTAAGGCTTCTGATTACCCCTTTGGTATCTTTTGGCCATTGTATTGTCTGTCCTTCTCTGATCTAAGGCTTCTGAATACCCCTTTGGTATCTTTTGGCCGTTGTATTGTCTGTCCTTCTCTGATCTAAGGCTTCTGATTACCCCTTTGGTATCTTTTGGCCGTTGTATTGTCTGTCCTTCTCTGATCTAAGGCTTCTGAATACCCCTTTGGTATCTTTTGGCCATTGTATTGTCTGTCCTTCTTTCATCTAAGGCTTCTGATTACCCGTTTGGTATCTTTTGGCCATTGTATTGTCTGTCCTTCTTAGAGTTACGGCTTCTGATTACCCTTTTGGTATCTTTTGGCCGTTGTATTGTCTGTCCTTCTTTGATCTAAGGCTTCTGATTACCCCTTTGGTATCTGTTGGCCATTGTATTGTCTCTCCTTCTTTGATCTAAGGCTTCTGATTACCTCTTTGGTATCTGTTGGCCATTGTATTGTCTGTCCTTCTTTGATCTAAGGCTTCTGATTTCCCCTTTGGTATCTTTTGGCCATTGTATTGTCTGTCCTTCTTTGATCTAAGGCTTCTGATTACCCCTTTGGTATCTTTTGGCCATTGTATTGTCTCTCCTTCTTTGATCTAAGGCTTCTGATTACCCCTTTGGTATCTTTTGGCCATTGTATTGTCTGTCCTTCTTTGATCTAAGGCTTCTGATTACCCCTTTGGTATCTGTTGGCCATTGTATTGTCTGTCCTTCTTTCATCTAAGGCTTCTGATTACCTCTTTGGTATCTTTTGGCCATTGTATTGTCTGTCCTTCTTTCATCTAAGGCTTCTGATTACCCCTTTGGTATCTTTTGGCCGTTGTATTGTCTGTCCTTCTCTTTATCTAAGGCTTCTGATTACCCCTTTGGTATCTTTTGGCCATTGTATTGTCTGTCCTTCTCTGATCTAAGGCTTCTGAATACCCCTTTGGTATCTTTTGGCCGTTGTATTGTCTGTCCTTCTCTGATCTAAGGCTTCTGATTACCCCTTTGGTATCTTTTGGCCGTTGTATTGTCTGTCCTTCTCTGATCTAAGGCTTCTGAATACCCCTTTGGTATCTTTTGGCCATTGTATTGTCTGTCCTTCTTTCATCTAAGGCTTCTGATTACCCGTTTGGTATCTTTTGGCCATTGTATTGTCTGTCCTTCTTAGAGTTACGGCTTCTGATTACCCTTTTGGTATCTTTTGGCCATTGTATTGTCTGTCCTTCTTTGATCTAAGGCTTCTGATTACCCCTTTGGTATCTGTTGGCCATTGTATTGTCTGTCCTTCTTTCATCTAAGGCTTCTGATTACCCCTTTGGTATCTTTTGGCCATTGTATTATTTGTCCTTCTTTCATCTAAGGCTTCTGATTACCCCTTTGGTATCTGTTGGCCATTGTATTGTCTGTCCTTCTTTGATCTAAGGCTTCTGATTACCCCTTTGGTATCTGTTGGCCATTGTATTGTCTGTCCTTCTTTCATCTAAGGCTTCTGATTACCCCTTTGGTATCTTTTGGCCATTGTATTATTTGTCCTTCTTTCATCTAAGGCTTCTGATTACCCCTTTGGTATCTTTTGGCCGTTGTATTGTCTGTCCGTCTTTGATCTAAGGCTTCTGATAACCCCTTTGGTATCTTTTGGCCATTGTATTGTCTCTCCTTATTTGATCTAAGGCTTCTGATTACCCCTTTGGTATCTTTTGGCCATTGTATTGTCTGTCCTTCTTTGATCTAAGGCTTCTGATTACCCCTTTGGTATCTGTTGGCCATTGTATTGTCTGTCCTTCTTTCATCTAAGGCTTTTGATTACCTCTTTGGTATCTTTTGGCCATTGTATTGTCGGTCCTTCTTTGATCTAAGGCTTCTGATTACCCCTTTGGTATCTTTTGGCCGTTGTATTGTCTGTCCTTCTTTGATCTAAGGCTTCTGATTACCCCTTTGGTATCTTTTGGCCATTGTATTGTCTCTCCTTCTTTGATCTAAGGCTTCTGATTACCCCTTTGGTATCTTTTGGCCATTGTATTGTCTGTCCTTCATTGATCTAAGGCTTCTGATTACCCCTTTGGTATCTGTTGGCCATTGTATTGTCTGTCCTTCTTTCATCTAAGGCTTCTGATTACCCCTTTGGTATCTTTTGGCCATTGTATTGTCTGTCCTTCTTTGATCTAAGGCTTCTGATTACCCCTTTGGTATCTTTTGGCCATTGTATTGTCTCTCCTTCTTTGATCTAAGGCTTCTGATTACCCCTTTGGTATCTTTTGGCCATTGTATTGTCTGTCCTTCTTTGATCTAAGGCTTCTGATTACCCCTTTGGTATCTTTTGGCCATTGTATTGTCTGTCCTTCTTTGATCTAAGGCTTCTGATTACCCCTTTGGTATCTTTTGGCCATTGTATTGTCTCTCCTTCTTTGATCTAAGGCTTCTGATTACCTCTTTGGTATCTTTTGGCCATTGTATTGTCTGTCCTTCTTTGATCTAAGGCTTCTGATTACCCCTTTGGTATCTTTTGGCCATTGTATTGTCTGTCCTTCTTTGATCTAAGGCTTCTGATTACCCCTTTGGTATCTTTTGGCCATTGTATTGTCTCTCCTTCTTTGATCTAAGGCTTCTGATTACCCCTTTGGTATCTTTTGGCCATTGTATTGTCTGTCCTTCTTTGATCTAAGGCTTCTGATTACCCCTTTGGTATCTGTTGGCCATTGTATTGTCTGTCCTTCTTTCATCTAAGGCTTCTGATTACCTCTTTGGTATCTTTTGGCCATTGTATTGTCTGTCCTTCTTTCATCTAAGGCTTCTGATTACCCCTTTGGTATCTTTTGGCCGTTGTATTGTCTGTCCTTCTCTTTATCTAAGGCTTCTGATTACCCCTTTGGTATCTTTTGGCCATTGTATTGTCTGTCCTTCTCTGATCTAAGGCTTCTGAATACCCCTTTGGTATCTTTTGGCCGTTGTATTGTCTGTCCTTCTCTGATCTAAGGCTTCTGATTACCCCTTTGGTATCTTTTGGCCGTTGTATTGTCTGTCCTTCTCTGATCTAAGGCTTCTGAATACCCCTTTGGTATCTTTTGGCCATTGTATTGTCTGTCCTTCTTTCATCTAAGGCTTCTGATTACCCGTTTGGTATCTTTTGGCCATTGTATTGTCTGTCCTTCTTAGAGTTACGGCTTCTGATTACCCTTTTGGTATCTTTTGGCCGTTGTATTGTCTGTCCTTCTTTGATCTAAGGCTTCTGATTACCCCTTTGGTATCTGTTGGCCATTGTATTGTCTGTCTTTCTTTGATCTAAGGCTTCTGATTACCCTTTTGGTATCTTTTGGCCATTGTATTGTCTGTCCTTCTTTGATCTAAGGCTTCTGATTACCCCTTTGGTATCTTTTGGCCATTGTATTGTCTGTCCTTCTTTGATCTAAGGCTTCTGATTACCCATTTGGTATCTTTTGGCCATTGTATTGTCTGTCCTTCTTTGATCTAAGGCTTCTGATTACCCTTTTGGTATCTTTTGGCCATTGTATTGTCTCTCCTTCTTTGATCTAAGGCTTCTGATTACCCCTTTGGTATCTTTTGGCCATTGTATTGTCTGTCCTTCTTTGATCTAAGGCTTCTGATTACCCTTTTGGTATCTTTTGGCCATTGTATTGTCTGTCCTTCTTTGATCTAAGGCTTCTGATTACCCCTTTGGTATCTTTTGGCCGTTGTATTGTCTGTCCTTCTTCGAGTTACGGCTTCTGATTACCCTTTTGGTATCTTTTGGCCATTGTATTGTCTGTCTTTCTTTGACTTACGCTTCTGATTACCCTTTTGGTATCTTTTGGCCATTGTATTGTCTGTCCTTCTTTGATCTAAGGCTTCTGATTACCCTTTTAGTATCTTTTGGCCATTGTATTGTCTGTCCTTCTTTGATCTAAGGCTTCTGATTACCCTTTTGGTATCTTTTGGCCGTTGTATTGTCTGTCCTTCTTCGAGTTACGGCTTCTGATTACCCTTTTGGTATCTTTTGGCCATTGCATTGTCTGTCTTTCTTTGACTTACGGCTTCTGATTACCCTTTTGGTATCTTTTGGCCATTGTATTGTCTGTCCTTCTTTGATCTAAGGCTTATGATTACCCTTTTGGTATCTTTTGGCCATTGTATTGTCTGTCCTTCTTTGATCTAAGGCTTCTGATTACCCTTTTGGTATCTTTTGGCCGTTGTATTGTCTGTCCTTCTTCGAGTTACGGCTTCTGATTACCCTTTTGGTATCTTTTGGCCATTGTATTGTCCGTCCTCCTTCGAGTTACGGCTTCTGATTACCCTTTTGGTATCTGTTGGCCATTGTATTGTCTGTCCTTCTTTGATCTAAGGCTTCTGATTACCCTTTTGGTATCTTTTGGCCATTGTATTGTCCGTCCTTCTTTGATCTAAGGCTTCTGATTACTCCTTTGGTATCTTTTGGCCATTGTATTGTCCGTCCTTCTTCGAGTTACGGCTTCTGATTACCCTTTTGGTATCTTTTGGCCATTGTATTGTCTGTCTTTCTTTGATCTAAGGCTTCTGATTACCCCTTTGGTATCTTTTGGCCATTGTATTGTCTGTCCTTCTTTGATCTAAGGCTTCTGATTACCCCTTTGGTATCTTTTGGCCATTGTATTGTCTGTCCTTCTTTCATCTAAGGCTTCTGATTACCCCTTTGGTATCTTTTGGCCATTGTATTGTCTGTCCTTCTTTCATTTAAGGCTTCTTATTACCCCTTTGGTATCTTTTGGCCATTGTATTGTCTGTCCTTCTTTGATCTAAGGCTTCTGATTACCCTTTTGGTATCTTTTGGCCATTGTATTGTCTGTCCTTCTTTGATCTAAGGCTTCTGATTACCCCTTTGGTATCTTTTGGCCGTTGTATTGTCTGTCCTTCTTCGAGTTACGGCTTCTGATTACCCTTTTGGTATCTTTTGGCCATTGTATTGTCTGTCTTTCTTTGACTTACGGCTTCTGATTACCCTTTTGGTATCTTTTGGCCATTGTATTGTCTGTCCTTCTTTGATCTAAGGCTTCTGATTATCCTTTTGGTATCTTTTGGCCATTGTATTGTCTGTCCTTCTTTGATCTAAGGCTTCTGATTACCCTTTTGGTATCTTTTGGCCGTTGTATTGTCTGTCCTTCTTCGAGTTACGGCTTCTGATTACCCTTTTGGTATCTTTTGGCCATTGTATTGTCAGTCCTTCTTCGAGTTACGGCTTCTGATTACCCTTTTGGTATCTTTTGGCCATTGTATTGTCTGTCCTTCTTTGATCTAAGGCTTCTGATTACCCTTTTGGTATCTTTTGGCCATTGTATTGTCCGTCCTTCTTTGATCTAAGGCTTCTGATTACTCCTTTGGTATCTTTTGGCCATTGTATTGTCCGTCCTTCTTCGAGTTACGGCTTCTGATTACCCTTTTGGTATCTTTTGGCCATTGTATTGTCTGTCTTTCTTTGATCTAAGGCTTCTGATTACCCCTTTGGTATCTTTTGGCCATTGTATTGTCTGTCCTTCTTTGATCTAAGGCTTCTGATTACCATTTTGGTATCTTTTGGCCATTGTATTGTCTGTCCTTTTTTCATCTCAGGCTTCTGATTACCCCTTTGGTATCTTTTGGCCATTGTATTGTCTGTCCTTCTTTCATCTAAGGCTTCTTATTACCCCTTTGGTATCTTTTGGCCATTGTATAGTCTGTACTTCTTTGATCTAAGGCTTCTGATTACCCCTTTGGTATCTTTTGGCCATTGTATTGTCTGTCCTTCTTTGATCTAAGGCTTCTGATTACCCTTTTGGTATCTTTTGGCCGTTGTATTGTCTGTCCTTCTTCGAGTTACGGCTTCTGAATACCCTTTTGGTATCTTTTGGCCATTGTATTGTCTGTCCTTCTTTGCCTTAATGCTTCTGATTACCCTTTTGGTATCTTTTGGCCATTGTATTGTCTGTCCTTCTTTGATCTAAGGCTTCTGATTACCCCTTTGGTATCTGTTGGCCATTGTATTGTCTGTCCTTCTTTCATCTAAGGCTTCTGATTACCTCTTTGGTATCTTTTGGCCATTGTATTGTCTGTCCTTCTTTCATCTAAGGCTTCTGATTACCCCTTTGGTATCTTTTGGCCGTTGTATTGTCTGTCCTTCTCTTTATCTAAGGCTTCTGATTACCCCTTTGGTATCTTTTGGCCATTGTATTGTCTGTCCTTCTCTGATCTAAGGCTTCTGATTACCCCTTTGGTATCTTTTGGCCGTTGTATTGTCTGTCCTTCTCTGATCTAAGGCTTCTGATTACCCCTTTGGTATCTTTTGGCCATTGTATTGTCTGTCCTTCTCTGATCTAAGGCTTCTGATTACCCCTTTGGTATCTTTTGGCCATTGTATTGTCTGTTCTTCTTTGATCTAAGGCTTCTGATTACTCCTTTGGTATCTTTTGGCCATTGTATTGTCTGTCCTTCTTTGATCTAAGGCTTCTGATTACCCCTTTGGTATCTTTTGGCCATTGTATTGTCTGTCCTTCTTTGATCTAAGGCTTCTGATTACCCCTTTGGTATCTTTTGGCCATTGTATTGTCTCCTTCTTTGATCTAAGGTTTCTGATTACCCCTTTGGTATCTTTTGGCCGTTGTATTGTCTGTCCTTCTTTGATCTAAGGCTTCTGATTACCTCTTTGGTATCTTTTGGCCATTGTATTGTCTGTCCTTCTTTGATCTAAGGCTTCTGATTACCCCTTTGGTATCTTTTGGCCATTGTATTGTCTGTCCTTCTTTGATCTAAGGCTTCTGATTACCCCTTTGGTATCTTTTGGCCATTGTATTGTCTGTCCTTCTTTGACCTAAGGCTTCTGATTATTCTTTTGGTATCTTTTGGCCATTGTATTGTCTGTCCTTCTTTGATCTAAGGCTTCTGATTACCCCTTTGGTATCTTTTGGCCATTGTATTGTCTCCTTCTTTGATCTAAGGCTTCTGATTACCCCTTTGGTATCTTTTGGCCATTGTATTGTCTGTCCTTCTCTGATCTAAGGCTTCTGATTACCCTTTTGGTATATTTTGGCCATTGTATTGTCTCCTTCTTTGATCTAAGGCTTCTGATTACCCCTTTGGTATCTTTTGGCCATTGTATTGTCTGTCCTTCTTTCATCTAAGGCTTCTGATTACCCCTTTGGTATCTTTTGGCCATTGTATTGTCTGTCCTTCTTTGATCTAAGGCTTCTGATTACCCCTTTGGTATCTTTTGGCCATTGTATTGTCTGTCCTTCTTTGATCTAAGGCTTCTGATTACCCCTTTGGTATCTGTTGGCCATTGTATTGTCTGTCCTTCTTTCATCTAAGGCTTCTGATTACCCCTTTGGTATCTTTTGGCCATTGTATTGTCTGTCCTTCTTTGATCTAAGGCTTCTGATTACCTCTTTGGTATCTTTTGGCCATTGTATTGTCTCCTTCTTTGATCTAAGGCTTCTGATTACCCTTTGGTATCTTTTGGCCATTGTATTGTCTGTCCTTCTTTGATCTAAGGCTTCTGATTACCCCTTTGGTATCTTTTGGCCATTGTATTGTCTGTCCTTCTTTGATCTAAGGCTTCTGATTACCTCTTTGGTATCTTTTGGCCATTGTATTGTCTGTCCTTCTTTCATCTAAGGCTTCTGATTACCCCTTTGGTATCTTTTGGCCATTGTATTGTCTGTCCTTCTTTGATCTAAGGCTTCTGATTACCCCTTTGGTATCTTTTGGCCATTGTATTGTCTGTCCTTCTTTGATCTAAGGCTTCTGATTATTCTTTTGGTATCTTTTGGCCATTGTATTGTCTGTCCTTCTTTGATCTAAGGCTTCTGATTACCCCTTTGGTATCTTTTGGCCATTGTATTGTCTCCTTCTTTGATCTAAGGCTTCTGATTACCCCTTTGGTATCTTTTGGCCATTGTATTGTCTGTCCTTCTCTGATCTAAGGCTTCTGATTACCCTTTTGGTATATTTTGGCCATTGTATTGTCTCCTTCTTTGATCTAAGGCTTCTGATTACCCCTTTGGTATCTTTTGGCCATTGTATTGTCTGTCCTACTTTCATCTAAGGCTTCTGATTACCCCTTTGGTATCTTTTGGCCATTGTATTGTCTGTCCTTCTTTGATCTAAGGCTTCTGATTACCCCTTTGGTATCTTTTGGCCATTGTATTGTCTGTCCTTCTTTGATCTAAGGCTTCTGATTACCCCTTTGGTATCTTTTGGCCGTTGTATTGTCTGTCCTTCTTTGATCTAAGGCTTCTGATTACCCCTTTGGTATCTTTTGGCCATTGTATTGTCTGTCCTTCTTTGATCTAAGGCTTCTGATTACCCCTTTGGTATCTTTTGGCCATTGTATTGTCTGTCCTTCTTTGATCTAAGGCTTCTGATTACCCCTTTGGTATCTTTTGGCCATTGTATTGTCTGTCCTTCTTTGACCTAAGGCTTCTGATTATTCTTTTGGTATCTTTTGGCCATTGTATTGTCTGTCCTTCTTTGATCTAAGGCTTCTGATTACCCCTTTGGTATCTTTTGGCCATTGTATTGTCTCCTTCTTTGATCTAAGGCTTCTGATTACCCCTTTGGTATCTTTTGGCCATTGTATTGTCTGTCCTTCTCTGATCTAAGGCTTCTGATTACCCTTTTGGTATATTTTGGCCATTGTATTGTCTCCTTCTTTGATCTAAGGCTTCTGATTACCCCTTTGGTATCTTTTGGCCATTGTATTGTCTGTCCTTCTTTCATCTAAGGCTTCTGATTACCCCTTTGGTATCTTTTGGCCATTGTATTGTCTGTCCTTCTTTGATCTAAGGCTTCTGATTACCCCTTTGGTATCTTTTGGCCATTGTATTGTCTGTCCTTCTTTGATCTAAGGCTTCTGATTACCCCTTTGGTATCTGTTGGCCATTGTATTGTCTGTCCTTCTTTCATCTAAGGCTTCTGATTACCCCTTTGGTATCTTTTGGCCATTGTATTGTCTGTCCTTCTTTGATCTAAGGCTTCTGATTACCCCTTTGGTATCTTTTGGCCATTGTATTGTCTGTCCTTCTTTGATCTAAGGCTTCTGATTATTCTTTTGGTATCTTTTGGCCATTGTATTGTCTGTCCTTCTTTGATCTAAGGCTTCTGATTACCCCTTTGGTATCTTTTGGCCATTGTATTGTCTCCTTCTTTGATCTAAGGCTTCTGATTACCCCTTTGGTATCTTTTGGCCATTGTATTGTCTGTCCTTCTCTGATCTAAGGCTTCTGATTACCCTTTTGGTATATTTTGGCCATTGTATTGTCTCCTTCTTTGATCTAAGGCTTCTGATTACCCCTTTGGTATCTTTTGGCCATTGTATTGTCTGCCCTTCTTTCATCTAAGGCTTCTGATTACCCCTTTGGTATCTTTTGGCCATTGTATTGTCTGTCCTTCTTTGATCTAAGGCTTCTGATTACCCCTTTGGTATCTTTTGGCCATTGTATTGTCTGTCCTTCTTTGATCTAAGGCTTCTGATTACCCCTTTGGTATCTGTTGGCCATTGTATTGTCTGTCCTTCTTTCATCTAAGGCTTCTGATTACCCCTTTGGTATCTTTTGGCCATTGTATTGTCTGTCCTTCTTTGATCTAAGGCTTCTGATTACCTCTTTGGTATCTTTTGGCCATTGTATTGTCTCCTTCTCTGATCTAAGGCTTCTGATTACCCCTTTGGTATCTTTTGGCCATTGTATTGTCTGTCCTTCTTTGATCTAAGGCTTCTGATTACCTCTTTGGTATCTTTTGGCCATTGTATTGTCTGTCCTTCTTTCATCTAAGGCTTCTGATTACCCCTTTGGTATCTTTTGGCCATTGTATTGTCTGTCCTTCTTTGACTTACGGCTTCTGATTACCCCTTTGGTATCTTTTGGCCATTGTATTGTCTGTCCTTCTCTGATCTAAGGCTTCTGATTACCCCTTTGGTATCTTTTGGCCATTGTATTGTCTGTCCTTCTTTGATCTAAAGCTTCTGATTACTCCTTTGGTATCTTTTGGCCATTGTATTGTCTGTCCTTCTTTGATCTAAGGCTTCTGATTACTCCTTTGGTATCTTTTGGCCATTGTATTGTCTCCTTCTTTGATCTAAGGCTTCTGATTACCCTTTTGTATCTTTTGGCCATTGTATTGTCTGTCCTTCTCTGATCTAAGGCTTCTGATTACCCCTTTGGTATCTTTTGGCCATTGTATTGTCTCCTTCTTTGATCTAAGGCTTCTGATTACCCCTTTGGTATCTTTTGGCCATTGCATTGTCTGTCCTTCTTTGATCTAAGGCTTCTGATTACCCCTTTGGTATCTTTTGGCCATTGTATTGTCTGTCCTTCTTTGATCTAAGGCTTCTGATTACCCCTTTGGTATCTTTTGGCCATTGAATTGTCTGTCCTTCTTTGATCTAAGGCTTCTGATTACCCCTTTGGTATCTTTTGGCCATTGTATTGTCTGTCCTTCTTTGATCTAAGGCTTCTGATTACCCCTTTGGTATCTGTTGGCCATTGTATTGTCTGTCCTTCTTTCATCTAAGGCTTCTGATTACCCCTTTGGTATCTTTTGGCCATTGTATTATCTGTCCTTCTTTCATCTAAGGCTTCTGATTACCCCTTTGGTATCTTTTGGCCGTTGTATTGTCTGTCCGTCTTTGATCTAAGGCTTCTGATAACCCCTTTGGTATCTTTTGGCCATTGTATTGTCTCTCCTTCTTTGATCTAAGGCTTCTGATTACCCCTTTGGTATCTTTTGGCCATTGTATTGTCTGTCCTTCTTTGATCTAAGGCTTCTGATTACCCCTTTGGTATCTGTTGGCCATTGTATTGTCTGTCCTTCTTTCATCTAAGGCTTCTGATTACCCCTTTGGTATCTTTTGGCCATTGTATTGTCTGTCCTTCTTTGATCTAAGGCTTCTGATTACCCCTTTGGCATCTTTTGGCCGTTGTATTGTCTGTCCTTCTTTGATCTAAGGCTTCTGATTACCCCTTTGGTATCTTTTGGCCATTGTATTGTCTCTCCTTCTTTGATCTAAGGCTTCTGATTACCCCTTTGGTATCTTTTGGCCATTGTATTGTCTGTCCTTCTTTGATCTAAGGCTTCTGATTACCCCTTTGGTATCTGTTGGCCATTGTATTGTCTGTCCTTCTTTCATCTAAGGCTTCTGATTACCCCTTTGGTATCTTTTGGCCATTGTATTGTCTGTCCTTCTTTGATCTAAGGCTTCTGATTACCCCTTTGGTATCTTTTGGCCATTGTATTGTCTCTCCTTCTTTGATCTAAGGCTTCTGATTACCCCTTTGGTATCTTTTGGCCATTGTATTGTCTGTCCTTCTTTGATCTAAGGCTTCTGATTACCCCTTTGGTATCTTTTGGCCATTGTATTGTCTGTCCTTCTTTGATCTAAGGCTTCTGATTACCCCTTTGGTATCTTTTGGCCATTGTATTGTCTCTCCTTCTTTGATCTAAGGCTTCTGATTACCTCTTTGGTATCTGTTGGCCATTGTATTGTCTGTCCTTCTTTGATCTAAGGCTTCTGATTACCCCTTTGGTATCTTTTGGCCATTGTATTGTCTGTCCTTCTTTGATCTAAGGCTTCTGATTACCCCTTTGGTATCTTTTGGCCATTGTATTGTCTCTCCTTCTTTGATCTAAGGCTTCTGATTACCCCTTTGGTATCTTTTGGCCATTGTATTGTCTGTCCTTCTTTGATCTAAGGCTTCTGATTACCCCTTTGGTATCTGTTGGCCATTGTATTGTCTGTCCTTCTTTCATCTAAGGCTTCTGATTACCTCTTTGGTATCTTTTGGCCATTGTATTGTTTGTCCTTCTTTCATCTAAGGCTTCTGATTACCCCTTTGGTATCTTTTGGCCGTTGTATTGTCTGTCCTTCTCTTTATCTAAGGCTTCTGATTACCCCTTTGGTATCTTTTGGCCATTGTATTGTCTGTCCTTCTCTGATCTAAGGCTTCTGAATACCCCTTTGGTATCTTTTGGCCGTTGTATTGTCTGTCCTTCTCTGATCTAAGGCTTCTGATTACCCCTTTGGTATCTTTTGGCCGTTGTATTGTCTGTCCTTCTCTGATCTAAGGCTTCTGAATACCCCTTTGGTATCTTTTGGCCATTGTATTGTCTGTCCTTCTTTCATCTAAGGCTTCTGATTACCAGTTTGGTATCTTTTGGCCATTGTATTGTCTGTCCTTCTTAGAGTTACGGCTTCTGATTACCCTTTTGGTATCTTTTGGCCATTGTATTGTCTGTCCTTCTTTGATCTAAGGCTTCTGATTACCCCTTTGGTATCTGTTGGCCATTGTATTGTCTGTCCTTCTTTCATCTAAGGCTTCTGATTACCCCTTTGGTATCTTTTGGCCATTGTATTATCTGTCCTTCTTTCATCTAAGGCTTCTGATTACCCCTTTGGTATCTTTTGGCCGTTGTATTGTCTGTCCGTCTTTGATCTAAGGCTTCTGATAACCCCTTTGGTATCTTTTGGCCATTGTATTGTCTCTCCTTCTTTGATCTAAGGCTTCTGATTACCCCTTTGGTATCTTTTGGCCATTGTATTGTCTGTCCTTCTTTGATCTAAGGCTTCTGATTACCCCTTTGGTATCTGTTGGCCATTGTATTGTCTGTCCTTCTTTCATCTAAGGCTTCTGATTACCTCTTTGGTATCTTTTGGCCATTGTATTGTCTGTCCTTCTTTGATCTAAGGCTTCTGATTACCCCTTTGGTATCTTTTGGCCGTTGTATTGTCTGTCCTTCTTTGATCTAAGGCTTCTGATTACCCCTTTGGTATCTTTTGGCCATTGTATTGTCTCTCCTTCTTTGATCTAAGGCTTCTGATTACCCCTTTGGTATCTTTTGGCCATTGTATTGTCTGTCCTTCTTTGATCTAAGGCTTCTGATTACCCCTTTGGTATCTGTTGGCCATTGTATTGTCTGTCCTTCTTTCATCTAAGGCTTCTGATTACCCCTTTGGTATCTTTTGGCCATTGTATTGTCTGTCCTTCTTTGATCTAAGGCTTCTGATTACCCCTTTGGTATCTTTTGGCCATTGTATTGTCTCTCCTTCTTTGATCTAAGGCTTCTGATTACCCCTTTGGTATCTTTTGGCCATTGTATTGTCTGTCCTTCTTTGATCTAAGGCTTCTGATTACCCCTTTGGTATCTTTTGGCCATTGTATTGTCTGTCCTTCTTTGATCTAAGGCTTCTGATTACCCCTTTGGTATCTTTTGGCCATTGTATTGTCTCTCCTTCTTTGATCTAAGGCTTCTGATTACCTCTTTGGTATCTGTTGGCCATTGTATTGTCTGTCCTTCTTTGATCTAAGGCTTCTGATTACCCCTTTGGTATCTTTTGGCCATTGTATTGTCTGTCCTTCTTTGATCTAAGGCTTCTGATTACCCCTTTGGTATCTTTTGGCCATTGTATTGTCTCTCCTTCTTTGATCTAAGGCTTCTGATTACCCCTTTGGTATCTTTTGGCCATTGTATTGTCTGTCCTTCTTTGATCTAAGGCTTCTGATTACCCCTTTGGTATCTGTTGGCCATTGTATTGTCTGTCCTTCTTTCATCTAAGGCTTCTGATTACCTCTTTGGTATCTTTTGGCCATTGTATTGTCTGTCCTTCTTTCATCTAAGGCTTCTGATTACCCCTTTGGTATCTTTTGGCCGTTGTATTGTCTGTCCTTCTCTTTATCTAAGGCTTCTGATTACCCCTTTGGTATCTTTTGGCCATTGTATTGTCTGTCCTTCTCTGATCTAAGGCTTCTGAATACCCCTTTGGTATCTTTTGGCCGTTGTATTGTCTGTCCTTCTCTGATCTAAGGCTTCTGATTACCCCTTTGGTATCTTTTGGCCGTTGTATTGTCTGTCCTTCTCTGATCTAAGGCTTCTGAATACCCCTTTGGTATCTTTTGGCCATTGTATTGTCTGTCCTTCTTTCATCTAAGGCTTCTGATTACCCGTTTGGTATCTTTTGGCCATTGTATTGTCTGTCCTTCTTAGAGTTACGCTTCTGATTACCCTTTTGGTATCTTTTGGCCGTTGTATTGTCTGTCCTTCTTTGATCTAAGGCTTCTGATTACCCCTTTGGTATCTGTTGGCCATTGTATTGTCTGTCTTTCTTTGATCTAAGGCTTCTGATTACCCCTTTGGTATCTTTTGGCCATTGTATTGTCTGTCCTTCTTTGATCTAAGGCTTCTGATTACCCCTTTGGTATCTTTTGGCCATTGTATTGTCTGTCCTTCTTTGATCTAAGGCTTCTGATTACCCATTTGGTATCTTTTGGCCATTGTATTGTCTGTCCTTCTTTGATCTAAGGCTTCTGATTACCCTTTTGGTATCTTTTGGCCATTGTATTGTCTGTCCTTCTTTGATCTAAGGCTTCTGATTACCCCTTTGGTATCTTTTGGCCATTGTATTGTCTGTCCTTCTTTGATCTAAGGCTTCTGATTACCCTTTTGGTATCTTTTGGCCATTGTATTGTCTGTCCTTCTTTGATCTAAGGCTTCTGATTACCCCTTTGGTATCTTTTGGCCGTTGTATTGTCTGTCCTTCTTCGAGTTACGGCTTCTGATTACCCTTTTGGTATCTTTTGGCCATTGTATTGTCTGTCTTTCTTTGACTTACGCTTCTGATTACCCTTTTGGTATCTTTTGGCCATTGTATTGTCTGTCCTTCTTTGATCTAAGGCTTCTGATTACCCTTTTAGTATCTTTTGGCCATTGTATTGTCTGTCCTTCTTTGATCTAAGGCTTCTGATTACCCTTTTGGTATCTTTTGACCGTTGTATTGTCTGTCCTTCTTCGAGTTACGGCTTATGATTACCCTTTTGGTATCTTTTGGCCATTGCATTGTCTGTCTTTCTTTGACTTACGGCTTCTGATTACCCTTTTGGTATCTTTTGGCCATTGTATTGTCTGTCCTTCTTTGATCTAAGGCTTATGATTACCCTTTTGGTATCTTTTGGCCATTGTATTGTCTGTCCTTCTTTGATCTAAGGCTTCTGATTACCCTTTTGGTATCTTTTGGCCGTTGTATTGTCTGTCCTTCTTCGAGTTACGGCTTCTGATTACCCTTTTGGTATCTTTTGGCCATTGTATTGTCCGTCCTCCTTCGAGTTACGGCTTCTGATTACCCTTTTGGTATCTGTTGGCCATTGTATTGTCTGTCCTTCTTTGATCTAAGGCTTCTGATTACCCTTTTGGTATCTTTTGGCCATTGTATTGTCCGTCCTTCTTTGATCTAAGGCTTCTGATTACTCCTTTGGTATCTTTTGGCCATTGTATTGTCCGTCCTTCTTCGAGTTACGGCTTCTGATTACCCTTTTGGTATCTTTTGGCCATTGTATTGTCTGTCTTTCTTTGATCTAAGGCTTCTGATTACCCCTTTGGTATCTTTTGGCCATTGTATTGTCTGTCCTTCTTTGATCTAAGGCTTCTGATTACCCCTTTGGTATCTTTTGGCCATTGTATTGTCTGTCCTTCTTTCATCTAAGGCTTCTGATTACCCCTTTGGTATCTTTTGGCCATTGTATTGTCTGTCCTTCTTTCATCTAAGGCTTCTTATTACCCCTTTGGTATCTTTTGGCCATTGTATTGTCTGTCCTTCTTTGATCTAAGGCTTCTGATTACCCTTTTGGTATCTTTTGGCCATTGTATTGTCTGTCCTTCTTTGATCTAAGGCTTCTGATTACCCCTTTGGTATCTTTTGGCCGTTGTATTGTCTGTCCTTCTTCGAGTTACGGCTTCTGATTACCCTTTTGGTATCTTTTGGCCATTGTATTGTCTGTCTTTCTTTGACTTACGGCTTCTGATTACCCTTTTGGTATCTTTTGGCCATTGTATTGTCTGTCCTTCTTTGATCTAAGGCTTCTGATTATCCTTTTGGTATCTTTTGGCCATTGTATTGTCTGTCCTTCTTTGATCTAAGGCTTCTGATTACCCTTTTGGTATCTTTTGGCCGTTGTATTGTCTGTCCTTCTTCGAGTTACGGCTTCTGATTACCCTTTTGGTATCTTTTGGCCATTGTATTGTCAGTCCTTCTTCGAGTTACGGCTTCTGATTACCCTTTTGGTATCTGTTGGCCATTGTATTGTCTGTCCTTCTTTGATCTAAGGCTTCTGATTACCCTTTTGGTATCTTTTGGCCATTGTATTGTCCGTCCTTCTTTGATCTAAGGCTTCTGATTACTCCTTTGGTATCTTTTGGCCATTGTATTGTCCGTCCTTCTTCGAGTTACGGCTTCTGATTACCCTTTTGGTATCTTTTGGCCATTGTATTGTCTGTCTTTCTTTGATCTAAGGCTTCTGATTACCCCTTTGGTATCTTTTGGCCATTGTATTGTCTGTCCTTCTTTGATCTAAGGCTTCTGATTACCATTTTGGTATCTTTTGGCCATTGTATTGTCTGTCCTTCTTTCATCTCAGGCTTCTGATTACCCCTTTGGTATCTTTTGGCCATTGTATTGTCTGTCCTTCTTTCATCTAAGGCTTCTTATTACCCCTTTGGTATCTTTTGGCCATTGTATAGTCTGTACTTCTTTGATCTAAGGCTTCTGATTACCCCTTTGGTATCTTTTGGCCATTGTATTGTCTGTCCTTCTTTGATCTAAGGCTTCTGATTACCCTTTTGGTATCTTTTGGCCGTTGTATTGTCTGTCCTTCTTCGAGTTACGGCTTCTGAATACCCTTTTGGTATCTTTTGGCCATTGTATTGTCTGTCCTTCTTTGCCTTAATGCTTCTGATTACCCTTTTGGTATCTTTTGGCCATTGTATTGTCTGTCCTTCTTTGATCTAAGGCTTCTGATTACCCCTTTGGTATCTGTTGGCCATTGTATTGTCTGTCCTTCTTTCATCTAAGGCTTCTGATTACCTCTTTGGTATCTTTTGGCCATTGTATTGTCTGTCCTTCTTTCATCTAAGGCTTCTGATTACCCGTTTGGTATCTTTTGGCCGTTGTATTGTCTGTCCTTCTCTTTATCTAAGGCTTCTGATTACCCCTTTGGTATCTTTTGGCCATTGTATTGTCTGTCCTTCTCTGATCTAAGGCTTCTGATTACCCCTTTGGTATCTTTTGGCCGTTGTATTGTCTGTCCTTCTCTGATCTAAGGCTTCTGATTACCCCTTTGGTATCTTTTGGCCGTTGTATTGTCTGTCCTTCTCTGATCTAAGGCTTCTGATTACCCCTTTGGTATCTTTTGGCCATTGTATTGTCTGTCCTTCTTTGATCTAAGGCTTCTGATTACCCCTTTGGTATCTGTTGGCCATTGTATTGTCTGTCCTTCTTTCATCTAAGGCTTCTGATTACCCCTTTGGTATCTTTTGGCCATTGTATTGTCTGTCCTTCTTTGATCTAAGGCTTCTGATTACCCCTTTGGTATCTTTTGGCCATTGTATTGTCTCTCCTTCTTTGATCTAAGGCTTCTGATTACCCCTTTGGTATCTTTTGGCCATTGTATTGTCTGTCCTTCTTTGATCTAAGGCTTCTGATTACCCCTTTGGTATCTTTAGGCCATTGTATTGTCTGTCCTTCTTTGATCTAAGGCTTCTGATTACCCCTTTGGTATCTTTTGGCCATTGTACTGTCTCTCCTTCTTTGATCTAAGGCTTCTGATTACCTCTTTGGTATCTGTTGGCCATTGTATTGTCTGTCCTTCTTTGATCTAAGGCTTCTGATTACCCCTTTGGTATCTTTTGGCCATTGTATTGTCTGTCCTTCTTTGATCTAAAGCTTCTGATTACCCCTTTGGTATCTTTTGGCCATTGTATTGTCTCTCCTTCTTTGATCTAAGGCTTCTGATTACCCCTTTGGTATCTTTTGGCCATTGTATTGTCTGTCCTTCTTTGATCTAAGGCTTCTGATTACCCCTTTGGTATCTGTTGGCCATTGTATTGTTTGTCCTTCTTTCATCTAAGGCTTCTGATTACCTCTTTGGTATCTTTTGGCCATTGTATTGTCTGTCCTTCTTTCATCTAAGGCTTCTGATTACCCCTTTGGTATCTTTTGGCCGTTGTATTGTCTGTCCTTCTCTTTATCTAAGGCTTCTGATTACCCCTTTGGTATCTTTTGGCCATTGTATTGTCTGTCCTTCTCTGATCTAAGGCTTCTGAATACCCCTTTGGTATCTTTTGGCCGTTGTATTGTCTGTCCTTCTCTGATCTAAGGCTTCTGATTACCCCTTTGGTATCTTTTGGCGTTGTATTGTCTGTCCTTCTCTGATCTAAGGCTTCTGATTACCCCTTTGGTATCTTTTGGCCGTTTTATTGTCTGTCCTTCTTTCATCTCAGGCTTCTGATTACCCGTTTGGTATCTTTTGGCCATTGTATTGTCTGTCCTTCTTAGAGTTACGGCTTCTGATTACCCTTTTGGTATCTTTTGGCCGTTGTATTGTCTGTCCTTCTTTGATCTAAGGCTTCTGATTACCCCTTTGGTATCTGTTGGCCATTGTATTGTCTGTCTTTCTTTGATCTAAGGCTTCTGATTACCCCTTTGGTATCTTTTGACCATTGTATTGTCTGTCCTTCTTTGATCTAAGGCTTCTGATTACCCCTTTGGTATCTTTTGGCCATTGTATTGTCTGTCCTTCTTTGATCTAAGGCTTCTGATTACCCATTTGGTATCTTTTGGCCATTGTATTGTCTGTCCTTCTTTGATCTAAGGCTTCTGATTACCCCTTTGGTATCTTTTGGCCATTGTATAGTCTGTCCTTCTTTGATCTAAGGCTTCTGATTACCCCTTTGGTATCTTTTGGCCATTGTATTGTCTGTCCTTCTTTGATCTAAGGCTTCTGATTACCCTTTTGGTATCTTTTGGCCATTGTATTGTCTGTCCTTCTTTGATCTAAGGCTTCTGATTACCCCTTTGGTATCTTTTGGCCGTTGTATTGTCTGTCCTTCTTCGAGTTACGGCTTCTGATTACCCTTTTGGTATCTTTTGGCCATTGTATTGTCTGTCTTTCTTTGACTTACGGCTTCTGATTACCCTTTTGGTATCTTTTGGCCATTGTATTGTCTGTCCTTCTTTGATCTAAGGCTTCTGATTACCCTTTTGGTATCTTTTGGCCATTGTATTGTCTGTCCTTCTTTGATCTAAGGCTTCTGATTACCCTTTTGGTATCTTTTGGCCGTTGTATTGTCTGTCCTTCTTCGAGTTACGGCTTCTGATTACCCTTTTGGTATCCTTTGGCCATTGCATTGTCTGTCTTTCTTTGACTTACGGCTTCTGATTACCCTTTTGGTATCTTTTGGCCATTGTATTGTCTGTCCTTCTTTGATCTAAGGCTTCTGATTACCCTTTTGGTATCTTTTGGCCATTGTATTGTCTGTCCTTCTTTGATCTAAGGCTTCTGATTACCCTTTTGGTATCTTTTGGCCGTTGTATTGTCTGTCCTTCTTCGAGTTACGGCTTCTTATTACCCTTTTGGTATCTTTTGGCCATTGTATTGTTCGTCCTTCTTCGAGTTACGGCTTCTGATTACCCTTTTGGTATCTGTTGGCCATTGTATTGTCTGTCCTTCTTTGATCTAAGGCTTCTGATTACCCTTTTGGTATCTTTTGGCCATTGTATTGTCCGTCCTTCTTTGATCTAAGGCTTCTGATTACTCCTTTGGTATCTTTTGGCCATTGTATTGTCCGTCCTTCTTCGAGTTACGGCTTCTGATTACCCTTTTGGTATCTTTTGGCCATTGTATTGTCTGTCCTTCTTTGATCTAAGGCTTCTGATTACCCCTTTGGTATCTTTTGGCCATTGTATTGTCTGTCCTTCTTTCATCTAAGGCTTCTGATTACCCCTTTGGTATCTTTTGGCCATTGTATTGTCTGTCCTTCTTTCATCTAAGGCTTCTGATTACCCCTTTGGTATCTTTTGGCCATTGTATTGTCTGTACTTCTTTCATCTAAGGCTTCTTATTACCCGTTTGGTATCTTTTGGCCATTGTATAGTCTGTCCTTCTTTGATCTAAGGCTTCTGATTACCCCTTTGGTATCTTTTGGCCATTGTATTGTCTGTCCTTCTTTGATCTAAGGCTTCTGATTACCCTTTTGGTATCTTTTGGCCATTGTATTGTCTGTCCTTCTTTGATCTAAGGCTTCTGATTACCCTTTTGGTATCTTTTGGCCGTTGTATTGTCTGTCCTTCTTCGAGTTACGGCTTCTGATTACCCTTTTGGTATCTTTTGGCCATTGTATTGTCTGTCTTTCTTTGCCTTACGGCTTCTGATTACCCTTTTGGTATCTTTTGGCCATTGTATTGTCTATCCTTCTTTGATCTAAGGCTTCTGATTACCCCTTTGGTATCTGTTGGCCATTGTATTGTCTGTCCTTCTTTCATCTAAGGCTTCTGATTACCTCTTTGGTATCTTTTGGCCATTGTATTGTCTGTCCTTTTTTCATCTAAGGCTTCTGATTACCCGTTTGGTATCTTTTGGCCGTTGTATTGTCTGTCCTTCTCTTTATCTAAGGCTTCTGATTACCCCTTTGGTATCTTTTGGCCGTTGTATTGTCTGTCCTTCTCTGATCTAAGGCTTCTGATTACCCCTTTGGTATCTTTTGGCCATTGTATTGTCTGTCCTTCTCTGATCTAAGGCTTCTGATTACCCCTTTGGTATCTTTTGGCCGTTGTATTGTCTTTCCTTCTTTCATCTAAGGCTTCTGATTACCCGTTTGGTATCTTTTGGCCATTGTATTGTCTGTCCTTCTTAGAGTTACGGCTTCTGATTACCCTTTTGGTATCTTTTGGCCGTTGTATTGTCTGTCCTTCTTTGATCTAAGGCTTCTGATTACCCCTTTGGTATCTGTTGGCCATTGTATTGTCTGTCTTTCTTTGATCTAAGGATTCTGATTACCCCTTTGGTATCTTTTGGCCATTGTATTGTCTGTCCTTCTTTGATCTAAGGCTTCTGATTACCCCTTTGGTATCTTTTGGCCATTGTATTGTCTGTCCTTCTTTAATCTAAGGCTTCTGATTACCCCTTTGGTATCTTTTGGCCATTGTATAGTCTGTCCTTCTTTGATCTAAGGCTTCGGAATACCCCTTTGGTATCTTTTGGCCATTGTATTGTCTGTCCTTCTTTGATCTAAGGCTTCTGATTACCCTTTTGGTATCTTTTGGCCATTGTATTGTCTGTCCTTCTTTGATCTAAGGCTTCTGATTACCCTTTTGGTATCTTTTGGCCGTTGTATTGTCTGTCCTTCTTCGAGTTACGGCTTCTGATTACCCTTTTGGTATCTTTTGGCCATTGTATTGTCTGTCTTTCTTTGACTTACGGCTTCCGATTACCCTTTTGGTATCTTTTGGCCATTGTATTGTCTGTCCTTCTTTGATCTAAGGCTTCTGATTACCCTTTTGGTATCTTTTGGCCATTGTATTGTCTGTCCTTCTTTGATCTAAGGCTTCTGATTACCCTTTTGGTATCTTTTGGCTGTTGTATTGTCTGTCCTTCTTCGAGTTACGGCTTCTGATTACCCTTTTGGTATCCTTTGGCCATTGTATTGTCCGTCCTTCTTCGAGTTACGGCTTCTGATTACCCTTTTGGTATCTGTTGGCCATTGTATTGTCTGTCCTTCTTTGATCTAAGGCTTCTGATTACCCTTTTGGTATCTTTTGTTCATTGTATTGTCCGTCCTTCTTTGATCTAAGGCTTCTGATTACTCCTTTGGTATCTTTTGGCCATTGTATTGTCCGTCCTTCTTCGAGTTACGGCTTCTGATTACCATTTTGGTATCTGTTGGCCATTGTATTGTCTGTCCTTCTTTGATCTAAGGCTTCTGATTACCATTTTGGTATCTTTTGGCCATTGTATTGTCTGTCTTTCTCTGATCTAAGGCTTCTGATTACCCCTTTGGTATCTTTTGGCCATTGTATTGTCTGTCCTTCTTTGATCTAAGGCTTCTGATTACCCCTTTGGTATCTTTTGGCCATTGTATTGTCTGTCCTTCTTTCATCTAAGGCTTCTGATTACCCCTTTGGTATCTTTTGGCCATTGTATTGTCTCTCCTTCTTTCATCTAAGGCTTCTGATTACCCCTTTGTTATCTTTTGGCCATTGTATTGTCTGTCCTTCTTTGATCTAAGGCTTCTGATTACCCCTTTGGTATCTTTTGGCCATTGTATTGTCTGTCCTTCTTTGATCTAAGGCTTCTGATTACCCTTTTGGTATCTTTTGGCCATTGTATTGTCTGTCCTTCTTTGATCTAAGGCTTCTGATTACCCTTTTGGTATCTTTTGGCCATTGTATTGTCTGTCCTTCTTTGATCTAAGGCTTCTGATTACCCTTTTGGTATCTTTAGGCCGTTGTATTGTCTGTCCTTCTTCGAGTTACGGCTTCTGATTACCCTTTTGGTATCTTTTGGCCATTGTATTGTCTGTCCTTCTTTGCCTTACTGTTTCTGATTACCCTTTTGGTATCTTTTGGCCATTGTATTGTCTGTCTTTCTTTGACTTACGGCTTCTGATTACCCTTTTGGTATCTTTTGGCCATTGTATTGTCTGTCCTTCTTTGATCTAAGGCTTCTGATTACCCTTTTGGTATCTTTTGGCCATTGTATTGTCTGTCCTTCTTTGATCTAAGGCTTCTTATTACCCTTTTGGTATCTTTTGGCCGTTGTATTGTCAGTCCTTCTTCGAGTTACGGCTTCTGATTACCCTTTTGGTATCTTTTGGCCATTGTATTGTCTGTCCTTCTTTGACTTACGGCTTCTGATTACCCTTTTGGCATCTTTTGGCCATTGTATTGTCTGTCCTTCTTTGATCTAAGGCTTCTGATTACTCCTTTGGTATCTTTTGGCCATTGTATTGTCTGTCCTTCTTTGATCTAAGGCTTCTGATTACCCCTTTGGTATCTTTTGGCCATTGTATTGTCTGTCCTTCTTTGACTTACGACTTCTGATTACCCCTTTGGTATCTTTTGGCCATTGTATTGTCTGCCCTTCTTTGATCTAAGGCTTCTGAATACCCCTTTGGTATCTTTTGGCCATTGTATTGTCTGTCCTTCTTTGATCTAAGGCTTCTGATTACCCTTTTGGTATCTTTTGGCCATTGTATTGTCTGTCCTTCTTTGATCTAAGGCTTCTGATTACCCTTTTGGTATCTTTTGGCCGTTGTATTGTCTGTCCTTCTTCGAGTTACGGCTTCTGATTACCCTTTTGGTATCTTTTGGCCATTGTATTGTCTGTCTTTCTTTGACTTACGGCTTCTGATTACCCTTTTGGTATCTTTTGGCCATTGTATTGTCTGTCCTTCTTTGATCTAAGGCTTCTGATTACCCTTTTGGTATCTTTTGGCCATTGTATTGTCTGTCCTTCTTTGATCTAAGGCTTCTGATTACCCTTTTGGTATCTTTTGGCCGTTGTATTGTCTGTCCTTCTTCGAGTTACGGCTTCTGATTACCCTTTTGGTATCTTTTGGCCATTGTATTGTCTGTCTTTCTTTGACTTACGGCTTCCGATTACCCTTTTGATATCTTTTGGCCATTGTATTGTCTGTCCTTCTTTGATCTAAGGCTTCTGATTACCCTTTTGGTATCTTTTGGCCATTGTATTGTCTGTCCTTCTTCGAGTTACGGCTTCTGATTACCCTTTTGGTATCTTTTGGCCATTGTATTGTCTGTCCTTCTTTGATCTAAGGCTTCTGATTACCCTTTTGGTATCTTTTGGCCGTTGTATTGTCTGTCCTTCTTCGAGTTACGGCTTCTGATTACCCTTTTGGTATCTTTTGGCCATTGTATTGTCCGTCCTTCTTCGAGTTACGGCTTCTGATTACCCTTTTGGTATCTGTTGGCCATTGTATTGTCTGTCCTTCTTTGATCTAAGGCTTCTGATTACCCTTTTGGTATCTTTTGTTCATTGTATTGTCCGTCCTTCTTTGATCTAAGGCTTCTGATTACTCCTTTGGTATCTTTTGGCCATTGTATTGTCCGTCCTTCTTCGAGTTACGGCTTCTGATTACCCTTTTGGTATCTGTTGGCCATTGTATTGTCTGTCCTTCTTTGATCTAAGGCTTCTGATTACCCTTTTGGTATCTTTTGGCCATTGTATTGTCTGTCTTTCTTTGATCTAAGGATTCTGATTACCCCTTTGGTATCTTTTGGCCATTGTATTGTCTGTCCTTCTTTGATCTAAGGCTTCTGATTACCCCTTTGGTATCTTTTGGCCATTGTATTGTCTGTCCTTCTTTCATCTAAGGCTTCTGATTACCCCTTTGGTATCTTTTGGCCATTGTATTGTCTCTCCTTCTTTCATCTAAGGCTTCTGATTACCCCTTTGGTATCTTTTGGCCATTGTATAGTCTGTCCTTCTTTGATCTAAGGCTTCTGATTTCCCCTTTGGTATCTTTTGGCCATTGTATTGTCTGTCCTTCTTTGATCTAAGGCTTCTGATTACCATTTTGGTATCTTTTGGCCATTGTATTGTCTGTCCTTCTTTGATCTAAGGCTTCTGATTACCCTTTTGGTATCTTTTGGCCGTTGTATTGTCTGTCCTTTTTTCATCTAAGGCTTCTGATTACCTCTTTGGTATCTTTTGGCCATTGTATTGTCTGTCCTTTTTTCATCTAAGGCTTCTGATTACCCCTTTGGTATCTTTTGGCCATTGTATTGTCTGTCCTTCTCTGATCTAAGGCTTCTGATTACCCCTTTGGTATCTTTTGGCCGTTGTATTGTCTTTCCTTCTTTCATCTAAGGCTTCTGATTACCCGTTTGGTATCTTTTGGCCATTGTATTGTCTGTCCTTCTTAGAGTTACGGCTTCTGATTACCCTTTTGGTATCTTTTGGCCGTTGTATTGTCTGTCCTTCTTTGATCTAAGGCTTCTGATTACCCCTTTGGTATCTGTTGGCCATTGTATTGTCTGTCTTTCTTTGATCTAAGGATTCTGATTACCCCTTTGGTATCTTTTGGCCATTGTATTGTCTGTCCTTCTTTGATCTAAGGCTTCTGATTACCCCTTTGGTATCTTTTGGCCATTGTATTGTCTGTCCTTCTTTAATCTAAGGCTTCTGATTACCCCTTTGGTATCTTTTGGCCATTGTATAGTCTGTCCTTCTTTGATCTAAGGCTTCGGAATACCCCTTTGGTATCTTTTGGCCATTGTATTGTCTGTCCTTCTTTGATCTAAGGCTTCTGATTACCCTTTTGGTATCTTTTGGCCATTGTATTGTCTGTCCTTCTTTGATCTAAGGCTTCTGATTACCCTTTTGGTATCTTTTGGCCGTTGTATTGTCTGTCCTTCTTCGAGTTACGGCTTCTGATTACCCTTTTGGTATCTTTTGGCCATTGTATTGTCTGTCTTTCTTTGACTTACGGCTTCCGATTACCCTTTTGGTATCTTTTGGCCATTGTATTGGCTGTCCTTCTTTGATCTAAGGCTTCTGATTACCCTTTTGGTATCTTTTGGCCATTGTATTGTCTGTCCTTCTTTGATCTAAGGCTTCTGATTACCCTTTTGGTATCTTTTGGCCGTTGTATTGTCTGTCCTTCTTCGAGTTACGGCTTCTGATTACCCTTTTGGTATCCTTTGGCCATTGTATTGTCCGTCCTTCTTCGAGTTACGGCTTCTGATTACCCTTTTGGTATCTGTTGGCCATTGTATTGTCTGTCCTTCTTTGATCTAAGGCTTCTGATTACCCTTTTGGTATCTTTTGTTCATTGTATTGTCCGTCCTTCTTTGATCTAAGGCTTCTGATTACTCCTTTGGTATCTTTTGGCCATTGTATTGTCCGTCCTTCTTCGAGTTACGGCTTCTGATTACCATTTTGGTATCTGTTGGCCATTGTATTGTCTGTCCTTCTTTGATCTAAGGCTTCTGATTACCATTTTGGTATCTTTTGGCCATTGTATTGTCTGTCTTTCTCTGATCTAAGGCTTCTGATTACCCCTTTGGTATCTTTTGGCCATTGTATTGTCTGTCCTTCTTTGATCTAAGGCTTCTGATTACCCCTTTGGTATCTTTTGGCCATTGTATTGTCTGTCCTTCTTTCATCTAAGGCTTCTGATTACCCCTTTGGTATCTTTTGGCCACTGTATTGTCTCTCCTTCTTTCATCTAAGGCTTCTGATTACCCCTTTGTTATCTTTTGGCCATTGTATTGTCTGTCCTTCTTTGATCTAAGGCTTCTGATTACCCCTTTGGTATCTTTTGGCCATTGTATTGTCTGTCCTTCTTTGATCTAAGGCTTCTGATTACCCTTTTGGTATCTTTTGGCCATTGTATTGTCTGTCCTTCTTTGATCTAAGGCTTCTGATTACCCTTTTGGTATCTTTTGGCCATTGTATTGTCTGTCCTTCTTTGATCTAAGGCTTCTGATTACCCTTTTGGTATCTTTAGGCCGTTGTATTGTCTGTCCTTCTTCGAGTTACGGCTTCTGATTACCCTTTTGGTATCTTTTGGCCATTGTATTGTCTGTCCTTCTTTGCCTTACTGTTTCTGATTACCCTTTTGGTATCTTTTGGCCATTGTATTGTCTGTCTTTCTTTGACTTACGGCTTCTGATTACCCTTTTGGTATCTTTTGGCCATTGTATTGTCTGTCCTTCTTTGATCTAAGGCTTCTGATTACTCCTTTGGTATCTTTTGGCCATTGTATTGTCTGTCCTTCTTTGATCTAAGGCTTCTGATTACCCCTTTGGTATCTTTTGGCCATTGTATTGTTTGTCCTTCTTTGACTTACGACTTCTGATTACCCCTTTGGTATCTTTTGGCCATTGTATTGTCTGTCCTTCTTTGATCTAAGGCTTCTGAATACCCCTTTGGTATCTTTTGGCCATTGTATTGTCTGTCCTTCTTTGATCTAAGGCTTCTGATTACCCTTTTGGTATCTTTTGGCCATTGTATTGTCTGTCCTTCTTTGATCTAAGGCTTCTGATTACCCTTTTGGTATCTTTTGGCCGTTGTATTGTCTGTCCTTCTTCGAGTTACGGCTTCTGATTACCCTTTTGGTATCTTTTGGCCATTGTATTGTCTGTCCTTCTTCGAGTTACGGCTTCTGATTACCCTTTTGGTATCTTTTGGCCATTGTATTGTCTGTCCTTCTTTGATCTAAGGCTTCTGATTACCCTTTTGGTATCTTTTGGCCGTTGTATTGTCTGTCCTTCTTCGAGTTACGGCTTCTGATTACCCTTTTGGTATCTTTTGGCCATTGTATTGTCCGTCCTTCTTCGAGTTACGGCTTCTGATTACCCTTTTGGTATCTGTTGGCCATTGTATTGTCTGTCCTTCTTTGATCTAAGGCTTCTGATTACCCTTTTGGTATCTTTTGTTCATTGTATTGTCCGTCCTTCTTTGATCTAAGGCTTCTGATTACTCCTTTGGTATCTTTTGGCCATTGTATTGTCCGTCCTTCTTCGAGTTACGGCTTCTGATTACCCTTTTGGTATCTGTTGGCCATTGTATTGTCTGTCCTTCTTTGATCTAAGGCTTCTGATTACCCTTTTGGTATCTTTTGGCCATTGTATTGTCTGTCTTTCTTTGATCTAAGGCTTCTGATTACCCCTTTGGTATCTTTTGGCCATTGTATTGTCTGTCCTTCTTTGATCTAAGGCTTCTGATTACCCCTTTGGTATCTTTTGGCCATTGTATTGTCTGTCCTTCTTTCATCTAAGGCTTCTGATTACCCCTTTGGTATCTTTTGGCCATTGTATTGTCTCTCCTTCTTTCATCTAAGGCTTCTGATTACCCCTTTGGTATCTTTTGGCCATTGTATAGTCTGTCCTTCTTTGATCTAAGGCTTCTGATTTCCCCTTTGGTATCTTTTGGCCATTGTATTGTCTGTCCTTCTTTGATCTAAGGCTTCTGATTACCACTTTGGTATCTTTTGGCCATTGTATTGTCTGTCCTTCTTTGATCTAAGGCTTCTGATTACCCTTTTGGTATCTTTTGGCCGTTGTATTGTCTGTCCTTCTTCGAGTTACGGCTTCTGATTACCCTTTTGGTATCTTTTGGCCATTGTATTGTCTGTCCTTCTTTGCCTTACGGCTTCTGATTACCCTTTTGGTATCTTTTGGCCATTGTATTGTCTGTCCTTCTTCGAGTTACGGCTTCTGATTACCCTTTTGGTATCTTTTGGCCATTGTATTGTCTGTCCTTCTTTGCCTTACGGCTTCTGATTACCCTTTTGGTATCTTTTGGCCATTGTATTGTCTGTCCTTCTTTGATCTAAGGCTTCTGATTACCCCTTTGGTATCTTTTGGCCGTTGTATTGTCTGTCCTTCTCTGATCTAAGGCTTCTGATTACCCCTTTGGTATCTTTTGGCCGTTGTATTGTCTGTCCTTCTTTCATCTAAGGCTTCTGATTACCCGTTTGGTATCTTTTGGCCATTGTATTGTCTGTCCTTCTTAGAGTTACGGCTTCTGATTACCCTTTTGGTATCTTTTGGCCGTTGCATTGTCTGTCCTTCTTTGATCTAAGCTTCTGATTACCCCTTTGGTATCTGTTGGCCATTGTATTGTCTGTCTTTCTTTGATCTAAGGATTCTGATTACCCCTTTGGTATCTTTTGGCCATTGTATTGTCTGTCCTTCTTTGATCTAAGGCTTCTGATTACCCCTTTGGTATCTTTTGGCCATTGTATTGTCTGTCCTTCTTTGATCTAAGGCTTCTGATTACCCCTTTGGTATCTTTTGGCCATTGTATAGTCTGTCCTTCTTTGATCTAAGGCTTCTGAATACCCCTTTGGTATCTTTTGGCCATTGTATTGTCTGTCCTTCTTTGATCTAAGGCTTCTGATTACCCTTTTGGTATCTTTTGGCCATTGCATTGTCTGTCCTTCTTCGAGTTACGGCTTCTGATTACCCTTTTGGTATCTTTTGGCCATTGTATTGTCCGTCCTTCTTCGAGTTACGGCTTCTGATTACCCTTTTGGTATCTTTTGGCCATTGTATTGTCTGTCTTTCTCTGATCTAAGGCTTCTGATTACCCCTTTGGTATCTTTTGGCCATTGTATTGTCCGTCCTTCTTCGAGTTACGGCTTCTGATTACCCTTTTGGTATCTGTTGGCCATTGTATTGTCTGTCCTTCTTTGATCTAAGGCTTCTGATTACCCTTTTGGTATCTTTTGGCCATTGTATTGTCTGTCTTTCTCTGATCTAAGGCTTCTGATTACCCCTTTGGTATCTTTTGGCCATTGTATTGTCTGTCCTTCTTTGATCTAAGGCTTCTGATTACCCCTTTGGTATCTTTTGGCCATTGTATTGTCTGTCCTTCTTTCATCTAAGGCTTCTGATTACCCCTTTGGTATCTTTTGGCCATTGTATTGTCTCTCCTTCTTTCATCTAAGGCTTCTGATTACCCCTTTGTTATCTTTTGGCCATTGTATAGTCTGTCCTTCTTTGATCTAAGGCTTCTGATTACCCCTTTGGTATCTTTTGGCCATTGTATTGTCTGTCCTTCTTTGATCTAAGGCTTCTGATTACCCTTTTGGTATCTTTTGGCCATTGTATTGTCTGTCCTTCTTTGCCTTACTGCTTCTGATTACCCTTTTGGTATCTTTTGGCCATTGTATTGTCTGTCTTTCTTTGACTTACGGCTTCTGATTACCCTTTTGGTATCTTTTGGCCATTGTATTGTCTGTCCTTCTTTGATCTAAGGCTTCTGATTACCCTTTTGGTATCTTTTGGCCATTGTATTGTCTGTCCTATTTTGATCTAAGGCTTCTGATTACCCTTTTGGTATCTTTTGGCCGTTGTATTGTCAGTCCTTCTTCGAGTTACGGCTTCTGATTACCCTTTTGGTATCTTTTGGCCATTGTATTGTCTGTCCTTCTTTGACTTACGGCTTCTGATTACCCTTTTGGCATCTTTTGGCCATTGTATTGTCTGTCCTTCTTTGATCTAAGGCTTCTGATTACTCCTTTGGTATCTTTTGGCCATTGTATTGTCTGTCCTTCTTTGATCTAAGGCTTCTGATTACCCCTTTGGTATCTTTTGGCCATTGTATTGTTTGTCCTTCTTTGACTTACGACTTCTGATTACCCCTTTGGTATCTTTTGGCCATTGTATTGTCTGTCCTTCTTTGATCTAAAGCTTCTGAATACCCCTTTGGTATCTTTTGGCCATTGTATTGTCTGTCCTTCTTTGATCTAAGGCTTCTGATTACCCTTTTGGTATCTTTTGGCCATTGTATTGTCTGTCCTTCTTTGATCTAAGGCTTCTGATTACCCTTTTGGTATCTTTTGGCCGTTGTATTGTCTGTCCTTCTTCGAGTTACGGCTTCTGATTACCCTTTTGGTATCTTTTGGCCATTGTATTGTCTGTCTTTCTTTGACTTACGGCTTCTGATTACCCTTTTGGTATCTTTTGGCCATTGTATTGTCTGTCCTTCTTTGATCTAAGGCTTCTGATTACCCTTTTGGTATCTTTTGGCCATTGTATTGTCTGTCCTTCTTTGATCTAAGGCTTCTGATTACCCTTTTGGTATCTTTTGGCCGTTGTATTGTCTGTCCTTCTTCGAGTTACGGCTTCTGATTACCCTTTTGGTATCTTTTGGCCATTGTATTGTCTGTCCTTCTTTGATCTAAGGCTTGTGATTACTCCTTTGGTATCTTTTGGCCGTTGTATTGTCTGTCCTTCTTTGATCTAAGGCTTCTGATTACCCCTTTGGTATCTTTTGGCCATTGTATTGTCTGTCCTTCTTTGATCTAAGGCTTCTGATTACCCCTTTGGTATCTTTTGGCCATTGTATTGTCTGTCCTTCTTTGATCTAAGGCTTCTGATTACCCCTTTGGTATCTTTTGGCCATTGTATTGTCTGTCCTTCTTTGATCTAAGGCTTCTGATTATCCCTTTGGTATCTTTTGGCCATTGTATTGTCTGTCCTTCTTTGATCTAAGGCTTCTGATTACCCTTTTGGTATCTTTTGGCCGTTGTATTGTCTGTCCTTCTTCGAGTTACGGCTTCTGATTACCCTTTTGGTATCTTTTGGCCATTGTATTGTCTGTCCTTCTTTGCTTTACGGCTTCTGATTACCCTTTTGGTATCTTTTGGCCATTGTATTGTTTGTCTTTCTTTGACTTACGGCTTCTGATTACCCTATTGGTATCTTTTGGCCATTGTATTGTCTGTCCTTCTTTGATCTAAGGCTTCTGATTACCCTTTTGGTATCTTTTGGCCATTGTATTGTCTGTCCTTCTTTGATCTAAGGCTTCTGATTATCCTTTTGGTATCTTTTGGCCATTGTATTGTCAGTCCTTCTTCGAGTTACGGCTTCTGATTACCCTTTTGGTATCTTTTGGCCATTGTAGTGTATGTCCTTCTTTGACTTACGGCTTCTGATTACACTTTTGGCATCTTTTGGCCATTGTATTGTCTGTCCTTCTTTGATCTAAGGCTTCTGATTACTCCTTTGGTATCTTTTGGCCATTGTATTGTCTGTCCTTCTTTGATCTAAGGCTTCTGATTACCCCTTTGGTATCTTTTGGCCGTTGTATTGTCTGTCCTTCTTTGATCTAAGGCTTCTGATTATTCCTTTGGTATCTTTTGGCCATTGTATTGTCTGTCCTTCTTTGATCTAAGGCTTCTGATTACTCCTTTGGTATCTTTTGGCCATTGTATTGTCTGTCCTTCTTTGACTTACGACTTCTGATTACCCCTTTGGTATCTTTTGGCCATTGTATTGTCTGTCCTTCTTTGATCTAAGGCTTCTGATTATCCCTTTGGTATCTTTTGGCCATTGTATTGTCTGTCCTTCTTTGATCTAAGGCTTCTGATTACCCCTTTGGTATCTTTTGGCCATTGTATTGTTTGTCCTTCTTTGATCTAAGGCTTCTGATTACCCCGTTGGTATCATTTGGCCATTGTATTGTCTGTCCTTCTTCGAGTTACGGCTTCTGATTACCCTTTTGGTATCTTTTGGCCGTGGTATAGTCTGTCCTTCTTTGATCTAAGGCTTCTGATTACCCTTTTGGTATCTTTTGGCCATTGTATTGTCTGTCCTTCTTTGACTTACAGCTTCTGATTACCCCTTTGGTATCTTTTGGCCATTGTATTGTCTGTCCTTCTTCGAGTTACGGGTTCTGATTACCCCTTTGGTATCTTTTGGCCATTGTATTGTTTGTCCTTCTTCGAGTTACGGCTTCTGATTACCCTTTTGGTATCTTTTGGCCGTTGTATTGTCTGTCCTTCTTTGAGTTACGCTTCTGATTACCCTTTTGGTATCTTTTGGCCGTTGTATTGTCTGTCCTTCTTTGATCTAAGGCTTTTGATTACCCTTTTGGTATCTTTTGGCCATTGTATTGTCTGTCCTTCTTTGATCTAAGGCTTCTGATTACCCTTTTGGTATCTTTTGGCCATTGTATTGTCTGTCCTTCTTTGATCTAAGGCTTCTGATTACCCTTTTGGTATCTTTTGGCCATTGTATTGTCTGTCCTTCTTCGAGTTACGGCTTCTGATTACCCTTTTGGTATCTTTTGGCCATTGTATTGTCTGTCCTTCTTTGATCTAAGGCTTTTGATTACCCTTTTGGTATCTTTTGGCCATTGTATTGTCTGTCCTTCTTTGATCTAAGGCTTTTGATTACCCTTTTGGTATCTTTTGGCCATTGTATTGTCTGTCCTTCTTTGATCTAAGGCTTCTGATTACCCTTTTGGTATCTTTTGGCCATTGTATTGTCTGTCCTTCTTCGTGTTACGCCTTCTGATTACCCCTTTGGTATCTTTTGGCCATTGTATTGTCTGTCCTTCTTTGATCTAAGGCTTCTGATTACCCCTTTGGTATCTTTTGGCCATTGTATTGTCTGTCCTTCTTTGATCTAAGGCTTCTGATTACCCTTTTGGTATCTTTTGGCCGTGGTATAGTCTGTCCTTCTTCGAGTTACGGCTTCTGATTACCCTTTTGGTATCTTTTGGCCATTGCATTGTTTGTCCTTGTTTGATCTAAGGCTTCTGATTACCCTTTTGGTATCTTTTGGCCGTTGTATTGTCTGTCCTTCTTTGATCTAAGGCTTCTGATTACCCCTTTGGTATCTTTTGGCCATTGTATTGTTTGTCCTTCTTTGATCTAAGGCTTCTGATTACCCCTTTGGTATCTTTTGGCCATTGTATTGTCTGTCCTTCTTCGATTTACGGCTTCTGATTACCCTTTTGGTATCTTTTGGCCGTGGTATAGTCTGTCCTTCTTTGATCTAAGGCTTCTGATTACCCTTTTGGTATCTTTTGGCCATTGTATTGTCTGTCCTTCTTTGACTTACAGCTTCTGATTACCCCTTTGGTATCTTTTGGCCATTGTATTGTCTGTCCTTCTTCGAGTTACGGGTTCTGATTTCCCCTTTGGTATCTTTTGGCCATTGTATTGTTTGTCCTTCTTCGAGTTACGGCTTCTGATTACCCTTTTGGTATCTTTTGGCCGTTGTATTGTCTGTCCTTCTTTGAGTTAAGGCTTCTGATTACCCTTTTGGTATCTTTTGGCCGTTGTATTGTCTGTCCTTCTTTGATCTAAGGCTTTTGATTACCCTTTTGGTATCTTTTGGCCATTGTATTGTCTGTCCTTCTTTGATCTAAGGCTTCTGATTACCCTTTTGGTATCTTTTGGCCATTGTATTGTCTGTCCTTCTTTGATCTAAGGCTTCTGATTACCCTTTTGGTATCTTTTGGCCATTGTATTGTCTGTCCTTCTTCGAGTTACGGCTTCTGATTACCCCTTTGGTATCTTTTGGCCATTGTATTGTCTGTCCTTCTTTGATCTAAGGCTTCTGATTACCCCTTTGGTATCTTTTGGCCATTGTATTGTCTGTCCTTCTTTGATCTAAGGCTTCTGATTACCCTTTTGGTATCTTTTGGCCATTGTATTGTCTGTCCTTCTTCGAGTTACGGCTTCTGATTACCCTTTTGGTATCTTTTGGCCATTGTATTGTCTGTCCTTCTTTGATCTAAGGCTTTTGATTACCCTTTTGGTATCTTTTGGCCATTGTATTGTCTGTCCTTCTTTGATCTAAGGCTTCTGATTACCCTTTTGGTATCTTTTGGCCATTGTATAGTCTGTCCTTCTTCGAGTTACGGCTTCTGATTACCCTTTTGGTATCTTTTGGCCATTGTATTGTTTGTCCTTCTTTGATCTAAGGCTTCTGATTACCCCTTTGGTATCTTTTGGCCATTGTATTGTCTGTCCTTCTTTGATCTAAGGCTTCTGATTACCCCTTTGGTATCTTTTGGCCATTGTATTGTCTGTCCTTCTTTGATCTAAGGCTTCTGATTACTCCTTTGGTATCTTTTGGCCATTGTATTGTCTGTCCTTCTTCGAGTTACGGCTTCTGATTACCCTTTTGGTATCTTTTGGCCATTGTATTGTCTGTCCTTCTTTGATCTAAGGCTTTTGATTACCCTTTTGGTATCTTTTGGCCATTGTTTTGTCTGTCCTTCTTTGATCTAAGGCTTCTGATTACCCTTTTGGTATCTTTTGGCCATTGTATTGTCTGTCCTTCTTTGATCTAAGGCTTCTGATTATTCCTTTGGTATCTTTTGGCCATTGTATTGTCTGTCCTTCTTTGATCTAAGGATTCTGATTACCCCTTTGGTTTCTTTTGGCCATTGTATTGTCTGTCCTTCTTTGATCTAAGGCTTCTGATTACTCCTTTGGTATCTTTTGGCCATTGTATTGTCTGCCCTTCTTTGACTTACGACTTCTGATTACCACTTTGGTATCTTTTGGCCATTGTATTGTCTGTCCTTCTTTGATCTAAGGCTTCTGATTATTCCTTTGGTATCTTTTGGCCATTGTATTGTCTGTCCTTCTTTGATCTAAGGATTCTGATTACCCCTTTGGTATCTTTTGGCCATTGTATTGTCTGTCCTTCTTTGATCTAAGGCTTCTGATTACTCCTTTGGTATCTTTTGGCCATTGTATTGTCTGCCCTTCTTTGACTTACGACTTCTGATTACCCCTTTGGTATCTTTTGGCCATTGTATTGTCTGTCCTTCTTTGATCTAAGGCTTCTGATTACCTCTTTGGTATCTGTTGGCCATTGTATTGTCTGTCCTTCTTTGATCTAAGGCTTCTGATTACTCCTTTGGTATCTTTTGGCCGTTGTATTGTCTGTCCTTCTTTGATCTAAGGCTTCTGATTACCCCTTTGGTATCTTTTGGCCATTGTATTGTCTGTCCGTCTTTCATCTAAGGCTTCTGATTACCCCTTTGGTATCTTTTGGCCGTTGTATTGTCTGTCCTTCTTTGATCTAAGGCTTCTGATTACCCCTTTGGTATCTTTTGGCCATTGTATTGTCTGTCCTTCTTTGATCTAAGGCTTCTGATTACCCCTTTGGTATCTTTTGGCCATTGTATTGTCTGTCCTTCTTTGATCTAAGGATTCTGATTACCCCTTTGGTATCTTTTGGCCATTGTATTGTCTGTCCTTCTTTGATCTAAGGCTTCTGATTACCCTTTTGGTATCTTTTGGCCATTGTATTGTCTGTCCTTCTTCGAGTTACGGCTTCTGATTACCCTTTTGGTATCTTTTGGCCATTGTATTGTCTGTCCTTCTTTGATCTAAGGCTTTTGATTACCCTTTTGGTATCTTTTGGCCATTGTATTGTCTGTCCTTCTTTGATCTAAGGCTTCTGATTACCCTTTTGGTATCTTTTTGCCGTGGTATAGTCTGTCCTTCTTCGAGTTACGGCTTCTGATTACCCTTTTGGTATCTTTTGGCCATTGTATTGTTTGTCCTTCTTTGATCTAAGGCTTCTGATTACCCCTTTGGTATCTTTTGGCCATTGTATTGTCTGTCCTTCTTTGATCTAAGGCTTCTGATTACCCCTTTGGTATCTTTTGGCCATTGTATTGTCTGTCCTTCTTTGATCTAAGGCTTCTGATTACTCCTTTGGTATCTTTTGGCCATTGTATTGTCTGTCCTTCTTCGAGTTACGGCTTCTGATTACCCTTTTGGTATCTTTTGGCCATTGTATTGTCTGTCCCTCTTTGATCTAAGGCTTTTGATTACCCTTTTGGTATCTTTTGGCCATTGTTTTGTCTGTCCTTCTTTGATCTAAGGCTTCTGATTACCCTTTTGGTATCTTTTGGCCATTGTATTGTCTGTCCTTCTTTGATCTAAGGCTTCTGATTATTCCTTTGGTATCTTTTGGCCATTGCATTGTCTGTCCTTCTTTGATCTAAGGATTCTGATTACCCCTTTGGTATCTTTTGGCCATTGTATTGTCTGTCCTTCTTTGATCTAAGGCTTCTGATTACTCCTTTGGTATCTTTTGGCCATTGTATTGTCTGTCCTTCTTTGACTTACGACTTCTGATTACCCCTTTGGTATCTTTTGGCCATTGTATTGTCTGTCCTTCTTTGATCTAAAGCTTCTGATTACCTCTTTGGTATCTGTTGGCCATTGTATTGTCTGTCCTTCTTTGATCTAAGGCTTCTGATTACTCCTTTGGTATCTTTTGGCCGTTGTATTGTCTGTCCTTCTTTGATCTAAGGCTTCTGATTACCCCTTTGGTATCTTTTGGCCATTGTATTGTCTGTCCTTCTTTGATCTAAGGCTTCTGATTACCCCTTTGGTATCTTTTGGCCGTTGTATTGTCTGTCCTTCTTTGATCTAAGGCTTCTGATTACCCCTTTGGTATCTTTTGGCCATTGTATTGTCTGTCCTTCTTTGATCTAAGACTTCTGATTACCCGTTTGGTATCTTTTGGCCATTGTATTGTCTGTCCTTCTTTGATCTAAGGCTTCTGATTATCCCTTTGGTATCTTTTGGCCATTGTATTGTCTGTCCTTCTTTGATCTAAGGCTTCTGATTACTCCTTTGGTATCTTTTGGCCGTTATGTTGTCTGTCCTTCGAGTTACGACTTCTGATTACCCTTTTGGTATCTTTTGGCCGTGGTATAGTCTGTCCTTCTTCGAGTTACGGCTTCTGATTACCCTTTTGGTATCTTTTGGCCATTGTATTGTCTGTCCTTCTTTGATCTAAGGCTTTTGATTACCCTTTTGGTATCTTTTGGCCGTTGTATTGTCTGTCCTTCTTTGATCTAATGCTTCTGATTACTCCTTTGGTATCTTTTGGCCGTTATGTTGTCTGTCCTTCGAGTTACGACTTCTGATTACCCTTTTGGTATCTTTTGGCCGTGGTATTGTCTGTCCTTCGAGTTACGGGTTCTGATTACCCTTTTGGTATCTTTTGGCCGTGGTATTGTCTGTCCTTCTTCGAGTTACGGCTTCTGATTACCCTTTTGGTATCTTTTGGCCATTGTATTGTCTGTCCTTCTTTGATCTAAGGCTTTTGATTACCCTTTTGGTATCTTTTGGCCGTTGTATTGTCTGTCCTTCTTTGATCTAAGGCTTCTGATTACCCTTTTGGTATCTTTTGGCCGTTGTATTGTCTGTCCTTCTTTGATCTAAGGCTTCTGATTACCCTTTTGGTATCTTTTGGCCGTTGTATTGTCTGTCCTTCTTTGATCTAAGGCTTCTGATTACCCCTTTGGTATCTTTTGGCCATTGTATTGTCTGTCCTTCTTTGATCTAAGGCTTCTGATTACCCCTTTGGTATCTTTTGACCGTTGTATTGTCTGTCCTTCTTTGATCTAAGGCTTCTGATTACCCCTTTGGTATCTTTTGGCCGTTGTATTGTCTGTCCTTCTTTGATCTAAGGCTTCTGATTACCCCTTTGGTATCTTTTGGCCATTGTATTGTCTGTCCTTCTTTGATCTAAGACTTCTGATTACCCCTTTGGTATCTTTTGGCCGTTGTATTGTCTGTCCTTCTTTGATCTAAGGCTTCTGATTATCCCTTTGGTATCTTTTGGCCATTGTATTGTCTGTCCTTCTTTGATCTAAGGCTTCTGATTACTCCTTTGGTATCTTTTGGCCGTTATGTTGTCTGTCCTTCGAGTTACGACTTCTGATTACCCTTTTGGTATCTTTTGGCCATTGTATTGTCTGTCCTTCTTTGATCTAAGGCTTTTGATTACCCTTTTGGTATCTTTTGGCCGTTGTATTGTCTGTCCTTCTTTGATCTAAGGCTTCTGATTACCCTTTTGGTATCTTTTGGCCGTTGTATTGTCTGTCCTTCTTTGATCTAAGGCTTCTGATTACCCTTTTGGTATCTTTTGGCCGTTGTATTGTCCGTCCTTCTTTGATCTAAGGCTTCTGATTACCCCTTTGGTATCTTTTGGCCATTGTATTGTCTGTCCTTCTTTGATCTAAGGCTTCTGATTACCCCTTTGGTATCTTTTGACCGTTGTATTGTCTGTCCTTCTTTGATCTAAGGCTTCTGATTACCCCTTTGGTATCTTTTGACCATTGTATTGTCTGTCTTTCTTTGATCTAAGGCTTCTGATTATCCCTTTGGTATCTTTTGGCCATTGTATTGTCTGTCCTTCCTTGATCTAAGGCTTCTGATTACTCCTTTGGTATCTTTTGGCCGTTATGTTGTCTGTCCTTCGAGTTACGACTTCTGATTACCCTTTTGGTATCTTTTGGCCGTGGTAGTGTCTGTCCTTCGAGTTACGGCTTCTGATTACCCTTTTGGTATCTTTTGGCCATTGTATTGTCTGTCCTTCTTTGATCTAAGGCTTTTGATTACCCTTTTGGTATCTTTTGGCCGTTGTATTGTCTGTCCTTCTTTGATCTAAGGCTTCTGATTACCCTTTTGGTATCTTTTGGCCATTGTATTGTCTGTCCTTCTTTGATCTAAGGCTTTTGATTACCCTTTTGGTATCTTTTGGCCGTTGTATTGTCTGTCCTTCTTTGATCTAAGGCTTTTGATTACCCCTTTGGTATCTTTTGGCCGTTGTATTGTCTGTCCTTCTTTGATCTAAGGCTTCTGATTACCCTTTTGGTATCTTTTGGCCATTGTATTGTCTGTCTTTCTTTGATCTAAGGCTTCTGATTACCCTTTTGGTATCTTTTGGCCATTGTATTGTCTGTCCTTCTTCGAGTTACGACTTCTGATTACCCCTTTGGTATCTTTTGGCCATTGTATTGTCTGTCCTTCTTTGATCTAAGGCTTCTGATTACTCCTTTGGTATCTTTTGGCCGTTGTATTGTCTGTCCTTCTTTGATCTAAGGCTTCTGATTACCCCTTTGGTATCTTTTGGCCATTGTATTGTCTGTCCTTCTTTGATCTAAGGCTTCTGATTAACCCTTTGGTATCATTTGGCCGTTGTATTGTCTGTCCTTCTTTGATCTAAGGCTTCTGATTACCCCTTTGGTATCTTTTGGCCATTGTATTGTCTGTCCTTCTTTGATCTAAGACTTCTGATTACCCCTTTGGTATCTTTTGGCCATTGTATTGTCTGTCCTTCTTTGATCTAAGGCTTCTGATTATCCCTTTGGTATCTTTTGGCCATTGTATTGTCTGTCCTTCTTTGATCTAAGGCTTCTGATTACTCCTTTGGTATCTTTTGGCCGTTATGTTGTCTGTCCTTCGAGTTACGACTTCTGATTACCCTTTTGGTATCTTTTGGCCGTGGTATAGTCTGTCCTTCTTCGAGTTACGGCTTCTGATTACCCTTTTGGTATCTTTTGGCCATTGTATTGTCTGTCCTTCTTTGATCTAAGGCTTTTGATTACCCTTTTGGTATCTTTTGGCCGTTGTATTGTCTGTCCTTCTTTGATCTAATGCTTCTGATTACTCCTTTGGTATCTTTTGGCCGTTATGTTGTCTGTCCTTCGAGTTACGACTTCTGATTACCCTTTTGGTATCTTTTGGCCGTGGTATAGTCTGTCCTTCTTCGAGTTACGGCTTCTGATTACCCTTTTGGTATCTTTTGGCCATTGTATTGTCTGTCCTTCTTTGATCGAAGGCTTTTGATTACCCCTTTGGTATCTTTTGGCCGTTGTATTGTCTGTCCTTCTTTGATCTAAGGCTTCTGATTACCCTTTTGGTATCTTTTGGCCATTGTATTGTCTGTCTTTCTTTGATCTAAGGCTTCTGATTACCCTTTTGGTATCTTTTGGCCATTGTATTGTCTGTCCTTCTTCGAGTTACGACTTCTGATTACCCCTTTGGTATCTTTTGGCCATTGTATTGTCTGTCCTTCTTTGATCTAAGGCTTCTGATTACCCTTTTGGTATCTTTTGGCCATTGTATTGTCTGTCCTTCTTTGATCTAAGGCTTCTGATTACCCTTTTGGTATCTTTTGGCCATTGTATTGTCTGTCCTTCTTTGATCTAAGGCTTCTGATTATCCCTTTGGTATCTTTTGGCCATTGTATTGTCTGTCCTTCTTTGATCTAAGGCTTCTGATTACTCCTTTGGTATCTTTTGGCCGTTATGTTGTCTGTCCTTCGAGTTACGACTTCTGATTACCCTTTTGGTATCTTTTGGCCGTGGTATTGTCTGTCCTTCGAGTTACGGGTACTGATTACCCCTTTGGTATCTTTTGGCCATTGTATTATCTGTCCTTCTTTGATCTAAGGCTTCTGATTACCCTTTTGGTATCTTTTGGCCATTGTATTGTCTGTCCTTCTTCGAGTTACGGCTTCTGAACCCCTTTTGGTGTCTTCATACCTTTCTTATTGTCAACAATGCCACCATTATCAACAAACCGAACAACCATCTCTCACGTCTAATCATTTAATACATAAAAACCGCGACATTTGAAAATCTAGACCCTGGATTTGAACAGGTACAAAATGTAGTAGACTTAACTGGACATCCAAAGACATTACAGATATAAACAAGCAATAAAAAACCTGAACATATTCACTTCCACTCTAATTATAATTGAATGTTATACATGTACATGTTTCCAAGATGAACTTGGGAATGTCTGTGATTGTTTTCATGGCACACTCGGGCATTATAACTTCACAACGGTAGACATTAACACGCCGGGTATTCGGCTGCACGGAACCGGAGTTGGCTCTAAGAACGCGAGTGTGGATAAAAAAATCAACAAACGGTAGGTATATGTAAACGTTCTTTTCTTAGACATATTAATATTTTGCAATGAAATAACTTCGTACAATAACTGTGCATACAATAAGGTATTCACAGTCAAATTTTCATTGTGATAAAGTTAATAGTAAATCGGCAACACGATTGTTTTATCGACCTTTCTCAAATTTGTTTTGATTTTCGAAATTATACTACTTATATTTTACTGCAGTGAATGCCATCTTAAAAACAAATAGACCCATTCTCTTCCCAAAAACCTCCTACAACTTCTGTTAAAAATTCACTTTAAAAATGCACGCACATTTCTCATAGCCAACGGTTTATAGGAATAGGGTACGTCAATTTGGCAACTAAGAACCGCGGATCAACTTGAAAGAATGACACTCGGAACGCCGGCTTTTGCCACTAGGAACAAACAGAGTATCATTTCCCAATACGATATAATATGTCGATTAATACTATAATTCCACTAAAAAGAAAACAATTATATATATAATAAGTTAAAGACTATATATTTATAATTATTGCTAATAGTTTTTATAGTTTATTGGTGTCCTTCATTTTATGGAGAAAACGAGGGACCTCTGAATAGGCTATTGGAAATACTTTAAATGTGATAAATATTATATAGATGAGAACATATTGTACTGTTGGAGGGAAATAGAAGTTCACTGCACTATCTAAAGTAGGGGGACGTGATATTACGCTTCGGCTGTTCGTTCGTCCGTCCTTGTTAATCTTTGATTATGTTCCATATCTAGACAACTACAAATCATAGAGTGATGACATCTGAACTAAGAATAATACGTAAGCGACGATCCGTACTAAAAATGATCACATTTGGCGTAATTCATCCTATAATTGAATCTGGTTGAATTTTGGGCTTAAGTCCATATACAAGCTGCCACAAATGATATAGTGATGATCAAATGTCTTGGTTAATAAAGATCAGTAGTTCACCTGAACCTATATTTTCTGCATTAATACTTGATAACATTGGCTTAAAGGTCCATATCTAAGCAATTACAAGTGGAAAACTGCATGATTATATTTGATCTATGAATATATCTGTGCAACTAGTGAAGATTCGCTCCAAAAGTAGCTTATCTTGACCTCCATTTACAGTTTTCAATATGCTACATGAGATCAATGTACGACAGCTCATTGTCTGTAAATTATATAGAAGTAGGAAAGTTTACAAAATGTGGTGTGAATCAGCTGTGGATTCTAAAGACATCTAAAGATCTGTAAGAGTCCGTACAATCTACGCCCCTCTCCTCCTGCAATAGCATTACAACATTTGACTTCGTTATCCTCTACACAAGTATTTCCCACTCTAAGATGAAAGACAGATTAAGGGAGTTAAAAAAGAATGGCCTACATAGATACAAATACCTTGTGTTAGGAAGGGACAGATCTTATTTTGAAAAAAAAAGCACTGATTCTACCAAAAAGTTATCTGAAACTTGTATCATCAACATGCTCGTGGTTTTGATTGACAACATATTTGTTATGTTTGGTGGACGTGCTTTTCAACAAACAGTCGGCATACCCATGGATACAAATTGTGCTCCTCTTCTCGCCGACTTGTTCCGTTATTTGTATGAGGCAGACTTCTTCTTCCAATAAAGTTCATGTTTCACTCACCACAACTATTTCGGGTATCAATGACTTTCCATATCATCTCATTTTTGTCTTTGATATTTGAGTGTTGACTATTATTGTTTATTTGCTGGTTTTGATACATTTTGTTTACTTTTGTGCCGAAGTGATTTAACAGGAGATGATGAACACTGTGGTGTATCAACTTGATCATCAGACAGTAGTGACTTATGGGACTGTTAACCGATGATGGAGTTGTCATTCATATTACTGTGTGTTGTATTTAGCAAGCAGCATTTTGCACATATCTTTGATACGTTTGACTTTGATAGTATGCTGTATGTGTTGTTCACCGTGTGGATGCAGCTTCTATGATACCCACAGTGATATTCGTCACAGTGGATTGCTGCATGATCATCTAGAACTTCTTTACCACAGACAGAACAAGGGTATTCTAGGTTGATTTGTGGGTCTTGTTTTGGGTGACAATCGGAGGAATTCAATATAAGAAAAGTTTGAAGATACCAAAGGGGCAATCAGAATCCGTATATCGAAGAACAACAGACAACACAATGGCCAAAAGAAAAAGTACAAAAGGACAAACAACGATCTACAAAACATACATATAAAACTAAAGATCTAGTAACACGAACCCAACTAAAAATCGGGGGTGAATTCAGGTGCTCCGGAAGGGTAAGTAGTTCCTCCTCCACTAGTGGCACCCGTCGTGTTAATCTAGTTACAAACCCGGTAATAACTCGTGAATGAGGAAAGGACCGAGAAGTGCTTACGACAAGTGGAACATATCCGTGGTAATTTGTAATACAGATATTCCATAACGGTCAACCAACGGTGGCGACCGTAAATTTTTCGAAGTGATGACTTGAACTTTACCAAAAGGAACCCTTGGTTCAGTAGCTTCCTTGTTAGCAGCAACCCTCTATCAAGAAATCCTGATAGGAACCACAAGCTCTGGAATATCGTATCATCTGAGAGATATATACTCCATATGCAGGTGCTGCTGGAAAGTTGCTACATATAGATAGAAAGTTCACAATGGGAATATTGAAATCATCTGTTTTGTCGTAAAGTTTTGTTCTTAACCGACCATTACTGTCGATTTCGAGGTGTAGGTCAAGGTATGAAGCAGACCTATCTGTATCTGTGGTATCCTTTATTTCAAGTTCAATGGGATAGATGCGAGCAACAAAATCACCAAACCTAGAATTATTTAGTGAAAGGACATCATCTATATAGCGGATCGTGAAATTAAAGGATCGGACTAGCTTCTTTTCGTTTTTCTCGAGAAGCCCCTGAAGTGTACACAAATATACCAGATAGTATCTGCTTCCTGTGAAGGACTTGTGTGACAATTGTCCAATGTTTTTTCTTGTGTTTATAAATATGCTTCTTGAGTGGATAAGTTTTATTTTTGTTGAGATGTTGATTGACTTATCGATCATGTGTTGATAGCGAAATATTATTGTACAGGGGCTTCTCGAGAAAAACGAAAAGAAGCTAGCACAATCCTTTAATTTCACATTCCGCTATATAGATGATATCCTTTCACTAACAAATTCTGGGTTTGGTGATTTCGTTTATCGCATTGAGCTTGAAATAAAGGATACCACAGATACAGATAGGTCTGCTTCATACCTTGACATATACCTCGCAATTGACTGTGAGGGTCGGTTAAGAACGACACTTTACGACGAAAGCGATGATTTCAATTTTCCCATTAAACTTTCCATTTATATGAAACAACATTCCTGCAGCACCTGCATATGGAGAATATATCTCTCAGTTGATGCGATAATCCCAGAGCTTGTGGTTCCTATCTGGATTTCCTTGCTAGAGGGTTGCTGCTAACAAAGAACCTACTGAACCAAGGGTTCCTACTGGTTAAGTTGAAGTCATCACATTGAAAATGTTGCGGTCGCTACCATGACTTGGTTGACTGTTATGGAACATCTGTGTCACACATGACCATTGATATGTTCCACTTGTTGTAAACACTTCCCGGCCCTTTCCTAATTCATGAGTTTTCACCATGCTTGTAACTAGATTAACACAACGGGTGTCACTAGTGGAGCAGGAACTACTAACCCTTTCGGAGCACCTGAGTTCACCCTCGGTTCTGAGTTGAGTTCGTGTTACTCGATCTTTAGTTTAATTTGTATGTTTTGTAGATCGTTGTTTGTCCTTTTTCGTTTGACCATTGATTTGTCTGTCCATCGATTTACGGATTCTGATTACCCCTTTGGTATCTTCTTACACCAGAACGGATCTATATAGAACTCCATGTTCCTAGTGCCCATTTAGATCGTTCTTTCCGCGTTCATAGTGCCATGTGCTCGCGGTTTTTAGTGGCCAAATTGACGTGCCCTATTCCTATAAACCGTTGGCTATGAGAAATGTGCGTGCATGTTTTAAAGTGAATTTTTAACAGAAGCTGTGGGAGGCCTTTGGGAAGAGAAAGAACCAATTTGTCTTTAAAATGACCTTCACTGCAGTAAAATATATCTAATCTAATTTCGAAAATCAAAACAAATTTGAGAAAGGTCGATAAAACAATCGTGTTGCCGATTTACTACTGACTTTAACACAATGAAAATGTGACTGTGAATACGTTGTTGTATGCACAGTTATTGTACGAAATTATTTCATTGCAAAATATTATTATGTTTAAGAAAAGAACATTTACATATACCTACCCTGTTTGTTGATTTGTTATCGACGCCCGCGTTCTTAGTGCCAACTCCGGTTCCGTGCAGCCGAATACCCGGCGTGGTTAATGTGACAGGAAATGTTAATGTGACAGGAAATGTTAATGGTTCCTTTTGGTATTTTTCATTATTCATTTATTATTTTTGTTGTTGATATTTAGATCTCTGGTTCAACGTTGGTAATTTCATTGCTATTTTTAAACCCTTCATCAAAGTGAACATATTCAGTGTTGTTGAGTTTTAAATAAAAAAAAAGGATATTTCTTAATATTGCAGCATTACAATGTATCCATGTTTAGTGGAGTTGATGTTGCCCAATCTTCAGTGTTCTGTGTGGTATTTTAGTTAATTTTTCCTTAATCACTGTGTCATGTAAAGGGATGGTAATTTTAACCATTATGGTCTAGCCAATGTATGGAGCCATGACACTACGGACAGGTTATTTGATAACTAATCAAGAATGAAAACTAATATCATCATTAGACAATCACACAAAATTAAGGTTTGATAAAATCATAAAACACTAGACAACAATCTAAGTAAGACTTTAGGTATTTACATCGTATGTTATAATCTATTGTTGCTTAGACGGCTTTATTATGATATGTCTTTATTGTCACGCGAGTGACAGGCGGGGGTGTCTATACTAAAATTATCAAGTGATCTATGTATATTATATTCATAATATATCGTGTGTATTATGATTTGATCAGTTTGGTATGAATTAGCACATTTATGATTGATAATCATTACATTAATTAATCCTATCTCGGCCAAAATATGCATAGCATATTTGGCACTGGAGTTAAAGCACTCAACAATCAATCATTAATCCTATCATTTTAACTTAAAAAATTGTTATTGTTTAAATAATGACAAAAAGATCAGAGATAAGTTTTTTTCAACTGAGGAGTTTCTTCCCATCATTCAATCAACTAAGACAGTACCTTCTCCAAAGAACTTAATATGTAACGTGTTTGCAAATTGTAAAGTACAGTGCTTGTTTAAGACGTTTGATAGATTTCGAATTATAAGAGCCGCCACGAAAGGTTATATTTTCGTACAAGCACTAAATACTGGGCAGATGAAACCCCTCCCGGGGAAGACCAATGGGTAGTAGATATATGATTTAGAACATATGGCGCGTTTCTGTAATATTTTTCATACTTGTCAAAAGATTGGAAATACATATTTCTAATAAATATGTAATTTGAAGGAGATATTTACTGATTTGTGTACTACATGTAGTGCTATATGTTTTTATGTCAATTTACATCTATGTTACTTTCAGCATTGGCTTATAGCAGTTCACTTCGTCACTAAATTAAAGATAATGATAATTTAATATATTTACTCGTATGCAAGCATGATAAGATGACTGGAAAATTATATTTTTTTTTTTTATTTATTTGCATCTTAAATCGTCATTGGCGGTTACCTTCGTGGTATAATAAAACGTATATTATGTGTATGACACCCGTTGACTACCACACTGTAACCACCAATTAGCTAAAGAAATACATTAATGTATATTTATTTTACCTTATGAGGTAACACATATTTAGGTGTATCTATTATAAGCACGTCAAAGCATTAATTAAAACAATGACTTTCGTTTTACACACATTAAAGTACAAAGATAAACAATGAGACCGATTTAGTATATCAAGACTTCATACACATGCATACATTAAACATCCTTGTTTCCAATACCCTAATTTCATGTTCGAAGTCCACATATCATACCTTATTTAAAAAGAAGTATTTTTTCAGCTATGACATTCTTTCTCCCAATATCTAACAATTTAAAACTGACACTTTTTTTTTAATTTGGCTTTGAGTTTCTCACTCGAGAAAACAATCAGTTTTAAAATGTTGTTACTGGAAAACAAGAGGCTTAGTTCCGTCTTTGTATTCCTCCTGGTGATAAATGTTCGGTTCCGTTAATTATGATTGCAACTTTCGATTAATTGGCTACATGAAGCATAAGATAATTGTGTGTTCAATTACACTTATGTTTTATTTTCAATAATCACAATTGGTTGACGAACCATCAGACAATAGCATAAAAAAAACCACTCCTATAGTTTATTTGGTGAAAATTTTTGAACTTTTTCCTCGGACGGAAGTCGATGGACACTAAATGTATGAAAAACATAATAAAATACGGTTTATTAAAACATTTAAGTTCAAATATTTGGTTCGTATTATTCGATATTAAGTTTTATGTGTAATATTTATTAAATCGTTGTTTGTCCTTTCGTCCTATGTCTTTTGGAAATTGTATTGTGTATTCGTCTTTGATGTATGAATTCTTATTATCCCTTTGGTATCTTCAAACTCTTCTTAAGTCAACTATTTTATAATATCAACCACGAAACAAAATACACAACAACATGAAAAACAACCCATTGGTGCTTTAATCAGTATAATATTCGTGTTGTCATTTGCATACCACCAGTTTGTTGTTAAACAAAAGTAAAATTGTACTCTTAATATTCTTAATACACTTGTAAACCTGAATCCTCTAAGATTAACATTAATTAATGTCATCTGTACGTAATATTGTTTGTGTCAGGTGTAGGTGTAAAGATGGTCATTACTCAAAGCTTTGGAAAACAGGGGAAAAAAGGAATGAGTACACATGTACGTATTATATAAATTAATTAGTAATTACATATTTTTGTGTTGATTCAAACTTTAGGTAGAACGGCTAATAATAAACGGACGATGGAATTTATATTGGTACACTTCAAGTCCAATGCTAACCCAATATCAAAACAGAAAAAACGGACATGACGTCATAATACTGACGATAAGTAATATCGTAAATAATGATTGGGGTATGTGAATACCATAGTCTACTTTACTGCTATAAACCGTAAGACATACTACACCCGAGTTAACCCCCGGTATTTTAATGGGGTTCGTATTACTATATCTTTAATTTTATATGTATGTTTTGTTGATCGCTGTTTGTACTTTTGTACTTTTTCTTTTGGCCATTGTGTTTTCTGTTTTTCCTCAATATACGGATTCTGATTACCCCTTTGGTATCTTCAAACTCGTCTATATTTCACCATTCCACTAAACTCATCAAGATATATCATAATCCAGCAATTTCGCCATATTCATCAAGATATGTATAATCCACAATTTCAACTCATTTTCAATTGACTTACTTTTATTTTTTCAAATTAATGAAAGTTGAATATCGGAAATATAGTTATAATATACTATATAATTAATGAATTAAAAAGCTTTATACTTTTTTTTTTATTATTTCAATAATAAATATTGTGGTTGCTATCTTTATCCCAAACTTGTAGATATTTAAATCAATTCTTGTCCCATTTATTTAACGAATGAGTGGGTGATTGTTGTTTAACATCAAATAATATATTTGTTCTATATCCATTTGAAAACAAGTTTAGGCTTACTGTGTACAAGACCAACATACACCAACACCCTCAGTTGAATAAGCATAGTGCTAGCACACTGAAATAACAGTTCACAGGTACAAATACACATGTTTCCTCACTCTAAAACATTATATCGGTTACCCGGAGCCAACAAGCTCTTAGTCCATAATGATGCATTCATAATGTAAAACCAACACATGTTATAATCTTTGGTTTGACCCGATTGTGGAGAGAACCAACGACCTACTACACTCGAGTAAAGCATGCTCAATATTACACTACCTCCGAAGTCGAACAACGAAATGAGTAAATTTGATTATCGCCCTTTGAAACCTTCTAATAGAATGTCAAATTTGGTTCCAGAAAACAATAGCTTTATTACTGAATAAATTAAATTACATGTAGTTTGTCATTCTTGATTGCCCCTTCAGGTTTCTCTGACGTTTATTTGCAGAACAGATACAGATAGAAACTACAAAATGTAAAACACGAATGGCGCATAGCTCCGTCCCTTACATTCATACAACATAAAACATACAAGAATAACTTCATCATTTAAAAAAAAAATTAAAAAACGCAATTTTTTTTTATCAATACGGTTGTGTGTATAAAACACAATTAACATTATTAAATATTAACAATCTAGTAAAAAAAAACCATTTCTCTTATCAATTAAAACAAATGAACATTTTTATTTACCAAATAATTGCTTCATTAGCATATTACTAACATAACATAACTTGGAAAATATTTAAATGTACAGACATAGAAATGATTTTTCAATAACTTTGATATTTGGTTTATATGTGTCATGCGGTTCGCAATACAAAATGATTTCGTTTTATTCAATGGCTAACATCTACAACACGTACCCGTTTAATAGAGTAAAACCTCAACAATTTGTTGACAACGACCTGAAAAAACAAGATAATATGATACAAATCAAATTAGGTAAATCAGTGTTGAATACATGTTTAAGGTTAAAAAGTACATTTTAGAATGACAAACATTTTAAATATTTCAGAGTCAAGTTAAACAAGAAATATATAAAACGATGTTTGTATAGTATATTTTCTGCATGATTCAAGGATTTTGTCTGTGTTTCATCACAAGCCAAATTGAGCCATAACACGTTGAACTGAATTGATCTCTTATTGATTGAATTGAATTGTTCTTTTCTTGGTATCATTGGTTATAGACACAGCGACTATTAAATACATTATGCTATGGGAACAATTGTGTCCTCTAGTATCATGCGAACCTCCGTGGCAGCGATCGCATGGGTAGGTGTATTTTCATATACCTAATATGAATCAGCACTTATCACAACTAAAGTCTGTGAATGGAATCTCGTCAGTGGTGACGTATGCCCGATAAAACCTCATGTGTGTCAGTGTCTTTCTAATCGCCGGTAATATCAGAAGTAGCAACTGAAAGCAAACATTCCTAAAGTCACGTGATAATATGTTTCACATATGTTATCATCGAGTACACCGCGATTCCAATATGTCTGGATTACCAATTAAACGTTGATGCAACAGTGCAATAGAACTGTATAACCTTGTTGACTTCTGGTAAACACTACATACTGATATTAATGTCTGGTAGATAGACACTACATCTAGGTATCAGGGTATCATGCTACTCGGATGTTTATTGACGTATATAGTAATATCATCCGAGTGTACAATAAACGGGTAGAGTTATATTACCAATGCAGTTAGCAATATCACAGACATCTAAAGTTTGATTCGATGCAACATTATATGATAGTTTGTCAGTGACCTGTACCCTCTGGGGTCTCTGGTTTCTTACAATAATGAAAAACTGACCACTGCGATAAAACTGAAATATTGCTGAAAGTGTTCTTAAATACCTATAACGTTAAGCCTTTTCAACACCAACGTATGACATTTGTTAGAACTACTTGAAACATGCTCAAAACAAAGAAAAACAATGTTAATGTTACATATAGTAAGTTAATTAAATACAAAGACCAATTTACAATTTAAAAATTAATTATGCAAATATCAAATATTGTCGAAATTTGTCAATTTACAAATATTTCACTTTTCTGTTTGAAGTGACTTATTTATATGAAATATTAGATTTAAGACAAGATGACATATGCACTTTACGATATACAGGTGATAATTTGCATGTTTTGAACAGTTTTATACTACTGTAAACCTAACGACTTAATAAACCCAATATAAATATATTCAGAGCGTTTAATCATAAAACCACAATGCAGAGACACGTTTATTAACTGTATGTGTGCTTCAGCAGCATTGTTGGTTTGGAGACAGGAATATTCTCTACTACGAACTACCCGCCTTGTCGTAGCGCCATACATATTTATTAAAAATAAAGGGGAATCACCGACACGAATTGACGGGCGTCAGGTAATATGATGACAAAACAAAAAGGTAGATAGGTACGGAATTTGAGACACAGGTATAAATATAGAAATGTTTAAATGCCCGGTTTATCACAACGGGTTATACTAGTTCATATTTACATGTTGATAATATACAAATATAGTCTCTGTCCATTTCCCCAAGGTTGATTGTATGTTATTATTTGGTACGCCGAAAATTTCTCCGCGAGACAATATTCAATAAAAACGTACATATATAATTTAGTGCGCACCTGCGTTCCTGGAATATCCTTCACCGGGTAGGCTCAAAGTCAAAAAATTAGAATGACAAAATATACTAAACTCGTCGGTAGGAAAAACACAATAGGGTCTAAACGGGATAATTAAAATCGGCTATGGCTACACATGGGTAAGGGAGATAATTCTTAGTTTTGATAATAAATGAAAAAATGAAAAGAAATAACGCACTGTCGGAACAAGTTCAAAATAAAATATCAAAATCGTTTAAAATCGATACTCCTAACACACATATACACGACCGCTCACTTTCTTGGGTTGGTACAGGCACTTCAATAAAATGTGGCGGGATTGAACATTATGTAGGAACTGTAAATTTAAAGATCTAAATATATCTTGTATACCAAGTACCGATAATGCCGAAACACTGACTTCTGTATGGATGATATCCGCATGACGTAAACACTTATACCAAGGTCTGAAAAACCACAATCAGTAACATTCATCTTAAAATAAACAGTTTTTCTGTGAAGTAATTTAAACATTAGTCGTTAAATATAAAGTTTTTATGTTATACTCTGCAATATAAAACTCGTATTCATTTTTTCAATGTGGTACTAATTAGATAATACATTTTCCAAATTAAAGGTGTATATGACACTAGCTCTATTATAAGAGTATATCAACATCGCATACAGTTAACGATATGGCGTACTTTTAACCTACGTACATTTGACTTAGATAAAACAAACTTCTTTCCGCTAATACAAAACATTTCGTTTTACAACAGTAAACAGAAAGAAATCAATATGCACTGTCAAAACAATACTAAGCATAATACAGAACTAGAAAAATACCATTTTATAAGCCAAGCTGCAATTTAAAAGAAAACAATCAAATGATTGATCAGAAGGGGTAAACCGATGGCCACCCAATACAACGGCCACAATTAATATGACAAAAGATAGTATACAAATCACTACTAAAGACTGAGCAGCACCAACTCACTAACACCCGGAGTTAGCCCCGGAAGGGTAAGGCATTAATGATCTAATAGTGACACCCTGAGCAACACCAACCCACTAAAACCCGGAGTTAGCGCCGGAAGGGTAAGACATTAATGATATAATAGTGACACCCTGAGCAACACCAACCCACTAAAACCCGGAGTTAGCGCCGGAAGGGTAAGACATTAATGATATAATAGTGACACCCTGAGCAACAATAACCCACTAAAACACGGAGTTAGCGCCGGAAGGTTAAGACATTAATGATCTAATAGTGACACCCTGAGCAACACCAACCCACTAAAACCCGGAGTTAGCGCCGAATTGTAAGACATTTATGATCTAATAGTGACACCCTGAGCAACACCAACCCACTAAAACCCGGAGTTAGCGCCGGAAGGGTAAGACATTAATGATCTAATAGTGACACCCTGAGCAACACCAACCCACTAAAACCCGGAGTTAGCGCCGGAAGGGTAAGACATTAATGATCTAATAGTGACACCCTGAGCAACATCAACCCACTAAAACCCGGAGTTAGCGCCGGAAGGGTAAGACATTAATGATCTAATAGTGACACCCTGAGCAACACCAACCCACTAAAACCCGGAGTTAGCGCCGGAAGGGTAAGACATTAATGATCTAATAGTGACACCCTGAGCAACACCAACCCACTAATACCCGGAGTTAGCGCCGGAATTGTAAGACATTTATGATCTAATAGTGACACCCTGAGCAACACCAACCCACTAAAACCCGGAGTTAGCGCCGGAAGGGTAAGACATTAATGATCTAATAGTGACACCCTGAGCAACACCAACCCACTAAAACCCGGAGTTAGCGCCGGAAGGGTAAGACATTAATGATCTAATAGTGACACCCTGAGCAACACCAACCCACTAAAACCCGGAGTTAGCGCCGGAAGGGTAAGACATTAATGATCTAATAGTGACACCCTGAGCAACACCAACCCACTAAAACCCGGAGTTAGCGCCGGAATTGTAAGACATTTATGATCTAATAGTGACACCCTGAGCAACACCAACCCACTAAAACCCGGAGTTAGCGCCGGAAGGGTAAGGCATTAATGATCTAATAGTGACACCCTGAGCAACACCAACCCACTAAAACCCGGAGTTAGCGCCGGAAGGGTAAGACATTAATGATCTAATAGTGACACCCTGAGCAACACCAACCCACTAAAACCCGGAGTTAGCGCCGGAAGGGTAAGACATTAATGATCTAATAGTGACACCCTGAGCAACACCAACCCACTAAAACCCGGAGTTAGCGCCGGAAGGGTAAGACATTAATGATCTAATAGTGACACCCTGAGCAACACCAACCCACTAGAAACCGGAGTTAGCGCCGGAAGGGTAAGACATTTATGATCTAATAGTGACACCCTGAGCAACACCAACCCACTAAAACCCGGAGTTAGCGACGGAAGGATAAGACATTTATGATCTAATAGTGACACCCTGAGCAACACCAACCCACTAAAACCCGGAGTTAGAGCCGGAATTGTAAGACATTAATTAACTAATAGTGACACCCTGAGCAACACCAACTCACTAAAACCCGGAGTTAGCGCCGGAAGGGTAAGATATTAATGATTTAATAGTGATACCCTGAGCAACACCAACCCACTAAAACCCGGAGTTAGCGCCGGAAGGGTAAGACATTTATGTTCTAATAGTGACACCCTGAGGAACACCAACCCACTAAAACCCGGAGTTAGCGCTGGAAGGGTAAGACATAAATGATCTAATAGTGACACCCTGAGCAACATCAACCCACTAAAATCCGGAGTTAGCGCCGGAAGGGTAAGACATATATGATCTAATAGTGACACCCTGAGCAACACCAACCCACTAAAACACGGAGTTAGCGCCGGAAGGGAAAGACATTTATGATCTAATAGTGACACCCTGAGCAACACCAACCCACTAAAACCCGGAGTTAGCGCCGGAAGAGTAAGACATTTATGATCTAATAGTGACACCCTGAGCAACACCAACCCACTAAAACCCGGAGTTAGCGCCGGAAGGGTAAGACATTAATGATCTAATAGTGACACCCTGAGCAACACCAACCCACTAAAACCCGGAGTTAGCGCCGGAAGGATAAGACATTTATGATCTAATAGTGACACCCTGAGCAACACCAACCCACTAAAACCCGGAGTTAGCGCCGGAAGGATAAGACATTTATGATCTAATAGTGACACCCTGAGCAACACCAACCCACTAAAACCCGGAGTTAGCGCCGGAAGGGTAAGACATTAATTATCTAATAGTGCCACCCTGAGCAACACCAACTCACTAAAACCCGATTTAGCGCCGGAAGGGTAAGACATTAATGATTTAATAGTGACACCCTGAGCAACACCAAACCACTAAAACTCGGAGTTAGCGACGGAAGGGTAAGACATTAATGATCTAATAGTGACACCCTGAGCAACACCAACCCACTAAAACCCGGAGTTAGCGCCGGAAGGGTAAGACATTAATGATCTAATAATGACACCCTGAGCAACACCAACCCACTAAAACCCGGAGTTAGCGCCGGAAGGGTAAGACATTAATGATCTAATAGTGACACCCTGAGCAACACCAACCCACTAAAACCCCGAGTTAGCGCCGGAATTGTAAGACATGTATGATCTAATAGTGACACCCTGAGCAACACCAACCCACTAAAACCCGGAGTTAGCGCCGGAAGGGTAAGACATTAATGATCTAATAGTGACACCCTGAGCAACACCAACCCACTAGAACCCGGAGTTAGCCCCGGAAGGGTAAGACATTAATGATCTAATAGTGACACCCTGAGCAACACCAACCCACTAAAACCCGGAGTTAGCGCCGGAAGGGTAAGACATTAATGATCTAATAGTGACACCCTGAGCAGCACCAACCCACTAAAACCCGGAGTTAGCGCAGGAAGGGTAAGACATTAATGATCTAATAGTGACACCCTGAGCAACACCAACCCACTAAAACCCGGAGTTAGCGCCGGAAGGGTAAGACATTAATGATGTAATAGTGACACCCTGAGCAACACCAACCCACTAAAATCCGGAGTTAGCGCCGGAAGGGTAAGACATTAATGATCTAATAGTGACACCCTGAGCAACACCAACCCACTAAAACCCGGAGTTAGCGCCGGAAGGGTAAGACATTAATGATATAATAGTGACACCCTGAGCAACACCAACCCACTAAAACCCGAGTTAGCGCCGGAAGGGTAAGACATTAATGATCTAATAGTGACACCCTGAGCAACACCAACCCACTAAAACCCGGAGTTAGCGCCGAAGGGTAAGACATTTATGATCTAATAGTGACACCCTGAGCAACACCAACCCACTAAAACCCGGAGTTAGCGCCGGAAGGGTAAGACATGTATGATCTAATAGTGACACCCTGAGCAACACCACCCCACTAAAACCCGGAGTTAGCGCCGGAAGGGTAAGACATTTATGATCTAATAGTGACACCCTGAGCAACACCAACCCACTAAAACCCGGAGTTAGCGCCGGAAGGGTAAGACATTTATGATCTAATAGTGACACCCTGAGCAACACCAACCCACTAAAACCCGGAGTTAGCGCAGGAAGGGTAAGACATTAATGATCTAATAGTGACACCCTGAGCAACACCAACCCACTAAAACCCGGAGTTAGCGCCAGAAGGGTAAGACATTAATGATCTAATAGTGACACCCTGAGCAACACCAACCCACTAAAACCCGGAGTTAGCGCCGGAATTGTAAGACATGTATGATCTAATAGTGACACCCTGAGCAACACCAACCCACTAAAACCCGGAGTTAGCGCCGGAAGGGTAAGACATTAATGATCTAATAGTGACACCCTGACCAACACCAACCCACTAGAACCCGGAGTTAGCGCCGGAAGGGTAAGACATTAATGATCTAATAGTGACACCCTGAGCAACACCAACCCACTAAAACCCGGAGTTAGCCCCGGAAGGGTAAGACATTAATGATCTAATAGTGACACCCTGAGCAGCACCAACCCACTAAAACCCGGAGTTAGCGCAGGAAGGGTAAGACATTAATGATCTAATAGTGACACCCTGAGCAACACCAACCCACTAAAACCCGGAGTTAGCGCCGGAAGGGTAAGACATTAATGATGTAATAGTGACACCCTGAGCAACACCAACCCACTAAAATCCGGAGTTAGCGCCGGAAGGGTAAGACATTAATGATCTAATAGTGACACCCTGAGCAACACCAACCCACTAAAACCCGGAGTTAGCGCCGGAAGGGTAAGACATTAATGATATAATAGTGACACCCTGAGCAACACCAACCCACTAAAACCCGAGTTAGCGCCGGAAGGGTAAGACATTAATGATCTAATAGTGACACCCTGAGCAACACCAACCCACTAAAACCCGGAGTTAGCGCCGAAGGGTAAGACATTTATGATCTAATAGTGACACCCTGAGCAACACCAACCCACTAAAACCCGGAGTTAGCGCCGGAAGGGTAAGACATGTATGATCTAATAGTGACACCCTGAGCAACACCACCCCACTAAAACCCGGAGTTAGCGCCGGAAGGGTAAGACATTTATGATCTAATAGTGACACCCTGAGCAACACCAACCCACTAAAACCCGGAGTTAGCGCCGGAAGGGTAAGACATTTATGATCTAATAGTGACACCCTGAGCAACACCAACCCACTAAAACCCGGAGTTAGCGCAGGAAGGGTAAGACATTAATGATCTAATAGTGACACCCTGAGCAACACCAACCCACTAAAACCCGGAGTTAGCGCCAGAAGGGTAAGACATTAATGATCTAATAGTGACACCCTGAGCAACACCAACCCACTAAAACCCGGAGTTAGCGCCGAAGGGTAAGACATTTATGATCTAATAGTGACACCCTGAGCAACACCAACCCACTAAAACCCGGAGTTAGCGCCGGAAGGGTGAGACATGTATGATCTAATAGTGACACCCTGAGCAACACCACCCCACTAAAACCCGGAGTTAGCGCCGGAAGGGTAAGACATTTATGATCTAATAGTGACACCCTGAGCAACACCAACCCACTAAAACCCGGAGTTAGCGCCGGAAGGGTAAGACATTTATGATCTAATAGTGACACCCTGAGCAACACCAACCCACTAAAACCCGGAGTTAGCGCCGGAAGGGTAAGACATTAATGATCTAATAGTGATCCTCTGAGCAACAACAACCCACTAAAACCGGGAGTTAGCGCCGGAAGGGTAAGACATTTATGATCTAATAGTGACACCCTGAGCAACACCAACCCACTAAAACCCGGAGTTAGCGCCGGAAGGGTAAGACATTTATGATCTAATAGTGACACCCTGAGGAACACCAACCCACTAAAACCCGGAGTTAGCTCTGGAAGGGTAAGACATTAATGATCTAATAGTGACACCCTTAGCAACACCAACCCACTAAAACCCGGAGTTAGCGCCGGAAGGGTAAGACATTTATGATCTAATAGTGACACCCTGAGCAACACCAACCCACTAAAACCCAGAGTTAGAGCCGGAATTGTAAGACATTAATTAACTAATAGTGACACCCTGAGCAACACCAACTCACTAAAACCCGGAGTTAGCGCCGGAAGGGTAAGATATTAATGATTTAATAGTGACACCCTGAGCAACATCAACCCACTAAAACCCGGAGTTAGCGCCGGAAGGGTAAGACATAAATGATCTAATAGTGACACCCTGAGCAACATCAACCCACTAAAATCCGGAGTTAGCGCCGGAAGGGTAAGACATATATGATCTAATAGTGACACCCTGAGCAACACCAACCCACTAAAACACGGAGTTAGCGCCGGAAGGGAAAGACATTAATGATCTAATAGTGACACCCTGAGCAACACCAACCCACCAAAACCCGGAGTTAGCGCCGGAAGGGTAAGACATTTATGATCTAATAGTGACACCCTGAGCAACACCAACCCACTAAAACCCGGAGTTAGGGCCGGAAGGATAAGACATTTATGATCTAATAGTGACACCCTGAGCAACACCAACCCACTAAAACCCGGAGTTAGCGCCGGAAGGGTAAGACATTAATTATCTAATAGTGACACCCTGAGCAACACCAACTCACTAAAACCCGAGTTAGCGCCGGAAGGGTAAGACATTAATGATTTAATAGTGACACCCTGAGCAACACCAACCCACTAAAACCCGGAGTTAGCGACGGAAGGGTAAGACATTTATGATCTAATTGTGACACCCTGAGCAACACCAACCCACTAAAACCCGGAGTTAGCGCCGGAAGGGTAAGACATTTATGATCTAATAGTGACACCCTGAGGAACACCAACCCACTAAAACCCGGAGTTAGCGCTGGAAGGGTAAGACATAAATGATCTAATAGTGACACCCTGAGCAACATCAACCCACTAAAATCCGGAGTTAGCGCCGGAAGGGTAAGACATATATGATCTAATAGTGACACCCTGAGCAACACCAACACACTAAAACCCGGAGTTAGCGCCGGAAGGGTAAGACATTAATGATCTAATAGTGACACCCTGAGCAACACCAACCCACTAAAACCCGGAGTTAGCGCCGGAAGGGTAAGACATTTATGATCTAATAGTGATACCCTGAGCAACACCAACCCACTAAAACCCGGAGTTAGGGCCGGAAGGATAAGACATTTATGATCTAATAGTGACACCCTGAGCAACACCAACCCACTAAAACCCGGAGTTAGCGCCGAAGGGTAAGACATTTATGATCTAATAGTGACACCCTGAGCAACACCAACCCACTAAAACCCGGAGTTAGCGCCGGAAGGGTGAGACATGTATGATCTAATAGTGACACCCTGAGCAACACCACCCCACTAAAACCCGGAGTTAGCGCCGGAAGGGTAAGACATTTATGATCTAATAGTGACACCCTGAGCAACACCAACCCACTAAAACCCGGAGTTAGCGCCGGAAGGGTAAGACATTTATGATCTAATAGTGACACCCTGAGCAACACCAACCCACTAAAACCCGGAGTTAGCGCCGGAAGGGTAAGACATTAATGATCTAATAGTGATCCTCTGAGCAACAACAACCCACTAAAACCGGGAGTTAGCGCCGGAAGGGTAAGACATTTATGATCTAATAGTGACACCCTGAGCAACACCAACCCACTAAAACCCGGAGTTAGCGCCGGAAGGGTAAGACATTTATGATCTAATAGTGACACCCTGAGGAACACCAACCCACTAAAACCCGGAGTTAGCGCTGGAAGGGTAAGACATTAATGATCTAATAGTGACACCCTTAGCAACACCAACCCACTAAAACCCGGAGTTAGCGCCGGAAGGGTAAGACATTTATGATCTAATAGTGACACCCTGAGCAACACCAACCCACTAAAACCCAGAGTTAGAGCCGGAATTGTAAGACATTAATTAACTAATAGTGACACCCTGAGCAACACCAACTCACTAAAACCCGGAGTTAGCGCCGGAAGGGTAAGATATTAATGATTTAATAGTGACACCCTGAGCAACATCAACCCACTAAAACCCGGAGTTAGCGCCGGAAGGGTAAGACATAAATGATCTAATAGTGACACCCTGAGCAACATCAACCCACTAAAATCCGGAGTTAGCGCCGGAAGGGTAAGACATATATGATCTAATAGTGACACCCTGAGCAACACCAACCCACTAAAACACGGAGTTAGCGCCGGAAGGGAAAGACATTAATGATCTAATAGTGACACCCTGAGCAACACCAACCCACCAAAACCCGGAGTTAGCGCCGGAAGGGTAAGACATTTATGATCTAATAGTGACACCCTGAGCAACACCAACCCACTAAAACCCGGAGTTAGGGCCGGAAGGATAAGACATTTATGATCTAATAGTGACACCCTGAGCAACACCAACCCACTAAAACCCGGAGTTAGCGCCGGAAGGGTAAGACATTAATTATCTAATAGTGACACCCTGAGCAACACCAACTCACTAAAACCCGAGTTAGCGCCGGAAGGGTAAGACATTAATGATTTAATAGTGACACCCTGAGCAACACCAACCCACTAAAACCCGGAGTTAGCGACGGAAGGGTAAGACATTTATGATCTAATTGTGACACCCTGAGCAACACCAACCCACTAAAACCCGGAGTTAGCGCCGGAAGGGTAAGACATTTATGATCTAATAGTGACACCCTGAGGAACACCAACCCACTAAAACCCGGAGTTAGCGCTGGAAGGGTAAGACATAAATGATCTAATAGTGACACCCTGAGCAACATCAACCCACTAAAATCCGGAGTTAGCGCCGGAAGGGTAAGACATATATGATCTAATAGTGACACCCTGAGCAACACCAACACACTAAAACCCGGAGTTAGCGCCGGAAGGGTAAGACATTAATGATCTAATAGTGACACCCTGAGCAACACCAACCCACTAAAACCCGGAGTTAGCGCCGGAAGGGTAAGACATTAATGATCTAATAGTGACACCCTGAGCAACACCAACCCACCAAAACCCGGAGTTAGCGCCGGAAGGGTAAGACATTTATGATCTAATAGTGACACCCTGAGCAACACCAACCCACTAAAACCCGGAGTTAGGGCCGGAAGGATAAGACATTTATGATCTAATAGTGACACCCTGAGCAACACCAACCCACTAAAACCCGGAGTTAGCGCCGGAAGGGTAAGACATTAATTATCTAATAGTGACACCCTGAGCAACACCAACTCACTAAAACCCGAGTTAGCGCCGGAAGGGTAAGACATTAATGATTTAATAGTGACACCCTGAGCAACACCAACCCACTAAAACCCGGAGTTAGCGACGGAAGGGTAAGACATTTATGATCTAATTGTGACACCCTGAGCAACACCAACCCACTAAAACCCGGAGTTAGCGCCGGAAGGGTAAGACATTTATGATCTAATAGTGACACCCTGAGGAACACCAACCCACTAAAACCCGGAGTTAGCGCTGGAAGGGTAAGACATAAATGATCTAATAGTGACACCCTGAGCAACATCAACCCACTAAAATCCGGAGTTAGCGCCGGAAGGGTAAGACATATATGATCTAATAGTGACACCCTGAGCAACACCAACACACTAAAACCCGGAGTTAGCGCCGGAAGGGTAAGACATTAATGATCTAATAGTGACACCCTGAGCAACACCAACCCACTAAAACCCGGAGTTAGCGCCGGAAGGGTAAGACATTTATGATCTAATAGTGACACCCTGAGCAACACCAACCCACTAAAACCCGGAGTTAGGGCCGGAAGGATAAGACATTTATGATCTAATAGTGACACCCTGAGCAACACCAACCCACTAAAACCCGGAGTTAGCGCCGGAAGGGTAAGACATTAATTATCTAATAGTGACACCCTGAGCAACACCAACTCACTAAAACCCGAGTTAGCGCCGGAAGGGTAAGACATTAATGATTTAATAGTGACACCCTGAGCAACACCAACCCACTAAAACCCGGAGTTAGCGACGGAAGGGTAAGACATTTATGATCTAATTGTGACACCCTGAGCAACACCAACCCACTAAAACCCGGAGTTAGCGCTGGAAGGGTAAGACATAAATGATCTAATAGTGACACCCTGAGCAACATCAACCCACTAAAATCCGGAGTTAGCGCCGGAAGGGTAAGACATATATGATCTAATAGTGACACCCTGAGCAACACCAACCCACTAAAACCCGGAGTTAGCGCCGGAAGGGTAAGACATTAATTATCTAATAGTGACACCCTGAGCAACACCAACCCACTAAAACCCGGAGTTAGCGCCAGAAGGGAAAGACATTTATGATCTAATAGTGACTCCCTGAGCAACACCAACCCACTAAAACCCGGAGTTAGCGCCGGAAGGGTAAGACATTAATGATCTAATAGTGACACCTTGAGCAACACCAACCCACTAAAACCCGGAGTTAGCGCCGGAAGGGTAAGACATTTATGATCCAATAGTGACACCCTGAGCAACACCAACCCACTAAAACCCGGAGTTAGGGCCGGAAGGATAAGACATTTATGATCTAATAGTGACACCCTGAGCAACACCAACCCACTAAAACCCGGAGTTAGCGCCGGAAGGGTAAGACATTAATTATCTAATAGTGACACCCTGAGCAACACCAACTCACTAAAACCCGAGTTAGCGCCGGAAGGGTAAGACATTAATGATTTAATAGTGACACCCTGAGCAACACCAACCCACTAAAACCCGGAGTTAGCGACGGAAGGGTAAGACATTTATGATCTAATAGTGACACCCTGAGCAACACCAACCCACTAAAACCCGGAGTTAGCGCCGGAAGGGTAAGACATTAATTATCTAATAGTGACACCCTGAGCAACACCAACTCACTAAAACCCGAGTTAGCGCCGGAAGGGTAAGACATTATTGATTTAATAGTGACACCCTGAGCAACACCAACCCACTAAAACCCGAAGTTAGCGACGGAAGGGTAAGACATTTATGATCTAATTGTGACACCCTGAGCAACACCAACCCACTAAAACCCGGAGTTAGCGCCGGAAGGGTAAGACATTTATGATCTAATAGTGACACCCTGAGGAACACCAACCCACTAAAACCCGGAGTTAGCGCTGGAAGGGTAAGACATAAATGATCTAATAGTGACACCCTGAGCAACATCAACCCACTAAAATCCGGAGTTAGCGCCGGAAGGGTAAGACATATATGATCTAATAGTGACACCCTGAGCAACACCAACCCACTAAAACCCGGAGTTAGCGCCGGAAGGGTAAGACATTAATTATCTAATAGTGACACCCTGAGGAACACCAACCCACTAAAACCCGGAGTTAGCGCCAGAAGGGAAAGACATTTATGATCTAATAGTGACTCCCTGAGCAACACCAACCCACTAAAACCCGGAGTTAGCGCCGGAAGGGTAAGACATTAATGATCTAATAGTGACACCTTGAGCAACACCAACCCACTAAAACCCGGAGTTAGCGCCGGAAGGGTAAGACATTTATGATCTAATAGTGACACCCTGAGCAACACCAACCAACTCAAACCCGGAGTTAGCCCCGGAAGGGTAAGCAATGTATGATCTAATAGTTACACCCGTCGTGTTACTCCTGCTACAACCTTGGTGATGAGACATGAATGAGGAAAGGACCAGAATATTATTACGACAAACAGAACATATTCATGGTCATTTGTGACACAGATTTCCATGCTAAACAGCATTAAAACAGGTTCATCTTGCAAGTAATATGTAAACATAAAAAGTAGGAAAAAATAGTTTCTGTTATGAAAGCTTGTTTGTTGGTTGTACCCAATTTTAGTTTTAAAATTGAAATCACTGTTTATTATGCCATTTCACCTTTCACCTTTCACCTTTCACCCACACTGTAATGTGATATATGTCGTTGTGTCTCTAACTGTTTCATGAGATTTTTGACATTCTGCAGAGTGTGGTCAAATAATTTGCATATAGTACCCTACTTGGAGCATGAAAGAACTATGCATGCATGTACTCTATATTAACATGCATTTCTGATATGCATGAAAATTAAATACTATATACAGGTGACAATTAGCTCTAAGTAACAGCATATACAGATTTTTCTAACTGTTTTTTTTTCTAGGATACATTCCTATGTTGGTATTGTTTTGAATGATAGCTTTCTGGTCTGAGCAACATATTAACATTAATTGTCCTAATTAGGAATATATGTTATAAATTCACGTATTTGAAGCACTTTTCTTGATACATGTCGACTGTTTCTATGTGCAGTGTCTTTTCCTTTTGCTATTTGATAGCAAACATATGTTAATCCACTTTAAGTCAGTAACAGATACTGAGATAACCAATGTGTCTGTTAATCCATAATGTGGGAAAAACGAACATAGAAGCCATCACATCTCTAACTCAAGAATAACACAGGCGTCACGTAATAGCCAAAGTTGTTTCTCTAAATTTAATTTGTTTTTCAACAATTGCACACCGTGAATCTTTCAAAGGGAATGTATCTAATTTTTCAGTAGATGTGTAAATATTCACAGTACTAATCATAGATTAATTTATCACCAGGACGGTGTGTCTTCATAACTTAAATATAGTTGTAGTTAACAACATAATATAAACCAATATGCCATAACCTGTCTAAGACAGCAATTACCACATAGTTATGAAGATGCCAATGTTAAACATTAGTATATATATGTTAGTATATACACAATAGTTGTAATCTAATATCAATTTATTAAGCAGTAGCCCTAATGCATTACTATGATGCACATACCTTCAGAATGGGGCCGTTGTGGCCGTGATCGTATGGTAGTTGGATTTACAACTACTTATGCAATCAGTGCATATCGCCACTAATGTTGTGAGTTCAAATCTCGATCAGGGCGAGGTGTACAACAATATTCGTTTTACATGCTCTTATTGATTTGTATTTTTCTTTTGGTAAAAAGCTATATTGCACCTTCGTGGATTTTAAAAAAGCTTTTGACACAGTTTGGCGAACAGGGTTATGGAGGAAATTACAAAATTGTGAAATAAAAGGGAAATGTTTCAAAATAATTTATTATAATATGTATAATGATATCAAGTCTTGTGTTCAATATAATGGTAGTCAATCTAATTTTTTTCCCTGTCTTACCGGTGTACGACAAGGAGAAAATTGATTTCCCTTCCTTTTTTCTATTTTTTAAATGATTTATAAGATTTTTTTCAGACAGTTACATGGAAAACCACTTAAGATTATCCAAGAAAAATTAGAAAATGAACTGCATATTTTCTATAGATTTTTTGTTATTTTATATGCAGACGATACGGTAATTTTATCCGAAACAGAAGAAGGTATGCAACAAGCTTTAGATATATTTGAATTTTATTGTGAAATTTGGAGACTACAAGTAAATGTTGCAAAAACAAAAGTTATGATTTTTTGAAAAAGGAAAACTGCACAAAATCCTAAATTTATTTTACATGGTCAAACGCTTGATATTGTTGATACATACTCATATCTTGGGATAATATTTAAATATAACGGTACTTTTTTTGAGACTAGGAAAAAACTTGTAGAACAAGCTAATAAAGCATTGTATTGTATTTATAAACTGGTACATAATGAATCAATACCTATTGACTTGCACCTGAAAATGGTTGAACCTATCTTGCTGTATGGCTCAAAGGTGTGGGGATATGAAAATTTAAAAGTTATTGAACAAATCCAGTTGAAATTTTGTAAACGGATTTTAAAGGTTAGAAATACTACTCCACATTTTATGATATATGGAGAACTTGGTCGATTTCTGCTTGAAATTCGTGTGAAGCTTCGTATGATCGCATTTTGGAGCAAGTTGGTTTTAAATGAAAATAAATTAAGTAGTGTTTTGTATAGATTAATGTATCTTTTAAAAACCAATCATCAGTAGATTTTCAAATGGTTAAATCATATAGAGTCTATATTCAATTCAACTGGAATGGGATTCATTTTTATAAACCAGTTTCCTGTTTATGACAAGAGTATATTTAACCAAATTTTACGAGACCAGTTTGTTCAAAAATGGCTTAGTGATATATATTCCTCTTCTCGTGGACAAATTTACTCTGTTTTCAAAAAGGATTTTTGTATTGAGAACTATTTACTTAGATTGTCGGAACACTCCAGAATTTGGATAACTAAATTTAGAACTTCAAATCTGCATTTACCTATAGAAACTGGTCGTTGGTATAATGTACCTCAAGAAGAGCGTATTTATCATTTATGTAAAGGAGCTATTGGAGACGAATATCATTTTGTATTAGTTTGAAAAAATTAAAACATTATCACCCTTAGAAATAAGTATTTGCCAAATTATTATCGAGCTTACACTAATCATGCCAAATTTGAAGGTCTTCTTTCTATTTGCAATGCAGAGCTTTATAAGCGATTATCAATTTTTATTAGAAAAGCTGCTGCCTTACTCTGATTATATGTAACTGCCTGTATTATGTTGTAACTTTATATTATATTTACTGTCAGATTTATTATTTTTCATCGTATGTTCATTTTGTCATGTCTTGAATGTATATATTATTTAAAAAATGACCTCTTGTTACACTTGTATATGTGGCTGAGTGTTTTCAAATAAATCTTGAAATAAAGTTTGTCAGTGACTTGTGACAGGTCGGTGGTTTTCTCAGGGTCCTCCCGTTTCTTCTACCAATAAAACTGACTGCCACGATATACATGTTTTTGTAACTGAAATATTGTTGAAAGCGGCGTTTAACACCATCAAACAAACATACCATAAGATCTTATAATATTATGTATTGTATTATACTACTGCTGGCGTATATTGTGCATTTTGGAACTGTTCCGACAATGTGGTATATTTTGTTTTTATTTCATTTTGATCTTTTATTTTCTCTGATCTGCAATGCATACATCATTGTAGCAAATGAGAAAAATTGTGCACACTGATAAAAATTGTATCATCTCAAAAAAGTATTTTTCATTCCTTTTTTGTTGATGCTTACTTGTCAAAGTAATCAAGATTCGTACTTTTAAATTTGAGTATTTAGCACTAAGAAAGAGGTAAGAAAACTGCTGTCTCACTTTAAATATTTTTGAAAACATAATAAGTACTTCATGTTTACACTCGCAAGAAATGCCCCAGTATTTACTGTCAACTATTCAAAGGGAAGGTGCAGTGTCAATATTGGTTATTTCTAGCCTAAATAATATAAAGAGGGATATCAATATGACATATATACTTATATCACAACTCAGGTATTTAAATCTAATTTTACTATCTAAGAATCTTTATTCTCAAATAAACCATACATTACAATGGTATAGAGAAGTTACATATAAGAATACAACACAACACATATCCTGTTATCTCATATATAGTCAAAATAATATCGTGTCCAATCAGAGTGTCAGAGGTACGCATTCGACCGTGTAAGTGTATAGGTACAATATTTATGAATGGTTAACCCGTGGGACGATTATGACTCATTTTACTATCACAGGTATTTAAACACAGGTGACGTAGTAATATTTTTCATTCATAACATGATAGTAGACAAGAACAGAACACAGGTATGTTATGTTTATAAACAAATATAATATATATAGTCCTTATACTGAAAAACAAAACAAATACTTTATTTGCAAAACTTTAATGAAATCACTTACAATAGTGAAATTTTAACTTTCTATTTGTTTTTTTTTATAACAGCACTGTTTCAATGTTTCACGATGTTTTGATTCTTTAAGATTGTCCATGTGGTTTCGGTTCGTCATTTTGTTCGCTCCCATTTTCGTCATTATAACAGAACAGAATGACATTGCAATAAAAGGCAATACCATGCAAACTGGGAGTTGATTTACACAAAATAACTTTTATATTTGGGTGCAAACATAATTAGTTATTTCAACAATGTTTTATTATGTTTACTCGCCATGATATAGCTGAAATATTGCTGAAAGTGGCGTTAACACACAATAAATCAATATTATGTTTGCATAGTTATTTCTTTTCTCTTAAAAGATGCATGTATCGTCACAGACTTATGTTCTTGTTCATAAATCTCAAATTTTCTGTGTAGAGTTTAGTCGACAATTGATCGGCGTTTGGGCTTTTTTCACTTTGCCATGTACTCTCCTGCATCTTTTCAACTTACGACTTCTTATAACCCCTTTGTGAGCTTCAAACTTATCTGCACTTATGTGCAGTAAACGAGAATCATATTTATGTTTTGAATCCGTTTCAATTTTCTACTACTAAACAATCTGCATTCCTAGCTTTCTTCACAAATATGATTAAGAAAGAGGTTGAACCAACTATTAATTTCTTATTGTCTGTAAAATGTCGAAAACAAATATGTTGCTGAAAGTAAATTTGCGATATTAAGACATGATACACAGTGATTGTCTATGCCTAAACTGGTACTACAAACGTTTTATTTTTCTAATGTGATTTCACAAGAAATTTATGTCCTGTAGTTATATATGTGATACTGATAACAAAACCCAAGAAAACACGTGAAGAAGAACATACAAATCAATAAAAAGCGTCTTTAAGGAATATGTAAATGTGCTTTTTGACAGCAACTTTATTACTTTCTGTATGAATACAAATGTTAGAAACAGATGTATGAAATACACAGAATCACAATGTAAAAATAAATGTTGACATTTCAGTATAATAAAGTGAAAACCAAAAATACGCTGTCAGAACTATTTTAAAATCTAATAGAAATATTACAGAAACAGAAGTTACTATATTAGATTCTTATTATATAAAAGTGCATACAAATCAAAGTCTGTCCAATTTAAGCGCACAAGTAATTTAATTTATCCCAATAAAAAGTTTAAAAGAAAAAGAAAAGCAACAACAAATAAATGAGAAATATAAATAAAATATTGCATGATTTATGATTTCTTATAAAATCAGTCAATTCTATTTTAAATAATGGCATATATTGTTTGAAGTTTGCATGGTGACTGCAACGTTGGATAATTTTTGCTTTGATACTATATAAAACACAAATTTTGACATAAAAGTGTTAAAGGAGACACCAATATGTATAAGAAAAAAAAAAGATTATGGTAAGAAGAAGATCAAATTTAATAACCGCCGATATTGTAGTTCACATCAATCCATCAAATTATAAATATTTTTTTCTGATTGGTCGATTGAAATCAACAACAAGCCAATCAAAATCATGCATATATAATGAGTCAGGAAAAGGGAATAAAATGAACTTGAATACCTATCAATAAGTGATTAATTACTTACCCTGAAGGCTAGCAAGTACATCTTTACATCTAAAATAACAAATCTTTAGATATATGGTAAGATTTCTTAAAAAAAATAAATGATTGATTTTCTCTTATGTTGATTGACACTTCATGTTCGATGTGCCTTATTCTATATTTTTTATTCTGAATTAATTTTATTTTTATTAAATATTTTATTTTATTTTAATTTCAGACATTAAAATTTAGTGAAAATGGCATACATCATAACATCCCCTGAATCAAGAGGGAGTGATTACAACTACTTTGGTCTTGATGAAGAACATATTCAAGTGTTTGAAGGATTAGATATTGAACAAATTGTTCCAGACTTAGAAAATATAGTGCCTACTTTAGATGTTCAAACTTTATACGAAAACAATAACTCAAAGTTCGCGCCATGTCAAAGAAAGGGAGATAAATCTGAAACTGAGCAACGACGAACATACAGTCCTAGACTTAGTGAAGTTATAGAGTACATCTCTGATCACTATAACGATACAGATAGCTCGTGTTCAGGTAAATATATCTATATTATAAAACATACCTTAAATCTTGTTGTTTGTCAGTGACTTGCGACAGGTCGGTGGTTTTCTCCGGTTTCCCCCACCAATAAAACTGATCGCCACGATATAACTGAAATATTGTTGAAAGTAGCGATAGACACCATGAACCATGAAATCTTGTTTCAGAATGTTCGGAATATATAACAAATAAATATTGACAAAATTGTTGGAAATAAGAATGCATATGTTACTCCATTTCTTATCAAATAAGTATCATATATCCAAAAATAAAATATATTATATGTGCGAGATGGTTCATTAAATTATCTCGCATATATAAATTATATTTCAATTCAAAATTGAAATACATATTTCAGTTGATTAATTTTAGAAGTAGACTATGTTCGACTCTAAATAAAACATTGCATTTGAATGGACTTGAATAAGATACCCAATACATGTATTCATAGTTGAGAACTCTATATTGTTGTATTGTATTGTTGGTTGAATTATTTTTTTGTTTTGACTGCATATTATATAATATTATCTATCTTCATGGAGTGTTACCCGAACGTCAACCTTTTTTAAAATCACATATGGTACATATTGTTGTTTTAGCAATTATAATCTATTAAATTGAGGTTCAGTAAGAGAGCACCATTAAGGGTATGTTACCTGAACATCAATTTTATATCAAATTAATTTCAATAATACATAAAATTATTATAAAAATAAGGTTTTAATTTAGAATATTAAAATTTAAATAAAAGAAAAATCATTTGAATAAATATATGTTCTCGTGAATTTGTGGAAATTATTAGTTACTTTTATTTTACAGATGTCTTCCAAGAAATAAAAGAACATACGACACTAATTGATCTTGACTATCAAGGTATGTATTCATTTAAAAAATTAAATTATTAATCTATATATGGAAAACATGGTTTTCATATGAAAACTGTTTTATTAATAAAAAAACCCATCAACTTTAAAAAAGACATGTCACAAATTGTTTATCATATCAATTACCTCCATTGTTGCTGTTTTTGTTTTTGTTTTTGTTTTTTCTTTTTGTTTTGTTTTGTTTCATAAAATTCAACCCATCAAACATATGACCATATGATGACTGTTTCACTAATAATATTTTATCTTTGCAGAATCAGCTTTGAACAAAAAGGAAAAAATGTTCAAGACATATCTGAAGAAACTGATGAGTCATATCAGTTGTAAGTATAATTTATATAGTAACATCATATTCAAAATATCATTCAATTTTTAAATTTGAAGATAGAATTACAGGAATTTATAATGGAAAATTTGTATCTTAAATTGGAAAAAGGAAAACTTGTAAAATAAGATAATACATTTGAAAATATAATAAGACCATGAATTCATGGTGGCAAAATGTATACCTTAAATAGGAAATTAGAAAATTTGCTAAGTAAAAGAACAGATTGAAGATAGAATTAGATCATGCATTAATATTGATACGACGCATATTTTAAATGAGGAATTAGAAAGCTTGTGAAAATAACAGTTTTAAGAAGACATGTACTTTTAATATTAAGCTTCAATCAGACATTGTTTCTATAATATGTCTTTTTTTTCTTTAGGTGGAGGACAAATTAAGCTTTGGCAGTTTCTGTTGGAGTTGTTGACAGATGAAGAGAGTACAGATTGTATTCGGTGGGAAGGTACTGATGGTGAATTTAGAATGGTAGATCCAGATGCAGTTGCCAGAAAATGGGGTCAACGTAAAAACAAACCGACTATGAGCTATGACAATATGAGCCGAGCACTTAGATTTTATTATGATAAATTCATCCTCACAAAAGTCTCTGGAAAAAGACATACCTACCGCTTCAACTTCGGTGCAATAATGCAGATGATGAAGTCATCGTCTGGACATGGGCAAACCGATTTTTATGGATTGATAAATGCGTATGGTGCTTCACAGTCTAACAAATCATTGTTGCCAAAATCGTCATACGAATTAGGTCAAGTCTGTAGGACCGATAGCGTGTTTGCCATAAAGACAGAACCACTTGACACTTACAATAGTTGTGCTTACAGTGACCCTATGGTGCTCAACAATTGCTCGTATCAGGAACAAGCACTGCCCTATCAGTATTTACCGAACAATTTTGAATCATATCCCGACGAATCAGTCCATCGGGACATTTCCCGAGAATCACTGTCTCAGAGTTATATGTGTCAGAGATACTCTCCTTATCGACGTCAAATATTGCCACATGCATCACAAATCAGTCACAACAACCTCGAGAAAAGAACAAATAGCTACACATCACATGGTTTTCTTGTTTGTTGACTTTATATTCATATAACTGCTAAATACCTAACAGGATTTGTAAAGTTGTCATATTTAACCAAGATTTTTGTTAGTATTTGAGCATTCTTGTATGAATTAGTGACAATTTTGAGCATGTATGTATGATCATGAGACTATTCGAGTATGCATGTATGATTACGAGGCTATTTCAGCATGTATGTGATATTGTTTAACTAGTTTAGTATGTTTGAATGACTGTGAGACTATTTGAGTATGTGTGTATGAGCTTGAAAACATTTGAGCATCTCTGTATTGATTTCGAGAGTATTTGATCGTGTATGTAACAATGTTTATGGAAATATCAGAGCATTTTGAGTGAATTTGATGACATTATTTTGACATATATGTCTCAGTTATCTCTTGTATTCAGGTGAAATTACACAACTATATGAAACACATACCCAAGATGCCATTCAATGACACGATAAGATCATATATTATTTAATTTATGCAATGCAATAAATGCATTACCAATCAGAGCAGAATATTTAAAATTACAATTTAAGCATTGTTTATTTCATGTTGGATACCTATTTTGACAAGGTATGTTTGTTTTTCATCCTATTCCATTGCTTATTTATAATCATAAATTGATATATTTATTTTAGTTCTTTATATGTACAGTTTTTGTAGTTATTTATTGTTGGACCGGGCGCTGGTCGCCATTTTATTGGTTCAGTATGCTGCACCGAAATCCTATGTATATTTTATATAGTTGTTTTGATATGTGGTCTGTGACCAAATTGTATCAAGAGAAAATAAAGCTACAATTTTTGAATTACACATTGTTATTAATGTACTGATATCAAAGTCCATGTTAACCCTGCAAAAAAACATCTCAAAACCAACCAAACAAAAACAATTACTTCAACCCGTTACAAAATGCCACAAAAACACACCACAAAATAGAATATGCCTTACACATATGAAACAATGACAAACTAATAAAACGACAAAAAGATACAAAATGCAAAACTAAAACTTTATACATTAACAATGTGCAATTATGGAATAAAAATCTGAGATTTTCCCTGTTATTAGTTTGTTGGAACTAGCCTTAGTGGAAGAAGAACCTGATTTTGTGGGGTTCGTGTTGTTCAATCTTTAATTTTACTTGTAGTTTTTTGTAGAAATGGTTTGTCATTTCGTCTTTTTTTATTTGACCAGTGTATTGTATGTCCTTCGTCGAATTACGGCTTGCATAGTATCTTCAAACATTTCGTAATCTCAATTAAAAAGATCCTTTTCTTATGCTTAGTGGGATGAACATGCATCTGAGATATACACCGTACAAGAATTCAATTCAGAAAGACTGTATCAAACTATTATTTTCTACATGTTTGCATATTTTGTTTTATCCTTGCAAAGCGGAAAACAAACCCCAGAAACCCCTACACTGAAGAAAGGAAAATAACACGTATTTAGTTCAAACTGAAAATAAATAAAACTGATCTACAGAAAATCAAAATGAAATTCAAGAACAGAATCAATGTTAAAACGGTTATTGTTATTCTTGTGACTCATGTGTCATTGTATTGTCGTATTACGACTTCTCATGACCACTATGACGGTGTGATATTTTGTTGGTTTTTCATTTGACCAGGACAACTGTAGAAAACCTAATATTAAGGAGTAGAACCTCCATCAAATAAACTTAAAGATAAATAAAACACCACATGTCTGGTATATAATTGTAAACAAATTCACCACGCTTTTCATGTTATGATTAACTTGTTTCAGTCGTTGGTGGCAAGTGTACTCAAATATTTTTATCGGTCATGCTTTTCAGAACTTACCATCAGTGTTTTTAAAGAAATATCTGCGATGGTCATCTGGTACATGTAAATTTATAGATCAGAGCGTTGATTTTGTTAGATAAAAATAAGGGATTTTCATCACGCAGATTGTTCAAAAAGCATGTAGTGGAAAAACCGATAAAAGTGTAGCAAAAAAAACTTTAATAGGAAAAGATAGTGTGCATTAATCTTGATAACCTAAAGATCGAGTAACACGACTCCACTAAAAATCGAGATTGAACTAGTTTCTCATTTTCATTTACATCCATGTACTTTCTTACTAATTAATATGCGGAAAGGATAGAGGATTGCATTTTTTTTTCAAATGAATAATCTCTACTCTAATCCCACATTATGCTAATATTGAACATCATCGAAAATTAATATTTTCAGTAAATACTTGCCCATGTTGAGTGCAATGCATGAATGTAAAATGTTGAACTATCGAATATCACAACAGAACAAAATGTCATTCTGTAACATATTCGTCCCACAAGAAATTATCAGAGATTACTACTATGGTTTATTTATAGTTTCTGAAGACATCTTGGTTATTACAAGGTAATAACTTCTGAAAAGATCTTGGTTATTACAAGGTAATAACTTCTGAAAACATCTTGGTTATTACAAGGTAATAACTTCTGAAGACATCTTGGTTATTACAAGGTAATAACTTCTGAAAACATCTTGGTTATTACAAGGTAATAACTTCTGAAAACATCTTGGTTATTACAAGGTAATAACTTCTGAAAACATCTTGGTTATTACAAGGTAATAACTTCTGAAGACATCTTGGTTATTACAAGGTAATAACTTCTGAAAACATCTTGGTTATTACAAGGTAATAACTTCTGAAAACATCTTGGTTATTACAAGGTAATAACTTCTGAAAACATCTTGGTTATTACAAGGTAATAACTTCTGAAGACATCTTGGTTATTACAAGGTAATAACTTCTGAAGACATCTTGGTTATTACAAGGTAATAACTTCTGAAGACATCTTGGTTATTACAAGGTAATAACTTCTGAAGACATCTTGATTATTACAAGGTAATAACTTCGAACCAACCCGATACAATTAAATCTAGTACTAACATGACGATTGCACGGATGCTGAAACAATAAGAATAACACACAGTCCTCAGTAGTTATATATAACATGTTTTCAAATATAAATATAAATCACTTATTCAAGATAGAAATTAAGTTAAAATATCGTTTATCTACAGTATAAACTCGTGTGTGAATAAGTGAGAGATTGTTGTTGAACGTCGAGTGAGCACTTTTCCCGCCAGCTATCTTAAGCTGAGAACAAATTACATCTTTATGAAATGATGATAATGTCCACTTTGTACTAGATAAACACGTCTAATTGGATCTTCGTAGTGCTAAAATACTGAAACAACAGTAGACATGTTGATCTACTCAAACATATTATCGTACCTCTTAATGCTACATGATAAGAGGAGGAACATTACATACCAATGTTGCAGTCTTTAGTATAACCTGATCGGGAATCGAACCCACGATCGCTTGCAAACGATGCGAGCACGATAACCATTCCACAATCGATGTGGAATTGTCTTCTGTGTGTCACGAGTTGTGTTTATTATTGAATGCAAGGACTGTTAAAATGAAGATCATCTACAAGTTATTTATTACTTAATGTTTTGTTTTTGTTCAATGTTCAATGATTTGAGATGAGTAGCAGTTGTTCGTGTTGGTAAATAGTGTCTGAATTGTTTTTTTTTACCATCATTGTTCGAACGTACTTTTCATTATATAAATACAACCGACAAGAAGTAAACCTAGTTTTATTTCTGTACATATATCAGGATGTTGATTTAATTTACTCGATTACTTGAATATTTGGAGTTCTCAAAGCACGAAATTGAAGTAATTGTTCAATGTATAACTGTAGATGTAGTATATTGGATGCAGGAGCTTGTGCACAGATGCAGATACTCTTTGTATTTAGGAACTGTTCGCGTGATCTAATGAAGTATCTTGTATAATAGTTCGACACAAATATGACTACCCCTGTAAAGTATGGTGTGTATCATTTGTGTGTTTTCATCTTCATTTCAATATTATTATTTGTTATACTGGTCGAATTTGTGATTTTGTTAATGATAAATATAGGTCTTCTCTAGTGTATTGTTAATGAACAACTTATATTATATATTCTAAACATTATGTAAAATGCATGTATCTAACAACAGGTATTCAATATTTATGTCACAAGAACAATCTTAATTTAAATGCATTGAAATGAATTCAACACAAAAGGGTAACGAAATGCCCATTCAACTATAAATAATGTGCACTTTAAGATCAAAGGTTCAGTAGCAGGGACACCTATAAGCAGACCAGGTTACAATCGTAAATGTAAAATGGTGCTAGAGTACAACATATCGGTAGAAATAGGTCTTATAATTAACGGAGAACCGATTTAAATCTTTTATGTGGTATAACAAGATCAAACGAGCTGTCAAAGGAATTGTTCTCTGTCACTGTTTGTAGTCAAAAAAATAGGTGCAAGAGAAATTCGATCAACCTGCCAAAGGATATGTTAGTACAAAAGTTAAAATAGAATTATTGGCTTTATGTAAATTTACAATTTTAATTCTTCAACACGCAAATAAAGAGCAAAAAATAATAATTGAAACCGCAAGATTTATCCAGGCATAAACTAGTATAAAACATTTTTACGTTTAAATGAACATTAAAGAGTTAATTTCGTTAATTTAGCAAACAATCTTAACCCTACATATTAAGCTGGGCGTTTAAATATAAATCCATCAATATGTTCTTGTCTTAATATACTATTGTTACCTTAGAGTACGTGTAAACCTGGAAATACCATTTTGAGGTCAGCTTTTATTTTGGGTTTTAATACTTTTGTTGTTGTTAGGAATAATATTTGTGTTTCCTATTTACATAGGAATTGTTAAGAGTATTGTAAATCCAGAGTGGTACGTGATGGTACCAACCTGAAGTAAAATAACAGATCTAAGAAATTATGTGGAGTAGGTGCCGCTGGGGAGGTAGTAACAACAAAATATTGCCCAGCAATTAACCAAGGGTATAAGAGTATGCTTGGAAACCAAAGAGCGCTTCAGCTTGACACAGTTTTGAAAACTTGCCCCCACCCCACTTTCCGGTCAATTCTAAAAGCCCTTCTCCCACAGTCTGGTCAATTCCCAACATTTCCCCCCACTGTCCGGTCTACTCCGACGTCAAAGAAATTGCTTGACTAGTGACAAAGAGATAACACTTTCTTATTCCCCACTCGAAAGAAACCTTACCATCACTCTTTACTGATTATCAGGAAATGAAAGTTTAATTAAAACACGATATAATTCCTATTAGAATATCCTTCATTTGATGTTCTAATATGATCAATTACTATATCATAAAAAGCATATTACATAACACTATAAAACCTGTGAGAAAATTGTCACTGATATAATTGTCAATTGAACGATATTATAAGTGTCGAGACATATGTACATGTAGGTTATACCATTACAACCGTTATATCACATACTTAAGGTTTTAAATAAATTTTTTTTCACATACTTGATAAATGTACTTCACAAATGTAATAATACATCAATTAATAACAGTCTAGAAAAGACAAAAGCGGAATAAAATTATAATCATTATAATAATAAGAGTTTGAAGATACCAAAGGGGTAATTAGAATCCATAAACCAGAGATAGACAGACAACACAATAATCAAAAGAACAACAACAACAAAAACATCAACAGAAGCTTTTTTTTGCAGTGAATCGAATTAGTTTGAAAGTTGAAAAGAAAAAGAAAAATAATCTACGACGTGCATCAGTTGAAAATTGTCAAATTGTTGCTGTATACTTGTTGTGTGAAATTCACCTCCCGCTTCACCAATCAGCAATGATATCTACATGGGTATTAATCGAGAAATTCACCTCCCGCTTCACCAATCAGCAATGATATCTACATGGGTATTAATCGAGAAATTCACCTCCCGCTTCACCAATCAGCAATGATATCTACATGGGTATTAATCTAGAAATTCACCTCCCGCTTCACCAATCAGCAATGATATCTACATGGGTATTAATCTAGAAATTCACCTCCCGCTTCACCAATCAGCAATGACATCTACATTGGTATTAATCGAGAAATTCACCTCCCGCTTCACCAATCAGCAATGCCATCTACATGTGTATTAATCGAGAAATTCACCTCCCGCTTCACCAATCAGTAATGATATCTACATTGGTATTAATCGAGAAATTCACCTCCCGCTTCACCAATCAGTAATGATATCTACATGGGTATTAATCGAGAAATTCACCTCCCGCTTCACCAATCAGCAATGCCATCTACATGTGTATTAATCGAGAAATTCACCTCCCGCTTCACCAATCAGTAATGATATCTACATTGGTATTAATCGAGAAATTCACCTCCCGCTTCACCAATCAGTAATGACATCTACATTGGTATTAATCGAGAAATTCACCTCCCGCTTCACCAATCAGCAATGCCATCTACATGTGTATTAATTGAGAAATTCACCTCCCGCTTCACCAATCAGTAATGATATCTACATTGGTATTAATCGAGAAATTCACCTCCCGCTTCACCAATCAGTAATGACATCTACATGGGTATTAATCGAGAAATTCACCTCCCGCTTCACCAATCAGCAATGCCATATACATGTGTATTAATCGAGAAATTCACCTCCCGCTTCACCAATCAGTAATGATATCTACATTGGTATTAATCGAGAAATTCACCTCTCGCTTCACCAATCAGTAATGACATCTACATGGGTATTAATCGAGATAGATACTGGTGGCGTAATAAGTACGGAGAGTAGGAATGTGTATATTGTATAAATATTAAAAACTTTATGAATGTTTAAGTCTTTTTCTCTAGGAATGCAAGTATACGTTGATGGAATACGAATATATGTACCGTATATTAGTTTGAATACGAATATATGTACCGTATATTAGTTTGAATACGAATATATGTACCGTATATTAGTTTGAATACGAATATATGTACCGTATATTAGTACGGATATATGTACCGTATATTAGTACAAATATATGTAACGTATATTAGTACGAATATATGTACCGTATATTAGTTTGAATACGAATATATGTACCGTATATTAGTTTGAATACGAATATATGTACTGTATATTAGTTTGAATACGAATATTTGTACCGTATATTAGTTTGAATACGAATATATGTACCGTATATTAGTTTGAATACGAATATATGTACCGTATATTAGTTTGAATACGAATATATGTACCGTATATTAGTTTGAAAACGACTATTTTACAATCTTATCGAAGTAAATTTGGAAACTCTGCAAACAAATGCAAAAATAGGAAGGATACCGAAAATGATATTTTGTTCACAACTGTTAATGTAAGAATCACAGGGACGTCCTTTTTCCCTAACTAACCGCCGTGTTACTACATGCCTTCTATTGATATTGTTTTCTTATATCTTGGTACAACAACTTATGTTCTTCTCCCTTTTCTAGACGAATCCATTGCAACTCTCCTACAGCAATTTGTGTGGATTTACTTTATTTAAGTATCTTACATGTACACTGTCAGCACTAACATAGAGCAATTAAGTACGACTTTTGTTAGGTACACGATAAGTTTGGATGTCGGTCATGAAATAACCTATACAATCAATCAACGTTATACCCATTGACACCAGGAAGTCAAGTAAGAAATATTCTTAGACTTTAGTCAGTGCTATCTCTATTCTCAGAACTACTGTTATTTCGACATACGTCTAAATTATGGGAGCTTTGAACTGCCTACGCGTATTAGTGTCTAAATTAAAAAATAAATCATTTTTTCATTAGAATAGATAAAAAACAACAAGTGATAATATCTAGAAAAGTTTAAAGATATCCACAATGTAATCAGAAATCATAATTTGAAGAAAGAAAGACAATACATTGGTCATATGAAAAGGACAAACAATGATCTACAAAAAACCACACAGAAAACGATATATAAAGCAACACGAACCCCACTAAAAACCGAGGGTGGACTCCATTTACCCAACAAAACAATGTAATGCTTGCATATACATGTAAATAGAATAGAAAAATGTATAAATATGAATAAACCACGTCAAAATAAAGATAAATAAGGAATGACGTAGAAACAGACCAAAGAGTGTGATCGCAGAACAAATAATTGACGATGTAGAAAAGAATATTAAATGCAATACTTAACTGAAAACAAAATCTCCCATAAAGTTTTTTTTTCCAGAAACGCGTCGTGTTCACTAAGCTTGATATTTATGCTTTTAATACAACTGTCTTAGCTGAAATATATCAACGTATAACCTTCCAAAATCCACGTCAAATTATTATGTTATAATCCAATATATTTCCGCAATTACCGCCAATTAATTTTAGACTCTTAAAAGGATATCATCATATGTCATACTCAGGGATATCATCATATGTCATACTCAGGGGTATCATCATATGTCATACTCAGGGGTATCATCATATGTCATACTCAGGGATATCATCATATGTCATACTCAGGGGTATCATCATATGTCATACTCAGGGGTATCATCATATGTCATACTCAGGGGTATCATCATATGTCATACTCAGGGGTATCATCATATGTCATACTAAGGGATATCATCATATGTCATGCTCAGGGGTATCATCATATGTCATACTCAGGGATATCATCATATGTCATACTCAGGGGTATCATCATATGTCATACTCAGGGGTATCATCATATGTCATACTCAGGGATATCATCATATGTCATACTCAGGGATATCATCATATGTCATACTCAGGGGTATCATCATATGTCATACTCAGGGGTATCATCATATGTCATACTCAGGGATATCATCATATGTCATACTCAGGGGTATCATCATATGTCATACTCAGGGGTATCATCATATGTCATACTCAGGGATATCATCATATGTCATACTCAGGGGTATCATCATATGTCATACTCAGGGATATCATCATATGTCATACTAAGGGGTATCATCATATGTCATACTCAGGGGTATCATCATATGTCATACTCAGGGATATCATCATATGTCATACTAAGGGGTATCATCATATGTCATACTCAGGGGTATCATCATATGTCATACTCAGGGATATCATCATATGTCACACTCAGGGGTATCATCATATGTCATACTCAGGGGTATCATCATATGTCATACTCAGGGGTATCATCATATGTCATACTCAGGGGTATCATCATATGTCATACTCAGGGGTATCATCATATGTCATACTCAGGGGTATCATCATATGTCATACTCAGGGGTATCATCATATGTCATACTCAGGGGTATCATCATATGTCATACTCAGGGGTATCATCATATGTCATACTAAGGGATATCATCATATGTCATACTCAGGGGTATCATCATATGTCATACTCAAGGGTATCATCATATGTCATACTCAGGGGTATCATCATATGTCATACTCAGGGATATCATCATATGTCATACTCAGGGATATCATCATATGTCATACTCAGGGGTATCATCATATGTCATACTCAGGGATATCATCATATGTCATACTCAGGGGTATCATCATATGTCATACTCAGGGGGTTCATCATATGTCATACTCAGGGGTATCATCATATATCATACTCAGGGGTATCATCATATGTCATACTCAGGGATATCATCATATGTCATACTCAGGGATATCATCATATGTCATACTCAGGGATATCATCATATGTCATATTCAGGGGTATCATCATATGTCATACTCAGGGATATCATCATATGTCATACTCAGGGGTATCATCATATGTCATACTCAGGGATATCATCATATGTCATACTCAGGGATATCAATTTTATTTCTTATATGCAGCTATACCCTTCTCTTGTTCCTTGAAAACTAAAAAATAAATATGTAAATGAGATTGTGAAAGCGAGTGATTGTTGTTTAGTGTAAAGTGAACAACATTTCAGCTCTTTCGTAGCTATAACAAGATACATTGTGATGATGATACCTGCCTTGTACAGATCAACACGAAAATATGTATATTAATAGATTTATAGATAGACACTACAGTACGCATGCAGACTTCTGTTCCACTTGGACAAATTTTCTTCCTCCCGAGTCAATCAATTATTTACATAATGACACATATGTTGGTGGGTAAGTGTCTCGAAACCTTTGTGGTCATCATTCAACGACATTATACTTAAGGTCACCGATGCTCCCTTAATGATTTGAGTATTTTCTAATGAACAATAATTTTGAATATAGAATAACCAATAATCTTCAGTAGTGAAGGACGGCTAGAAATGTAAAGAAGAAGAAGAACCCTGACGTTCCATTGTTTATAGACCCTATCTAGCATATTTCTAACGACATTAGCGTGCTAACTTAAAAAATGAAATTCATAATAAAGTAGCAAATCTTTGTGCTTATTACAGACTATGTGGAAGTAGTTTATATGATAAATATACTGCAAACCCACCTCATATTCAAAGGGAAGCCCCTGATGAATTGTGAAGCTTGACTTGCATACTGTCTATCATTTTAAAAGTTATGCAATTGTAATAAAAATATCGTATTAATTATGTAGAAGTTCAATCAGTATAAAACGAAGGCCCGAATCAGAACACGCACATGTAAACGTGAACAATTCACATTTCTAGCATTTAATAGTAAAACAATGAAATGTTAAGAATCGAAATAATTGATGCCTCGTATGAACAAGTTAAGACCATATAGACCATAACACACTTGTTTTATATTTCTACTTGTCAGATCTTTACCAGCCATGATTATAGAACGGGAATACATTATATTACATGGCTGTCACATGGATTATCACTTGTAAAACTAGATAGATACGATCAAATGCAAAATTGCGTCAATTGCAAGTAACTTGTGCAGCTTGACATATAATGTTTTAGCTCAAGGGTATTATATTGTAATTATTGAATTGATACGTCGTATATCTATACAAATTATGATTTATTAATAGAATTTTAGTAAGTAAAAGTGTTGAGGTACGATCAAATATTGAATATAGGATTAAAATGTTTGAAAGTATTTACAATATAAGGGCGTAGCTGCAGCCTAAATCATGAAACACGTCACATGAACACATTTAAGAAGGAAAGAGTTTTGATGAATTGCATTTTTGCATGTGATGCCCGTTCTCAACAATTAACGTTCAAGCGATATTCGCGTCCACAAAAAAAATATTGCAAATACATCATGTACGTATACATATATGTAATGACAAGGAGTAATATTATTACAGTTTTCTGATTTAATGACGAGGAGTAATATTATTACAGTTTTCTGATTTAATGACGAGGAGTAATATTATTACAGTTTTCTGATTTTCTTTGAAGTCAATATACGACTGTAAATTGTTATCATTATGATAAACCTTGCAGTTAAGCTCCGCCACGATATTTAACTGAACAATGCTGTTATAAATGACATTAAGCACGTAGAATCATAATTTCAGTCAAAATGTCTATATGATGATTTATGTAGATAAAAGACAAATTAATTGTGAACGCACCCCAATTAAATTTCAAATTCATAATTGATCATTTATCTAAGCTAATTCTTGTTGCATAAACAAAACGAAAAACGAAAAATACCACACTGTTGGAACAGTTGCAAAATACAATAGAAAAATACCACACTGTTGGAACAGTTGAAAAATACAATAGAAAAATACCACACTGTTGGAACAGTTGCAAAATACAATAGAAAATTTGTAGAAACCGAGGGAAAATTGATACATCTAACACACAAATACAGGAACGGTCACTTTACTGGCTTGGTACAGGCACTTCAATAAACAGTGGGGGAGTTAAGCTGGTTTTATGGGCCCAAGCCTATATGTATTCCTTTACTTTAAATATATAAGGTTAATTTTGTTACACGGTTAAGTGCTGGTACTTAAATAGATAAAATCAAAAACACATGTATATAAATATATATCACAATTACGATATGTATATAATAGTATCCTAAAGTGTTACTTAATCATGTTTATTTTATAATATTAGAAGGACAAATATTGAACTAGACTGAAGGATTGTGCTTGCTGGTTAACCATAAAACATTTAACGATATTGTAAACGAAGAGTCAATATAAATAGAAATAAACATTAACAGTTTTTGATTTGCTTCCGCATATAAGATGTATTTAAGATTGTACCAGTTTGGTAATAACAACCAAGGTTTAAAAATATGTGTTCCGGTTAATTTATATATTTTGTAAGGGTAATAACAAAATTACCGAACTCCGAACAATCTTACAAAGGGAAAGTCAAAACTCATAATTATATAAACAGACAAAATCAGTCAACAACCGGAAAACTGTGAAAACCGTAATGACCCCGACTTGGTACAGGCATTTTTATTTATTTTGTATGAAACTACATGTACATGTAAATGATATGTTAATAGTAATAACGTTTAACTAAATATATCAAGCATTGCCAACATTGATCTGTATCATATTTTAAATGAAAAGGATGCATGTAACTTCAAAAAAATAGCATTAATGTCAAATTCTTACTCCACAGCTAACATGTTCTATTGTTCTTACTTCATACTTAGTCTGAGTTGTAATTACTGTGTTAGATCTACATTCTTATTTAATCATTTCTTGTATTTATAGTAGTAAAAAGCTCATAATTTAGGACAATGCTAATAAAGATAAAATAAAATAAAAGTTAGCATTATCCTGTTATTTATTATAACTTATAAAACAGTTAGCTTATGACCGCACTTTCTTTAGATAAACAGATCTCAAGTGAATATTTGTTCTGTTAGAAGTTACAATGATCGCAGGTTACAAAACAAATTTATAAATTTTGAAAATAGGAGATCAAAGTTGATATCATAATATCGTGGAAGTAATGTGTATCCTCCTGTCACAATACATAAATATACAGGGCTTACAGATAATGGCATACTTGAAAATCTTGCATCGGCTTCAGCTATCAAAGTGCTTCATTTCATTGTCATGTCAATACTATCAGAAATAGTTATCAATACACACCATGAAACCGGCTTGGCTGTGTAATAGTTAGTGAGTACTAGCCTCGAGTGCTGTAGATCGCGGATTCGATTCTCGGTTGGGTCAAATCAAGAACAACGAAATTGATATTCTCTGTTTTTCCGCTCTAATCACACAGTATTAAGAAGTACGATGAAGCTGTTGTTTCGGTCAGTTTCCACAACAAAAACCCGACTACTCTTGTTAATCTTGTACAAAACATTATCATTTCATCAAAAAGGTACTATAATTGATTATTATAGTTTGTCTTTCGTGCAGTATGGAATTGGTAAATCCCGTGCATACTTTTACTTTATAAGTATGTTTGCATATTATGAGTGATAGAAAGTTTAATTTTTACACTCGTTCAACTTTAAATTTTTAAATATCATTTTCTGAGACATATTTACAGCCCATCCAATTAGCCAGCCTACGTTTGACTATATTAAACTGTCTAGTTTTCTTAATATGTACCTGATGGAAGCCCTGTGGTTGTACCTGATAAGAGCCATGTGGTTGCTCTATGTCTTTATTTGTAACCTCGTACTTTGGTGTCGGGTGCAGTGATTAGGCCATTTATAAAACTACTTCACCCGTATGTTGTTTTCTGGTTGATAACCCCACATATGAGGAATAAAACTATGCACCAAATGACATCAAAATGACAAACTTGCCACAGTGTTAATGACAGAAATAAAGAGTATTGCTCAACTGCAGAAAAGGGGCCGTTTCACACTAATTTAAGGGTATGACTTGTGCTTATTATTGAAGACCCAACTGTGACAGGTAAAACAGCAATAAGAGCGCTGTTTCTTTACTTAAATGTGTGTCTAAGAGTAGAGTTGGATAGTCTCTCAGGTTCAGTTACACCCATATCCCATCTTATTCTTCTCGCCATGATATATTTGACAATTCGCACTTGCCGTTAAGCCACAATCACTCACTCACTTACGTACCAAATGTATATATCTGTAGTTAACATTTTGAATTGTGTATAATAATATGATTACGCATATGATGAAGCATAAGGAACTTCTGGTTAAAGTAGGTGTAGGAACAAAAAACAAAAACAAAACACCACACAGCAATATTTATCATTTTATTTTCGTTTTACATTTCAGAAGGTGTAATTTCTTTCACTCAAGCATAGAATAAATACATTGTCTAAAATTGTACAAGTATTTGATAACAAAAATTAAAAATACACTTCTGCCGCATTCGTAGTGACCTGAATAAATAAATCACTTTAACATGTTTACCTGTTTAGTATGACGTATGTCAGCGATAAGGCGGTGTTAAACCATATATGGAAACATATCTGGTCAGGTGTGAACATATTCCCACGGTTATTTAAATGTGATTGAAATGTAAATGAGATACACTGTGACGTCAGTTGTTTTTCTAGATAGGTATATCATATAAGTAATATAAAGTCAAAATAATAAGATGGAATGAAAGGTGAAATCAAATGTAATCTCCCTACTTTAATAATACATAACAGAGGTGTGTTTATCAGTTACTCACACACAGAATATACCTTTTTCTTACCAAAACAGTGGTAATATTGTCCTTATTTTTAATGTTACAAATATCGAGATCACCATAGCCTTTGAAGTAAAATGATGTATTACTTGTGTTCCCCTTTTAAGATGATATTGTGATTAATATATAAAACCAGAAAAATAATATGGCTTATTGCATGAAAATAAATAAATAATATTTAATAAAAATGTACTAATTATGTATTCTAATTAATAAATAAATCAGACATAAACAACTATTCCTATTAACGCAGTAAGTTCAGGATACGATATGACTGACTAAAGACGGTGTTGAGCACCAATCAATCAATGCATTTATTTAATTTGTTTGTGCAACGTGTTTTTTCATTAAAGGTAACGAAATACTTTTCATGTGTATAGTAATAACTGTTAGTTACTCAATAGTTCCAATGCTATACGTTTTTAAAATGAATAATAATATTGATGCAAATTTTGCTAAGACACCATTATTCGTGGAAATTCTTATGCATGTTACTTTAGATTAAATGTTTCAAATATAGTTTCGTCATCTAAGGCATACATGAAAGCTACGGACTTCCGTTTCTCAATCAATCAATCACAGTTTTATCTAAAGTCGGTACATTTTATAACAGTACAACATAAGCTCTCAAGAGCTTTTCAAACCGACATGCATAATAAAATTACATAAATTAAATACAGCACAATAAAACATGTCATGCAATACAAAATGAATACATATCCAGATAATATTTATGCATACATTTCTGTGTTTTGACCTCAGGACCCCTACATCCAGTGCGCATGTGGCAAGTGCCTCTCTGCGAACCTACTGTCATAGGACCAGAAGTCAAAACAGAAAATAGATGCCGACATTAGCTTAAGACATTTTCTAATAGACTGGTGGTTGGCGTTGATAGGTTCTTTCAGTAACGTTCCCGGATACTTCGTTACTATCCGACTTCTTTCAGTAACGTTCCCGGATACCTCGTTATTATCAAACTTAATGAAAACAGAAAGTTCTGACTGGTGAAACACCCGCCACTGGGTAAATATCCAGAATCATTTACGCTTCGTGTGTAATTCAATGTCAGTGGTGGTAGGCTGTAAGTCATCTACCAGCAACCTTAAACTCTCAGCCTTCTAGGCTCCTGTTACAATGGAATAATTGATATTTTACACAATCTTTATTACACACACAGGGACTTTGTGGTGAACTTTACTAAATTGTTGTAAGACTATATATTCAAGTTAATAGGTCAGGAATTAGGATGTACGGGTCCCAATTGTTCTCTGTGTACTTGAACAGCTGAGAGTAGATAACTCTGGCGTGGGCCCAATGGGGAGCAATTGATCTAAATGGCTTAATACAGGCCAGCCCTGCAAATTAATATGAAAGGCAATTCTATCGTTGGACTTTGTCTTGTGTAGTTTCTCCAGTGTACAAGGTGCACGACCCTCAGCTATATAGTGTTGGTTTCTTTTCTATGTGGCATAAAATAGTATATCATCAACCCTCACCTTTATATGACAAATTATTTAACTTACCAATCTTTCGAATTTGAGTGTATATCAAGATTATATCTAATACCATTTGTATCGTCTTTGAATTCGTTTTAGTGAATGTGTGAAATTATTGGATGTCAAAGTGTCTTGACGAGAGCCCTGTTGTTTATTATTGTTTGTATTAACTATTTTGTTTTGTAATGACAAGACAAACTGAAGACATTATGTCGGGTATTCTACACTAAATTCGACATCTACGATTTTATTATAAGAGTACATTGAAGGTTTTTAGTAATCTTTCTAATACCAAAAAAAACAATGATGGGGAAACAACTTATGTGTTGTATATATCTGTTATATGTTTACAGCACTACTCTATAGTAGGCGGATAAGGAGTGTCTTTCACCCAAGTTGAGGTATGAGTTATGTTCACCATTGAACGATTGGCTGTGTCATCAGCTCCGGAGTTTCTGCCTTGATTACTTACATCCACATTTTCTTTGTATTTCAATTTATATCATCGTATGAAATATTATACAAGGCAACGAATAAGACCGACCTTAAGCCTATTGCTCCCAATTGGGCCCCGTACTTTATCTACTCTCAGCTGTTCAAGTACACAAAACACACTGTAGGTGTTACAGAGAACAGCAATTATGCCCCACACCTTGTAAGGCCGCACCTGGTACCGACCACTTAATAGTTTTAAGGGGGTAGAGTTGAAAGATGCATAATTTGTCACTGCAAATTTGATCAAATTTGACGAAAAAAGGAATTTCCTTGGCCAAATTCAAAATAGTAATATAATTTATGTTTCGTGTGTGTCACACATTTTCTGGTTCAGAGAAAACATGCTCACATAAAAGGTAAATTGTTGGGTCCATAGAACAAAATCCTTGAAGAAGATCATCTGTAGCTTAGTAATCGGTTTTATGATAAAGTCATTAAGGATCACAAATCAACTGTATCAATACTGACAAATAATTCTAAAACCCATGAGAAAATATATAATGGAATGTACTTTTAAAGATTGAATACTTATTAATCCATCAAAGAATCATATTAATAAATATACAAGGCAATGATCAAAAGATATTTGTGGAGTTTTAAACATAATTTCAACAATATCACAGCTTGAAACGTAATGATATGGTTTTGAACAATTTTTGTGTAAACCACACATTTTATATTAAGTAGTTAAATAATAATTTTCTTGTATCAAAATATATACTACCAGCTGGGCGTCTACACGGTTGATGATAATCCCCAGATAGCCCATTTGTTAAATAAATCAGTTTACGAATCAACAACTAAAACAGGTGTTCTATTTAGAACAGACATTAGCCAGACATATCAACATAGTACTTTAATAGCAATACCTTCATTGTTATTGCGTCTTATTTTCTCCTTAACAAACTCTTCCCAACACATCAACTGATTTTCACAGTTCATTTTGAACTGGTGAGTTCACATGTCCTTTTCCCATTTTTGCTTTTTCAATAGTGTTTGGGTTTTATATATGTCATTAGATAGGGACAAGATTGGCAAAAGAAGTTTAAAAGGTCAAGGGCCCCCTCTTAGTGAAAAGATGCGAGAATACAAGTGTTTTTCACATGCGAGTTAGGTGCAGACCCCATATATTAACTGTATGAACAACACTAATACATGAATGGGTAGGGTTTTCACGCTTAGTTAATATATGAATGAGGGTGGTTTTCAAACACCATCGGCACCCCGTACCCAATTTTGCTGAAAGTGGACTCTTGGATATGATTTACATTATTCATAATTAATAATCAGAATCACATGATCACATTTATTTCAGATTATTTTAATGATGTTATATTTTTCATTAATGTTCGATGGTCGTGATCGTATGGTAGTTGGATTTACAACTACCTGTGCAATCAGTGCCTATCACCACTAAAGTTGTGAGTTCGAATCCTGTTCATTTTGAGGTATACTCGAAACAACATTATGTGATCAAGTTTGTCAGTGACATACGATAGGTCGGCGGTTTTCTATGGGTACTCCGGTTTCCACCACAAATAAAACTGACCTCCACGATATAACTGAACTATTGTTGAAAGTGGCGTTAAACACCATAAATCTAAGCATCATTAATGCTCTGATAATAAAAGGTATCAGGACAAATTGTTTCATTTCTATAGTAATTTGCATCACTTTGATTGATCGTTTAACTCTAGGCATTAAAGACGGGAGGCTCATATCAATTTTTTCTACCCTTTAATATTTTTGAGTCTGGTTCAAGACGCTATATATTTCCCTCACATGTTTACATGTTTTGATATTTCATAGTAAGGCATGGGTTCGTTGTTACTGTAATCGGATTGTCGAAATTTCGTCTAATGTGTGTGTTTTTTTATTTATTTATTGGAGAGGTCGTAATATTTAGGCTGTTTCTTTTGCTTCTGTATTCTGTTATGCTGTTGTCCTCTAATATGGCTTGTAATTTTAGGCTATATAAAAACTATTACGTTTTTATCTTGATTTCTGTTTTAGTGATTAAATGCTCAGATAGCGTACCTACTGGCAAATTATGTATATATTGAACATACTGGACAGAATATAAAAAAACCTATTGTTTAATCGACAACTGGATAAGAATTGATACAGACAGGACACATCTAATCGACGACAGACTATTTAGTTTTTTATGATCTTATTGTGTGAAAATGTCTCTCAATCCAGACAGTATACCTATGTGAACAAAGTAGAAGCGTATATATGCAAAAATGGAAAACAGAATAGAACTCGGATCATATCTATGTGAAGCAAGCAAGTAATGAAGAATATTAATGATTGTATATTTTATTGAATACAGGCTTGACTTTGTATAGTTGTTCAAAGTCCATTGAATATTAAATAATGTTTCATTATTATATACAGAGATCAAAGAAACATCAAATATTTTATGAAAATGTTGTTTTTCCCACAACAAAGAGTATGGTATTGATGATGTATAACATGTAAAGTGTGTCTTACGTCATGTCGACCACAAATTAAATAAAAGTTTCTTACAAAATTTACTGTCTTTCAAATAGTGATTACATGCCTTTGAAATCTTACAGGATTATGCTACCGGAATCGAACCGAAAAACTGAATAAATTTTGAAAATTGTACAGGTGATACGGGCAGTCAATCATGTAACACTATCGGATATATAGAAGACAACAACATGTTTATTGTATAATAACTAAGTAACAAAATAAATAATTAGATTTATTTGATTTATTAATATTATTATTGGATCTTGCTACAGTTTATTTTCTTTTTTCAAATGATATACAGACCTTCAGCATTCTTTCATACATTTTCGGATGAATGTATACGAATTAATTTGTTAAATTAATTTACTATATATTAAAATGGTTATATATTGTGATACAAATGGAATAACAATAAAGTGAAAAAAAAAAAAAAAAAAAAAAAAAAAAAAAAAAAAATAAAAAGAAATAATAATAATAGCATACTGTCGGATCTGTTCCAAAATTTAATTGACAAAACGTAGAAAGGAGACAAAATCCATACCCATAACACATAAATACATGACTGCTGAATTACCTGGTTTGATATGGGCACTTAAAAGTGGCGGGGTTGAGATAGTTTTATGTAAAATGTGATGGTGATGCAATTGTTTTCAACATGTGAATAATATGCCAACGCACATACTTACACATACAATTGGGTGAGCAGCATTGTTTATAAACTTTGCAACACAGAAGAAAATTGGGAATGTATATACGTTCCATCTATGATTAAGCAAACAATAATATAATACTAGTAATACAGAAATACAAAATATATTTGGTGCTTTAAAGCAACGTCTTTACAATTGCATTAATAACAGTATTGAAAATTGAGGCATCGAAATACCAGGACCATGATAAAGGAAAAAAAAGCAAAAGGGACTGTCTTGTTGTTGTTGTGTATTTTAATCCACATTGACATTTTTTCTCGAAAATACCTTCTGACCTGGACATAGAGCATCCGTTCTGTTGTTAGCTATCATACTTTGCTATCTTGTTTCGATTTAGGTTTGTGTTTGTTCGGGTATAATTTTGTACTCTACTGAGCTAGATATATTCTATTTTGAGCTTAAAATAAATGATATACAATCATGACTTTTTGTTTCTTCTTTTATGTTTCTTCTTGCATGTTAATATTCATGTTATACTTGTAATTAAATGAAAAACTAAAAATACCACACTGCCCGAACATTTCTAATATCAAACAACAAAACTAAAAATACCACACTGCCCGAACATTTCTAATATCAAACAACAAAACTAAAAATACCACACTGCCCGAACATTTCTAATATCAAACAACAAAATCATAGAAAGAGGCAACAACATACAAAATTAAGAAAAAAATGTCAGTTAACCTGAGTGTGAAGCAATAAGGGTCACAAATATAAAAATGTCAGTTAACCTGAGTGTGAAGCAATAAGGGTCACACATACAAAAATGTCAATTAACCTGAGTGTGTAGCAATAAGGTTCACAAATATGAAAATGTCAGTTAACCTGAGTGTGAAGCAATAAGGGTCACACATACAAAAATGTCAATTAACCTGAGTGTGTAGCAATAAGGTTCACAAATATAAAAATGTCAGTTAACCTGAGTGTGAAGTAATAAGGTTCACAAATATGAAAATATCAGTTAACCTGAGTGTGAAGCAATAAGGTTCACAAATATGAAAATATCAGCTAACCTGAGTGTGAAGCAATAAGGTTCAGAAATATAAAAATGTCAGTTATCCTGAGTGTGAAGCAATAAGGTTCACAAATATAAAAATGTCAGTTAACCTGAGTGTGAAGCAATAAGGTTCAGAAATATAAAAATGTCGTTGCCCATATTTATTAATTTACGAAGCATTGTTTAATTACCACAGTATTAGATCATTAACATACCTATACATGAAGCTATAGTTCCAATCGACCTTAAACAGATGCATACCTAGATATGACGAGAATAATGGAGACATTCAACATATATGTTGTTTTGTAATTTATGTAATGAACTTCAGCCACATCAATCATAATGTATGCAGAACTTTCAGATTTATTGCAAAACGAATTAAATAACTCAAATACCAATGAGAAAGAACAGTAACAGAAATTAATAAGAATTCTGATGGAACAATACCAGTGAAAATAAAACTTAAGATGACACCAAAAGACTAAATGATTGTACAATGAAAACGTAGATATCAAATGTTCGCGTTTCTGGAATAACCTTCACCAGGTACTCTTATAATCGAAAGATTGGAAATCTAAATTATTTAAAGTTTTGGGGACAACACACGAAAAATCAGGAGCTTAGAAATGACATCTGTCGTAAATACCCATTCACAAATAAGGGTAATAACAAAATTACCGAACTCCGAACAATCTTACAAAGGGAAAGTCAAAACTCATAAGTATATAAACAGACAAAATCAGTCAACAACCGGAAAACTGTGAAAACCGTAATGACCCTGACTTGGTACAGGCATTTCTAAAGAAATGGTGGGTTGAATCAGATTTTAAAGCGCCAAACCTCCCGCTTTCATTACGGATCAAAGGTTCCGACTGTCACTATAATAGTATTTACAACAATACTGGAATAAAATAGGTAAAATAGTTGTCAAAGCAGTAAGATGGGGCAAAGGTCGGCAATGTTCTAAGACAGTATTTGGAAACCTTACCACATCGACCTCCTGAATCCATCGACTAAACATGTAGCTCATTAGTAGTTACTGTGGCATCTTTGAACATTTATTTTGCTTTACATACTAATTCCTTTGTCTAGAATTGACTGATGTTTAGAACAGGCTCAGGAGTAGTTCTAATGTAATGTTATTGCATGATGAGAGGGACATTGATTCTATGTACTCTAACAGATCTTTAAAAAATTTCAGAATCCATATCTGATTCACACCACTCATTGAGTAGCTTGTGTCACATTAACCCTGAGGCTCGGTTATGATTGCTGAATCGATGTTAATAATTTGGAAAGAAGCTTCGCGGAACATTTCGCAGACACAGCAATATAACGTTGTTTAATTCAGGAATCCAGTAGAGTGGCATAAGGTGAAGTTCTACATCTTTGGTTGAAATTCCAAAGGAACATAAAACAGATCTATGATTGTTCAGGATTTCCTCTTTCGTAAGTGTCGTCAAGGTATATGTAGGGTTGCCAAGTGAATTGTCGATACATATTTCCTTTATCAAGCAGTCCATATCATGTGATTTACACACAAACAAGATATTGTTAGGGTCCTTGTCTGCAGGGACAACAACAGATTTGTAATGAAGGTGAGAGAGGTGTTCAGCAACATTTTGGGTCTTTAAAGATTGATGTTGCTCATTGACCCATGAAGTTTAATGATCATAATTGGTATTGACGACCTCGCACTCTTCATCCATTCGGAAAGAGTATCTACGTTATCTTTTCCACGTTTATCCCATTGTCTGGCATAATCCATAGGCTTACAGAACATGAGAGAATGAACACATACTCTCCTAGACTAACTTGTTGAGAAAATACTTGCATGACCGCATTGTTTCACCAAGAGGGGAGACTTGCAACCATAAAGCTAAATTAAACCTGCCAGTTTTTACTGAAGTGCTTGTACTAAGTTGGAAGCGGTAATGTATATATGTGTTGTGTGTATCGATTTTGCCTTTGTCTCCACGATTACGATTTGTTATTGAATTTTGGACATGTCCTAAAAGTGTGCCATTTTTTTTGCACTTGATTGATTTTGATTGCATTGGCTACACAATTTCAATAAGCAAAATTAAAAAGGAAAGTAATATGAAATAAAATATATTTAGCTTAAAACAGATGGACTTTTCTTATTTGTTGGTTCAAATGTAACACAAATGTGGGTACAATATATGTAATCAAAGCATCACTCAATATATATGGGTATATGCACTGTAAAATCTTATTCATTCTTAGTGTACCAGGATGGAATAAGCTTATTCCCTAGATATATCACCCATATTAAGTAAGAATGTCACATTAACAGCAGGAATCCGGTATTATAAGCGGATTAACATTGTTTTAAATCTAAACTAGGCGTAATCATCACGGATGGATTTTGAAAATTTGTAATTAATAGTAATAAAACAATATTGTAAAACAAATATAAAATATAAATAAATAAATTTACATAGGAGCATCATGTTTAATGTAAGTATACATCATTAGTTTACACTTAAGGTACACATTGAACTAATAGTCGTTCATTGGTCTTGCTTGTCGCATGATTATTGTCATTCATGGAAAGAGAATCGTTTTTATTCTGCTTCGTGTCTATTACGATAGAGATAGAATATGATTAATTGGAGATGTTGCAATTTGATGAAGGTATATTTCCGATAATGTTTTCGGCTACTTATTACTACTAAGAAATAATGTAGACTCCCGCGATAGTATTGTTACTACTATTATAGACTGGTTCAAATGCAACCAGACCGTTATGACGAGAATGGACGGGACCGTTCAATGAACTTCGAAATAGCTTATTCTTCGAGTTATTCGTGAAACATATTACACTAACGGCTACCACAAATAACCAAATGTTTACTTCGTTTTATCTAAGGAAAAACCACATCATTGTTAGGAGGTTCAATTGTCACAAACAAGCATGTTAGAAATACAACCCAATAATATAAAGCATATAGTAGGACGACCCTTTTGTCATGCATATGCAATTGGTTTTATCGACATACCGAAAACATTATCTTACGATATTAAAAAAGTATAAACTATTGTAGTAACGTTATAGATTTTAATTTATTAATATTTTACCTTTTTATTGCGAGAAATTTGAGTTTTAATTTGATATTTGCTTCTTTTTTATATTAAAAACTGCAAATCTACGTGAGCAAATGTTCAATTATAGCGTTGTGAGGCCATCAAAGGGCTATTTATTTATTTGGCAAAACAGTTTTACAGACGATTGAAATGCACAGATGATGATAGACTTAGAAAGTCAAAAATGACCACACAAAATGCCGATGGAAATATAGGTGATATGCATACACATGAGACGTAATTAAGTGGATTAGCGGGATCTTAACCAACCTGACAACTCAATCTCATAAGATATAAACAAACAATAAAAAACATGCACACTTATATTGTTACTGAAATAAGAAGAGGAGAACAGTTGTAATTTAGCGGGGATGCTATGAACATTTCTAAAGTCATTGACAATGACTCCGGTCAGAATGATTACATCTGGTGCGATTAGCAGTTTTACTACTCATAGATTAGTGTCAATGCAATAAAACGAGCCGCTAACCCACATTTTATCTCTCATATTTGATTGATGAACATGTATAGAAATCAGTGTATGAAATACACCCCCTCCCCCTGCTATACATTGCTTTGAAACATCTTCAACACTGTGTATTTAAATGTAGTTACGATAAGTGTAATAACAAAATTACCGAACTCCGAACAATCTAACAAAGGGAAAGTCAAAACTCATAAGTATATAAACAGACAAAATCAGTCAACAACCAGAAAACTGTGAAAACCGTAGTGACCCTGACTTGGTACAGGCATTTCTAAAGAAATGGTGGGTTGAATCAGATTTTAAAGCGCCAAACCTCCCCCTTTCATTACTTATATTGAATATGCTAGCTTATAGCATTTGTAATGTAAATCATTTACTTGCCATACACTGTTGATAGAATTTAAATTCTGATGATGATAATAAGGTTGATATCTAATTTAGTGCGCACGAAACATCTCTGGAATAACCTTGACTAGTACGTTAATAGTCAGAAGATTGGAAAGACAAATAATGTTAATGTGAATGGGAACAAATAAACCAAAGGCCGACAGATGATAACCAGAAATTGGATAAGGTTACCGATGACTAAGGCAGATTGACTTTTGCTTAAATACATGTAAATTACATCATTTAAGAAATGTACATAGCAAACATATATCACGGACACAGTGTATTAAGTAGTTCATATGCTTTACACACCTTTGTACCGTATTTGCTGGAAATACCATTTTGACTAAGACCTTTTGCATTTTTTGTATCCTTTCGATAAATAAATCTTAATTTGTAGCTAATCTAATTAGATGTTTTAAATTGTAATGACACGTCCATTACTCTACTCTACTCTGGTAGATTCTGATTATACCGAATCACGTGACTAGATGAGGGGCTGTCGTGGTAATGATCATATGGTAGTTAGATTTACAACTACATGTGCAATCAATACCTATCACCACTAAGGTTGTGGATTCGAATCCCACTCAGACGGGTTGTACCCGATACAATATTATGTGATAAAGTTGATCAGTTGTTTGCGGCAGGTCGGTGGTTTTCTCCGGGTAATCCGGTTTCCTCCACCAATAAAACTGACCGCACGATATTAATGAAACATTGTTGAAAGTGGCGTTTTTAACACCCTGGCCAGTACCATATACTATATGAAAGCAGATTAGGGACAAGTAGACCTTGTCTGGATCTCTTTACAAAATGATAGTCACAACCGATTATGTAAATTAACATTAAACAGAAGTGTAGCGTGCGTAGAATAGTCGACATGAAGTGATACTTGCATGCCGCATGCCATCTAACGTCATCGTCCTCACCCTGCTTTTTTTTACAAATCCGTAGCTTCTCCTAAGCCACTTAATATAAATCAACTGACATTACAAATAACCTTCTACAGGACGAAGTTGTTGAAGTTTTCCAGAGCTAAACTGGGACTTAGTGTGGTGCTGAAGGGTACACTTCTCGAATCCGAATCTCTTCGTGGACCACCCAACAGAAGCCAACTACATTTGCATATTTTCCTTGCCGGATACTGCATTTATGCACCTACAATTTTATTCAATATCGTAATGTTTTCTGAGGTTTACCAGAGCCAAGCATTTTTGTTTTATTTCAGTGTAAGCTAGCTGTGATTCTTGTTCTGTGTTTGATATTTATTGTGTCCAGTACAGAAGGCCACAGATACAGTCGTCGCTATAGACCCACCCCAAGAACAACAAGAGGAGCATGTAGATTTCGCTTGCCATGTGATGTCCTACGTAAATCATTTTTAGCAACAATACATTTCATCCATTCCATTAGCATACGTGTAAGTAATTTGTTTTTATAATTGTATTTACTTTCACACATTATATTATAATCAGAAAAGTACTGACTGAGTGATTGCTGTTTAACTCAGCGATTGTTCAGCTATGCCATGGCGAGAACAAGTTAATTTTCAATGAGATAATAATGAGGTTCGCTTTGTTCTAGACCAACATGCTGAGTTGGATCTTTATAGTGCTAACTCACTGAAACAACAGTTCGCGGATAGACATGTCGCTCCACTCGAACACATTATTCTGATTCCGAGTCAACCAGTCTTTGCTCTTTCTCTTGAATGCTGCGTGCTTAGCGGAGAAGCAACAAATACCAATTTTATAGTCTTTGGTTTGACACGACCGGGTCTCTAACCCACGATCTCAAGGCGAGTACGCTAACCATAACACCACCGATGCGATTAATCAGACAAGGAAAGAATTAATCTAATTACTATATTATTCATTACCAAAACCAATATTGAAGATGAGTAGACAATACAATGACAAAACAAAAAAGGACAAAAAGACAAACACTGGTCCCCATGAGCATCTGTGTTCACTCCAGCTGTTTTGTTGGGGTCCGTTATTTGGCTTTATGTGCTGTGTTTTGTAGTGTTTGTCTTTATTCTGCGTCTTGTGCCCATTGATGTCTGCACACCTTGAGGTCGCCCCTGTTAGTGAGATTCATGTTGTTCATTTTGTTCTATTATTTGTTTTGACGTTCTTAGTTCCGTATTGACACCCAGTTGTTTGTAGGAGGACTCATGCCTTGCTTATTTTCAATGTGTTTGCCTGTGTATAGTGGTGTCCAACATCTTTTCCTTTTATATTTCTTTACGTTCTTAGTTCCTTGTTGTGAGGTCTGCTGCGATTTTCGCATAAAACCAATATTCTGTACGTCTTTACACGCAATCTTTGTAGGAGAGCTCATATGCCATTTATGTTATGTGTGCTTGTTTGGGTATAGTGTTTAGCACGGCTCGCCGATATGATTAACATGGCGGGTGTTTTGTAAGATGCAGGAAATGCTTCCTTTTCGCGAGCACCTGGGTTCACCCCAGGTTTTTTGATGGGTTCTTGCTGTTGATCTTTTTAGCCTTCTGTTGTTTTGTTTGTCTTCGACCTGTGTCTTGTGTGCCCGATGTTGCCAGTGTTTCTGGATTGTCCATTCTTGATTACACCTTCAGTTTTCTTTTACTTTTATTTATATGTTATATATAAAAGAACAAGCCCGAGCTATGAAGTGTAAAGTTGTTCCTATTGTATATTCGCTTAGAACACATTAAGATTTCTTTTACTTTTATTTATATGTTATTTAGGTTTTAAGTCATTGGGCATGTAATATATATATATATGGATGTATACATATAAATCTTAGCGTGTGCTAAGTGAATATACAATAGGAACAACTTTACAATCCATAGCTCGGGCTTATTCTTGTATACGTATAGTAGTGGCACGGTGTAATAGAGGTAGTAGCGGCACGGTGTAATAGAGGTAGTAGTGGCACGGTGTAATAGAGGTAGTAGTGGCACGGTGTAATAGAGGTAGTAGTGGCACGGTGTAATAGAGGTATTTGTATTGTCAATCTTTACCTTTTGTGTAGTATTTTGTGAACAATTGTTTGGCTTTATTGTTTGTCATTGTATTGTCTATTCATTTTCAAATTATAGGTTTTGATTACACGCTTAATATCTGCAATATTTTGATTGCATGGTAACATTCCCAAAATGTTGGTTAATTGCAGCTGTCTTAGTGGTAAAATACTATGGTTATTAGTTAAATACAACTGTCCTCGAGGTAGATATAAAAAAAAATCAGAAACCAAAAGAAAAAGAAACAAAAGGACAAACAGTTATCTACACAATACTACACAATATAAAGTATTAAGTACTTTCACTCTGGTTGGTATCTAAATATATTTTTCAACTTAATACCCTTCTTGTACCAAAAACATTAGAGAAAACCAAAGGGGCAATCAGGAATGGAGAATCCAGAGAAACTGTCAACATTGTGTACACAAAACGAAGACAAACAAAACAAAAACACAACACAATATGTGTTGGACATCACTATGCGCAAACAAACGTAAATAAGACATGAGCCCTCCATCAAACAACTGGAGGTAAGATTTAACAATTTGTAGAATTTAACGTAAACAATTAAACTTTGACTTTCTATTTTTTGCAGGTTTCCGGACCATTTGCGGTCATTCGACGTGGTTACTATTCACGTGGATTCGCAATAACGAATACGTCCCCACTAATGAGAGGGACAATTATTTTACCATTCACAGCTCGATACTATGGATACCGTAAACCAACCCATTACTATTGTAAGCTTAACTACTTCCGTTGTGCCCCAACAACAACGACCACTTCCACATCAACTACAACTACACCGACAACTACGACAACACCGACGACGACAACAACACCAACGACTACTACTACACCGACGACTACGACAACACCGACGACTACGACAACACCGACGACGACAACAACACCAACGACTACTACTACACCGACGACTACGACAACACCGACGACTACGACAACACCGACGACGACAACAACACCAACGACTACTACTACACCGACGACTACGACAACACCGACAACTATAACGACGCCGACGACTACTACTACACCTACCACGACGACTACACCGACAACGACAACACCAACCACAACTACTGTAGCCACTACTTCAACAACAACAACCACAACAGCTTCCCCTATTATCAATGTAGAATAAACAAGTACAAGACAGACTTCTGATCGTACAGAAAATGATATTTACAAAAAAACATTTAATGTTCTGTGCATCTTGTAAGCTATCAATCTATATAAAATGACATGTAAACACATTGATGAAACAAAGTAGACGACGATTATATTGAAACCAAAAACAACCATTCAGCAGTCCGTTTGTTGTGATTTATTGTAATGGCAAAGGTGGAAATTAAATGTGTTGTACTAATACTTCATAAATATGTACTAAATTGACAAACTTCGATTTATTCCTTTGGTGACCGCTTTTGGTTTCTTCAAATCTTTTCTTACAACAATAATGAATATTATAAGACATCCCCATATATTATTATAGCTTGGAGGCAAAAATTAGAAACATAAATCAGATAGAATCGTCCATAAATATTCACCGACATGGAAACAAATTTAGGATAAGAAATTAGATTTAACCAATGATATTCACCGACGTCGGAACAAACTTAGGATTAGAAAGTAGATTTAACCAATGATATTCACCGACGTCGGAACAAACTTAGGATTAGAAAGTAGATTTAACCAATGATATTCACCGACGTCGGAACAAATTTAGGATTAGAAATCAGATTCAACCATTGATATTCACCGACGTCGAAACAAATTTAGGATTAGAAAACAGATTCAACCAATAATATTCACCGACGTCGGAACAAACTTAGGATTAGAAAGTAGATTTAACCAATGATATTCACCGACGTCGGAACAAACTTAGGATTAGAAAGTAGATTCAACCATTGCTATTCACCGACGTCGACACAAATTTAGGATTAGAAATCAGATTCAACCATTGATATTCACCGACGTCGAAACAAATTTAGGATTAGAAAACAGATTCAACCAATAATATTCACCGACATGGAATCACATTTAGGATTAGAAATCAGATTAATTCAAAGATAGTCACTAACACGGCTGCTAAAAACTACGAAATCAACACCAAATCTATAATGTAACCATCACATCTTTAAAATAAAATATTAATTATTTACATGCAATTATACACTTATAATAAAACTCAATTATTGACATAAACAATACACTTACACTTATAATGAAACTTAATTATTGACATGCAACTAAACTATGCGCTTACATTTATAATAAAACTTTATTATTTAAGACAAACTATATACGTAAAATAAAACATACAATTAAAGAGAAATGGGTTTTACCTTTCAACGTAAATATCACCACATCTTCTGTATTGTAGTGCTGACTATTATGAGGCTCTAAATTGTGGCTATTTGGCAAGATCTTGTTTGACATAAATACACCAACCACAAAATATCAAATTGAACTATAAAAACACAAAAAAAAACCAAAAAAAAAACCAGGAATGAGCAATGGTAGTCTGGAATCATCGCGTCATTGACGATGTTTTGGAATATCTTAGTCATTAATGGTGCCCATCATTAAGTCTAAATTCCCAAAGAAATATATGTAAACAAGAGGACGACTATTGTAAAACAGATATTGAATATAAGTCGGTTGAGAAAAGAGTTTGAAGATACCAAAAGGCAATCAGAATCTGCAAATCGAAGGACAGACAATATTGCACGAATCAACGATGTCATGATTGTCACCGTCGAACATCAAACACTTGTGTTTTATCTTTTAGTAATAGTTTTGTGTAGTTATTTTCATATATAAAACCGATAAGTGTAGCCATAGTACACAAACACCCCGAAATCTGGAATGTTTCTATTAAAGAAAAACAAAACAAAAACAATATTTGAGTATTAGAAAAAAAAGTCACCAGGTTTACCCAAAATGGTCAATATTTACAGTTAAATACACATACGATACAGATATTTTATTGCTGATAGAATGAACAAAAAATACCACACAGTCGGAGCAGTTGTCACTTTAATCCCCGGGATATATTAGTTGTAAGTATTTACTCAAGCTAAGGTTTTTAAGTAGTAAAGCACCATTTTACATCGCAAGAGTAAAATAAAACAAAACGATGTATATATAAGTTCTTTCTTATCTGGGAGAAGCTTTAATACCATCATGCAGTCTCATTGAAATGGTTTAAGCCTGCTTAGAAGGTCCTCCCACCAAAGTCGAAAAATACATTTGTATGTTGCAGATCAAACCACTCAGCATTTATGCATAGAGAATGCAATCTTAAGTGTAGTTGGACAGATTATGCGTGATGCTACATATTATATTCATTTTGTAGTGACAAATAGGCACATGGTGATATTTTCGAATCAAAGTTAACAAGAGCAGATAGTAGCAACATTGGATGATTGCTTTAGATTATTAACTGTGGTAACAATGGTCGATATTGGCTGTATTATTAAATGCTTAAACCCAGAACCAAGTTACTAAAATTCAAAGATATATATTTACGTATTTGTATTCCAGTGAGAACATATTGTGCACCGCTACTGACAAACCGACGACTTTTTTCTACTCGTGCGAGGCTAAATCTATCTAAAGCTTCATATAGGAAACAACCATCCCGATGTTTTGAATTCTGTCCATATCTTTATGATGTTTTGTCAAATAACAACCCCCATATAAATGACCGCTTACTTCTAATTATTCCAGTGAACTAGCATGTTTTACATACACTAGGGAGTACTTCGAATATAGATTTATAACTAGACATTGAAACAGAGGAGGAACAAGTGTGTGCAATGGGGCAAGAGCATCCAAGAGTATTATTCTTTAGTTTGTAGCTGTTACGGGGGATAATTGAACAGAAGGTTGCCCTTTTCGAACAAATTGCTCAATAATGTTTACAAAATTATAAATATTTAACCTTTGCTCCAGAAATGCCATGTTGGTCATCAGGAAATGGCTAACTCGTATGGAATTCCAGCATATAAAATGGTCGTATAAATGTTATCAATAAAATCTCTGGAACATCTGTTTCCTTAATTTTGTTTTGGGAGGATTAGTACCTTACAACGCGTATGCAGACTAACCATTCTGGTACACCTGATATGTTTTAGATGGTATTGACTTTTGTTTTTTGGTGTTTTGCTGTGGTTGACCATTAGCGTTATGCTATTATTATACCCCCCGCAAACACAGTTGTGCATGAAGGAATATGGTTGCTGTCCAAAATTTAAAAGGGGAGATAATTCAACTTATACTTTCACGAAAAGAGGGGGCATGTACCTTGTAAGCGCAACTCCTACTAAACTGCTTATTGCATTTTTATGAAACTTTACACAGTTGTAGTACACAACCTGCAGATGTGCATGAAGGAATACTGTTGCTGTCTAAAATTTAGAAGGGGAGATAATTCAACTTATACTTTCACGAAAAGGGGGGTCGTGTACCTTGTAAGCGCAACTCCTCCTAAACGGTTTATTGGAGTTTTGTGAAACTTTACACAGTTGTAGTACACTACCTGCAGATGTGCATGAAGAAATATGGTTGCTGTCCAAAATTTAAAAGGGGAGATAATTCAACTTATACTTTCACGAAAAGGGGGGGGGGGTGTACCTTGTAAGCGCAACTCCTACTAAACGGCTTATTGGGTTTATATGAAACTTTTCACAGTTCTAGTACACAACCTGCAGATGTGCATGAAGGAATACCGTTGCTGTTTCAAATTTAGAAGGGGAGATAATTCAACTTATACTTTCACGAAAAGGGGGGTCGTGTACCTTGTAAGCGCAACTCCTCCTAAACGGCTTATTGGAGTTTTGTGAAACTTTACACAATTGTAGTACACTACCTGTAGATGTGCATGAAAGAATATGGTTGCTGTCCAAAATTTTAAAGGGGAGATAATTCAACTTATACTTTCACGAAAAGGGGGGTCGTGTACCTTGTAAGCGCAACTCCTCCTAAACGCTTATTGGAGTTTGTGAAACTTTACACAATTGTAGTACACTACCTGTAGATGTGCATGAAAGAATATGGTTGCTGTCCAAAATTTAAAAGGGGAGATAAATCAACTTATACTTTCACGAAAAGGGGGGGCATGTACCTTTTAAGCGCAACTCCTACTAAGCTGCTTATTGAATTTTTATGAAACTTTACACAGTTGTAGCACACAACCTGCAGATGTGCATGAAGGAATACCGTTGCTGTCTAAAATTTAGTAGGAGAGATAATTAACTTGCTAATATACCTGTATTCCAAAGTTTGAACATCATAGTATTGCAAGCGGGGGGTATCACTCAGTGAGGTCACTCACAGCTCTAGTTTATGACTTGTTTTTCCGGTTGTCCCTTTACTTAAGTTCCCCCTCGATTTGTTTCTCAAAAGAGTGTGGATAAAACATTGTCATACTGAACTAGACGATATTATCGTCATTCTCTATGTGACCCGTAAAAGACCCCTCCACAAAAAAAATCCTCAAAATTCGTAAAAGGAAATTCAAAGGGAATTATTTATTTCTACGTACTTGCTTTGCAATATTCTGGCTGGAATAAATAATTTGCCTTCTACTTGAATTTACCAAAGAAACAAAAATACCTCAGATTTATGGTTTGGTTTATAGTGTTTAGCGCCACTTTCAGCAGTACTTCAGCTATCTCGTGGCGGTCAGTTTTATTGCTGAGGGAAACCGGAGTACCAGGAGAACATCACCGACCTGTTGTAAAGTCACTGACAAACTTTAAATACTTCATTGCCAAACAAAAACAAATACTTTACTGAGAAACAAAATAACTATTAAAATATCAACAGTAAGCTAACGATATTAAAAGAAGTATTCAAATTGACTTGTAATAAATACCAATTTCCACAATATTTAATATTTTGCGATCCCTCTAAAAGCTTGTTTATTTCTACTGTTACTGGTACATTAATAAATACATTTATATTTTCTTCCTTTGCATATACAATGTAAATCACCATTAAAACTAAGTTAAATAAAATTAGAATGAAAACTATAGTTTTATTAATGAAAAGTAAAATATAATATTTGATATTTTCTAATTTGAATGCATGTCTTGAAAGTTACAAGCTAGGCAACTATCCAGCCATATCATGGCGAGAACAAGTTACTTTTAATGCAATCATAATGCTGTCAGCTTTATACTAAGCCAAAGCGCCAAACACACTGATTGATGCCACCAGTCTTTAAATCCTAAATACCGTGTGCTTTACTCTCCGCTATGCATATGTTAGCACACATCAATTCAATAATCTTTGGATTTGACCTGACCGGAGATTGAACCCGTGATCCACCAGACTTCGTGTTTACCATAGCATAATACCTCTGATGTGGTTGTTTATTTACAAGTTAAGGAATGGTATACATGAAAATATGCCACAAATATGATACATTAGGCTTCATCAGTTATTCACATTTATACCCGAAAGGCATGAAGTAATTAAAACAAGAAACATATGTCTTATTTTAAGATACCAAGGTAAGAAGATCAAACATATATTACGACACTTACATTGGATATCTATATCATGCATAAGGAGCTATACTAATAGTAATAGGAGATCTAGTGGTCGTGATCATATGGTAATTGGATTTTCAACAACCTGTCCAATCAGTGCCTATAACCACTAACGTTGTGTGTTCGAACCCCGTTCGTCGATACAACATTATTGAATAAAGTTTGTCAGTGACTTGCGACAGGTCGGTTGTTTTCTTCGGGTACTCCGGGTTCCTCCAGGAATAAAACTGACCGCCACGATATAACGGAAATATTGTTGAAAGTGGCGTTAAACACCATTATTTAATACCATATATCATAATAGAGATAGTAATAGTTTTATACTGTATTTGTACAATCATTATATTGAGAAGCTATTCATTTGAATAACATCTTATCTTTTTTCCTTTTTTGATGATTTGGTAGGAGTGCGGGTTTGTGATGTCCAATATTTTATAGTATTTTTCTACATTATATTTAACAACTCTGATTGCGTCTATCTAGATTGTGACTTGTTTCACTGTTCTGTCAAATGGGAGTTTTATCCACTAACAAATGACATGGTACTGGTATAAATCCTAATGGTGCTGCATTAGAGAAAATGCTGGTATGGCACTAGAGTACAAACTGGTGGTATTGTACTGGACTAAAACATATGACGTGGTACTAGAGTTAAACAAATGGTGTCGGACTACAGTAAATATATATAATTGTATTTTGTGGGTTATTTATCAGATACATAGATTCTAGTAATATTTTGTATTATTTTGATTACTCACACGTGGAAAATACATGACCACCATTTCAATAAAAGGGGGAGTTTGAACCCATAATACCAGTTCAACCCCGCCACTTCTTTTTTTTACTGAAGTCTCTGTGCGAAGCCTGGAGAGTGAGCGGTCCTGTACATGTGTGTAAGGAAAATCGATTTTGCCCATGATTCCACGATATTTTATTAAATCTTAAGATTGTCTGGACAGCTTGAAATGTTTAATTTTTCATTTTATTATTATAATCATGTATGGTTACCATAGCATTTAATAAGAATGATACAAATTGGAAACAGACACGTGTAGTTGATACCATTAAGGTTTTGCTATATAAAAATACACAAATATAGCTCATGTACAGACAATGTAACACTTAAAGATTTTCCGATTACGTTAATATGTCAAACTGTTTCTTTTTAGATTTATATTTGTGATCGTACTGGGTCAAGGTTCCTCGTACTGGGTCAAGGTTCCAATGTAAAGTAGCAACACCGGCAATTAATAACATAATTATTTCGTAGCCATGGTTTTATAAAAGTTAGCTAAATATGACATGCATTTAAATGTGATTCGAAATACAATGGAATATACTTAGCTCGCCATGTGTTAGGTGGATGTAGGGGAAGAGGTAGACAATATACATATAATCTAGTTCATTACGTTATATAGTGTAACGAGTTTATTCCTGTTCACTGCTTATTCTATTTTTACATTTAAAAGCTTATTACTTTCCAAATTATCGATAAACCACATTTACTGCACTATAAGTGCAATATGTTCATATTCCAGAAAAAAATATTAATTGCAGATAGGGTTCAGTTCACTCTGCAGATTTGTATATTTATTTGCATTTGCTACTGACGTTCATAGTTCATCAAACGGGCGACGACAATAAATTTATATATTGTTGGTGTGAGATATCCATGGTGTTTTTACTTAATCACACTAACATATTAGTTTTCACAAATAGTAGATATAGTGTCCTTATTGTTTGTAATGTTACAGTAATTAAAGTAATTAAGACCTTTCAAGTTTTATTTTGTGTTATTGAAATAAAAACATAGATATTAAACTTAATGCGCACAACGTGTTTATGGAATTAACTTCATCAGATATGCTCATAGACAAAATATTGGAAGACCAAATGAATACAAAGTCTTTGGGAGCAAGCAAACTGAACGGCTTAAAATGTATAGCAAAAAAGCGTCTAAATTTACATATACCCGGGCGAAAGTGAGATTAATTTGATCAATCACAATATTTAAGAACTGTAAATAGTAAACATAAATATAATAAACCATGTCAGTGCCAAAGAACCGAATAATGGGTGACTGATACCAGCTCCAGGGACTAATAGTCCACCAGCAGAGGTATCGACCAAGTGATGGCTGTAAACACGAGTATATATCTAATTAGGTGGGCAAGACGCGTGTATATGATAACCTTCATCGTGTACGCTCATAGTCAATATATATATACCATATATGAAAGTATAATTATATACTGATGAGGTGTGAAATAACTATGGTATATTTTAGTTACTCACACTAACAAATCACTTTCAACAAACAGTGATATAGTGTCCTTGTTTTTAATGGTACGAACATTGAAGTTTTAATAACCTTTGAAGTTAAATAATATAATTGATGCTTTGCATTCCACACATTGGATATAATGCCGAAAACAGAAAATATAATTGTTTTTCGGTCGGAGGTCGACCTGCTACGTTCACGAGACTTATTATATGACTACAAGCTATTTGGAAAATGCTTATACCCATATATAGACATGTGTATCTTTCAAAGATTCAAAACTTATTAGTCCGTTAAATAGGATTATTAAATTCATCAATAGTAATAAAAATACTACATACCAAATGATCAAAAGACCTGTATAAATTTGACAAATTATATAACAGCTGCTTTAGTATGTGTATCGTTGAGTGTCAACCACATATTTAATAATAAGTGGTAAAATACTAATTTGTCTGCACTTATAATATATACTACCAGCTACACGGTTGATGATAATCCTCAGATAGCCCATTTGATAAATAAATCAGTTGACGAATCAACAACTAAGACAGGTGTTCTATTCTGTACACACAATTAACCAGGCATAGCAATTTGGTACTTTATTAGAAATACCTTCAATATTTATTGCGGCATCTATTCAGCATTAGTGAATAGTAATGGAAAATGCTTTTGGGAGTACATCTTGTCCTTTTTTAGTACATATGTCCTTTTCCCTTTTGATATTTCTTTGAGACTTATTTGAGATGTGTATTGGGAAGATATGTAAAATGTCCTCTTTTATAATATCCACTCGAAAATGTTTTAGACAATTCACCTTTTGGTAATGAAGAACTGCAATTAGAACACGGAAGAGGTGTGTGTCATCGATAACCTCACTCCCCCGCGATTCAACCGAATAAACCTTTTACGGTTACATTTTTTTTTCGAAAAATGTTTGCGTTATCAAACTTAGGTGTAATACAAATAGGCAGGGTATTTCAGTTCATAAAAATGCCTTTTCCCCTATCTATAGATGAACACAACGTTGTCCTCATGTTTTGTGCTTGCTATCAGGAGGACATAGAGCCAATCAAAGGCACCCCTCAGAAAATTTAAATATAACCGAAACACCTCAACTGTACAGTATAAGCGAAAGTTATAAGTGTTTCTAGTCGAATGTTTAAAGTTCTTACCAAATTTTGACCAGTTGGTATCTTTGTTATCTATGCTGAATATTTGAGTCAGTAGTTTGGAGATACCAGACACACATAACTTAAAATTGTATTGCATTTGTGTTTATTTCTATCAGCTCAATTCCTTTGTATATTGATGAATCAGAGTTGATCCAAGTGATATGCAATAGTAAGAACAATACATGTTTAACGTGAACGGAAAATTCGACTTTATCTTTCTATCCATATATTCTCGATGTTGCTGGTATCATGAACATAAAACTTTAAAGAACATATTTGTTATACTCGAAATCGACCAAGGTATCAATCAGAACACTACAGTTAACCTTCGCTAATGCGGACGGCCTTCAAAGTTGGTCGCTTTCTTAACATTTCAGATTGTAATGGTTCTTATCATGGTTTCCTTGATAGAGATTTGATGCTAATAAAGGAAGTTACTGAAACAAGGATTATTAGTGAAGCCATCACTTATTTGAAAGTTTTACGGTTACCACTATGACTTGGTAAACCGTTACAGAATATGACCACATATATGTTTCGATTGCCACACTCTGGTCCTTTCCTCCTGCATGCCTTATCACCGGTTTGTGTCAATATCAAAAGGACAGGTCCCACTAGAGGCGATCACGGTCTACTTACCCTTCCGGATCACCTGAGTTCATGACTGGTTTTCTGTAGGGTTTGTGTTGCTCAATTTTCAGTTTTCTGCGATTGTGTAGATCATTGTTTGTCTTTTGTTCCTTTTTATTTGGTCATTGTCTTGTCAGCCATTTACGTCTTCTGGTTATCTCTTTAGTCAGCCATTTACGTCTTCTGATTAATCTCTTTTGTCAGCTATTTACGTCTTCTGATTATCTCTTTAGTCAGCCATCTACGTCTTCTGATTAATCTCTATAGTCAGCCATTTACGTCTTCTGATTAATCTCTTTAGTCAGCCATCTACGTCTTCTGATTATCTCTTTAGTCAGCCATTTACGTCTTCTGATTAATCTCTTTAGTCAGCCATTTACGTCTTCTGATTAATCTCTTTAGTCAGCCATTTACGTCTTCTGATTAATCTCTTTAGTCAGCCATCTACGTCTTCTGATTATCTCTTTAGTCAGCCATTTACGTCTTCTGATTAATCTCTTTAGTCAGCCATCTACGTCTTCTGGTTATCTCTTTAGTCAGCCATTTACGTCCTCTGATTATCTCTTTAGTCAGCCATTTACGTCTTCTGATTAATCTCTTTAGTCAGCCATTTACGTCTTCTGATTATCTCTTTAGTCAGCCATTTACGTCCTCTGATTATCTCTTTAATCAGCCATCTACGTCTTCTGATTAATCTCTTTAGTCAGCCATTTACGTCTTCTGGTTATCTCTTTAATCAGCCATTTACGTCTTCTGATTAATCTCTTTAGTCAGCCATCTACATCTTCTGATTAATCTCTATAGTCAGCAATCTACGTCTTCTGATTATCTCTTTTGTCAGCCATCTACGTCTTCTGATTAATCTCTTTAGTCAGCCATTTACGTCTTCTGATTATCTCTTTAGTCAGACATTTACGTTTTCTGATTATCTCTTAGTCTGTCATCTACGTCTTCTTGTTATCTCTTTAGTCAGGCATCTACGTCTTCTGATTATCTGTTTAGTCAGCCATCTACGTCTTCTGATTATCTCTTTAGTCAGCCATCTACGTCTTCTGATTATCTCTTTAGTCAGCCATTTACGTCTTCTGATTATCTCTTTAGTCAGACATTTACGTTTTCTGATTATCTCTTAGTCTGTTATCTACGTTTTCTGATTATCTCTTTAGTCAGCCATTTACGTCTTCTGATTAATCTCTTTAGTCAGCCATCTACGTCTTCTGATTAATCTCTATAGTCAGCAATCTACGTCTTCTGATTATCTCTTTAGTCAGCCATTTACGTCTTCTGATTAATCTCTTTAGTCAGCCATCTACGTCTTCTGATTATCTCTTTAGTCAGCCATTTACGTCTTCTGATTAATCTCTTTAGTCAGCCATCTACGTCTTCTGATTATCTCTTTAGTCAGCCATTTACGTCTTCTGATTAATCTCTTTAGTCAGCCATCTACGTCTTCTGATTATCTCTTTCGTCAGCCATTTACGTCTTCTGATTAATCTCTTTAGTCAGCCATTTACGTCCTCTGATTATCTCTTTAGTCAGCCATCTACGTCTTCTATCACTTTGGTCAGCCATCTACGTCTTCTGATTATCGCATTAGTCAGCCATCTACGTCTTCTGATTATCTCTTTAGACAGCCATCTATGTCTTCTGATTATCTCATTAGTCAGCCATCTATGTCTTCTGATTATCTCTTTAGTCAGCCATTTACGTCTTCTGATTATCTCTTTAGTCAGCCATTTACGTCTTCTGATTATCTCTTAGTCTGTCATCTACGTCTTCTTGTTATCTCTTTAGTCAGCCATTTACGTCTTCTGATTATCTCTTTAGTCAGCCATTTACGTCTTCTGATTATCTCTTTAGTCAGGCATCTACGTCTTCTGATTATCTGTTCAGTCAGCCATCTATGTCTTCTGATTATCTCATTAGTCAGCCATCTATGTCTTCTGATTATCTCTTTAGTCAGCCATTTACGTCTTCTGATTATCTCTTAGTCTGTCATCTACGTCTTCTTGTTATCTCTTTAGTCAGGCATCTACGTCTTCTGATTATCTGTTTAGTCAGCCATCTATGTCTTCTGATTATCTCATTAGTCAGCCATCTATGTCTTCTGATTATCTCTTTAGTCAGCCATTTACGTCTTCTGATTATCTCTTAGTCTGTCATCTACGTCTTCTTGTTATCTCTTTAGTCAGGCATCTACGTCTTCTGATTATCTGTTTAGTCAGCCATCTACGTCTTCTGATTATCTCTTTAGTCAGGCATCTACGTCTTCTGATTATCTCTTTAGTCAGCCATCTACGTCTTCTGATTATCTCTTTAGTCAGCCATTTACGTCTTCTGATTAATCTCTTTAGTCAGCCATCTACGTCTTCTGATTATCTCTTTAGTCAGCCATCTACGTCTTCTGATTATCTCTTTAGTCAGCCATTTACGTCTTCTGATTAATCTCTTTAGTCAGCCATTTACGTCTTCTGATTATCTCTTTAGTCAGACATTTACGTTTTCTGATTATCTCTTAGTCTGTCATCTACGTCTTCTTGTTATCTCTTTAGTCAGGCATCTACGTCTTCTGATTATCTCTTTAGTCAGCCATCTACGTCTTCTGATTAATCTCTTTAGTCAGCCATCTACGTCTTCTGATTAATCTCTATAGTCAGCAATCTACGTCTTCTGATTATCTCTTTAGTCAGCCATTTACGTCTTCTGATTAATCTCTTTAGTCAGCCATCTACGTCTTCTGATTATCTCTTTAGTCAGCCATTTACGTCTTCTGATTAATCTCTTTAGTCAGCCATCTACGTCTTCTGATTATCTCTTTCGTCAGCCATTTACGTCTTCTGATTAATCTCTTTAGTCAGCCATCTACGTCTTCTGATTATCTCTTTAGTCAGCATCTACGTCTTCTGATTAATCTCTTTAGTCAGCCATCTACGTTTTCTATCACTTTGGTCAGCCATCTACGTCTTCTGATTATCGCATTAGTCAGCCATCTACGTCTTCTGATTATCTCTTTAGTCAGCAATCTACGTCTTCTGATTATCTCTTTAGTCAGCAATCTACGTCTTCTGATTATCTCTTTTGTCAGCCATCTACGTCTTCTGATTAATCTCTTTAGTCAGCCATCTACGTCTTCTGATTATCTCTTTAGTCAGCCATTTACGTCTTCTGATTATCTCTTTAGTCAGCCATTTACGTCTTCTGATTAATCTCTTTAGTCAGTCATCTACGTCTTCTGATTATCTCTTTAGTCAGCCATCTACGTCTTCTGATTAATCTCTTTAGTCAGCCATCTACGTCTTCTATCACTTTGGTCAGCCATCTACGTCTTCTGATTATCGCATTAGTCAGCCATCTACGTCTTCTGATTATCTCTTTAGACAGCCATCTACGTCTTCTGATTATCTCTTTAGTCAGCCATTTACGTCTTCTGATTATCTCTTTAGTCAGACATTTACGTTTTCTGATTATCTCTTAGTCTGTCATCTACGTCTTCTTGTTATCTCTTTAGTCAGGCATCTACGTCTTCTGATTATCTGTTTAGTCAGCCATCTACGTCTTCTGATTATCTCTTTAGTCAGCCATTTACGTCTTCTGATTATCTCTTTAGTCAGACATTTACGTCTTCTGATTATCTCTTTAGTCAGACATTTACGTTTTCTGATTATCTCTTAGTCTGTTATCTACGTTTTCTGATTATCTCTTTAGTCAGCCATTTACGTCTTCTGATTAATCTCTTTAGTCAGCCATCTACGTCTTCTGATTAATCTCTATAGTCAGCAATCTACGTCTTCTGATTATCTCTTTTGTCAGCCATCTACGTCTTCTGATTAATCTCTTTAGTCAGCCATCTACGTCTTCTGATTATCTCTTTAGTCAGCCATTTACGTCTTCTGATTATCTCTTTAGTCAGCCATTTACGTCTTCTGATTAATCTCTTTAGTCAGTCATCTACGTCTTCTGATTATCTCTTTAGTCAGCCATCTACGTCTTCTGATTAATCTCTTTAGTCAGCCATCTACGTCTTCTATCACTTTGGTCAGCCATCTACGTCTTCTGATTATCGCATTAGTCAGCCATCTACGTCTTCTGATTATCTCTTTAGACAGCCATCTACGTCTTCTGATTATCTCTTTAGTCAGCCATTTACGTCTTCTGATTATCTCTTTAGTCAGACATTTACGTTTTCTGATTATCTCTTAGTCTGTCATCTACGTCTTCTTGTTATCTCTTTAGTCAGGCATCTACGTCTTCTGATTATCTGTTTAGTCAGCCATCTACGTCTTCTGATTATCTCTTTAGTCAGCCATTTACGTCTTCTGATTATCTCTTTAGTCAGACATTTACGTCTTCTGATTATCTCTTTAGTCAGACATTTACGTTTTCTGATTATCTCTTAGTCTGTTATCTACGTTTTCTGATTATCTCTTTAGTCAGCCATTTACGTCTTCTGATTAATCTCTTTAGTCAGCCATCTACGTCTTCTGATTAATCTCTATAGTCAGCAATCTACGTCTTCTGATTATCTCTTTAGTCAGCCATTTACGTCTTCTGATTAATCTCTTTAGTCAGCCATCTACGTCTTCTGATTATCTCTTTAGTCAGCCATTTACGTCTTCTGATTAATCTCTTTTGTCAGCCATCTACGTCTTCCGATTATCTCTTTAGTCAGCCATTTACGTCTTCTGATTAATCTCTTTAGTCAGCCATCTACGTCTTCTGATTATCTCTTTCGTCAGCCATTTACGTCTTCTGATTAATCTCTTTAGTCAGCCATCTACGTCTTCTGATTATCTCTTTAGTCAGCCATCTACGTCTTCTGATTAATCTCTTTAGTCAGCCATCTACGTCTTCTATCACTTTGGTCAGCCATCTACGTCTTCTGATTATCGCATTAGTCAGGCATCTACGTCTTCTGATTATCTCTTTAGTCAGCCATTTACGTCTTCTGATTATCTCTTTAGTCAGACATTTACGTTTTCTGATTATCTCTTTAGTCAGCCATCTACGTCTTCTGATTATCTCTTTAGTCAGCCATCTATGTCTTCTGATTATCTCTTTAGTCAGCCATCTATGTCTTCTGATTAATCTCTTTAGTCAGCCATTTACGTCTTCTGATTATCTCTTTAGTCAGACATTTACGTTTTCTGATTATCTCTTAGTCTGTCATCTACGTCTTCTTGTTATCTCTTTAGTCAGGCATCTACGTCTTCTGATTATCTCTTTAGTCAGCCATCTACGTCTTCTGATTATCTCTTTAGTCAGCCATTTACGTCTTCTGATTATCTCTTTAGTCAGACATTTACGTTTTCTGATTATCTCTTAGTCTGTCATCTACGTCTTCTTGTTATCTCTTTACTCAGGCATCTACGTCTTCTGATTATCTCTTTAGTCAGCCATCTACGTCTTCTGATTAATCTCTTTAGTCAGCCATCTACGTCTTCTGATTAATCTCTATAGTCAGCAATCTACGTCTTCTGAGTATCTCTTTAGTCAGCCATTTACGTCTTCTGATTAATCTCTTTAGTCAGCCATCTACGTCTTCTGATTATCTCTTTAGTCAGCCATTTACGTCTTCTGATTAATCTCTTTAGTCAGCCATCTACGTCTTCTGATTATCTCTTTAGTCAGCCATCTACGTCTTCTGATTAATCTCTTTAGTCAGCCATCTACGTCTTCTATCACTTTGGTCAGCCATCTACGTCTTCTGATTATCGCATTAGTCAGCCATCTACGTCTTCTGATTATCTCTTTAGACAGCCATCTATGTCTTCTGATTATCTCTTTAGTCAGCCATCTACGTCTTCTGATCAATCTCTTTAGTCAGCCATTTACGTCTTCTGATTATCTCTTTAGTCAGACATTTACGTTTTCTGATTATTTCTTTAGTCAGCCATTTACGTCTTCTAATTATCTCTTTAGTCAGCCATTTACGTCTTCTAATTATCTCTTTAGTCAGCCATTTACGTCTTCTGATTATCTCTTTAGTCAGCCATTTACGTCTTCTAATTATCTCTTTAGTCAGCCATTTACGTCTTCTGATTATCTCTTTAGTCAGCCAATTACGTCTTCTGATTAATCTCTTTAGTCAGCCATTTACGTCTTCTGATTATCTCTTTAGTCAGCCATTTACGTCTTCTGATTAATCTCCTTAGTCAGCCATCTACGTCTTCTGATTATCTCTTTAGTCAGCCATCTACGTCTTCTGATTAATCTCTTTAGTCAGCCATCTACGTCTTCTGATTATCTCTTTAGTCAGCATCTACGTCTTCTGATTATCACTTTTGTCAGCCATCTACGTCTTCTGATTAATCTCTTTAGTCAGCCATCTACGTCTTCTGATTATCTCATTAGTCAGCCATCTACGTCGTATGATTATCTCTTTAGTCAGCCATCTACGTCTTCTGATTATCTCTTTAGTCAGCCATTTACGTCTTCTGATTATCTCTTTAGTCAGCCAACTACGTCTTCTGATTAATCTCTTTAGTCAGCCATCTACGTCTTCTGATTATCTCTTTAGTCAGCCATCTACGTCTTCTGATTAATCTCTTTAGTCAGCCATCTACGTCGTATGATTATCTCTTTAGTCAGCCATCTACGTCTTCTGATTATCTCTTTAGTCAGCCATTTACGTCTTCTGATTATCTCTTTAGTCAGCCATTTACGTCTTCTGATTAATCTCTTTAGTCAGCCATCTACGTCTTCTGATTATCTCTTTAGTCAGCCATCTACGTCTTCTGATTAATCTCTTTAGTCAGCCATCTACGTCTTCTGATTATCTCTTTAGTCAGCCATCTACGTCTTCTGATTAATCTCTTTAGTCAGCCATCTACGTCTTCTGATTATCTCTTTAGTCAGCCATTTACGTCGTCTGATTATCTCTTTAGTCAGCCATCTACCTCTTCTGATTATCTCTTTAGTCAGCCATTTACGTCTTCTGATTATCTCTTTAGTCAGCCATCTACGTCTTCTGATTATCTCTTTAGTCAGCCATCTACGTCTTCTGATTAATCTCTTTAGTCAGCCATTTACGTCTTCTGATTAATCTCTTTAGTCAGCCATCTACGGCTTCTGATTATCTCTTTAGTCAGCCATTTACGTCTTCTGATTATCTCTTTAGTCAGCCATCTACGTCTTCTGATTATCTCTTTAGTCAGCCATTTACGTCTTCTGATTATCTCTTTAGGCAGTAAATGGACCGGTCTGTCACCCACAAAATAGTATATGGACCTCAGCTTCGCTTCGGTCCATATAATATTTTGTGGGTGACATCCCTGTCCATAAACTACCATATGGCCCTTAGTGCCATGAACTATTTGTTAATTAACATATTTACGTGTTAAGATTCAAGTGTGAAAGACAATACATGCTTTAACACATTTAAGAAAGATTATATGTTATCTGATTAAGCTGTTTCAATATACAAACACATAGCACAATTTCAAATTAGATTAAATATGTTTAAATCTCGGACAAGGGTTTCTTTGTCAAATGTACACAAATATCTTACATATTTTGTCCAGTATAACATATGATCGGGGATAGTTTACAGGGTGGTTTAATATATAGACTAATAATGAAAGGACACGACTGTGGTTTCTATATTTATTGTTTGACCAGTGTGGGCATAGTAGTTCCCGACAGTCTAGTTTTGTAATGTTTTACATAAATGTTATATCAGAATGTTATTAACAATGCAGTCCATGCCTGTAACCATAACAGCTATGTTTCTGTAATTTTTTGTGCAGGATTTAAACATTCGTCTATGGTACTGGCGTGGTAGGTGTCAGTTCAGTTGTTGTGTCAATAATCGTTTCTGTTGGTATTATGCCTGCAGTTGTTGGTATCATGTCTGCCGTTGTGACATCGGTTATTGGTTCTCCTGTCGTCAGTTCAGTGGCTGGTATCATTTTTGTCGTCGTTGTGGCTGTATCACAATCGTAGCAAATTAGTTTACAGTAGTAATTATTTCGTCGTCGATTTCCATAGGAACGGGCTGTGAATGTTATTTCAATGGTTCCTGTTGTAATTGGTTTTCTGTTGAGTACTTTATACCCTCGTCGTTGATATATACGTCTCATCACGGTAAATGGATCAGAAACCTAAAAATATATACATATGCCATTTGGTTGTTTGACGAACATTCCTGAACATTTATTTAATTTAGGATTTGTGTCCTGGTCACTTCCTTGATGTAGTGTACACACTATTTCAAATCTTATCGCTCAAAGCCAATTGTCAATTTTGACAAAATCCTTGATAAATATCCCTTGTGCAACTTGAGAAAAACTGATTTTCTATTAACAAGAGCAGTGATTTTCTTTGCAGAAAACATCACAATGTTTCTTGTGACAAAAGCAGATTTTGTCTCTGGCAGAACAGAGGTTAGAAAAAAGTAACTAGTATAGCTGTCGTAGAACAAGATAGGTATTTTGCTAATCTTTCTCATGCGGTCGCGAAGGCAAATTCTTTGAACAGAGAATTCGGCTGGTTTATGGAAACTTAATGTTAGGACTAAACAGATATTCGATTCTAAGGGCTGTTTGTGGTAATGTGAATATTTAATAGGGAACCAATACAAGGGTTGTGCAGCTTAAGGCAACAACTTCGAAACATAATTCTGATCATAAAGGAAAAGAAATACCAAACATTCCACACAGTTCTAAAATCTATTAAGAAAATCGTAGAAATATAGACAAAATCAATACCCCTAGAACAGATATACAATGCCACGTACCTTCATGGTTTGATACAGACACTTTAATAACAAGTGGTTATGATACATGTACAAGTCCAAACACTTTCAAACGAGTGAGTAAAATGCCAACTCTCACATATAACTGGGTGAATGATGTCATTGTATAGAACTTTGATTCCTATATTTAAACGTAATGTATGATATATTTATTCATCGCTAAACAAATGTTGTCATATGTATAAGTATACATATAAGTCTATGGCCGTAAGCATAGTTCATAGGCAAAATAGTTTACAGTTTATAATCAATTGAAGGAACACACAGATACGATATTAAACCCATAATAGAAAACATATATCAACAACACATGGGAAGTATGAATTTGTTAAAGACACGATATATGTCATTGACATCACGAATCAATGGTGTACATTAATATTTGGATTGCAAACACCTATGTCACCAACATGAAGCTTGTAAGAAACAACTATGTCATAGATACGACAGTAATATCATTTATTGTTTTAGTTTGATACCTTGTATTAGCGATGTACCCGAATCGAGTATCCACATGGCAAAAAAAGCTGACTTACCTTCAAATTCACTGATCTTGTATAAATAGCGACTACCATCGTTCTTTCCTTGACATTACAAGGAAAACTGAATGTACAAGTTCCGTTTATCATTCTCTCTGTTTTCCTTCTTCTACCATATCGTCTATGTCCTTCAGTGGTAGATAACAATACCAACACTAGACATAACACCACAATGGAATAAACGTTCATCTGCAATTGGTAGTATTTAGTTATACGACTATCATATATATAGAATATAACTGTTTATTTAATTTTATGAAAATGTAGACACCTAATAAAAATGTTAGTGTGCATTTTTGGCAATACACCATTTATTACTAATATAATGACTTAAATAAACAAATACAGCCAACACTTGTCTTTTCTGTTTATAGAAATGTTGATTGTGTGCGGGGGAATCACAAGCACGATTTCTAGTTGGAAACTGTGAGGAAATATCTAACTTAACCTATTATGCAAGCTATGAAATAATGTTTTATGAAAATATGTACATTATTTGTTTTCAGTAAATAAGTATGAGAACGCAACATTCTTGACACAATGTTAAAAAATACTTTTCTGGTAATAATGAACAATTATAAATATCACATAATAAGAATTGTCATCGTAACTAACGTATGTTTGTTCGTTTGATGGTGTTTAACGCCACTTTCAACAATATTTCAGTTATATCATGGCGGTCAAATGTTATTGGTGGAGGAAACCGGAGGAACCGGTGAAAACCACCGACCTCTCGCAAGTCACTGACAAACTTTATCACATAATGTTGTAGACCTCGCCCTGATCGAGATTCGAACTCACAACATCAGTGGTGATAGGCACTGATTGCATAAGTAGTTGTAAATACAACTACCATATACGATCACTGCCACGACTGGCGTACGTCAATATATTATATAATATCAAGATATAAATAAATATATTATGAGCTTACCCTGGTAGTACAGTATCTTAAGAAATACTCTAGCAATATGAAGCAAATATCATTGTCACAGACTATATGTACATTTTTACGCCAGCCTTTCCCTATGTAAACGTAATGTGTCCAAACTTTCCCAGTCTAAACATGTACTATTTCGATGAAAAAAGCAATCATACAAATGGGGGAAATTTTAAAGTCGGTTGTCAATCCTGGAATTTTTAAGATGTCCGTATCCCGTATCCTACTTACATTTTTTTGTATTACATGTGTACCTATATCCTGAAGAATACAAAAAATTGTATCAAAGTTATGTAAGCCCAGAAATGATTTATGTATCTGATTCCGGTAAATCAGTTATATGTCTATGTTACACCACTTGTTTTGATGCATTACATGCAGATTGAGGACACATAATTGTTGGTCTCCTCAAAATAAAGAACGAATAGTAATCTTCATACAGCCGAAAAATGTTTGGAAAACCCTTAAACTCTATGACAATTATTAATGAAGATTTTTGTTATGGTTGCAGCGTATAATTGGTTAGTGTCATATTTGAAGAGGAATATAAAATATATTTAGCCCCATCATGATACCTAACAATACACTATAAAAGGACATATTAAAAATGTGTAAGTAATTGTGTAATACTACATTAATCCTGCAATTGTGTGATGATGAATACTAATAAAGGTGGTCAAAACATTTCTGGTACTTGATTCATGGATAGGGACAGACAAAACAGTACCATTGTAAGCGCTGACGTCACAGATAATCCATTTAAAACGATTAGAACGACATTTGTTTTATCTATTTTCAGACAATTTGACAGTTGTTTTAAACTTTTTAATATTGCAGAATAACACAATATACGTACAATGTCGCTAAATTTCGCTACGAAACAGGCAAGAAAAGCTCGCCAAAGGCTCTATTTTCTACCTGTTTTTAAAGCTCGCACAAATATATTTTCAGACAATGTAGGTAAATTGTATATTTATCAGGTACACAACATTTATGGTTTTAACTGGTAAATGTAGTATAGTAATTATTCATTTATCTGTTAGACATTGTATTGTATGCCATTCGATTTACGGCGTCTGGTTATCCATAAAAAGCTATTTTCAAACTGTTATTAACCAATCTATGTCCGTAACAGGAGAACCCATATGGGAAAAAGTATTAAAACACCCTTAAGTTTCATTCTAGCGAATATAATCTGCAAAATATTTCAAGAATTTGACAAAATAGCTTTTAGATTTAAATGTTATTTTATTTATAGGATCACAGGCATTGACAAACAAACAAAATATCAACAAAAGGAACAACCACCTCTTATCTTAACTCACGGGAAACACACAAAAACATACCATGACATATGAGGTTGGAAATCCAGGTCCTGACCTCGGACAGACACACAAATATGGTGAGGATAAGTCGATTAATAGAATCCCAACCCGCCCCTCTTGGTTGTTACGATTACTTGTCTCCAGAAGGATGTTACATTCAAAACATAAGAACAAAAAAGCGTTGTCTCACACAACCGATCGACTACTAAATTACATAGAATACACAAAACACGTGTTTTTCACGATCCTATATCATGTATAGTTTGGATGTCTTTTTAACTATTGCATACAATGTTTGAAATGATATGGTGAGATTCAATGGTAGGTAAAAGGTTATTTTTTTTATGATGTACAGACTGGTCATCGACAACATAACATAATAAAATAAACGTCTTATCTTATCTGAAGAGGGAAGATATAATGTGTGATATATTGAATTATCATATACTTGTATATGATAAAGCTAAATGTTACCTTGTAATAAAACCTTGAGTTTTGTTTAGAATAATAAGAGGAGTCATGTTTTTTTCACCCAGTTTCACAAAAAAATGCTCCAAGCGGGCTGATAAAGCAAGTTTATTAACTGCTTCCGGAATGTTATTACATGCCTTTCCGTCAATTGCCGCAAGTACACTTCGTGAATTTCCGGAAAACTGTGTTTACATACACAGCGGATTCAACTGTTTATTAAAATATTTGCACAGAAAATTATTAACTACCAATTTCTCTCTTATGATATTGAAAGTGCTTAAAAAACATGCATTTATTGGAATTGTATATTAAAACAATAATTTTCGTGTTCTATAACTATATACATATATTTAATTTTAGCCAAAATGACTTAAACATTTTGGCACAAATCAGTTATTTCCTCTGTTCATTTTTATCAGCCCTCGTTCATATATCATCCCTTGAGCCTGTCGGCTTTCGGGCTGATATCATGACCTCGGACTGATAAAGGGTATGATATGAAAAATGTCATGTAATAATCTATATTTAAACATATCAGTTAAAATATGCGTGTTTTATTTAATTGTTCATGTCAATGATCTCATTTTTCGACTCCATATCATCTGAAAGAGCATTGAAAATTATTTTCATTTAAGCTTAAAACTATCACTTGAATTAATTTTGCTGCAATATGTTCTGGTCAATTTTGGTTAACTTTCTTTTTAATATTAACATAGATTAAGCGAGCCATGTTTATCATTAGGGCAAGCAAACTTCCATCTATACGTTGTTATATGAGTTGTTCCTCATTGATACGGACAAAATAATCAGTTTAATGGAAATAGGATACATTTTGTTCATAATCTGTTTTAAATGTTAATGATGTAAGAAGAAAAAAACAATTAACTGCTTATTTGGCACAATGTACAAATTAGAAAACCAAAAGAAAACTGTATTCATTATTGCTTTCCGTTACTTGTGCATGCAACGACTACAATCTAAACCCAAGGTAAGGGCAATAACTCGTGTATTTTTTTTATTTTTGTTGTTGATAACTTTAGAAAAAATTCGGGAATGTACAAATAGTATATTACTATTATATCTATTTTGAATATGTCTATTGCTTAGAATGTTAACAAAACTGCACAGGGATAAAAATGACACTGAACTTATGACCTGTTATAGCAGCTGGGAAGAACAAAATATATTAAAAAAAGCAATTGTATTTCTTTCCTAGCGATAAATCATTGACAACATGTATGTAATAATTAAGCAATGTATAGATAGCATGACTTTATTAGATATGTGACAGAAATTGTTTTAAAGAGTAGTCTATTAAAATAAATAATGTTTGTTTGACTTTCTCTATTCCAAATTATTGTTAAGGAATTATTCAAATGGAGAGATTTTGTCAGACTGCAAGACGTTCATATTGTCAAAATGGTGTTGTGATAGCAATCTCCAAACAAATTTACACATAATACCTAAATTAACTAACATCTGAAAAATTAACCATGTCTTCTTTGAAGACTCTCTCACCCTTCTTTTTTCTGAAACAGTACCTAGGACCTAGTAACCATCCATTTCGGAACACAGAAGAACAATAACTGTAGCACAATAGCTATTTGGACATAACAATATGTTTGTAGATAGGCGTGTTAGAAAAAAGGCTCTAGGTGCAATCACGAATGGACCATTCAGAGATACAGGCAACATTGGGTAAAAAATACAAGCAAGCCATTCCATATCATGTTTATATGCATGGCATGTTTTAAAATGAATTGAAAATGTCGGTGTTCCTGTAATCTTTGATAATTCCGCAGTCCATGATTTTATCAGAAACATTAATTGTTTGCTGTCATATACATATACTATGTCGTTCATTGTTGGGAGAGGTCTTTAAAATAATGTTGTAAAACCTATGCCATACCCATATTACTTAAATAAAATATATTTAATTAAAACTTTATCATCTTAACCTAGTTAACACTGATGTTTCCTTCGCTTTATGTAATAGCAGTATCTATGCACAGTATCACACATTATGGTCATATGTAGTGTAATATTGTTGTTAATCCGGATTTATATACAACAGTGTGCACCCGGATGGATTAAATTAATATACCCAATAAAACAACTATGATTATTAAAAAATTAAACCATGAATTGACATACACAATCCGTTATTTATAACTAGGTTAAGATGATAAAGTTTTAATTAAATATATTTTATTTAAGTAATATGGGTATGGCATAGGTTTTACAACATTATTTTAAAGACCTCTCCCAACAATGAATGACATAGTATATGTATATGACAGCAAACAATTAATGTTTCTGATAAAATCATGGACTGCGGAATTATCAAAGATTACAGGAACACCGACATTTTCAATTCATTTTAAAACATGCCATGCATATAAACATGATATGGAATGGCTTGCTTGTATTTTTTACCCAATGTTGCCTGTATCTCTGAATGGTCCATTCGTGATTGCACCTAGAGCCTTTTCTAACACGCCTATCTACAAACATATTGTTATGTCCAAATAGCTATTGTGCTACAGTTATTGTTCTTCTGTGTTCCGAAATGGATGGTTACTAGGTCCTAGGTACTGTTTCAGAAAAAAGAAGGGTGAGAGAGTCTTCAAAGAAGACATGGTTAATGTTTCAGATGTTAGTTAATTTAGGTATTATGTGTAAATTTGTTTGGAGATTGCTATCACAACACCATTTTGACAATATGAACGTCTTGCAGTCTGACAAAATCTCTCCATTTGAATAATTCCTTAACAATAATTTGGAATAGAGAAAGTCAAACAAACATTATTTATTTTAATAGACTACTCTTTAAAACAATTTCTGTCACATATCTAATAAAGTCATGCTATCTATACATTGCTTAATTATTACATACATGTTGTCAATGATTTATCGCTAGGAAAGAAATACAATTGCTTTTTTTAATATATTTTGTTCTTCCCAGCTGCTATAACAGGTCATAAGTTCAGTGTCATTTTTATCCCTGTGCAGTTTTGTTAACATTCTAAGCAATAGACATATTCAAAATAGATATAATAGTAATATACTATTTGTACATTCCCGAATTTTTTCTAAAGTTATCAACAACAAAAATAAAAAAAATACACGAGTTATTGCCCTTACCTTGGGTTTAGATTGTAGTCGTTGCATGCACAAGTAACGGAAAGCAATAATGAATACAGTTTTCTTTTGGTTTTCTAATTTGTACATTGTGCCAAATAAGCAGTTAATTGTTTTTTTCTTCTTACATCATTAACATTTAAAACAGATTATGAACAAAATGTATCCTATTTCCATTAAACTGATTATTTTGTCCGTATCAATGAGGAACAACTCATATAACAACGTATAGATGGAAGTTTGCTTGCCCTAATGATAAACATGGCTCGCTTAATCTATGTTAATATTAAAAAGAAAGTTAACCAAAATTGACCAGAACATATTGCAGCAAAATTAATTCAAGTGATAGTTTTAAGCTTAAATGAAAATAATTTTCAATGCTCTTTCAGATGATATGGAGTCGAAAAATGAGATCATTGACATGAACAATTAAATAAAACACGCATATTTTAACTGATATGTTTAAATATAGATTATTACATGACATTTTTCATATCATACCCTTTATCAGTCCGAGGTCATGATATCAGCCCGAAAGCCGACAGGCTCAAGGGATGATATATGAACGAGGGCTGATAAAAATGAACAGAGGAAATAACTGATTTGTGCCAAAATGTTTAAGTCATTTTGGCTAGAATTAAATATATGTATATAGTTATAGAACACGAAAATTATTGTTTTAATATACAATTCCAATAAATGCACGTTTTTTAAGCACTTTCAATATCATAAGAGAGAAATTGGTAGTTAATAATTTTCTGTGCAAATATTTTAATAAACAGTTGAATCCGCTGTGTATGTAAACACAGTTTTCCGGAAATTCACGAAGTGTACTTGCGGCAATTGACGGAAAGGCATGTAATAAAATTCCGGAAGCAGTTAATAAACTTGCTTTATCAGCCCGCTTGGAGCATTTTTTTGTGAAACTGGGTGAAAAAAACATGACTCCTCTTATTATTCTAAACAAAACTCAAGGTTTTATTACAAGGTAACATTTAGCTTTATCATATACAAGTATATGATAATTCAATATATCACACATTATATCTTCCCTCTTCAGATAAGATAAGACGTTTATTTTATTATGTTATGTTGTCGATGACCAGTCTGTACATCATAAAAAAAATAACCTTTTACCTACCATTGAATCTCACCATATCATTTCAAACATTGTATGCAATAGTTAAAAAGACATCCAAACTATACATGATATAGGATCGTGAAAAACACGTGTTTTGTGTATTCTATGTAATTTAGTAGTCGATCGGTTGTGTGAGACAACGCTTTTTTGTTCTTATGTTTTGAATGTAACATCCTTCTGGAGACAAGTAATCGTAACAACCAAGAGGGGCGGGTTGGGATTCTATTAATCGACTTATCCTCACCATATGTGTGTGTCTGTCCGAGGTCAGGACCTGGATTTCCAACCTCATATGTCATGGTATGTTTTTGTGTGTTTCCCGTGAGTTAAGATAAGAGGTGGTTGTTCCTTTTGTTGATATTTTGTTTGTTTGTCAATGCCTGTGATCCTATAAATAAAATAACATTTAAATCTAAAAGCTATTTTGTCAAATTCTTGAAATATTTTGCAGATTATATTCGCTAGAATGAAACTTAAGGGTGTTTTAATACTTTTTCCCATATGGGTTCTCCTGTTACGGACATAGATTGGTTAATAACAGTTTGAAAATAGCTTTTTATGGATAACCAGACGCCGTAAATCGAATGGCAGACAATACAATGTCTAACAGATAAATGAATAATTACTATACTACATTTACCAGTTAAAACCATAAATGTTGAGTACCTGATAAATATACAATTTACCTACATTGTCTGAAAATATATTTGTGCGAACTTTAAAAACAGGTAGAAAATAGAGCCTTTGGCGAGCTTTTCTTGCCTGTTTCGTAGCGAAATTTAGCGACATTGTAAGTATATTGTGTTATTCTGCAATATTAAAAAGTTTAAAACAACTGTCAAATTGTCTGAAAATAGATAAAACAAATGTCGTTCTAATCGTTTTAAATGGATTATCTGTGACGTCAGCGCTTACAATGGTACTGTTTTGTCTGTCCCTATCCATGAATCAAGTACCAGAAATGTTTTTGACCACCTTTATTAGTGTTCATCATCACACAATTGCAGGATTAATGTAGTATTACCCAATTACTTGCACATTTGTAATATGTCCTTTTATAGTGTATTGTTAGGTATCATGATGGGGCTAAATATATTTTATATTCCTCTTCAAATATGACACTAACCATTTATACGCTGCAACCATAACAAAAATCTTCATTAATAATTGTCATAGAGTTTAAGGGTTTTCCAAACATTTTTCGGCTGTATGAAGATTACTATTCGTTCTTTATTTTGAGGAGACCAACAATTATGTGTCCTCAATCTGCATGTAATGCATCAAAACAAGTGGTGTAACATAGACATATAACTGATTTACCGGAATCAGATACATAAATCATTTCTGGGCTTACATAACTTTGATACAATTTTTTGTATTCTTCAGGATATAGGTACACATGTAATACAAAACAATGTAAGTAGGATACGGGATACGGACATCTTAAAAATTCCAGGATTGACAACCGACTTTAAAATTTCCCCCATTTGTATGATTGCTTTTTTCATCGAAATAGTACATGTTTAGACTGGGAAAGTTTGGACACATTACGTTTACATAGGGAAAGGCTGGCGTAAAAATGTACATATAGTCTGTGACAATGATATTTGCTTCATATTGCTAGAGTATTTCTTAAGATACTGTACAACCAGGGTAAGCTCATAATATATTTATTTAAATCTTGATATTATATAATATATTGACGTAAGCCAGTCGTGGTCGTGATCGTATGGTAGTTGTATTTACAACTACTTATGCAATCAGTGCCTATCACCACTGATGTTGTGAGTTCGAATCTCGATCAGGGCGAGGTCTACAACATTATGTGATAAAGTTTGTCAGTGACTTGCGAGAGGTCGGTGGTTTTCACCGGTTCCTCCGGTTTCCTCCACCAATAACATTGACTGCCATGATATAACTGAAATATTGTTGAAAGTGGCGTTAAACACCATCAAACGAACAAACATACGTTAGTTACGATGACAATTCTTATTATGTGATATTTATAATTGTTCATTATTACCAGAAAAGTATTTTTTAACATTGTGTCAGGAATGTTGCGTTCTCATACTTATTTACTGAAAACAAATAATGTACATATTTTCATAAAACATTATTTCATAGCTTGCATAATAGGTTAAGATAGATATTTCCTCACAGTTTCCAACTAGAAATCGTGCTTGTGATTCCCCCGCACACAATCAACATTTCTATAAACAGAAAAGACAAGTGTTGGCTGTATTTGTTTATTTAAGTCATTATATTAGACACAAATGGTGTATTGCCAAAAATGCACACTAACATTTTTATTAGGTGTCTACATTTTCATAAAATTAAATAAACAGTTATATTCTATATATATGATAGTCGTATAACTAAATACTACCAATTGCAGATGAACGTTTATTCCATTGTGGTGTTATGTCTAGTGTTGGTATTGTTATCTACCACTGAAGGACATAGACGATATGGTAGAAGAAGGAAAACAGAGAGAATGATAAACGGAACTTGTACATTCAGTTTTCCTTGTAATGTCAAGGAAAGAACGATGGTAGTCGCTATTTATACAAGATCAGTGAATTTGAAGGTAAGTCAGGTTTTATTGCTTTTTATAATAAAAAAAACCCTTACTGGAACTTTATTTCAAAATTTCAATTGGGTACTAGGTTATATAATTTTCTATCCATGTGGATACTCGATTCGGGTACATCGCTAATACAAGGTATCAAACTAAAACAATAAATGATATTACTGTCGTATCTATGACATAGTTGTTTCTTACAAGCTTCATGTTGGTGACATAGGTGTTTGCAATCCAAATATTAATGTACACCATTGATTCGTGATGTCAATGACATATATCGTGTCTTTAACAAATTCATACTTCCCATGTGTTGTTGATATATGTTTTCTATTATGGGTTTAATATCGTATCTGTGTGTTCCTTCAATTGATTATAAACTGTAAACTATTTTGCCTATGAACTATGCTTACGGCCATAGACTTATATGTATACTTATACATATGACAACATTTGTTTAGCGATGAATAAATATATCATACATTACGTTTAAATATAGGAATCAAAGTTCTATACAATGACATCATTCACCCAGTTATATGTGAGAGTTGGCATTTTACTCACTCGTTTGAAAGTGTTTGGACTTGTACATGTATCATAACCACTTGTTATTAAAGTGTCTGTATCAAACCATGAAGGTACGTGGCATTGTATATCTGTTCTAGGGGTATTGATTTTGTTTATATTTCTACGATTTTCTTAATAGATTTTAGAACTGTGTGGAATGTTTGGTATTTCTTTTCCTTTATGATCAGAATTATGTTTCGAAGTTGTTGCCTTAAGCTGCACAACCCTTGTATTGGTTCCCTATTAAATATTCACATTACCACAAACAGCCCTTAGAATCGAATATCTGTTTAGTCCTAACATTAAGTTTCCATAAACCAGCCGAATTCTCTGTTCAAAGAATTTGCCTTCGCGACCGCATGAGAAAGATTAGCAAAATACCTATCTTGTTCTACGACAGCTATACTAGTTACTTTTTTCTAACCTCTGTTCTGCCAGAGACAAAATCTGCTTTGTCACAAGAAACATTGTGATGTTTTCTGCAAAGAAAATCACTGCTCTTGTTAATAGAAAATCAGTTTTTCTCAAGTTGCACAAGGGATATTTATCAAGGATTTTGTCAAAATTGACAATTGGCTTTGAGCGATAAGATTTGAAATAGTTTGTACACTACATCAAGGAAGTGACCAGGACACAAATCCTAAATTAAATAAATGTTCAGGAATGTTCGTCAAACAACCAAATGGCATATGTATATATTTTTTAGGTTTCTGATCCATTTACCGTGATAAGACGTATATATCAACGACGAGGGTATAAAGTACTCAACAGAAAACCAATTACAACAGGAACCATTGAAATAACATTCACAGCCCGTTCCTATGGAAATCGACGACGAAATAATTACTACTGTAAACTAATTTGCTACGATTGTGATACAGCCACAACGACGACAAAAATGATACCAGCCACTGAACTGACGACAGGAGAACCAATAACCGATGTCACAACGGCAGACATGATACCAACAACTGCAGGCATAATACCAACAGAAACGATTATTGACACAACAACTGAACTGACACCTACCACGCCAGTACCATAGACGAATGTTTAAATCCTGCACAAAAAATTACATAAACATAGCTGTTATGGTTACAGGCATGGACTGCATTGTTAATAACATTCTGATATAACATTTATGTAAAACATTACAAAACTAGACTGTCGGGAACTACTATGCCCACACTGGTCAAGCAATAAATATAGAAACCACAGTCGTGTCCTTTCATTATTAGTTTATATATTAAACCACCCTGTAAACTATCCCCGATCATATGTTATACTGGACAAAATATGTAAGATATTTGTGTACATTTGACAAAGAAACCCTTGTCCGAGATTTAAACATATTTAATCTAATTTGAAATTGTGCTATGTGTTTGTATATTGAAACAGCTTAATCAGATAACATATAATCTTTCTTAAATGTGTTAAAGCATGTATTGTCTTTCACACTTGAATCTTAACACGTAAATATGTTAATTAACAAATAGTTCATGGCACTAAGGGCCATATGGTAGTTTATGGACAGGGATGTCACCCACAAAATATTATATGGACCGAAGCGAAGCTGAGGTCCATATACTATTTTGTGGGTGACAGACCGGTCCATTTACTGCCATTTGGCTCGAAGTGCCATGCACTATTTGCTATATTATACTCAATACATACAAATCTGTCAGACGACATGTTTTTTTTTATTGTATATCTAAGACAAAAAACGAGTTCGGACAAAATCCGGAATAAAACATTATATTGATCGGGCCCGGTCAATATAGTAAACTATTGACGGACTGCGCTAACAAAGACAAATAGGGAAAATAAAAACGTAATGTATAATATTATCCAATTACAGACTTTTGTAGAATTTTACAGGTCAATAAAAACTCATATTTACTGATACAAAAGTCTGTAATTGTTTTATTACATATACTATAAGGCTTATGACGTCACCCGATGAATATCACTTTCAGCAGGTGAATACCATTATTTATTGACTTCTAGACTTTACTTAGCTAAAGTACGGATATTTACAGTCATTATGTACTAATACAAAATAATTCATATGTGAAAGCTCCCATGTGTACTATTAGAGAGTTAATAGTCACCAATTACATATTTAGTACAGCAATTGATATTCATGTAGTCTGTTTATCCTAGAAATCAGGTTAAATAATTAATTGCTCAGTACACGATTAGAGTCATATATCACAGACTCATGGCTTGACGAACCTAATTAGTGATGTAGACATAACACAATAGGAAAATAGTCCCTTCTAACGGAGAAAGAAGCGGTAACACTAAACATTGCGTGTTGATCATTAGGAAATGCTAGAAAGTTACATTCGCGTGCCATTCTCCAAGATGAAACCGCTCATTTACATCCCGTCCTTATGGCAAGTTGTTTTTATTCGACTGTCACAAAGTTCGGACACCCCAAACCAAGCAAAACACATGTCCTTTTTCTATATCCAGGGATACCCGTGTTAGTTGATTGTTGTTTTTAAATCTGAACAAATAGCTACCGATAGTACTGCAATGATATACATCAGATAATTGGCCTGCTCCTCTTAAAATGGGAAGTTTACGATAAGAATAACGTAACAACAGAGAAAGAGAATATTATGATATTCGTCTGAGTGTTGTTTGCACATACAAATACGACACATATAGTATAAAACATTAGTTGCCTCCTTGTCAAATTATCTAGCTATGTATCACATTCTAGCATTGTTAAAGATGCTTAAAGTCAAACGAAAATCCTAATCATACAGGTTTCACATGTGGAGCAGGACCTATTTACCCTTTTGGAACACTTGAGTTCACCATCGGGTTTTAGTGAAGTTCGTGTTACTCAATATTTAGTTTTCTGTGTAATGTTTTGTAGATCATTGTTTGTCCTTTTGTCTTTTTCTGTTAGCAATTGTATTGTCGATCGTACTTCGATGTACGGCATCTGATTACCCCTTTGGTATCTTCAAACTTTTCTCGCACTTCACTCAAGTATATGAATACTTCAATTAGAATTCACTAAGATCTTTCTGACCATCACACGTTTATACATTAACGGAAATCACATATTTACCGTTCAATGAAAATACTGGTAATAAATATACGATTATTAACAAACTGAAGTTTTGTCAAGCAAATGCTTTGTAAGTAGATTTAAAGATTCGATAACACAATCAATAGGCTTACCATCCAAATGAAAAATCTCATTATGCACAGCCTTAGCATTAGTGAAAATTATATTATTCTTGAAGGCTACTGTTGTAAACGTTTTCCGTATTTGGACATTACTGCAAAAAAAGTTCTCTAAATATGGCAAAATACATGTTGTTTTTAGCAATTTTGGTTGTTTTAATATCCAGTTCGGATGCTAATTCAGAGAGTTCAAGTGAATCCAGTGGCAGTTCTACAAGTTGTGTTAATGGAGTTTGTCATACTGTAAAAGATTCCGAACGAATATCTGTTAACTGTCAAAATGGCGATAACTGTCATAAGCAACATTCTTCAGAGTCTTGCAATGACGGGCATTGTACCTAGAATGGCACAACATGATAGGATAAGTTTGATATAGTAAGTTTGATTCATATTAAGAATTTCTGATTCAAAAACTGACTGCTTTGTTGTCAAATGTTTGATGCTTTTAAATATTTTATTTTTGTCTTTTGTAAGTTCCCCAAGAACAACAAGAACAAACCTGTTCGGACCCGAATCTGAATCTTAATTATAACAATTGACGAAGGAGTTTGACTATCCTGCTCAGGCTATTTGGTGTGTTGCACTACTAAAACCTACGTACTTGATGAAGATTATTTCATAAGCTCGTCGTGCGCACTAAGTTTGACATTTACTGATCTTTTAGAGCATCTTCAGGACTTTCCCACAATTGCTGATCTTTTAGAGCATCTTCAGGACTTTCCCACATTTGCTGATCTTTTAGAGCATCTTCAGGACTTTCCCACATTTGCTGATCTTTTAGAGCATCTTCAGGACTTTCCCACATTTGCTGATCTTTTAGAGCATCTTCAGGACTTTCCCACATTTGCTGATCTTTTAGAGCATCTTCAGGACTTTCCCACATTTGCTGATCTTTTAGAGCATCTTCAGGACTTTTGCGTTTGAGGAATACGTATTCCACTTTTTGTTTTCAGTGATAAATTGTGTATTATTCCTCAAATTATTTATATCTTATCAATGTAATTTACCGATCTTTTCCCTCTGCTCTAGCAGTAAATATTGCTCTCTCAATTAGCGAATCTCCTAGCAACCAAATTAGTACAGTAAGTTATGACTACTCCCTATATTTATGTAATTTCAAGAGGTGTGTAATTCTAATTAAGCGTAGAGTAGATGCCGTCAAACGGTTTTATCCCGCCTCATTTATGTGTCTGGAACAAGCTACGACGTGGATTTTGTCTTTGTATATGTTCCCCTTTTTTACTTTGTATTCAGAGAGTAGAGGTGAGAGGTGGTTGTTCGTTTTATTGAAATTGGTGGAAATGTTGACATCACTGATTAAACTTTCTCTACATAAAAGAGTAACAATAACGCTTCAATTCTACATAAAACGGGAGTCTTACGTACAGTACATTCGAACATATGAACTCGAATGTTAATCGTAAGTCTATGCAAATTAAATTAATTAGTTTAATTTGATGCTTCATATTTACACGTCATGTTAAATGATTAGTGCTTTTCATTAGACCAGATACAATCTAAATGTCGACAGCTTAAACTCTAGAACTCTTTTCATTTGAGATTGCGTATCAGAAAATCTAACAGAATAATACGATTTAAGAGTTTCTTCTTACATCCAAATTAAGACCACAATTCTTATTTCTGTGTTACTCAAATATATAATTTAAATTATAAATAATACCGGAAAGAATGTGTTTCCTGTAATGTGCATTTTGTCGGAAAATAATAACAGAGAATTTAGGGAAATACCCAGCAAAAATATATATAAATTTCATCAGCAATCAAATTTAATTGTTTGACAGCAAGGAAACCAAATGGACTAAACAGGACAGCCGTATTAGTTGTAGCGAAATATATTATTTAGGAACTGTATATTTGTTCCAAAGATATATATAATAAACGATGCCAGTGCGGAAGCACTGATAACAGGTAGATGATACCCTGAGGGATTAACAGTCCACCAGTAGAGGTATCGTCATGGTGATAGGAATAAAAACGTAGATATCACATTTAATGCACAGGACACGTTTCTGGAATGACCATGATCCGCGCATAGTCCAACTATTGGAAAGTCTTATAACCTGATTCATTATTTATATTCATCAATATCGTTTAAATGTCAAAAATATTTTTTTATCAATGTGTGACGTAAAAGTGTCTTTGACATTTACTTCACAGAATATGGTACTGCTTTGACGACTGTTTTACCTATTTTGTTCCTGTATTTAAATACTGTTATAGTGACAGCCGGAACCTTTGAACCGTAATGAGAGCGGGAGGTTTGGCGCTTTAAAATCTGATTCAACCCACCATTTCTTTAGAAATGCCTGTACCAAGTCAGGGTCATTGCGGTTTTCACAGTTTTCCGGTTGTTGACTGATTTTGTCTGTTTATATAATTATGAGTTTTGACTTTCCCTTTGTAAGATTGTTCGGAGTTCGGTAATTTTGTTATTACCCTTAATTAGAGAAAGTCACTACTTAAAATAATCATTGATTTCTCAAGTCGAATCTGACGAAACGCAGATAAATACTTTTTTAGCCAAACATCTGTTGTCAGTTAATGCTAAGCCCCTTGTAAGTATTTGCTAATCAATAAATTTCCCATGTCAAATTAAGGACATATTACGCTTAGAAGAACTCCTACAAATACGCAACAGAAACTCCCTTCTTTTCTGCAACACTATCATTCAGATTTTATAGAACGAAAAAGGAACAATGGAATACAAGTGTGTTGTAGTGATTGTAGTTCTCTTGGTTGATAGTTTGATGGCCAGTTCTATCAGTTATAATCATCAAAGCGGAATATCCATGAGTTGTGTAAATGGAAAGTGTAAAACTGTGAGAAATTCTGGGGGAATGTCAGTTGACTGTAAAGACGGAAAGTGTAAAAAATCGTATTCTGGGACCCAATGTGCTAACGGAAAATGTACTCATGACGGAAAACCTATTCCCGAGCCTGAGTATAATGAGCCATCCTTTGGTTACCCAACACCTCCTTATGAGGAGGCATCCCATTACAATGGAGAATTTGGTAACTTTAGAGAATGTTCCGAAGGAGCTATAATGGATATGTATCCTTCTACGAACTTTCGGATGCGCACTTGTTGTATGAAAACCATCTGTATCAATGGAATGTGGACGACTAAAGAGTTTCCTGGAAATTGTCCATATTGGTAGCTTAATGTAAGTGATTGGCTTCAGAGTTAATAGTTTAGTCGGGATATTGTCATCATTGGTAACTAAGTAAGAAGTTCAATTGTTTATTCAGAGCATTTTCAACAGTAGTAAATATACCTGTAATTTAATTTGGTGCATGCTACTTTTGATATTGGTAACAGAGTGCACGTTTCGTACGTAGTTTCAACTTGTATGTATCATAATTCGAATTGTAATATCTGTTGTTTAGAGAACATTGACAATGCAAAATAAAATTCAACGTTATATTCGTTTATATCCTCATTGGTAATAAAATCTACCAACGAAGTTCGGAGAAGTACTGTTTTTTTCATTTTAATTATTATTTATTTTTCATTTTCCCGAAGCTATCCACAGGAATTCTCAAATACTGTGTTCCTCAATATTTATGAGACTTTATGAGTTGCATCTTCAAACCCTTCTTAGACTCATGTGTCAACCACCTTTAAGAGTGCTGTTGGGAATGTAAAGAGGATTGGGACTCTTCTAAAACCATGTTAAATCGCAACTTTTTTTCGGAAGCATCCCAAGAGATTTATTACAACTAAGATTAATCTCTCTCAGTCATGGGTAACCTTAGAGGATTTTGGCTATCCTTTTTAGACATTTTTATTTTCATGCTCCCAAAGATCTTTGAACTCTAACATTCGAATCTTTTGGCTGTGAGTGTACCAGATGACGGTAATGCCAGATTCTCGTCATGTGCAGTAAATTATATATCTACCTTGTATTACTATCGCTGGTTCAATACCTCTACTAGTGGATTATTATCCCCGAGAATATAATTCGCCCAGTAGTCAGTGTCTCAGCACTAATATAGTTTTATATATAACATTGAAATTGACTGTTTCTGAATAATGTAATAAACTAATGTTCAAATCCCTCAGCAATATGTGACATTTGCCAATTTGGGCTATCCTGCTTGGGCCGTTTCGTTTTCTTGTCCGAAAGATGTTATTGCATGTTTTGGGTTTTCGAATCTTATCACTAGGAGCGTATAACGTACCTGATGAAGGCTAGTCCAGAAACGTGTCGCCTTCAATTTGTTATAGATATCTACGTTTTTATTACGACCTTTGCTGGAGTTTTTCCATTACATAGAAATACAGCAGGTGTCAAATATATATCAGGACCTGTTTACCCTCCCGGATCACCTCAGTTCATCATCGATGTGTAGTTGTTGTTCATCTTTATTTTCAGTCAATGACTGACGTTGAATATTGATTGTTTTTGTCTCTCCACCTTGTTCTAGTTTTGTCCACGTCATTTGTATTTCTTGTTTTTTTTATTGACGAATTTTATATCACGTCTTGGTTTTACCTGGCATTTGTTTGTTTCCCAGACACCATAGTCGGGTTGCTGTCACATTATAAATCATGTATATACTATGATGTGGAGATGTCAACTCAAGTCTGCTCAAGATGACAACTGTAATACTATGGACATTCGAAGAATATTTCATGGATAAAATGTTTTATTTGGTAAGATTAACTTATCCACATGAGGGAAGGAAGTGCTTACACGTCCGGTGCACTTGGGTTCACCCTCGGTTTTTAGTGGAGTTCATGTTGTTCGATCTTTAGCTTTCTATGTAATCATTGCAGATAATTTTTGTCGATTATGTTTCAGCGTCATTGTATTGTCTGTCTTTCTTGATTACGCCTTTAGTATTTTAAGACTTATATGTTTATTCTACTACGTTTTATGTTGTTCTTATTTATAATATTGATAGTAAACCTGCTCTCAATTTGAATTTGTACAATAGTCATTCGTATATATCTGACTGACTCTGATAATTAAGGTATCTAAGCGTATCGATTTGTCTTATTGACGCTTGAGCTCGAAACTAAGCATAATAATATTATAAACCGAAAGAACCCTAAGTCTTGAATAGTATAATAAAACTTAGTAAATGTGAAGTTATATTACTACATAGTGGTTTTAAATGCTTATTCCATATGTGTAACAGATGCGAATCCCGATTTAATAAAGTCTCATTACATCTGACTAAATAACAGAATGATTAAACACAGTAGTCAGTTTGTCATATGATTTAATCTTTTAGTTTGTTTTCTCTTTTCAGGAAACAAAAAGACGGTTGATGGATTATGAAATATCTTCAGATAAAGACTACTCTTTGATATCATTTTATGAAAACGAATACACAAAAACATAGACTTCCAGAATAAAAAGTTATATTTAAACATTTATCTATGTAATCAGGAATATATGTCTACTATGACTAAAAACATTCACGAATAAATTTTGATTCATTACTCCCAAGACTTTAATCATATCATCCCCAAAATAAATCATGTCAAAATCTACTTTATTTGCAAAAAGTATAACAAAGATGATAATCGTATCTGTGAATATCGCCTACAAATATCGCTGATTTAACATGCGGTGGGCTTTGATACCAGAAGGACAGAAAAGAAAAACATTACCAAGCAAAAACCTTTAACAACTAAATATGCTAAACTTAATTAGGTTAAGGCAAGATAAATAAAAAAAACCCAGAAAATAACAAACAAGCAAGCAATATCAAAACAAAACAAAAGCAAAACAAAATCACAACAAAAAATGAAAAAATAAACCAAGCAGACAAACAAACAAAAAATAACCACAACAGAGGGCGAGATTCATTATTGTTTAACACCAAATAAGCAATTTGTCAGCCATATCATGGCGAGAACAAGTTACATTTCAATGAAATGATGATGATGCCCGCTTTTTACTAGACCAACAGGCTTAGTTGGATTTTCATAGTGATAACTCGTTGAAACAACAATCAGCGCATATACATGTCGCTCTACTCGGACACGTTATCCTGATTCCGTGTTAGATAGTCGTTGCTCTTGCTCGTTAGTGCTGCACTCTTAACTGATGCGCAACAAATACCAGTTTGTAGTCTTTGATTTGCCGGGGCTAGAACCCACGACCTACCGTATTCGAGGCGAGCACGTTAATTACTACACCGCCGATAATGTTTAGTCCAACACACAATGACTTTGATTCATATCATTTTGACGATTTCCATTAAACTGTCATTGTATTCAACTGGCTTCACATGTATCTATTACGATCATCGTGGGAAAATGTTTTGTTTTTAATAACAAAACATAGCATGAACCAATTTCGACCCAAGCGAAACATAAACAGATGTACTATAATATCTATGTTTCATGGTGACAGTATTCTACTAATTTACTGAAAGTAGTTAATGTATATGCAGATAGTCTTAAGATATTTTGTATTGTCCAAATGCACACCTTATACAAATGTAGCACATCTGCTCCTCCATCCACGCACCACGATAAAGTGTTCATGTAATTGAATATTATACAGGTCATTTGTCAAATATTATCTTGCAACTTTGCATACAATTAATAGCTTAAATTCTCAAACGATACATGCGCATTTACAACTAAAGTATAAACGGGGATATTTCATTATAAGAAGCAGATAGGAATATTGTGTTCAGTAATCTTTACTATTCATAAAGGAACAACAACAGCAATCTCAACAACCAATAAATAACGACTCCCAAGTCGGCTCAACCGAACACAATACAAGTGTTATAAGACAGAAATTGATGGAATGGAATTCGTGACCTTCGTGAGAGACTAGATGTAAAATGTTACTAAATGTATAAACCTCGCCAAATTGATGCACATCTCCAAGATCAGGACCTGGATTTACAGTGTCATTATGTAGTTATTTATTTGCAGCTCATGTTAACTATCTCATTTACATTGAAAATATATACATATGAAGCCACTTTATTCTCATAAATGACTAACTTTCTTATAAGAATGAGGAACTACTTACCCATTGTGACCACCTAGGTTCACCCCACTTTTCTGGTGTGTCCGTGTTTCTTATCGGTTTAGTTTTCTGTGTTGTGTGTAATGTTTTGTTTTGTTTGGTTTTGTTTGTCTTCTTCCTGTATTTCTTGTGGCCAATGGTGCATGCGTCTCTGTAATGTCCATCTTTGATTGTCCTTCGGTTTTCTCTAACTGATTTAATATTCATGATTTTATTCTTGGAATTGGTATATAAAACAACAGTGGAAAGTAGATCTATAATACTCATTGTTGTAATGTGCTTGCAAGATATACCACAAAGATAACCGTGGAGATTAATTTACCAAAGACAATCTAGTATTATTAGTTTAATTATCACGTTTGCGAATAATAGTCCTCTATGATATATTATATATGAATACAAATTCAGTAATAAATGAAAAACTAAAACTACCACACTGTAGGAACAGTTCGAAAAAATACTATCGAAAATCGTAGATTGAGTTAAAATCGATATCCCTAACCCACCAAGACATGAACGCTCACTTTCTTGGCTTGGTGAATGTATTGAACTAAAACACACCAAGACATGAACGCTCACATTCTTGGCTTGGTGAATGTATTGAACTAAAGCACACCAAGATATGAACGCTCACTTTCTTGGCTTGGTGAATGTATTGAACTAAAGCACACCAAGACATGAACGCTCACTTTCCTGGCTTGGTGAATGTATTGAACTAAAGCACACCAAGACATGAACGCTCACTTTCTTGGCTTGGTGAATGTATTGAACTAAAGCACACCAAGACATGAACGCTCACTTTCTTGGCTTGGTGAATGTATTGAACTAAAGCACACCAAGACATGAACGCTTACTTTCTTGGCTTGGTGAATGTATTGAACTAAAGCACACCAAGACATGAACGCTCACATTCTTGGCTTGGTGAATGTATTGAACTAAAGCACACCAAGACATGAACGCTCACATTCTTGGCTTGGTGAATGTATTGAACTAAAGCACACCAAGACATGCACGCTCACTTTCCTGGCTTGGTGAATGTATTGAACTAAAGCACACCAAGACATGAACGCTCACTTTCTTGGCTTGGTGAATGTATTGAACTAAAGCACACCAAGACATGAACGCTCACTTTCTTGGCTTGGTGCAGTTATTGATCTAAAGAACACCAAGACATGAACGCTCACTTTCTTGGCTTGGTGCATGTATTGAACTAAAGCACACCAAGACATGAACGCTCACTTTCTTGGCTTGGTGAATGTATTGAACTAAAGCACACCAAGACATGAACGCTCACTTTCTTGGCTTGGTGAATGCATTGAACTAAAGCACACCAAGACATGAACGCTCACTTTCTTGGCTTGGTGAATGTATTGAACTAAAGCACACCAAGACATGAACGCTCACTTTCTTGGCTTGGTACAGTTATTGAACTAAAGCACACCAAGACATGAACGCTCACTTTCTTGGCTTGGTGCATGTATTGAACTAAAGCACACCAAGACATGAACGCTCACTTTCTTGGCTTGGTGAATGTATTGAACTAAAGCACACAAAGACATGAACGCTCACTTTCTTGGCTTGGTGAATGTATTGAACTAAAGCACACCAAGACATGAACGCTCACTTTCTTGGCTTGGTGAATGTATTGAACTAAAGCACACCAAGACTTTCTTGGCTTGGTGAATGTATTGAACTAAAGCACACCAAGACATGAACGCTCACTTTCTTGGCTTGGTGAATGTATTGAACTAAAGCACACCAAGACATGAACGCTTACTTTCTTGGCTTGGTGAATGTATTGAACTAAAGCACACCAAGACATGAACGCTCACTTTCTTGGCTTGGTGAATGTATTGAACTAAAGCACACCAAGACATGAACGCTCACTTTCTTGGCTTGGTGCAGTTATTGATCTAAAGAACACCAAGACATGAACGCTCACTTTCTTGGCTTGGTGCATGTATTGAACTAAAGCACACCAAGACATGAACGCTCACTTTCTTGGCTTGGTGAATGTATTGAACTAAAGCACACCAAGACATGAACGCTCACTTTCTTGGCTTGGTGAATGCATTGAACTAAAGCACACCAAGACATGAACGCTCACTTTCTTGGCTTGGTGAATGTATTGAACTTAAGCACACCAAGACATGAACGCTCACTTTCTTGGCTTGGTACAGTTATTGAACTAAAGCACACCAAGACATGAACGCTCACTTTCTTGGCTTGGTGCATGTATTGAACTAAAGCCCACCAAGACATGAACGCTCACTTTCTTGGCTTGGTGAATGTATTGAACTAAAGCACACAAAGACATGAACGCTCACTTTCTTGGCTTGGTGAATGTATTGAACTAAAGCACACCAAGACATGAACGCTCACTTTCTTGGCTTGGTGAATGTATTGAACTAAAGCACACCAAGACATGAACGCTCACTTTCGTGGCTTGGTGAATGTATTGAACTAAAGCACACCAAGACATGAACGCTCACTTTCTTGGCTTGGTGCATGTATTGAACTAAAGCACACCAAGACATGAACGCTCACTTTCTTGGCTTGGTGAATGTATTGAACTAAAGCACACAAAGACATGAACGCTCACTTTCTTGGCTTGGTGAATGTATTGAACTAAAGCACACCAAGACATGAACGCTCACTTTCTTGGCTTGGTGAATGTATTGAACTAAAGCACACCAAGACATGAACGCTCACTTTCTTGGCTTGGTGAATGTATTGAACTAAAGCACACAAAGACATGAACGCTCACTTTCTTGGCTTGGTGAATGTATTGAACTAAAGCACACCAAGACATGAACGCTCACATTCTTGGCTTGGTGAATGTATTGAACTAAAGCACACCAAGACATGAACGCTCACTTTCTTGGCTTGGTGAATGTATTGAAATAAAGCACACCAAGAAATGAACGCTCACTTTCCTGGCTTGGTGAATGTATTGAACTAAAGCACACCAAGACATGAACGCTCACTTTCTTGGCTTGGTGAATGCATTGAACTAAAGCACACCAAGACATGAACGCTCAATTTCTTGGCTTGGTGCAGTTATTGAACTAAAACACACCAAGACATGAACGCTCACTTTCTTGGCTTGGTGCATGTATTGAACTAAAGCACACCAAGACATGAACGCTCACTTTCTTGGCTTGGTGCATGTATTGAACTAAAGCACACCAAGACATGAACGCTCACTTTCTTGGCTTGGTGAATGTATTGAACTAAAGCACACCAAGACATAAACGCTCACTTTCTTGGCTTGGTGAATGTATTGAACTAAAGCACACCAAGACATGAACGCTCACTTTCTTGGCTTGGTGAATGTATTGAACTAAAGCACACCAAGACATGAACGCTCACTTTCTTGGCTTGGTGAATGTATTGAACTAAAGCACACCAAGACATGAACGCTCACTTTCTTGGCTTGGTGAATGTATTGAACTAAAGCACACCAAGACATGAACGCTCACTTTCTTGGCTTGGTGAATGTATTGAAATAAAGCACACCAAGACATGAACGCTCACTTTCCTGGCTTGGTGAATGTATTGAACTAAAGCACACCAAGACATGAACGCTCACTTTCTTGGCTTGGTGAATGTATTGAACTAAAGCACACCAAGACATGAACGCTCACTTTCTTGGCTTGGTGCAGTTATTGATCTAAAGAACACCAAGACATGAACGCTCACTTTCTTGGCTTGGTGCATGTATTGAACTAAAGCACACCAAGACATGAACGCTCACTTTCTTGGCTTGGTGAATGTATTGAACTAAAGCACACCAAGACATGAACGCTCACTTTCTTGGCTTGGTGAATGCATTGAACTAAAGCACACCAAGACATGAACGCTCACTTTCTTGGCTTGGTGAATGTATTGAACTAAAGCACACCAAGACATGAACGCTCACTTTCTTGGCTTGGTACAGTTATTGAACTAAAGCACACCAAGACATGAACGCTCACTTTCTCGGCTTGGTGCATGTATTGAACTAAAGCACACCAAGACATGAACGCTCACTTTCTTGGCTTGGTGAATGTATTGAACTAAAGCACACAAAGACATGAACGCTCACTTTCTTGGCTTGGTGAATGCATTGAACTAAAGCACACCAAGACTTTCTTGGCTTGGTGAATGTATTGAACTAAAGCACACCAAGACTTTCTTGGCTTGGTGAATGTATTGAACTAAAGCACACCAAGACATGAACGCTCACTTTCTTGGCTTGGTGAATGTATTGAACTAAAGCACACCAAGACATGAACGCTTACTTTCTTGGCTTGGTGAATGTATTGAACTAAAGCACACCAAGACATGAACGCTCACATTCTTGGCTTGGTGAATGTATTGAACTAAAGCACACCAAGACATGAACGCTCACATTCTTGGCTTGGTGAATGTATTGAACTAAAGCACACCAAGACATGCACGCTCACTTTCCTGGCTTGGTGAATGTATTGAACTAAAGCACACCAAGACATGAACGCTCACTTTCTTGGCTTGGTGAATGTATTGAACTAAAGCACACCAAGACATGAACGCTCACTTTCTTGGCTTGGTGCAGTTATTGATCTAAAGAACACCAAGACATGAACGCTCACTTTCTTGGCTTGGTGCATGTATTGAACTAAAGCACACCAAGACATGAACGCTCACTTTCTTGGCTTGGTGAATGTATTGAACTAAAGCACACCAAGACATGAACGCTCACTTTCTTGGCTTGGTGAATGCATTGAACTAAAGCACACCAAGACATGAACGCTCACTTTCTTGGCTTGGTGAATGTATTGAACTAAAGCACACCAAGACATGAACGCTCACTTTCTTGGCTTGGTACAGTTATTGAACTAAAGCACACCAAGACATGAACGCTCACTTTCTTGGCTTGGTGCATGTATTGAACTAAAGCCCACCAAGACATGAACGCTCACTTTCTTGGCTTGGTGAATGTATTGAACTAAAGCACACAAAGACATGAACGCTCACTTTCTTGGCTTGGTGAATGTATTGAACTAAAGCACACCAAGACATGAACGCTCACTTTCTTGGCTTGGTGAATGTATTGAACTAAAGCACACCAAGACATGAACGCTCACTTTCCTGGCTTGGTGAATGTATTGAACTAAAGCACACCAAGACATGAACGCTCACTTTCTTGGCTTGGTGCATGTATTGAACTAAAGCACACCAAGACATGAACGCTCACTTTCTTGGCTTGGTGAATGTATTGAACTAAAGCACACAAAGACATGAACGCTCACTTTCTTGGCTTGGTGAATGTATTGAACTAAAGCACACCAAGACATGAACGCTCACTTTCTTGGCTTGGTGAATGTATTGAACTAAAGCACACCAAGACATGAACGCTCACTTTCTTGGCTTGGTGAATGTATTGAACTAAAGCACACCAAGACATGAACGCTCACTTTCTTGGCTTGGTGAATGTATTGAACTAAAGCACACAAAGACATGAACGCTCACTTTCTTGGCTTGGTGAATGTATTGAACTAAAGCACACCAAGACATGAACGCTCACATTCTTGGCTTGGTGAATGTATTGAACTAAAGCACACCAAGACATGAACGCTCACTTTCTTGGCTTGGTGAATGTATTGAAATAAAGCACACCAAGAAATGAACGCTCACTTTCCTGGCTTGGTGAATGTATTGAACTAAAGCACACCAAGACATGAACGCTCACTTTCTTGGCTTGGTGAATGCATTGAACTAAAGCACACCAAGACATGAACGCTCAATTTCTTGGCTTGGTGCAGTTATTGAACTAAAACACACCAAGACATGAACGCTCACTTTCTTGGCTTGGTGCATGTATTGAACTAAAGCACACCATGACATGAACGCTCACTTTCTTGGCTTGGTGCATGTATTGAACTAAAGCACACCAAGACATGAACGCTCACTTTCTTGGCTTGGTGAATGTATTGAACTAAAGCACACCAAGACATAAACGCTCACTTTCTTGGCTTGGTGAATGTATTGAACTAAAGCACACCAAGACATGAACGCTCACTTTCTTGGCTTGGTGAATGTATTGAACTAAAGCACACCAAGACATGAACGCTCACTTTCTTGGCTTGGTGAATGTATTGAACTAAAGCACACCAAGACATGAACGCTCACTTTCTTGGCTTGGTGAATGTATTGAACTAAAGCACACCAAGACATGAACGCTCACTTTCTTGGCTTGGTGAATGTATTGAAATAAAGCACACCAAGACATGAACGCTCACTTTCCTGGCTTGGTGAATGTATTGAACTAAAGCACACCAAGACATGAACGCTCACTTTCTTGGCTTGGTGAATGCATTGAACTAAAGCACACCAAGACATGAACGCTCAATTTCTTGGCTTGGTGCAGTTATTGAACTAAAGCACACCAAGACATGAACGCTCACTTTCTTGGCTTGGTGCATGTATTGAACTAAAGCACACCAAGACATGAACGCTCACTTTCTTGGCTTGGTGAATGTATTGAACTAAAGCACACCAAGACATGAACGCTCACTTTCTTGGCTTGGTGCAGTTATTGAACTAAAGCACACCAAGACATGAACGCTCACTTTCTTGGCTTGGTGCAGTTATTGAACTAAAGCACACCAAGACATGAACGCTCACTTTCCTGGCTTGGTGCATGTATTGAACTAAAGCACACCAAGACATGAACGCTCACTTTCTTGGCTTGGTGAATGCATTGAACTAAAGCACACCAAGACATGAACGCTCACTTTCTTGGCTTGGTGCATGTATTGAACTAAAGCACACCAAGACATGAACGCTCACTTTCTTGGCTTGGTGCATGTATTGAACTAAAGCACACCAAGACATGAACGCTCACTTTCTTGGCTTGGTGAATGTATTGAACTAAAGCACACAAAGACATGAACGCTCACTTTCTTGGCTTGGTGAATGTATTGAACTAAAGCACACCAAGACATGAACGCTCACTTTCTTGGCTTGGTGAATGTATTGAACTAAAGCACACCAAGACATGAACGCTCACTTTCTTGGCTTGGTGAATGTATTGAACTAAAGCACACCAAGACATGAACGCTCACTTTCTTGGCTTGGTGAATGCATTGAACTAAAGCACACCAAGACATGAACGCTCACTTTCTTGGCTTGGTGAATGTATTGAACTAAAGCACACCAAGACATGAATGCTCACTTTCCTGGCTTGGTGAATGTATTGAACTAAAGCACACCAAGACATGAACGCTCACTTTCTTGGCTTGGTGAATGTATTGAACTAAAGCACACAAAGACATGAACGCTCACTTTCTTGGCTTGGTGCAGTTATTGAACTAAAGCACACCAAGACATGAACGCTCACTTTCTTGGCTTGGTGAATGTATTGAACTAAAGCACACCAAGACATGAACGCTCACTTTCTTGGCTTGGTGAATGTATTGAACTAAAACACACCAAGACATGAACGCTCACTTTCTTGGCTTGGTGAATGTATTGAAATAAAGCACACCAAGACATGAACGCTCACTTTCCTGGCTTGGTGAATGTATTGAACTAAAGCACACCAAGACATGAACGCTCACTTTCTTGGCTTGGTGCATGTATTGAACTAAAGCACACCAAGACATGAACGCTCACTTTCTTGGCTTGGTGAATGTATTGAACTAAAGCACACCAAGACATGAACGCTCACTTTCTTGGCTTGGTGCAGTTATTGAACTAAAGCACACCAAGACATGAACGCTCACTTTCTTGGCTTGGTGCAGTTATTGAACTAAAGCACACCAAGACATGAACGCTCACTTTCCTGGCTTGGTGCATGTATTGAACTAAAGCACACCAAGACATGAACGCTCACTTTCTTGGCTTGGTGAATGTATTGAACTAAAGCACACCAAGACATGAACGCTCACTTTCTTGGCTTGGTGCATGTATTGAACTAAAGCACACCAAGACATGAACGCTCACTTTCTTGGCTTGGTGCATGTATTGAACTAAAGCACACCAAGACATGAACGCTCACTTTCTTGGCTTGGTGAATGTATTGAACTAAAGCACACAAAGACATGAACGCTCACTTTCTTGGCTTGGTGAATGTATTGAACTAAAGCACACCAAGACATGAACGCTCACTTTCTTGGCTTGGTGAATGTATTGAACTAAAGCACACCAAGACATGAACGCTCACTTTCGTGGCTTGGTGAATGTATTGAACTAAAGCACACAAAGACATGAACGCTCACTTTCTTGGCTTGGTGAATGTATTGAACTAAAGCACACCAAGACATGAACGCTCACTTTCTTGGCTTGGTGCATGTATTGAACTAAAGCACACCAAGACATGAACGCTCACTTTCTTGGCTTGGTGAATGTATTGAACTAAAGCACACCAAGACATGAACGCTCACTTTCTTGGCTTGGTGAATGTATTGAACTAAAGCACACAAAGACATGAACGCTCACTTTCTTGGCTTGGTGCATGTATTGAACTAAAGCACACCAAGACATGAACGCTCACTTTCTTGGCTTGGTGAATGTATTGAACTAAAGCACACCAAGACATGAACGCTCACTTTCTTGGCTTGGTGAATGTATTGAACTAAAGCACACCAAGACATGAACGCTCACTTTCTTGGCTTGGTGAATGTATTGAACTAAAGCACACCAAGACATGAACGCTCACTTTCTTGGCTTGGTGCAGTTATTGAACTGAAGCACACCAAGACATGAACGCTCACTTTCTTGGCTTGGTGAATGTATTGAACTAAAGCACACCAAGACATGAACGCTCACTTTCTTGGCTTGGTGAATGTATTGAACTAAAGCACACCAAGACATGAACGCTCACTTTCTTGGCTTGGTGCATGTATTGAACTAAAGCACACCAAGACATGAACGCTCACTTTCTTGGCTTGGTGAATGTATTGAACTAAAGCACACAAAGACATGAACGCTCACTTTCTTGGCTTGGTGAATGTATTGAACTAAAGCACACAAAGACATGAACGCTCACTTTCTTGGCTTGGTGCATGTATTGAACTAAAGCACACCAAGACATGAACGCTCACTTTCTTGGCTTGTGAATGTATTGAACTAAAGCACACCAAGACATGAACGCTCACTTTCTTGGCTTGGTGCAGTTATTGAACTAAAGCACACCAAGACATGAACGCTCACTTTCTTGGCTTGGTGCAGGTATTGAACTGAAGCACACCAAGACATGAACGCTCACTTTCTTGGCTTGGTGAATGTATTGAACTAAAGCACACCAAGACATGAACGCTCACTTTCTTGGCTTGGTGAATGTATTGAACTAAAGCACACCAAGACATGAACGCTCACTTTCTTGGCTTGGTGCATGTATTGAACTAAAGCACACCAAGACATGAACGCTCACTTTCTTGGCTTGGTGAATGTATTGAACTAAAGCACACAAAGACATGAACGCTCACTTTCTTGGCTTGGTGAATGTATTGAACTAAAGCACACAAAGACATGAACGCTCACTTTCTTGGCTTGGTGCATGTATTGAACTAAAGCACACCAAGACATGAACGCTCACTTTCTTGGCTTGTGAATGTATTGAACTAAAGCACACCAAGACATGAACGCTCACTTTCTTGGCTTGGTGCAGTTATTGAACTAAAGCACACCAAGACATGAACGCTCACTTTCTTGGCTTGGTGCAGGTATTGAACTAAAGGCATTAGTATCACAAATTATCACAAGAAGTCCACACGTGTTGTTTATCATAATTAAATGAATGCACTAATATAAATATCACTGTCTATTTATAATTGAAGTATTGCTTTTGTTAATTATTATATTAGTTTTGGAACATAGAATAACCCATCAGAGGGTTAAAAGTTGTTGAAGCTGACATAATATATATTATGCTTACAGTATTTCTGCAAATAAAACCAGTAAATAACTATATACTGCAATGAATATCGCAACTACGCTTCTGTTAGTCTTTGTAATGTGTTCCATGTTTTATACAACTTATCAGAACCATCTTCAGAGATCATGCCGGTTTGATAATAGTTGGTGGCCATCGGGATATTGAATCGAACCGACCTTCCTAAGAGATTATGTGAGAGGGATATGTACAATTCTACACTGTTTGAATGGTCACATTAGTTTACTCAGAATCAATTGTTAATTGGTAAGATATTTGTTTATTATCTGCTGTCTTTCTGTCTGTTTTTCCTCTTCACCACAGTAATATACAAAATTAGTAGCTATTTTTTTCGTAATAACGAATGTATGATATTTTATTTTTGTAAATTTGGCCATGGTAGTGGGTTTTTTAATATGAGAACAAATTGCGGTTTAATAATATAATGAGAAACTTTAAGCAGAGCTTTTTTCTCTCAGACGAATACAACACTTGCGATTTCCAAAGTGATTGCGAGTAGATATAACTACATTTGATATCTTTTTAGGATATATGGAAAATTCATGGATATGTCTATATATTAATGATAAATAGTTCATATTCTAACATTATGTATGTATTATATAGAAATACGGGATTTTAACCATTAGATACAATCCATCAGATACAAGATGTACTTTTGTGAGTTCTACGTTCGTTACATCATCAGCTTGGAATGTGGGAAAACTCATATGACATCGACATATCCAATGGGAAGGGAAAACTTCACAGTAACCCTAAATAGGTTAGTTTCATATTACAGGGAGCTGTACCATATATTTTGCAGGTAAAATGAACAGATAACTCAGACAAGATCACAGATAGAACAATTATGTTTAAGGACTTAACATGATATATAATTAGAATAATATATTTGTTGATTCTTGTGTCTTGTTCAACATTGTCCCTGTATAGGTCAAGTAATTGTTATAACTTTACAAATATCTGTGTACGAAAAGTTTGACAAAGCCAATGGACAATCAGAAGCGTTAATGCGAAGGACAGACAATACAGTGATCAAAAGACATGGGACAAAAATACAAACGATTCTCGACAAATGACCATACGTAGAGCGGTAAAAAAAACCATAGATATCAAACTTAGTGCGCACGGTGCATTTCTGGAACAACCCTTTATCAAGGTACCTTGTTAGATGTATGGGCCGGGAAAGAATCAACGCCTTATGTACATTTAACACATTAAAACATCATATTGCGTTATCAAATATTAATTTTATGTAGGCGGTACTTATCTGTTGTCAGAGTGCATAGACTATTATATAATTCTGTATTGCTGACGTAAGTTCTTGTATAAGTACTGACAGGTGTAAACACAGATTAGTAAAGGTGAGGTTATATCTTCACACTTTTCTTCCATGTCCATTCCTGCTCTATCTTGGTATATTGTTGACATACGTTTTGCCAAAATAACAGACAACATTGATTAGACCCATGCTAATTATAAAAAAAAGTTAAACGGTGATAGTCATCAATTCCACCCATATCAACAAAACAAACAATCATCTCTCACCTAAAAACACTGAACACAAGAAATACCACGAAAAATACGTTGGAATTCCAGGTCTTGGTTAGGGACGGACACAACATTGTTTCGCGGGTTTTAACCTATTAATGGGATCCCCAACACTTCTCTATTGGTAATTGGATCTCCAACAGCAATACAGATATAAACAACCGATAAAAAACCTGTCCAGATTCATTCCCATTCAAAAAGACCACATATTATCACACAAATGATTGACAAGATCAAGATGGATAGTAGCTGAGTCAATAAGCACACTCAAAAAGTCTTATTCAAACTACATCTTTTTGATGCATTACTATATATCGTTCTAATATATCAATAGTATTATCAATATCCAAAAACAAAATGGAAGGAAGCATAAAATTAATGCATGGTTATTCAATTCAAAATTAGTTATATGAAAAGGAATTTTTCTCAAAACTTACCATAATCAAAGACATGCGTAAATATATCACGTCTCTCATTATAAGTAAAATCAAATGTAAGTACCTAGATGAAACCATATCAACAAGATAATTCAAATACAATTCCAACTCCAAATAGATCGCAATTCAGAGAAAACGTTGAATTTCTTAACTAAGCTAAGACAAAATGTATATTCTATGGACAAAACAAAAGTCTTTGTGAACAGCAAAAGATGTGTACATATTTAGATATACTACTCTAAATGTCATCAACATGGGTATTCCACTTGGCATCATTGATAAATATAGCACATTTTAATGAGAAGTGGATATGAACACCAATGTCCCTTTAAATTGTTGCTTACAAAATCTCAACGCAATATTCATGTGATTACACCCTTGGCTTTCTTCGCTTCCAGTAAAATCCCCATTGGTATTGATATTACCACGAACTCTACATTTTAAATACAATTTTTATTATTATTACATAATGATTTTATTTAAACAATTTTATTGGCTATCATGCTGTCACCTGACATTCCGTAAAATTTGATATTGTTTGATTAAAACTCGTATTGACTTGGTTTCACTTTCGTTTTCCATTGCATTATGTATGACGTCATAATGAAGTGATTAATTTCACATTGACTTGGTTTCACTTTCACTTTTCATTTTAATGTAATAAAACAATTACAGTCTTTTGTATCGGTCAATACGAGTTTTTATGGACATTAGAAATCAATATTCACCTCAGCCTAAAGGCTTCGGTGAATATCGTTTTTAAGGTTCATAAAAACTCGTATTGACCTCAACAAAAGACTATAATTGTATATAATCGTTTGAAGGTGTACATGTAACATGGTATCATAAGGGACTTTACATGGGTTTTTGTAATGTTGGAATGTTCCTGTACTGTCTAATCCGATTACATTTTTCTAAAATGACGTATCTGATATATTTAAAATATATTTACAATTATAGTCAATGTTCACATAGCATTGTTTATCAATAAAGGCATTTCTTTAATTGTCGGAATTGTTTTGTTATTCATTAAACGTGACATGAATGTGTTCTAAAATTAAATATACAGCCCCGTACTTTCATGTATCGGCGGAACTCAAGAATATATATAACTTACTTACGTTCCTACGTCAATTGAATATTTAAATGAATGAGGAAAATAGTTAGACTTAAAGCTCAAGTAGAATGCCTCTTCAGTAGACAATAATGTCAATTGTTTTATTACTTAATATCTAATATTATAAAGTCGTGACATGTATCACTTTAGATTATATAAGGATATAATGGAAGTGTGGGCAGTTTCCAAATAAATTATAATATGTTATTTATTTCTTGAAAATTATATAACCGGACTAAAATACCAATCTAAATAACAACCACATCTCTTTTCAGAAAAAAAACATGTCAGATTAATAGTTTTTTTATAAGGTATTTGTTATTTTTATTTGGTAAAGAGAAGAAACACCGCAATAACATGTCTATGTGATGTTTTGTTGATAAAGATCAGAATAATTCTGTATTCTAAAATATCGAATTATTATTTAAACCAAGGTACTCCTCCCTCAGGAATAGGTGACCTTAGTCGATTTTGGGTATCATCCTTAGGCCCTTTGGTTTCATGCTCCCAAATACTGTAAAATTATTGGGCTGTCCAGTCTTTTGACATTGAGCGTCACCTGATGAAGGTTATTCCGGAAACGTGTCGTGCAAACTAAATTAGATATCTACGTTTCTATTACTGTCACCTAACCATACAATACGTTCCAAGTTACACACCTCTATATGTACACGTATACGTTCCAAGTTACACACCTCTATATGTACACGTATACGTACACGTACACCTCTATATGTACACGTATACGTTCCAAGTTACACACCTCTATATGTACACGTATACGTTCCAAGTTACACACCTCTATATGTACACGTATACGTACACGTACACCTCTATATGTACACGTATACGTTCCAAGTTACACACCTCTATATGTACACGTATACGTTCCAAGTTACACACCTCTATATGTACACGTATACGTACACGTACACCTCTATATGTACACGTATACGTTCCAAGTTACACACCTCTATATGTACACGTATACGTTCCAAGTTACACACCTCTATATGTACACGTATACGTACACGTACACCTCTATATGTACACGTATACGTTCCAAGTTACACACCTCTATATGTACACGTATACGTTCCAAGTTACACACCTCTATATGTACACGTATACGTACACGTACACCTCTATATGTACACGTATACGTTCCAAGTTACACACCTCTATATGTACACGTATACGTTCCAAGTTACACACCTCTATATGTACACGTATACGTACACGTACACCTCTATATGTACACGTATACGTTCCAAGTTACACACCTCTATATGTACACGTATACGTACACGTACACCTCTATATGTACACGTGTGCATAAAAACGTCTTAAAGACGAGAATTTAGTCGAATTCATATTTACTAATATAATACAATAATATGTTTGATTAAAATGGTAACATGTGTACAATGATTTCCATTTAGTAAACGGTATCGCACTCGAACCAACAGTATATTAGAAATAGCTCTTTTTATGCAAATTTGAACTGTAGAAATGTCTTCAAATTGATCAATTTTACAAGATATGGGATTTCACAACCAACCACTAAATCTTCATTAGAGATATGTATATCCTAGCTCTGTGTTAATGTTCATATTATATATACATTCAGCATTTGAGGGAAATCTTTCAATCTCACGTGTCAAATGTAGAGTAGTTAATTACTACATATCATGTTCATTCCAGATTACTGGTGAATGTAGGGGCCGTCGTGGTCGTTATCGTATGGTAGTTGGATTTACAACTACCTATGCAATCAGTGCTGATCACCACTAATGTTGTGAGTTTGAATCTCGCTCGTGGCGAGGTGTACTCGATACAACATTATGTGATAAAGTTTGTAAGTGTCTTACGGTAGGTCGGTGGTGTTCTCCGGTTTCCCCCTCAAATAAACCTGACTGCCACGATATAGCTGAAATATTGTTGAAAGTGGTGTTAAACACCAAAAAGGAATTTCCTTGGGATTTCCTCGCGAGCGGTGGACCTTACTATGAGACCATACGATTAGCGGTTGACCCAACGAATGGATAAATATCACGTGACAGTGTTTTATCAAATCAGATTCAAGATATTTATTTGAGTATATAATATTATGAGTTTCTATATACTAATGCTTGGTATTGTTGACGGTACACAAAGGTCAACCACGAAAGCTGCCCAGCACGTCTCCGTATATACGGTGGATAAGGGATACCTTCTCGATGATGAGGGAGTTGTAGTCAGATTAATATAGAAATCCCAACCGTGAAGCCTAGCATAGCGTCGTGTTTGGATGGTGACACTCTCATTACACGTTTTAAAAACCCTTACGTAGATTTAGAAAAAGAGTAGGCACATTGTAGATGATACATAATTCTAATTTGTATCGATGTAACTCATCTACCCATATCTTTCCAACTAGTTCTTGGCCTCAATAAGCATGCAATATTTACTGTTGTACGTGAAGCAACCAACACTGGATTAATCAATACTTAGTAATCTAAATAATATCTTATTTGTGGCATATCACGTAACATATCAAGTAGCGTAGCCCGTTGATACAATGAAACAATTAGGGTCAAATTGTAATATGGGCTTTAAATATTAAACTTTACTAATTGTTTTAACATCCAGAGAGCAAGTATGTCAGCTTAGATAATGATCGTAGTGATAATTTGTGCCCAATCCCATTTGTTAATATTTTTAACAAATAAAATACGTTAAATTCAAAACAAAAACTCCCATTTGTTTTGTAGGAAGTTCATGATTTGTTTATGTTATTTGAATTTATTTATATAAACTCTTGTCCAACACGATTTTCATTCCAGATGATGTTCGCGTCGTTTAACGCTAACACGACGGGTGTCACATGTGCGGCAGGAACTACTAATCCTTCCCGCGCACCTTAGTTCGCCCTCGGTTATAGTGGGGTTCGTGTTGCTCGATCCGTTGTTTTCTGTATAATATTTTGGCGATCCTTGTTTGTCCTTTGGTCCTTTTTCGTTTGGTCATTGTTTTCTGTCTTTCGATTCACGGCTTCTGATTACCCCTTTGGTATCTTAGATATACGGTTTCTGATTACCCCTTTGGTATCTTAGATTTACGGCTTCTGATTACCGCTTTGGTATCTTAGATTTACGGCTTCTGATTACCCATTTGGTATCTTAGATTTACGGCTTCTGATTACCCATTTGGTATCTTAGATTTACGACTTCTGATTACCCTTTGGTATCTTAGATTTACGGCTTTTGATTACCCCTTTGGTATCTTAGATTTACGGCTTCTGATTACCCATTTGGTATCTTAGATTCACGGCCTCTGATTACCCCTTTGGTATCTTAGATTTACGGCTTCTGATTACCCCTTTGGTATCTTCGATTTACGGCTTCTAATTACCCCTTTGGTATCTTAGATTTACGGTTTCTGATTACTCCTTTGGTATCTTAGATTTACGGCTTCTGATTACCCCTTTGGTATCTTAGATTCACGGCTTCTGATTACCCCTTTGGTATCTTAGATTCACGGCTTCTGATTACCCCTTTGGTATCTTAGATTCACGGCTTCTGATTACCCCTTTGGTATCTTAGATTCACGGCTTCTGATTACCCCTTTGGTATCTTAGATTCACGGCTTCTGATTACCCCTTTGGTATCTTAGATTCACGGCTTCTGATTACCCCTTTGGTATCTTAGATCCACGGCTTCTGATTACCCCTTTGGTATCTTACATTCGCGGCTTCTGATTACCCCTTTGGTATCTTAGATTCACGGCTTCTGATTACCCCTTTAGTATCTTAGATTCACGGCTTCTGATTACCCCTTTGGTATGTTAGATTTACGGCTTCTGATTACCCCTTTGGTATCTTCAAACTTTTCTTACAAGCAATATATCCTTATTTAGGAAAATGGTGGTGCTGGAATGGGTCTTAGAAGACTTGTAACGGACCACAAACGATCACTCGGTCAAGTATGATACCCGAGTTCTTTCCATGTTAGGGGTGAATATATATCCTAATGCATAACCGTATATCCTAATGCATAACTCTTGTGCGTCAACGAGCTCAAAACTTGAAAATTATTTTTGCTAGAAAATACACAAACATATCTACATGTTTAACTGCATTTTAAACTTTAATTCGCTTATATTAATTCCCCATTATAATACATATTGCATCTGTTCATGTTTGGTATATGCTCATCTGAATAAACTCGGTCAGCTGATGTCGTTCGATATACAAGTCTGTAACCGCATGTATTACTAATGTTCTAGTAACCAAATTTATTTTTATTACATTATTGAGAATTCTTAAAAGTAGATCTAATTATGAAAATACATTTTAGTAAAATATAAAATGTGAAAATAAAAGTTTAATTCGGATAAAAAAGGAGAGAGAAAGAAAAAATCATAGAAAATGAAAAGTTACATTAAAAAAGGTAATACATGTAATTGATCTCATGCGACCGCAGAAAATCAACAAGTACAAGTGACCTGAAAGTACCAACTTAGTATGAACATAGTGGGTATATGTAACCTCGTCTTAATTGAGACATGTTCAGCATTATAAATATTAGTATTAACAATACATCATACAAAGTAAGGATTAACATAACAATAAAGGATACCGGTTTACTCATGGATACTTGTTGGCTTTTAACTTCAAAGTAAATAATCGCCTGTATGATTTTTTTTTCAGAAGCGATTCGACATACAAAGTGTTCCAAAAAGATGATACAGTGTAATGGAATACAGACGATTACGGACAATTTTCTACTCGTAAAAGAAAATCAGAAGTATATAGGAAATACATATTTTGAATTTCTAAGAGAAGAATATTAACCTAGAATTAATGCAAAATAGAAACAAACATGATTTTTTTATTATTATTATTATTGCAGACTATCACCCGTCAGTTGCTTATTGTCAACATAATTTATTTATATACTGAAAATTTTCATTATTGTGTATTATATTGAGTCACCCATTTATAAAACCACAAAGTGAACTTTAAAGTACACACCGCACTCGTTTACCTTCTTCACAAAGATAGACAACTCGTCCATGCATTCACATCAATAAATAAATGCATTATTCTTTAGTTTTTAGTTATTGTAACTTTTTAGTTACTAAATATTATTTATGTGCATAATAAATGAGAAATACGCATTCTTTTCTTAAAAGTGCAAAAATAAAGAAATAAATTTGTGAAAACAGTCTAAATGAAATATTTACATGTATGTGTACTCCGATCCCCTTTTTAAGACACTTTTGACAAAGGAATGTCACTTAGTGCAAATAGTATTTGTCGGTAAACACTTCAAATATATTTCACTTTATTAATTTCACTAAATAAATGCGGTCTTTGTAGGTGCAATATAGAAAACAAAAATCTGAGTATTTTGATACAAGAAGCAGCTATGTTATGGATATTTTGCTGGGTATCGCTTTCAATGTAAGTACATTTTGATATTATTTTTGCAATTAAATAAAATTACATTTTGTAATTAAGCCATAGGTATATTCACACTATTACCAATGCAATATATAATTAATTTTACCCTTTCATAAAATTGTTTTATTATTGAAAGCTAAAATAATCGTGAATGATATGAAAGATGAGTGAAGAAGAAAACGTTCATATTCCCCAATATTGGAACGGGCACAATTTATTAATATAAAATTATTTAAAAAAAAACCCATTCATTTCCAGGTATTTATCCATATTTGGGGAATACGATAATATGCTTACTTACTTACGTATAAATTAAATTTCATGTATCAATTTTGAAAACTGACAGCAAGATATTTTTCCTTAAAAAAATAGTTTATCTATTTTTACACACAACTGTAGTATTCATATTTTCAATTTATTTTGTTTATTTGTTTTTTTATATTGAAATTGAACTTCAGCTGAGTATATTAATTAAGTTGAAATAAAATATTGATATATTTCAATTCAATATTTTAACTTTAATTTAATGTATCGCGAACATATTCCTGGGTATTTTTTTTTCGTGGAAAAAATTGTACAAGTAGTTCTAGATACATATAGTAGCAATGAACTAGAATAATCACAGAATGCACAAATAAATGGTACATTCCTAGTAATTAGAATATATGTTGGGCAGAATACACCTAACAGAAGCAGAAGGAAGGATCTGAAATAAAATGAAAATTAAAAAAAAATACCACACTGTCGGAACATTTCCTAAATGCAATAGAACACTCGTAGAAAGAGGCAAAATTGATAGTCTTAACACAAATAAATGACCGCACACACAAATAAATGACCGCTAACACAAATAAATGACCGCTCACCTTCCTGGTTTGGTACAGGCACTTAAGTAAAGATTGGCGGGGTTAAGCTAGTTTTATGGACCAAACACCTACAATGGTGATATGATTAATTGATGTTTCATGCCAACTACTTTGGGTTGATTTATTTTAATATTTTTTACATTTTAAATATTTATCTTTTTATTTACATGTAGTGATGGAAGTGTTTTTACTATAGTTAATATAAACATTTTAATTACAAAAAACAATATTTTATATCATTAATGTTCGACATAGTTATATATCATTATAAAAAAAACTGTCCATATTATTTTTATATAATACGATTAAGTTCGCTAAGTTAAATTTACAGATAAATTGCGCAAAAGAAAAAATAATAATGCGCAAATGTAATGCCAAATTGCGTAAAAACTTAATGCCGATTTTTATACAGCCTCTCGTAATTCTCTTAAGAATGGCATATATTTTTCTTTATTAATAATACATCTTGCTTATTTTATTTTATTTCTATTATATGTTCTAGTTGTGTAATTATTGTTTCATGTATGTATGTGGTGAGACTAAAATAAATTATTGAATCTTTTAAAATAAAACTAATATACAAAAACACATTTATACATACGTATGTACAAGTAAAATATCGTTAATGGAAGAAAAATAAACTATTTCCAAAAAGAAAAATAACCTCATTCTATGTTCACATTATTTTATTTTAATATTTTGTTCTCAATCAAGATTTATGAAATAACGATCCGATACTATATATGTGTTACATGTACATGATGTCAAAATATACAACAGTATCATATAATATTATTAAACACAAGCGCGTGCCAACTTGACTACATGAAAACTGAAATACAAAACAAAAAGACAACAAAAAAAAAACAAAGCAAAAAAACCAAACAAATATTACATATGCACAAATGTCCATGATGAAATAAAAAAGGGTAGATAATAAATATTGTACTTTTATTCGTACCATTCGATTATTGCTTCCCTGTAAACACAACAACCTACGTTTGTCAGTGACTTGCGGCTTTCTCCGGGTACTCCGGTTTCCTCCATCAATAAAACTGACCCCCGCGATATAACTGAAATATTGTTGAAAGTGGCGTTAAACACCATAACACTAACTCAACAACCCACACAGTTGAAAACAAGTAACTTTCTGAAACATTCTGGTATGATATATTTTTCTAACATATTCCATAAAAATATCATTGAAATTTATTGACGCAAGTTTTGTGTTTGTTTTAAAGGAGTTTCTAAAAAAAAAGTTTGACATTTACAAGGTTGCTTTTGTTATAATGCAATCTATTTATTTTAACAAAATTCCTTGATTTTATTGTTATAACTATCTCTTATTAAGCTGTAAAATTATATCACATACTCCTGGACGTATTTACTATCTACACAAAGTTTGAATAAAGTGTTTTAATAAGAAATAACCTCATTAATCTATTTTTACACCGAGAAATTGATGCCGTAGAGAGGATATTTGTTTCATGCTGCGTGAACTAAGATTGTGAGCATAGCAAAAAGTGAACAGTAGGTCTCGTAGTTCACAATCCACGAGAAGAAACAAATCAAATTTCGACCATTAACACAACGGATGATACCGATAGAGGAACAAGTTCGTGAGAAGTAAAATGCATAATATTCGTACATTGGCACGTCCATGATACAGAATAGTACAAAACAAAAACAAAAAGCAACAACGAAAAAATAATAATAAAAAAAAAACAAAAAACAACAAACAAAAATAGAAACAAAAAAGAGGGAGAGAAAAAAAGCTAATATTTAGTATTATAATAAGAACGTTATCCTCAATACTTTTAAGACAGAAATATTTGGAACCTTCGCGTAACAAATTCAAAACTAGCGCTAAATGTTCGAATAATGTTGTGTTCTAACAACATAAATATTCTTTAAAAAAAAAAATAGAAATACATCTTAAAAAAATCTTTCAAACTGATTATTTGGAAATCAAGTATTCAAGCACTTTTTTAAGAAAAAACCTTTGACGGATTCTACGTGTACATTGTATAATGGTACAACAGTTAATATCACTGTATTTCTTTGCTATATTGTTAACAATATACAACAAAGAGAGACATCAGAAACGAATTAACTTTCTTAGTTAATATTGTAATTGTCAGCTACCAATTTGAGGGAGGGGAACTAATTAGATGAAGAATATGAAAATATACGCCATAAGAAAGCTTATAGAACCCATAAGCTTTTTCCATTTTGTACCGGTGTCGTATATAAAGTAAAGGTAATAACAAAATTACCGAACTCCGAACAATCTTACAAAGGGAAAGTCAAAACTCATAATTATATAAACAGACAAAATCAGTCAACAACCGGAAAACTGTGAAAACCGTAATGACCCTGACTTGGTACAGGCATTTCTAAAGAAATGGTGGGTTGAATCAGATTTTAAGGCGCCAAACCTCCCGCTCTCATTACGGTTCAAAGGTTCCGGCTGTCACTGTAACAGTATTTAAATACAGGAACAAAATAGGTAAAATAGTTGTCAAAGCAGTACCATATTCGGTGACGTAAATGTCAAAAATACTTTTACGTCACACATTGACAAAAAAATTATTGACATTTGCGACTTCTTTATCTTTATACATTTTCACTATATGAAAATGCATCGCTTATAATTTTTTCTGCAGAGACGGAATATATTTCGACAAGATATTGGTATCGGAATATAAACTTTTTAAGAGATCGAATAAGGCGAATCTTTTTATAGCCCTGGTCCAGTAGCCTGTTTCTCAGATGAAGATGACGTTTCAGGAAATCAGAATAATTGCTACTGGCCCTTGCATAGCGAATCAATTGCGAGATGTAAACACCATATGCAGGAGAAGCTGGTATATTGCTGCACATGTTTGGAAAATTTATGATTTTAAAATTGAAGTCGTCCCGCTTATCATAAATTTTAGTACTGAGTTGACCACTGTCGTCAAATTCGAGGTATAAGTCCAAAAATGATGCGGACGAAGCTGTATCGGTGGTCTCTTTAACTTCCAGCTCTGGAGGATATATCAATGGAAGAAATTCTGCAAATCTAGAATTATTGATAGATAAAACGTCATCAATATACCTGTATGTGAAATTAAAGGCTCTAGCCTCATGCATCTTCTTATCTTTTACAAGCTTTTGAAGAAACTCCGACTCATATGAGTATAAAAATAAATCGGCTAGAAGAGGGGCACAATTCGTACCCATTGGTATGCCGACGACCTGCTGAAACAGTGTCCCTCCAAAGGAGACAAATATATTATCGATGAGGAACTCCAGCATACTGATCACTTGTTCCTCGGAGTAGCATGTTTTACCTTTATGAATTTTGTTTGAAAAATATGTGGAATTGTAGCCTAACACAACAAATTTTGAGCCATAGTTTCTATGACTAAAAGCTTTATGAATTGTTTCTTTTAAGCGGGTTTTTAATTTGTCATGCGGTAGGGTGGTAAACCTTCCGCATAGCAAACCTTCCCCTGGAATGTTTACTATATAGTAAATATTCCCCCTCGGAATATTTGCTATATAGTAAACCTCCCCCCCCCCCCCCCCCGGATACTTTCCTATGTAGTAAATATTCCCCCGGGGAAAAATTTACTATATAACAAACATGCCCCCATCCATAACCGATCATCCCCCCGGATATTTTGCTATTTAGTAAATGTTCCCCCTTAATTCGGATAATTACTATTGATTCGGAATTTAGCACCTTAATCGTATTAATTTTAATTGATATATTCCATTAATTATATCCGGTTATGATTAAAAGGTTAAAAAGCACATGCTTTGCATTCAAAAAAAATGTACGGAGCCATTTTGCAGTATAATAGCACATATTCCCCCTATAATACGTAAAATCCGAACCGTTTACTGTTAGGTAGGAAGGTTTACTATGCAGAATAAATACTATATAGTAAACGTTCCCACATGGGGGAAGGTTTACTATATAGTAAATCTTCCGAGGGGTTAATCTACTATGGGGGAAGGTTTACTCTATGACACCGGAAACTCATTTTCTTTATTACTTGCCTTTATATTGACCTCTCTAAAGACATTTATTTCAGTACCTCAAACTAATAAAAAACATACACATGAAAATACAAAAAATGTGATTGATTGATTGATTGATTGCTTAACTTCAAGTGATACGTATTGATTGATTGATTGCTTAACTTCAAGTGATATGTATTTCAGCTATATTCATGACGAGAACAAGTCTATAAACAATACATGATGTAGGTTAAAAGTAGGGACTGAGCTGGACTGATGTTTAGATTGCTACAGAAAGGCAAAAACAGTATACAATAGATAGGGTCGGAATCTAATTAAAATTGGACCTCCTGGTTTCATTTACTTTGTAGCTGTGTGAGAGTTATAATGGCATCCTATGTGTAATAAAATGTCCTTTGTGCTGCTTCGTGCTCCTTTTGGTGTTCTTTGTGCTCCTTTGGGGTTCTTTGTGCTCCTTTGTGTGCACAAAGAAGGTCCTTTGAGGTGTGTGGGGTCAAGTTCAGGTTAGGTCTCAGATAAAATTGGAGCTGACCAATCCGTGAGTGTTTTACTTCAAGGACAGATTATGGTGCTTGGTTACTTTAAAATGCAGGTTTTTTTTCTATCAAATTAACATCTAAATCGTAAAGTTATACATTTTATCCATGAATCATCGCTGTTGTTACCGTCTGTCACATATCAAATTTCTGAATTAACTTTTGAATGTCAATGAAATTGTGCCTCACTGCGGCGCTACTACTATTCTGTTGAATGTCGGTATTTATTTCTGATCGCTTGAGTTCATCCCCTGTTTTAGTGTGGTTCATGTTGCTCAATCTTTAGTTTTCTGTGTAGTGTGTTCTAGATCAGCGTTTGTCCTATCTTCTTTTATCATTTGGCAATTGCATTGTCTGTCCTTCGATGTACAACTTCTGATTACCATTTTAGTAGCATTCGTTCCGTATTGGCAAAGAAATCATAATATTACATTCTATTCCCCAAATCAGTTCAGTATACTTCCAAGATATGTATAGCTGCAATGTGATTGGACGAGTTAATGTCAGCTGAACATGAACAGTTAGGGAATGTTGTTAGATCTTCCACACAAAGAAAAAAAGAGATATCCGACACAAAAAGAGAGAGTAACACAGTGGAGAGATTTGATTTTATTTAGATTGGATAAGGTCGGTAAATTTGGCCGTGTAACGGGCCATCAACGACCACACATAACAACATTTTGCTCATTAAGAGCCTCGGTAAATTGATTTTTGCATACAGGGAGTGTGACATTCACTATATTTGAGGCATTTGTGTACCTCCTTCACTAATGGTGACTTGTGTATTTGATTCGTCTCACACAACTTGTGGACACTCTTTATAGAGATTGTATCCCGCAGAAGGAAATATATGTCCTATTTCTATACCACTGGGTTCCCTCTGGTTCATATAAAATAACGTATTATGTATGACAAACTGAATCGTTTAATTGTTGCACCGTAAGCTTCCAACATCTTAGAACCAATATTACTGTTTCTTCCCTTATTTATGGGTAATATATTGCACAACTAATAAATTTCTATATTAGGGAATATAGATTTGTATTATGCTGATTGCAATTTTCTAGATAAATGCTCAAAACCAATAACTCTAGTGAGATCAAATTTCAAAGGTGTTTTATTATACAATCATTCATAAGATTAGACATAAGATTGTTAATGTTTTCAGGGCATATTCTGACAATTAGACATAAGATTGTTAATGTTTTCAGGGCATGTTCTGACAATTAGACATAAGATTGTTAATGTTTTCAGGGCATGTTCTGACAATTAGACATAAGATTGTTAATGTTTTCAGGGCATATTCTGACAATTAGACATAAGATTGTTAATGTTTTCAGGGCATGTTCTGACAATTAGACATAAGATTGTTAATGTTTTCAGGGCATGTTCTGACAATTAGACATAAGATTGTTAATGTTTTCAGGGCATGTTCTGACAATTAGACATAAGATTGTTAATGTTTTCAGGGCATGTTCTGACAATTAGACATAAGATTGTTAATGTTTTCAGGGCATGTTCTGACAATTAGACATAAGATGGTTAATGTTTTCAGGGCATGTTCTGACAATTAGACATAAGATGGTTAATGTTTTCAGGGCATGTTCTGACAATTAGACATAAGATTGTTAATGTTTTCAGGGCATGTTCTGACAATTAGACATAAGATTGTTAATGTTTTCAGGGCATGTTCTGACAATTAGACATAAGATTGTTAATGTTTTCAGGGCATGTTCTGACAATTAGACATAAGATTGTTAATGTTTTCAGGGCATGTTCTGACAATTAGACATAAGATTGTTAATGTTTTCAGGGCATGTTCTGACAATTAGACATAAGATTGTTAATGTTTTCAGAGCATGTTCTGACAATTAGACATAAGATTGTTAATGTTTTCAGGGCATGTTCTGACAATTAGACATAAGATTGTTAATGTTTTCAGGGCATGTTCTGACAATTAGACATAAAATTGTTAATGTTTTCAGGGCATGTTCTGACAATTAGACATAAGATTGTTAATGTTTTCAGGGCATGTTCTGACAATTAGACATAAGATTGTTAATGTTTTCAGGGCATGTTCTGACAATTAGACATAAGATTGTTAATGTTTTCAGGGCATGTTCTGACAATTAGACATAAGATTGTTAATGTTTTCAGGGCATGTTCTGACAATTAGACATAAGATTGTTAATGTTTTCAGGGCATGTTCTGACAATTAGACATAAGATTGTTAATGTTTTCAGGGCATGTTCTGACAATTAGACATAAGATTGTTAATGTTTTCAGGGCATGTTCTGACAATTAGACATAAGATTGTTAATGTTTTCAGGGCATGTTCTGACAATTAGACATAAGATTGTTAATGTTTTCAGGGCATGTTCTGACAATTAGACATAAGATTGTTAATGTTTTCAGGGCATGTTCTGACAATTAGACATAAGATGGTTAATGTTTTCAGGGCATGTTCTGACAATTAGACATAAGATTGTTAATGTTTTCAGGGCATGTTCTGACAATTAGACATAAGATGGTTAATGTTTTCAGGGCATGTTCTGACAATTAGACATAAGATGGTTAATGTTTTCATGGCATGTTCTGACAATTAGACATAAGATTGTTAATGTTTTCAGGACATGTTCTGACAATTAGACATAAGATGGTTAATGTTTTCAGGGCATGTTCTGACAATTAGACATAAGATTGTTAATGTTTTCAGGGCATGTTCTGACAATTAGACATAAGATTGTTAATGTTTTCAGGGCATGTTCTGACAATTAGACACAAGATTGTTAATGTTTTCAGGGCATGTTCTGACAATTAGACATAAGATTGTTAATGTTTTCAGGGCATGTTCTGACAATTAAACATAAGATTGTTAATGTTTTCAGGGCATGTTCTGACAATTAGACATAAGATTGTTAATGTTTTCAGGGCATGTTCTGACAATTAGACATAAGATTGTTAATGTTTTCAGGGCATGTTCTGACAATTAGATATAAGATGGTTAATGTTTTCAGGGCATGTTCTGACAATTAGACATAAGATGGTTAATGTTTTCAGGGCATGTTCTGACAATTAGACATAAGATTGTTAATGTTTTCAGGGCATGTTCTGACAATTAGACATAAGATTGTTAATGTTTTCAGGGCATGTTCTGACAATTAGACATAAGATTGTTAATGTTTTCAGGGCATGTTCTGACAATTAGACATAAGATTGTTAATGTTTTCAGGGCATGTTCTGACAATTAGACATAAGATTGTTAATGTTTTCAGGGCATGTTCTGACAATTAGACATAAGATGGTTAATGTTTTCAGGGCATGTTCTGACAATTAGACATAAGATTGTTAATGTTTTCAGGGCATGTTCTGACAATTAGACATAAGATTGTTAATGTTTTCAGGGCATGTTCTGACAATTAGACATAAGATTGTTAATGTTTTCAGGGCATGTTCTGACAATTAGACATAAGATTGTTAATGTTTTCAGGGCATGTTCTGACAATTAGACATAAGATTGTTAATGTTTTCAGGGCATGTTCTGATAATTAGACATAAGATTGTTAATGTTTTCAGGGCATGTTCTGACAATTAGACATAAGATGGTTAATGTTTTCAGGGCATGTTCTGACAATTAGACATAAGATGGTTAATGTTTTCAGGGCATGTTCTGACAATTAGACATAAGATGGTTAATGTTTTCAGGGCATGTTCTGACAATTAGACATAAGATGGTTAATGTTTTCAGGGCATGTTCTGACAATTAGACATAAGATTGTTAATGTTTTCAGGGCATGTTCTGACAATTAGACATAAGATTGTTAATGTTTTCAGGGCATGTTCTGACAATTAGACATAAGATTGTTAATGCTTTCAGGGCATGCTCTGACAATTAGACATAAGATTGTTAATGTTTTCAGGGCATGTTCTGACAATTAGACATAAGATTGTTAATGTTTTCAGGGCATGTTCTGACAATTAGACATAAGATTGTTAATGTTTTCAGGGCATGTTCTGACAATTAGACATAAGATTGTTAATGTTTTCAGGGCATGTTCTGACAATTAGACATAAGATTGTTAATGTTTTCAGGGCATGTTCTGACAATTAGACATAAGATGGTTAATGTTTTCAGGGCATGTTCTGACAATTAGACATAAGATTGTTAATGTTTTCAGGGCATGTTCTGACAATTAGACATAAGATTGTTAATGTTTTCAGGGCATGTTCTGACAATTAGACATAAGATTGTTAATGTTTTCAGGGCATGTTCTGACAATTAGACATAAGATTGTTAATGTTTTCAGGGCATGTTCTGACAATTAGACATAAGATTGTTAATGTTTTCAGGGCATGTTCTGACAATTAGACATGAGATTGTTAATGTTTTCAGGGCATGTTCTGACAATTAGACATAAGATTGTTAATGTTTTCAGGGCATGTTCTGACAATTAGACATAAGATTGTTAATGTTTTCAGGGCATGTTCTGACAATTAGACATAAGATTGTTAATGTTTTTAGGGCATGTTCTGACAATTAGACATACGATTGTTAATGTTTTCAGGGCATGTTCTGACAATTAGACATAAGATTGTTAATGTTTTCAGGGCATGTTCTGACAATTAGACATAAGATGGTTAATGTTTTCAGGGCATGTTCTGACAATTAGACATAAGATTGTTAATGTTTTCAGGGCATGTTCTGACAATTAGACATAAGATTGTTAATGTTTTCAGGGCATGTTCTGACAATTAGACATAAGATTGTTAATGTTTTCAGGGCATGTTCTGACAATTAGACATAAGATTGTTAATGTTTTCAGGGCATGTTCTGACAATTAGACATAAGATTGTTAATGTTTTCAGGGCATGTTCTGATAATTAGACATAAGATTGTTAATGTTTTCAGGGCATGTTCTGACAATTAGACATAAGATTGTTAATGTTTTCAGGGCGTGTTCTGACAATTAGACATAAGATTGTTAATGTTTTCAGGGCATGTTCTGACAATTAGACATAAGATGGTTAATGTTTTCAGGGCATGTTCTGACAATTAGACATAAGATGGTTAATGTTTTCAGGGCATGTTCTGACAATTAGACATAAGATTGTTAATGTTTTCAGGGCATGTTCTGACAATTAGACATAAGATTGTTAATGTTTTCAGGGCATGTTCTGACAATTAGACATAAGATTGTTAATGCTTTCAGGGCATGCTCTGACAATTAGACATAAGATTGTTAATGTTTTCAGGGCATGTTCTGACAATTAGACATAAGATTGTTAATGTTTTCAGGGCATGTTCTGACAATTAGACATAAGATTGTTAATGTTTTCAGGGCATGTTCTGACAATTAGACATAAAATTGTTAATGTTTTCAGGGCATGTTCTGACAATTAGACATAAGATTGTTAATGTTTTCAGGGCATGTTCTGACAATTAGACATAAGATTGTTAATGTTTTCAGGGCATGTTCTGAAAATTAGACATAAGATTGTTAATGTTTTCAGGGCATGTTCTGACAATTAGACATAAGATTGTTAATGTTTTCAGGGCATGTTCTGACAATTAGACATAAGATTGTTAATGTTTTCAGGGCATGTTCTGACAATTAGACATAAGATTGTTAATGTTTTCAGGGCATGTTCTGACAATTAGACATAAGATTGTTAATGTTTTCAGGGCATGTTCTGACAATTAGACATAAGATTGTTAATGTTTTCAGGGCATGTTCTGACAATTAGACATAAGATGGTTAATGTTTTCAGGGCATGTTCTGACAATTAGACATAAGATTGTTAATGTTTTCAGGACATGTTCTGACAATTAGACATAAGATTGTTAATGTTTTCAGGGCATGTTCTGACAATTAGACATAAGATGGTTAATGTTTTCAGGGCATGTTCTGACAGTTAAAACATAAGATTGTTAATGTTTTCAGGGCATGTTCTGACAATATGCACCCCTTATGAAACGGTAGAGGATCTTGGGTCCAATGTATATTGCTAGATCAGACAATATCGTATTCTTTATAACCAGTTACGTTCTCTATTTTCTAATTCGCATGTGCTAATTTCATTTCGTATGCATATCATTTTGAAACACGTGTCGTTCAATACCACCAATAAAAGCAATAAACGGTATTTATCTACATGCGAATTCGAATAGCTCGCCTTGAGTGCGGTAGATCGTGGGTTCGAACCCCGGTCGGGTCAATAAAATTTATATTTTTTGCTTCTCCGCTAAGCACGCAGCACTAAAGAGAAAGAACAAAGACTGGTTGGCTTGGAATCAGAATAATGTGTCCGAGTAGAGCGACATGTCTACCCGCGGACTGTTGTTTCAGTGAGTTAGCACTATAAATATCCAACTCAGCATGTTGGTCTAGTACAAAGCGGACCTTATCATCCTCTCATTGAAAATTAACTTGTTCTCGCTATGATATAGCTGTGTGTGTGTGTGTGTGTGTACTGTATAAACAACAAATTGTCTATAAAAAGTAAGAACTACGTGCAACAAGGCGACTTTCATAATTTTGTATCTTTCTATAATAGACACACATATGTATCACTACCAAATCTATTTTGATTTTGAGACCATATTTAGACTTGGATGACATAATTATCAGGTGTTATTTACATGGAAATCATCCATTAAAATATAAATCTGGACACGTGCACGTCATTATTCAATTGTGGTTAAATTTAGTGTGCATCTAAAATGGTGTGAAATATATCAGTTTTAAATTGTGGTACATAGTGATTCATAATAGTAACTATAAACTATTTACTACCAAATATTTCTGCCTAGATACTTGTAGACCACCCAACTAATACTCAATACCTAATTATCCATGTGAAAGCATCTTAAAATACAAAATGATTGCGAAGCATGTCAATTTCTCATTTTTATGGAGTTTGTAACAAGCAAAGTTCGCAAATGTACTGGTTTTCATTTTTTTATAGATATTAAAATATTTTTTATTTTATCTAACTAAAACCACAATTAATTAAATTTAAATGGCATATATCTCTTTGTTACTTGATTTATAAGTACTAGTATACACACATATATATATATACACCCGAATGAGCCTCGAATATGATATCATTTGGGGATATACCGAAAAAAGTGTGAGTCAACCATTTAAACAGATACAAAAAGATTCAAAAATAGTGACCTCACCATTTAAATACTAAATACATGATAGTAACATCTTAGATAAACGAATAAACAAAACTTGGATGAGGTAAGCTGCAAATCATATTATATTATTAAAGTTAATTTCTTGATGTCAAGTATTATAAGAATAAGAATTTTATAATATTGTATTTTAAAATAGTATTACCGTCTTTTTTACTTTTGTAAATTATTTAAAAAAAGATAATAGCAAACATGGTTTAACTTTTTGTTTATGACTTAGTGCAAATGAAGCAATTCTGAACCCAGATATCAACTGAATAAACACAATATCAAATTACTACATTTTATATTACTACTGTTTGTCCGAGCCTTGCAACCCTAAAGGTATTTTTTCATAGAAGACTATCTTGTTTATAAATATTTTTTTCTTTCTTTTTTGTGTATTTTTATCTTGGCGGGGTAGGGGGAGGGGGGGTTGCATTTGAGATTTGAAATGAATTATTCAATATGCACTATTTATTTCCAAATACTACATATACAAAGGGTCTTGTAGATTTACAAATACAGATATTTATAACATCGCGTGACAGCAGTGTACATTGTACATACGAGTGACGCTCCCATATTTTGCGGTTGGGGAAAGGTTTGAATGTGTTTACTGTTTTTTTTTATTCTTTTTCAACTTAAAACATGTCGATGATTTTCTCCAGGTATCCGGGTTTCCTCCGCCAATAAAGCTGACACTCACGATATAGATACACTTATAAGTTCATGAACTATAGTATTGTTAAAAGTTGTGTTAAACATGCATAACCTATTTATAACCCTTTAATTTATTTCTTTAAGTACACATGCTATATTTAGCAAACACTACTTACATAATTTCATTTCAAAACTAATAGCATTTCATTTTTATTCTTATAGAATTTCATTTTTATGCTTATATAATTTCTATTGCATTCCTGTTTGATATTTGTACATTGGAAGAAGTCTTTTAGATTTTGAAAATGACCGAACAATTATGACAATTAATTTATTACACACAAAAAAAAAAAAATCAATCTTCTACAAAACGCACAATATATATATATATTGTATGGTTGTCACTTGCTTCTAGACGTTTGTATAATATACTTTATTTCCTGTGACTGTATAATGAATAATTCTTCATTATCCTATCCAATATATTAAAAATTGCTGAGTTAGATTGCTGTCAAATTATAATATTAAGTATATATGTACCATCTACACACGCTTATACACATGTCTTACGCCTATCCCTAGATTTGCCTTACGAGGCAAGGTAACACTACGACTATTGAAGCTCTTTTTTTAGGGAGTGGATGTAGTCGAGTGGTCTAGGGCGCTGGACGTAAGGCTAAGCGAATGGTGCTGCAGTGTAACAATGGTGTGGGTTCAAATCCCGTCGAGGGAAGAACAAAAATTTGACAGCTCTAAAATCTAATTCTAACACTGTTTGGTTTAATTTTCAGACGTATATAGTTTAATTTTCAGACGTAATATATATATATACGTCTGAAAATTAAACCAAACAGTGTTAGAATTAGATTTTAGTATATTTACGTCTGAAAATTAAACCAAACAGTGTTAGAATTAGATTTTAGAGCTATATATATACGTCTGAAAATTAAACCAAACAGTGTTAGAATTAGATTTTAGAGCTCTATATACGTCTGAAAATTAAACCAAACAGTGTTAGAATTAGATTTTAGAGCTGTCAATTTTTTTTTTGTTCTTCCCTCGACGGGATTTGAACCCACACCATATATATATATATTAGGGACGGGCCATTTAACTTCCATATTCTGATTCCCAATGTTGCTGAAAAAAATATTCTGTTTTGATGGAGGAAAAAGAAAATAATCTGATTCAGAGTTTTTGTCATATAACCTAATGTTAAATTCGTGTTGTCCAAACACTATAATGTGATGGTAACCGCAGTAAATATTTTTCTAATTCCAATTCTTTTTTAAATATGGAATAACATCTCCTCTAGAAGAGTTCAGAACATCTGAAAACCACTTTTGATTCTGTAGCTGCTGCTTCAAGAACAGTCTATACGATAAAAATTAGATACCCCCTTGAAAATTAAGGTAATGTAAACCAGGGGCCGTGTTCTCGAAAGTATCCTAATATATGTCTTAGGACGATTTTTAGGATGGTCTTAGGAGATCTCGAAGCTGTCTTGAGACTATCCTAACTTAGGATGTCTTAACGATGTCCCAAGTGTCAACGCAGTGATTAGAAAAATAGAAATATAGTGTACAACAATTATTTTCAATATTAAAATATAGCAAACACTTGATAAAAATACTCATAATAAAAAATAAGATGTAAATAAAGTGTTTTTTTTCAATTTCATCTACTTTTTACGCTGCATCCCATGAGTCTGGTTCTTGTTTTCTTTAATTTGCAGTTATCTATATATACGTAGTTCTGAAGGTCATATACGATATATAACTAATGTATAACACTTTTATAATGAAGTACAGTCATTACCGTTATTTTTTGTGTGATTACTTTCGAGTGAGCTGATTTCAAACTTTCAATGGATTACTGATTTAAGATGAACAAAATATATCTCTGCGCCGTTTAAATTATAATAGAAAAATCATTGTTAATTCACTTATTTAGATTTAAAAACAGCATAAAGGTGTATACCAATCATGTTCTACAACTTAAAGTTCGTTTTTGGTACAAAATATCAAATTAAATTACAATTTCGGGGCTAGGACCATCTTAAGACACCTCCATAAATGTCCTAAAGTTAAAACAAATTTTGCGATATGTCCTAAGTTAGGACATGGTCGAGAACACGACTTAGGACTAAGATTTGTCCTAAGATGGTCTTAGGACATGTCTTATTCCTAAGACATTTTCGAGAACACGGCCCCAGTATCGTTGACAATATTCTGTACAAACTTTATCCATTTAAATTCATGTACAACAGAATTGTTCAATGAGAGCATCAAGCGATATAAATGGCTACTGGGTTTATGTTCATTCGAAACCAGTCTATTCCAAACGCCTACCATTCTGATTTTAATATTGATACTTAGAGGAAAACGCCCCAGTATACCATAAACCCTATCATTCGGCGAACTTTTCCTTAAATGCAATATATCTTTACAAAACTGTACATGTATCAGCTCTATGTCTATGATATTTTCAAATAAAGTTAGATGTACAACCTCTATCTGTTAAAAGCCCTTCTGAAATTGTTGATTCTCCTGTACTCCTCTGAAAGAAAAGGGATCGCTAGCCATGAGGTGTGAAATAACTAAGATTTTTCGATGTCAGAAAAATAAACGTGTGAACAACAAATAATAACATCAAACAAAACAACCGAAAAAAAAACCACCAGACAAAAAAGGGGAAAAAGGGATAAAACAATAAAAAAAAAAAAAAAAAAAAAAAAAAAAAAAAAAACAATAAGCAAACAAACAAACACAAATACAAAAACAAAACAAAACACAAGTTGAAAACAAACAACAAAATAATCAAATTAATATATACAATTTCATTCGCGCTGAGAAAAAATATCATTGATATCCAAAATTGATATAACAATGTAATGTAATTATTATAATTAAAACTAAGATTAATTTCCCAAAGTCATACGTAACGGGACCCGATTTTGACTAACCATCTTCATGCCCTTTCTTTTACCTGCTCCAAAAGACTTAAATTATTTTGTTTTTCAATTCGAAGAAGATTATTACGGGAACGCGTCGTTCGCACTAAATTGGAGATATTTTTTTATATCTGTTATTACATATGCATAAATAGAAATATTTTAGCACTATGAATTATTACATTTTCTTTGGCTTCATCATAGCTGTGAATTCGTTTGGAAAATAGAATAGACAATAGTATATCTTTCTTTATTTTTCAACAGACCATATTACATAGTACAGCGTACAAGACACTGTTTCATACAGAACACCTACAATGATTAAACAATTATTTTGCAATGTTCGACATTTGTGATAGTGTAATTTTTTTTATTGAATGATGAGATAGCTCTTACACCATTTGTACTCACTCCATTTTTTTTTGCACTTTAGAAAATAGAATTAAAATAGAGAACTAATGAAAAACTGTTTAATACTAGTAAATGACCAAATAATGGTAAGTTAAATGTTACATTTCCAATATATCATATATTAACATACATCTAGAATTTTTTTTATATATTGGTTTGAAAAATGGATTTGAAAGAATTTTTTCTGGAGATTTATAGAATTAAAACAAGCAAACTATATATTTATTATATTGGCAAATAAAATATGGTTAAACTAAACTAGTAATATTTAAAATAATCTAATGAAATATCGTTAATACATAAATATATTTAGAAATATAATTTAGTCAGAACAATCACATGAATTTTGATTTATTTGTTATGTCTTACCAGATTAAAGATAAATATAATGTTTCATTTATTTGCCATATATAAGACAGTGGGGTATGCTAGGCCCAATTTAGCTCGGAATTTTAAAAATAAACTTTGATTTGCAAGTTGATCAACGAGAGTTGCAAATTAAATTATACATCTAGCTGTAGTATCGTAGTATTTATGTTTTTGTTTGTTTGGTGACAATAGAGCCACGCTTTCTACCCGTTTGTAAACTTGCAGAATTCCGACTATATCTGAGTTAGGTAATTCCGGGTACAACAATTTCATTTTTCGAGATCGTCGAATAAGTACATCGATACTATTTGGATAAATAAATATTTGTTCTACAGGCTTCCATAGTTAATTATCCTTGAATATTTATATTTACGTCCTTAAATGAGATAAATATTTTTTTTTATCTGAACTCTGCCCTTTGTTCCACCATCTTAATTAGGACAAAGTATAGAATTATAGAATCGACTTCGGAAATATTCCAAAATTCGACGCGTAAGCATGTGCAAAGTTCAGCTCCTGGAATTATGTACTTTTAATTTTAATATTATAGAATCCCAGAAGAAAACAATTTTTGTAAGTAGACGTGTTAATGTTATGGCGTGGGAAGAATTTAGAAACAAGAGGAATTAACAGAGAAGTCGTTACCTTGATAATCTCTCTGTGGTATTTAACCTTTCTGCTTTATTGACACGAGACTGAAATATATTACAATTTACTTTAACTAAGTCTATTAAAAAGCGAAAGAAATACTGTTAACACTGCAAATATAACAGAAGTCATAAAACATGTACTGATCACTTTTAGTTTTAAGGGAATGTGGCTTACCAGTTTTATTGCTTTGGAATTCTTGCTCCAAAACACTTGAATTGTTCAGATTTCAAATCTTTTGGTTTTTAGCGTACATAATAAAGGTTATTCTCAAAAAGCGCCGTGCGCACTAAATTAGATATCTACGTTCTCACTGACCTTTTATAAACAAAATGTCGGACTACAAAAAATGTAAATAAGAAATGCGCCCTCCAATTTATGCAGGACACCAAAAGTGCACAAATACATGGCATTAAAAGTTGGAGTTTCTATACTAAAATCAACTAACAAAATCGAAAGTAGCAAACTTCATATTCGTGGAAATAATACAAGATATGAAAATACAACTATTCATAATTACAAATATTTGGACAATGTCGACTCCCAGCAAATTTCCACGTATACGCTTTAATACGGTTGTTTCGAATCATTTCCATTCCGTCAAAATTTTGTTATTTTCGTCCGCCAGATCACGTGATTTCGATGGACTAATCGGCATTGAACTTCTGGTGTCAATGTACACAACAAAAACTCCAATCGATATGTGCCGTTTTAACTTTCGATCCTCAACTTAAAAAAATCTTAACATTTTCTGTAAAAGACAGATATCAATTAAATTATTTTATTTGTATCAAAGACTTCAATGCAGAGACAAATACTTCTTTAAAATTAAATTTGTTTTCTTTCTTTATTTGCGGCTGTCAGCATCATCAAAGGAAAACGATCTGCCTTTATGTATATATTTCTGATATCGGACATATAGTGGGGTACCGAACACCAGTATTTATTCAGCGGTTTCCTTGGCGTCTCCATATTACAACAAGATATGATTATAATCTAACGATTATGAAGTCTCCCAAACCGGCCACTGACAACCGGTTTAAAAAATAAATTAAAAGCTACCTTTGAAATCGAACAATGTTGAATTTGTGCGGTATTGTGGCGGCCATTTTGAAAATGGCGACCGGTAGACATTTTTCGATGTCAGGAATCATTTCAGGACATCATAATCTACCCACATATGAAATGACGTTGAAATCGGACAATGTTGAATTTGTGCGGTATTGTGGCGGCCATTTTGAAAATGGCGACCGGTAGAAATTTTTCGATGTCAGGAATCATTTCAGGACATCATAATCTACCCACATATGAAATGACGTTGAAATCGGACAATGTTGAATTTGTGCGGTATTGTGGCGGCCATTTTGAAAATGGCGACCGGTAGAAATTTTTCGATGTCAGGAATCAATTCGGGACATCATAATCTACCCACATATCAAATGACGTTGAAATCGGACAATGTTGAATTTGGGCGGTATTGTGGTGGCCATTTTGAAAATGGCGACCGGTAGAAATTTTTCAATGTCGGGAATCAATTCGAGACATCATTATCTACCCAGATATCAAATTTTTATGATATCGGACAATGTTGAATTTTTACCGCCCATTTTTTATACCGTATTTTGGCAGCCATTTTGAAAATGGCAGACATCTCGAAATTTTGAAAACGCAGAATTGCTCCTCTAATGGTGACCTATCACTATGTCAAATTTTATGTCTCTACCATTATACATTTAGAAGTTATCAACATTAATGTACGAAATTTCAAGTTTCCCATAGGATTCAATAGTAACCCCCACCCCCTTTGAACCCCTCAAAATATGACTTTGACCCCCTTTACCACAAAGCTGAAAACTTTAAGACCAACTAGAAACATATATCTATAACTCCACCAAGTTTCACGAAATTCTGTCCAGTAGTTCCTGAGATCTGCCGTGGACAAGTTCATGGTGCGCGGAAAGAAAGGAGAATAATAATAATAATAATAACAAGATATGATTATAATCTAACGATTATGAAGTCTCCCAAACCGGCCATTGACACTATCTACCCACATATCAAATTTTGATGATATCGGACAATGTTGAATTTTTACCCCCATTTTTATGCCGTGTTTTGGCAGCCATTTTGAAAATGGCAGACATCTTGAAAATTTTGAAAACGCAGAATTGCTCCTCTAATGGTGACCTATCACTATGTCAAATTTTATGTCTCTATCATTATCCAGTTAGAAGTTATCAACATTAATGTACAAAATTTCAAGTTTCCCATAGGATTCTATAGTAACCGCCACCCTCTTTGAACCGCCAAAAATATGGCTTTGACCCCCTTTACCACAAATCTGAAAACTTTAGGATCAACTAGAAACATATATCTATAACTTCACCGAGTTTTATGAAATTCTGTTCTGTAGTTTCTGAGATCTGCCGTGGACAAGTTCATGGTGCGCGGAAAGAAAGAAGAATAAGAAGAATAAGAATAATAATAATAATAATAAGAAACGGGGCAAAAACAATAAGTCCCCCAAACTTTGTTTGGGAGACTTAATAAGAAGAAACGGAGCAAAAACAATAAGTCTCCCAAACAAAGTTTGGGAGATTTAATTACTTATAATCTACCGCATCTACGACTATGATATGCTGACATTATCACAGTAATAGCGTAAACACCGGAAGTCGCCTGCCGATTTGTTCCAAGGTCAAGACAAGAAAAAGACGGAACGTGGTCGGAATTGACATGATTCGAAACAACCGTATTTCACCAGGACATTGTTATTAGAAACCGTATTTGGCACAAATGGTGAAATACATGTACTTTTATGCTTAAATAAAAATCTTTGGGAAATCCCGATATTTACCCTTCTGTTCCTGTGTTTACGTCAGTAGCTATATTTAAATTCTAAGGTCTTTAAGTTTATGATAATCAAACACCTTGAAACCAGTGAAAGAACACGGAAAATTTAAAATTCCCATTTGAAGTATGATATGGGTGACTCCAATTTTCTTATTCCTATAAATACAAACACTGACTTATCGTCGTCGTATCTTTTTCGACATTTGTGGTTTCTATTGTTTGTCCCAGATAATTTAATAAATCTTTACCCTAAATAAAAATAATGAGGTGTATTGAAGCGCAATGACGTCCGATAAATCCAGGTGCAACTATCTAGGCCTGTAGTATATCTGGTATATGATACTAGTAGAAATTAATCAGCCTTTAGTACAGTACTGTTGACACAAGAATTGATTATGTAGGCAATTTTTCAATGTAGGTTAAATATGAATTTTGATAAAGTGCATCTCAAGATATATCTGAAAACATTGCATTATATTATAAATGTAATACACAGCCATTGTATTGTTTGATAAAAGCTATGATTCTTTATAAATTGATCAGTATTTCTGAGATATGACTTGTGACTGGTAATACACATTTTAGAACCTAACGTGTCTTTTTATCACAAGAATACCAACCTCATTTGATGCACAGGTAGAGCCAGATATTGTGCTGTTCTTCATAAATGTATCACCAAACTGGTAAAAAATTAAACTATTAGACTTGCCACAAGTCTCTGTGTAAATTTTATATATTTTTCTTTGAAAAGTGCTGCGGTGATATGCCATGATATACTATCCAACTGATGTATACAGACAGGGTGATAGCAACAATTGTGCATAGGGTATTATTTCACTTTCATAGCAAAATTTCTTATAGAGAAAAAAAGCAAATAAAGAATAGTGACTTCTGACAATTCTAATAAAAAATGAATTGATTAAATGGATAGAAAAAAATCAAAAGGATAATCATAGAAATACTTTAAACTTAAACTTTTCATAACTATGATTTTGTTGTTGTCCATTCAATTAGTGTGTATCCTTTATACTGGCCGTAAACGACTAAAACTTAACTAAAAATCAAATAATAATTAAATGAATAAATAAGAAAAAAAGGTTGATCATCGTTTAAATAAAATTATTACGACATGAATACTTGGTTTCATTTTTTTTTTACATTTGCTGTTTTTTTATGAGACAAAAAGGAATAAAGTTTACTGAAGATGAATGTTAGAATTATAATAATTTTACAAACTGAAATTCCGTTGATAGCAAAATCCTATAATTAACAGAGTTTTAATTAATTAACTTTTTAATTCCCCTTCAACATGTATCTTAATTGGTTGTTGTCTCTTAAGAAAGTTTAATGTTATAAGGATTCAATAATAAAACTTCAGCTTTTACCATATGTTCTTCATGTAATTATTAAATGGTAGATAATAGAAATGGTTTAACCCGGTTGTTCATTGTTCTTCTTTAAGGCACATTGATATGCAGCGGGGATAAAAGAAGTTCGTGTAACGAGGTTTCTGACTTTCTACATGAACAAACCTTAAACATACAAGATACCAATAAAGAAACAATAATGCAAGCATGCTTCGTGGATAACATGGCGGAGAGTAAGAAAACTCCCCCGACATATGAAGAACACATGCAGAGATCAAGATCATCATCTGGTGAAACACAGATTTCAGAACACAGTGATCAATCATCTAGTATGCTTGGTGATATCATGGAATGCATAGGTTCAGACAATCAATTTGTTTCTACAGGTTAGATGTAGTTTAAAGCATTGCAACTAGTTCGTATAAGTTTTATAGACATCCAAATTATTCCTCATTAGTCTTCCCGTTTATTTGATCGTTAACTTTGCCTGTCCATGTTAGTCTATGTAGATACGTGGCGTCTATCGTAAGGTTTTCCAAATACATGTACTCTTTGATACCACGACACTACTTTAAACCACATATAAATTGGATGATCTTTGGCTGACTATCCATTAAACTCTCTTTGTTTTACAAGGAATATTAATGTCTTCAGGCATCTACATTTTATGTAGAATACACTAAAACTGTTAGCCCTTGCTATAACACGTGTACGAAATATGTTATTTTGGCAATCTATTTTGATGCAACCTCTTCTTATGAACTGTTTGGCGAATGTAGTCCAAACGTAAATGGAACGATGAAGGGATTTAACTTCAAAATTAATCTTCAAGGTCACGATTTCTGTCGTTGCTATGTGAACTATTAATGCTGTATTCGTTAGACAGAATAACATGAAAGCTGATTTGGCGCTTCATGATTTGATAGTTTTTGTCAGGATATTCGGATTAGTACACAAAAGCGTATTAATATTTCCTGAACGATCAATCAGTGGACAATATTATATGAGAGAGTTAAATGATTGACTACTTGTCGGTTATATATAACATCTAGTGGCGAATATTTCATGCATATATATAATAAAGACGAGAACAAGCACAGCACTAAAGATATACAGAAACGAGAGAAGAATGAATAAACGGGAGCAACAACTGTTAATTGTAACTGGAAAATCATACAGAGTTTAATATGGAATGAAAAATAGTATTTATCTACAGGAATTTGGCGAAGTAAATCGTTTTGATATTTGAAATTGTATCTGTCTTGAAATAATTATGTTGTATTTGTTTGTTCATACAACAATATATATAAACGTCGTGGTCGAGATCATATGGTAGTTGGATTTACAACTACCTATGCTGTCAGTATATATCTCCACTAAAGTTGTGAGTTCAAATCATACCAAGACAGAGTGTACGCGATACAGCATTATGTGATAAAGTTAGTTAGTGACTTGCGACAAGTCGGCAGTTTTCTCTGGTTTCCACAACTAATAAAACTGACCGCCAAGATCTAACTGAAATATTATTGAAAGTGGCGTTAAACACCATAGACCTAAACAACATATTTGAAATTGTATCAGTCATGAAATGATTATTTAGGATTTGTTTGTTCATACAATAATATGTTATAAACTGCTCATACTCATGGTAATTTATTTGTTATAATATTGGCTGTATCTTATTATTATAGACGATTCCCAGTCTACGGATGTTGAAGAATCAAAAGACTATTTACACCAAATAGCTTCTTTACTTGCTGGTATGTAATTTACATTTCTGGACCACATATTCAAATTTGAAAAATTAAATGGCAGACATGTTAAAAAAACACGTTCGAACTATATTAACTTGAAATTATGTATCATATTGAAAATGAAATAAGTATGTGTTTTACAGTAGAACCTGAAACTGAAACCCAAGGTAAAAATAAGAGAAGTTTGAACATACCAAAGTGGTAATCGAAGCCGTAAAGTGAAAAAGGACAGGAAATATACAATGATCAAAAGGAAAAGGCCAACAGGACAAACAATAATGTATAAAGATTGAGCAACACAAAACTTAACTAAACCATGGGTGAATCAGACACTCGGGAGCTGCTATAATGTAGTTACTGATCAACACTATTTTCCAATATAATTAAAACGTAGATACATAAATTAAGGTACATGGTTCGTTTCTATAATGGCGTTCATCAGATAATAGAAATTTAAAGATATTATATATTTTGATGAAACAAAAATGTCGTTGCATTCTTCCAGGTGGTGGCCAAGTGCAGTTATGGCAATTTTTGTTGGAGCTATTAACAGATGCAAAAAATGCGTGTTGCATTAAATGGGAAGGGACAACAGGAGAATTTCGAATGACAAATCCAGAAGAAGTCGCTCGTCGGTGGGGTCGACGGAAAAATAAACCAAATATGAACTATGATAAACTAAGCCGTGCCTTAAGATATTACTACGACAAAATGTTCCTGACAAAAGTACAAGGCAAGCGTTATACCTACAAGTTTAATTTCAGACTGTTGCTACGCGCCAACAGGTATATCAGTGACGATGACAATTCTGTCGAATACGGTACATATGGTACATATGGTGATATAAGGGATTCGTATGCACAACCTCCTCCTCCAATATACAATCTGAATCCATATCTGAACACACTCGAATATGGACAAGATAGTCTGCATTCCTCTTATAATAGCAATCTTCCAATACACATGGGTTACAACCCAGACTTAAGTTGTATTCAACGCACATGTCATGGAATTTAAAGACGATATTATTCTTTGACACGAGATAATATCTTGCAAAACATAAAATTGAGCCAGGAAAATTAATTGAGAAGAATTGCTAAGAGGTAATGGCTACCGTTTTATGGTAAGAATGGAGGTTTTCTGTCAGCAATAATGTGCATTAATGATGACATATACGGTTGACTGTATAGGAATGATGATGAAATGGATGGCAATGAGGTAGAGTGGATGAAAGAAAGTTGTCGGAAGTCGATAGATTAAATTAAACCAAAAAAGGAATAGTTTACAGGCTCTGTAGGATCCAAATACAACGCAACATACATTATTAGGTGTTTATGTTTAATGAACAGTCATCAACAAGCATCTTAGACATTGCAAATTGAAACGCAAAACATTGTATGCTAATAATTACTAAGTGATAAGTAGTAAGCTGACATATGTTTTGGAGTTAATCGCTATTCCAATATATGTATAGTATAAACATGATACAGTAGATTATATTAACATATATATAGGAGAAGACTGTACAAGTTGTATAACTTGTGTCTTATCTTTTTGTCTTTTTGAAGAATAACATTTGTTTAAAGTATCATATATTTTTAACATAAATTGATTTCAATGATGTTGCTTAGCATAGGGAAATGGCCAGTAAGATTAATCTAAATAATTAGTTAGGTACATGTATAATCAATTGTGTCACAGAAACGTGTATATGAAATGACTTAGTAGAGTAGAGAATAACTAATACTTTAAAAAAAAATCTAGGTTTTTTGTTACTGTACAAGCATATTACATGTAATAATGTAGGAATCAAATTTGCAATTCCGTTTTCGTTCAGTAAAAACTGGATGACACTAACGTGAGTTATTATTTACAAACATGGCATGTTTCTTCTGTTTTCAATCAATCTCACAAGTGTCACTCTAAATCAATAATAAAACATGCATATGTAGTCCGTGCCAAAAACATGAACATGAAAAACCAAGGAAACAACTGGATTGTTTACAATCAACAAAGGTAACAAATTATTAAAATAAATATTAAGTTTAATAAAATGAATATTAACAATCAACAAACAGAATGGACATTGTTCCTGAAATTTCAATTTTAGCAATCAACAAACAAAGGGAACGGTAAAAATAAACAAGATCAAATAATCAAACAAAATGAATGTAAACAATCATAAAAAAGGCTTTGTAAAATCAACAAAAATGAAAAGTAAGCAATGGAAAAAGCACAATTAACGTTAACAGTCAACAAATAGAAGGAACGCTGACAATCGACAAACAAAACAGAACAACACGTACAAAAAACCAATAAAGAACGTTAACAATCAACAAACACAATGAATTATTTCAATCTTCATACAATGGACAACAAGAGCATTAAACAAAAGGAACGTTAGTAATCAACAAAAATAAGGAACATTAACAAACGGAGTATAAAAAACAATAAATTTGCCTACAATAAAGGAATATAAAAAAAATAATCAGAACCACGAAGGATTTTGTATTATGTATGGATAATCTGTTTTGAAGGTGGCAGTTGCAGTAAGTGGTATTGCCTCAAATATACAGACACGCTGATCCATATTTTATTTCGGGAAGCATGCAATACAAGCGTCATTCCTTTCATAACTGTTTTATTTACCTATTAGATTATTCCTCATGTCAAAAAAGCATTTAAGTGAGCATGAGATCTGTGGTAGTAAAAATAATAAATCGAGAAATTGTAGCAAAAGTACATACATGCATTAACACAGTTATTTTTTTATACTTTGTATTTTTTAAAATGAAATGACATGTGAAGTTGTCTATGTGTTTTTTATGTTTATATTATTCATTATTGTTGATTTTATATCTGTTTATAAAGAAACACTCAAAGTAATGCAATCTACATGCTTGACCGTTATGGAATATGTGTGTCACAAATGACCACGGACATGTTCCGTATGTCGTAATCACAATCTCATTATCACTAGGCTTGTACCAAGAGTAAACCTACGGGTGCCACACGTAGAGCAGGAAGTGCTTACCCTTCGGCAGTACATGAGTTGACCACCCGGGTTTTAATTGGTGTTCGTGTTCCTCGATATTTAGTTTTCTATGTAATGTTTTGTTTACCATTGCTTGTCTGTTTTATTTTGGCCACTGTGTTGTCTGTCTTTTTTTAATTTGCGGATTCTAAATTCCCCTCTCAGTATCTTCAGACTTGTCCTACAGCAAAGCACACTGTACGTCATGATGAATCTGAAATATAATAATGCGTTTTATAAAACGCATTCATTAGTATTTTTATAAATTATTTTCTTTCCAGAAATCAGTTTCACAAAATGATCTCAATTTTGATATTATTGTATTATGTTAAAATACAGTACATGTGAATATTTCAAATACATTCCTCTTTTTTGTGTCGACATGGTATCTGCCTTATGACTTTTATTTTGAATAGTCGATAATTTGAGTTGTCCAGCATAAAATAACATAAAAACGACTACAATGGGACCAAATGTTTACTGCGACATATCCAAGTCTACGACTTGTCCGAGTTCTCGAGATAATGAGATAATTGACTGTATTATATGGGTTTTATAATAATAGCTGGTGTACTGAATTGATTGTCTCACATATGTTTGTAGTAATCGTATACATATACACCATATTAATTTAGGTTGACATGCATTGTAATTGCTTTCATTTATTCAAGATATAATATTTTATTCTGCTTTGTATGACAACAGAATGTGGGTTAAGCTTGGTATATATTATGAATAAACAGATTTTATGTTTACCTATTTATTTGTTTTTGATTATGATATCGTTTAATTATCTTTTGTATGTGTCACAGATATTGATTTTGTCTCTTTCTACGATTTTTCGATTGGACGGTGTGATAATCTATGTTTTTATTTTATTATCTCAAATATATGTACTTACAAAATTCGCAAGGTGTTTCAGTAAACGGAATGTTTTAAATTAATATCAGCAGCACCTGCATGTGTAGTATATATCTCTTAGTTACTACGATAGTGCAGAGCTTGTGGTTCCTATCATGATTTCTTTTATGGTGGGTTGATGCTAACAAGAAAGTTACTGAACCAAGGGTTCACATCGATGAAGTCATCTTTTTGAAAGTTTTACGATCGCCACCATGACTTTACCTACGGCATATCTGTGTCACAAATGACCACGAATATGTTTCGTTTGTTGTAATCACAATTCCGTCATTTCGTCCTGCATGGCGTATCACCGAGTGTCACTAGTGGAGCATGTACTCTCTACCCTGCCCGTTTTAGTGGGGTTTATGCTGTTCATTTTGTCCAATTGTATGTCTTCATGTTTTTAACTCCGTGTTATGATGATAGCTACGACCTCCGTGTCAACAAACGTTTTTAGTTCACCTGGACCAAACCAAAGGTCCAGGTGAACTATTGATACCACTTGGCGTCCGTCGTCTGTAAACTTTTCACATTTCTATCGTCTTCTCCGAAACCACTGGGCCAATTGGAACTAAACTTAGCTGGAATGATCCTTGGATGGTCCTCTACAAAGTTTCTGTTTTTCGTTCCAGTCGGATATTCAACATGGCTGCCAGGGCCAATAATATGCTCCGATTGGCTGAAATTTCAAAGGTCTTCTTCTCTGAAACTAATGAACTGACTGAACCCAAACTGTAAATGAATGATCATTGGAATGTCCTTTACCAAGTTTCTGTTTTTTTATGCCGATCGGAAATCCAAGATGGCCGCCACCGCAGGCCATAGATTAACATTGGACTCTGGGAAAATGTTCAAATGCCTTCTTCTCAGAAACTACAAGTATGATTAAAGCCAAAATATTTGTATTGTATTATATTGTATTGTACATGAATGTTCATTGGATGGTCTTCTATAAACTTAAGGTTTTTTGTTTCGATATGAAATTCAAAATGGCGGCTATGGCAGGACTTAGTTTAACATTGGACCCTATGGGAAAAATGTTTCAAAACTCTTCTTCTCTGAAACCACTTGAACAATTTAAACAAAACTGCCCAGGAATGATCATTGGACCCTATCGGAAAATGTTCAAATGCCTTCTTCTAAGAAACTACAAATCAGACTGAATCCAAACTAGACAGGAATGTTCATTGGATGGTCTTCTACAAAGTTAAGGTTTTTTGCTCCGATATAAAATGGAAGATGGCGGCTACAGCAGGACTTAGTTTAACATTGGAACCTATGGGAACAGTGTCTCAAAACGCTTCCTCTCTGAAACCACTTGGACAATTTAAACCAAACTGCCCAAGAATGATCATTGGAAGGTCCTCTACAAAATGTGGGCTTTTTATGCCGATCGGAAATCCAAGATGTCCGCCACCGCAGGACATAAATTAACATTGGACCCTATGGGAAAATGTTCAAATGCCTTCTTCTAAGAAACTACAAATCAGACTGAATCCAAACTAGACAGGAATGTTCATTGGATGGTCTTCTATAAAGTTAAGGTTTTTTGTTCCGATATAAAATGGAAGATGGCGGCTATGGCAGGACTTAGTTTAACATTGGAGCCTATGGGAACAGTGTCTCAAAACGCTTCCTCTTTGAAGCCACTTGGACAATTTGGATAATATGAAGCAGCCGTCCGCGATACTGCTATTACCAGTATTGTAATATTTACAATACTGGTATTACCAGTATTATAATATTCACAATACTGGAAATACCAGTATTGTAAATATTACAATACTGGTAATACCAGTATTGTAACACTGTACAATACTAGAAATACCAGTATTGTAATGTTACAATACTGGTAATACCAGTATCGTACATATACAATACTGGATGTACCAGTATCGTGCATTTACAATACTGGAATACCAGAATCGTTGATTTATGCACAATACCGGAAGCTCCAGTATTCTTATTCAACAATACTGGTAATACTAGTATTGTAAAACACACGATACTGGAAGCTCCAGTATTCTTCATCCAACAATACTGGTAATATTGTACAGCACACAATACTGGTAATACTAGTATTGTAAAACACACAATACTGGACGCTCCAGTATTCTTCATCCAGCAATACTGGTAATACTAGTATTGTAAAACACACAATACTGGAAACTCTAGTATCTGGTAATTTGACACGTGTGGGCAGAGCCTAATTCTAACTGTAAATCACAGCTCATTGTATTTACCGTTAGTATTAGGCTCCGCCCAGTCATGTCAAATTACCTTACCAATATATATCAAACTCTAAGGGACCATACAAAATATTTTGACATTACAGGGCTTTTGCCTCTTATGTTATGTACAGCAGAAATGACGTATGAGTATGAATTATATTCAATTCTTTTAGTATAATGTAGACATAAAAACTCGGGTTAACCGGAATTCTACCTAATCTTCCAATATCTGCAATACTGGTATAACCAGTATTTTCCAGAATCTTCCAGTATCTGCAATACTGGTATTACCAGTATTTTCCAGAATCTTCCAGTATCTGCAATACTGGTATTACCAGTATTTTCCAGAATCTTCCAGTATCTGCAATACTGGTATTACCAGTATTTCCCAGAATCTTCCGGTATCTACAATACTCATATTTTGGCAATGACCAGAATCTTCTAGTATTGCAGATACTGGAAAATTCTGGAAGATACTGGGTAACTAGTATTTACCAGTATCTGTACCAGTATTGCAGATACTGGAAGATACTGGTAAAATACTGGTATTACCAGTATTGTGTACCAGTATTGTAATACCAGTATCGCGGCCGGCTGCTTCATATTATCCGGACAATTTAAACCAAACTGCCCATGAATAATCATTGGAAGGTCCTCTACGAAATTTAGTCTTTTTTACGCCAATCGGAAATCCAAGATGGCCGCCACTGCAGGAAATATATTAACATTGGACCCTATGGGAAAATGTTCAATGCCTTCTTCTCAGAAACTAAAAATATGATTAAAGCCAAACTGTACATCAATGTTCATTGGATGGTCCTCTACGAACGTTAGGGTTTTTGTTTCGATATGAAATTCGAAATGACGGCTACGGCTGGACTTAGTTTAACATTGGACCCTATGAGAAAAATGTTTCAAAACGCTTCTTCTCTGAAACCACTTGGACAATTGAAACCAAACTACCCAGGAATGATCATTGGAAGTTCCTCTACGTAGTTTTTTTTAATGCCTATCGGAAATCCAAGATGGCCGCCACCACAGGAAATAGATTAACATTGGACCCTATGGGAAAATGTTCAAATGCCTTCTTCTCAGAAACTACAAATATGATTAAAGCCAAACTGTACATGAATATTCATTGGATGGTCTTCTACAAACTATAGGTTTTTTGTTCCGATATGAAATTCAAAATGGCGGCTATGGCAGGATTTAGTTTAACATTGGACACTATGGGAAAAATGTTTCAAAACTCTTCTTCTCTGAAACCACTTGGACAATTGAAACCAAACTACCCAGGAATGATCATTGGAAGTTCCTCTACGTAGTTTTTTTTAATGCCGATCGGAAATCCAAGATGGCCGCCACCACAGGAAATAGATTAACATTGGACCCTATGGGAAAATGTTCAAATGCCATCTTCTCAGAAACTACAAATATGATTAAAGCCAAACTGTACATGAATATTCATTGGATGGTCTTCTACAAACTGTAGGTTTTTTGTTCCGATATGAAATTCAAAATGGCGGCTATGGCAGGATTTAGTTTAACATTGGACACTATGGGGAAAATGTTTCAAAACTCTTCTTCTCTGAAACCACTTGGACAATTTAAACAAAACTGCCCAGGAATGATCATTGCAAGGTCCTCTACAACGTTTGGGTTTTTTATGCCCATCGGAAATCTAAGATGTCCGCCACCGCAAGACATAGATTAACATTGGACCCTATCGGAAAATGTTCAAATGCCTTCTTCTAAGAAACTACAAATCAGACTGAATCCAAACTAAACAGGAATGTTCATTGGATGGTCTTCTACAAAGTTAAGGTTTTTTGTTCCGATATAAAATGGAAGATGGCGGCTACAGCAGGACTTAGTTTAACATTGGAACCAATGGGAACAGTGTCTCAAAACGCTTTCTCTCTGAAACCACTTGGACAATTTAAACCAAACTGCCCACGAATGATCATTGGAAGGTCCTCTACAAAATTTGGGCTTTTTATGCCGATCGGAAATCCAAGATGTCCGCAACCGCAGGACATAGATTAACATTGGACCCTATGGGAAAATGTTCAAATGCCTTCTTCTAAGAAACTACAAATCAGACTGAATCCAAACTAGACAGGAATGTTCATTGGATGGTTTTCTATAAAGGTAAGGTTTTTTGTTCCGATATAAAATGGAAGATGGCGGCTACAGCAGGACTTAGATTAACATTGGAGCCTATGGGAACAGTGTCTCAAAACGCTTCCTCTCTGAAACCACTTGGACAATTTAAACCAAACTGCCCATGAATGATCATTGGAAGGTCCTCTACAAAATTTAGTCTTTTTTACGCCAATCGGAAATCCAAGATGGCTGCCAATGCAGGAAATATGTTAACATTGGACCCTATGGGAAAATGTTCAAATGCCTTCTTCTCAGAAACTACAAATATGATTAGAGCCAAACTGTACATCAATGTTCATTGGATGGTCCTCTACGAACGTTAGGGTTTTTGTTCCGATATGAAATTCAAAATAGCGGCTACGGCTGGACTTAGTTTAACATTGGACCCTATGAGAAAAATGTTTCAAAACGCTTCTTCTCTGAAACCACTTGAACAATTGAAACCAAACTACCCAGGAATGATCATTGGAAGTTCCTCTTCGTAGTTTTTTTTAATGCCGATCGGAAATCCAAGATGGCCGCCACCGCAGGAAATAGATTAACATTGGAACCTAAGGGAAAATGTTCAAATGCCTTCTTCTCAGAAACTAAAAATATGATTAAAGCCAAACTGTACACGAATAATCATTGGATGGTCTTCTACAAACTGCAGGTTTTTTGTGCCGATATGAAATTCAAAATGGCGGCTATGGCAGGACTTAGTTTAACATTGGACCCTATTGGAAAAATGTTTCAAAACTCTTCTTCTCTGAAACCACTTGGACAATTTAAACAAAACTGCCCAGGAATGATCATTGGAAGGTCCTCTACAAAATTTGGGTTTTTTATGCCGATCGGAAATCCAAGATGTCCGCAACCGCAGGACATAGATTAACATTGGACCCTATGGGAAAATTTCAAATGCCTTCTTCTAAGAAACTACAAATCAGACTGAATCCAAACTAGACAGGAATGTTCATTGGATGGTCTTCTATAAAGTTAAGGTTTTTTGTTCCGATATAAAATGGAAGATGGCGGCTATGGCAGGACTTAATTTAACATTGGAGCCTATGGGAACAGTGTCTCAAAACGCTTCCTCTCTGAAACCACTTGGACAATTTAAACCAAACTGCCCATGAATGATCATTGGAAGGTCCTCTACAAAATTTAGTCTTTTTCACGCCAATCGGAAATCCAAGATGGCCGCCACTGCAGGAAATATATTAACATTGGACCCTATGGGAAAATGTTCAAATGCCTTCTTCTCAGAAACTACAAATATGATTAAAGCCAAACTGTACATCAATGTTCATTGGATGGTCCTCTACCAACGTTAGGGTTTTTGTTCCGATATGAAATTCAAAATAGCGGCTATGGCTGGACTTAGTTTAACATTGGACCCTATGAGAAAATTGTTTCAAAACGCTTCTTCTCTGAAACCACTTGAACAATTGAAACCAAACTACCCAGGAATGATCATTGGAGGTTCCTCTACGTAGTTTTTTTTAATGCCGATCGGAAATCCAAGATGGCCGCCACCGCAGGATATAGATTAACATTGGACCCTAAGGGAAAATGTTCAAATGCCTTCTTCTCAGAAACTACAAATATGATTAAAGCCAAACTGTACATGAATATTCATTGCGTGGTCTTCAACAAACTGTATGTTTTTTTGTTCCGATATGAAATTCAAAATGGCGGCTACGGCAGGACTTAGTTTAACATTGGACCCTATGGGAATTTTTATTCAAAACGCTTCTTCTCTGAAACCACTTGGACAATTGAAACCAAACTGCCCAGGAATGATCATTGGAAGGTCCTCTAAAAAGTTTTGGGTTTTTATGCTGATCGGAAATCCAAGATGACCACCACCGCAGGTCATATATTAACATTGGACCCTATGGGAAAATGTTCAAATGCCTTCTTCTCAGAAACTACAAATATGATTAAAGCCAAACTGTACATGAATATTCATTGGATGGTCTTCTACAAACTATAGGTTTTTTGTTCCGATATGAAATTCAAAATGGCGGCTATGGCAGGACTTAGTTTAACATTGGACCCTATGGGAATTTGTATTCAAATGCTTCTTCTCTGAAACCACTGAGACAATTGAAACCAAACTGTCCAGGAATGATCATTGGAAGGTCCTCTAAAAAGTTTATCGGAAATCCAAGATGGCCACCACCGCAGGTCATAGATTAACATTGGACCCTATGGGAAAATGTTCAAATGCCTTCTTCTCAGAAACTACAAATATGATTAAAGCCAAACTGTACATGAATGTTCATTGGATGGTCCTATGCAAACTTTAGGTTTTTTGTAACGGTATGAAATTCAAAATGGCGGCTACAGCAGGACTTAGTTTAACATTGAACCCTATGGGGAAAATGTTTCAAAACGCTTCTTCTCTGAAACCACTGAGACAATTGAAACCAAACTGCCCAGGAATGATCATTGGATGTTCCTATACATAGTTTGGACTTTTTATGCTGATCGGAAATCCAAGATTGTCAACACCGCAGGAAATAGATTAACATTGGACCTTATGGGAAAATGTTCCATTGCCTTCTTCTCAGAAACTACAAATATGATTAAAGCCAAACTGTACAATGAAAGTTCATTGGATGGTCCGCTACAAACTAGGTTCTTTGTTCCGATATGAAATTCAAAATGGCGGCTACGGCAGGACTTTTTTTAACATTGGACCCTATGGGAAAAGTGTCTCAAAACGCTTCCTCTCTGAAACCACTTAGACAATTTAAACCAAAACTGCCCTGGAATGATCATTGGAAGGTCCTCTACAAAATTTGGGTTTTTTATGCCGATCGGAAATCCAAGATTGGCGCTACAGCAGGAAATATATTAACATTGGACCCTATGAGAAAATACTCAAATGTTTTCTTCTCAGAAACTACAAATATGATGAAAGCCAAACGGTACATGAATGTTCATTGGATGATCCTCTACAAACTTTAGGTGTTTTGTTCCGATATAAAATGGAAGATGGCGGCTACAGGAGGACTTAGTTTAACATTGGACCGTATGGGAAAAGTGTCTCAAAACGCTTCCTCTCTGAATAAGGAACCACTTGGACAATTCAAACCAAACTGCCCAGGAATGATCATTGGAAGGTCCTCTGCAAAAATTTTTTTTTTTATGCCGATCGAAAATCCAAGATGGGCCGCCACTGCAGGAAATAGATTAACATTGGACCCTATGGGAAAATGTTCAAATGCCTTCTTCTCAGAAACTAAAAATATGATTAAAGCCAAACTGTGCATGAATGTTCATTGGATGATCTGCTACAAACGTTGCGGTTTTTGTTCCGATATGAAATTCAAAATGGCGGCTACGGCAGGACTTAGTTTAACATTGGACCCTATAGGGAAAATGTTTCAAAACGCTTCTTCTCTGAAACCACTTGGACAATTGAAACCAAACTGCCCAGGAATAATCATTTGAATGTCCTCTAAAAAGTTCTTTTTTATGCCGATCCGAAATCCAAGATGGCTGCAACCACAAGTCATAGTATTAACACAGGACCATATGGGAAAATACAGAACTATTTTATTCTCTGAAGCTATTGCACCGATTAAACCTAAACTGTGCGTCAATCATTGGAAGGTCCTTTACAAACTTCGTGTTTTTTTTATGTTGATCGGAATTTCAAGATGACTACCACTGCAGGACATAGTTTTTACATAGGATCAATTGGATCTTTTTATAGCCATGTGAATGATACAGACCCTTGAGAGCCTCTGGTTTGTTTCGTCTTCACTACCATGTTTTGTAAAGGGTTCATGTTTTATCTATTGTATATATATTTATTTACGCATACGATTTTCATTTCAAATGATGTTTAAGCCGTTTAACAGTAAAACGAATAATTTAACAATATAAAATTTCACATTTGAGACATTGCCTGAAAATAACTTCTTTAATGTAAGCATTAGTACACTTATTGGAGTATGTCTTATAATACATGCTCATTTAAACTATCGCTCTGTTGTGATAAAGTACGGTTGATTTAATAGAGGTGTTCGTTGTCGATATCTCCTCTAGAACACAGAGGTTAGGCATTAACTGCATTCTGATCGTTATGTACATTCCGATATATTATCTGCTGAATGATAGTGTTAGATCTATGCGTTAGTTTCATTCCAGAGTTTCTTATCTTTTTGTCACATATATTTATCGTTCTTATCCTTGTGTTTTATAAATCCGAATTATTTGTATTGAGATATACTTTGTATTGAGATATACTTTGTATTGAGATATACTTTGATTTAATTTTGGATTTTGGGCTTTAAAATATATTAATGTCTGCAGACTTTTACTACCTATTTGTTTTATTTTAAATGTGTGGATTAATGACGTGTAAAAATGTAAGGAAGACGACCTAAAGGGTAATTATTTTTTCCCCTCATAAATCTGAAAACAAAAACATATACATGTGTACTTACAATCGATTTTGAAATGGAATGTACACTGTATTATGGAATGACATCGAATCAATTAACAGCTGTGTATAATGTGGGACATTAAAATCTTAAATCTAAAAAATACTTTTATTTTTAAATTTCTTCTCATTTTACATATGTTTAATCTGATTAAGAAATGTTTGAAGATGCCAAAAAGATAAACTGAATCCGTAAATCAAAAAACGACAGACAACACAATGGGTAAAAGAAAAAGAACTGAAGGGCAAACAATTATCTACAAAATACTACAATACACACTAAAAGATTGAGCACGAGCTCGACTAGAAGTCAGGGGTGAACTCATGTGCTCCGGGAGGGTAATTGTACTAGAAACAAAACGGTGATACAGACAGTCTTTTCTATGATTTGGAGACTTTGATATCCATCAATCGAATGATATTCAAACTATTATGCACTCTGTCTTGATTGTTTCAGTCATGCAATGAACTCAGAATATACAATAAATGAATATGTGTTTGATATATTATATTTGACTGTGGTTCCTTCTCTAAATATAAACGCATCGGTGGTGTAATATTTAGTGTACTGACCTCGAGTTTGGTAGATCCTGGGATCTGGCACCGGTCTACTCAATCCCGAGACAAAAAAAAGGTAGTTGCTGCTTCTCCACTAAGTTGTAAAGAGTAACAGCAAAGACTGGTTGGTTCGAATTAAAAATAATGTGTCCGAGTGTAGCGACATGTCTACACGTGGACGCTTGTTTCAGTGAGCTAGCACTATACCGAGTGTAGCGACATGTCTACACGTGGACGCTTGTTTCAGTGAGCTAGCACTATACCGAGTGTCGCGACATGTCTACACGTGGACGCTTGTTTCAGTGAGCTAGCACTATACCGAGTGTAGCGACATGTCTACACGTGGACGCTTGTTTCAGTGAGCTAGCACTATACCGAGTGTAGCGACATGTCTACACTTGGACGCTTGTTTCAGTGAGCTAGCACTATACCGAGTGTAGCAGCATGTCTACACATGGACACTTGTTTCAGTAATGTGTCCGAGTGTAGCGACATGTCTACACGTGGACGCTTGTTTCAGTAAGCTAGCACTATACCGAGTGTAGCAGCATGTCTACACGAGGACGCTTGTTTCAGTGAACTAGCACTATACCGAGTGTAGCAGCATGTCTACACGTGGACGCTTGTTTCAGTAATGTGTCCGAGTGTAGCAGCATGTCTACACGTGGACGCTTGTTTCAGTGAGCTAGCACTATACCGAGTGTAGCAGCATGTCTACACGTGGACGCTTGTTTCAGTAATGTGCTCGAGTGTAGTGACATGTCTACATGTGGGCTCTTGTTTCAGTGAGCTAGCACTATACCGAGTGTAGCAGAATGTCTACACGTGGACGCTTGTTTCAGTAATGTGTCCGAGTGTAGCAGCATGTCTACACGTGGACTCTTGTTTCAGTGAGCTAGCACTATAAAGATGCAACTGAGCGTGTTGGTCTAGTACAAAGCGGACCTCATCACCATTTCATTGAATCTAACTCTTTTACGCCATTATGTGGCTGAAAAATGTGCTCATTTGGAATTAAACAACACCACCCACTCACCCCTCTAAACATGCACATATGTCTTGTTTTGTAGATCATCTGTCCTTTTTCATTTCGTCGTTATACTGTCTATCCTCAGATATACGGCTTGTCAATACCCCTGAATGTCTTCCATATTTTTCCTAACGTTTCGCAAATAACGAGTTGGACCGGCATAACCGATTATGAGTGTTTTTATTTCTTATGATCAGTATACCACTATTTGTGTAAAGTACGGTTGTTTTTATTTTCTTTTATAAACCAAATATGATGTATAAATAGCATTAAGCAATAAAGTTATTCATGTAGCCAGAAATTCAATTTGTCATTTTCACTCACTCTACCTTTATACTAGGTATAAATATCCTCTAAATAATACAGTTGTCGACATCTAATGACCACGCCATCTGCTGTATTTAGGGATTATCGTCAACCTTGTAGCGCTGTCTTTTATACAGTATATTTAATCTACCGTTGTAATTTCCTCGGTCAATTACACTTAGAATATAATTATTAGGAACTTAAATGTATATTCCATCTATATTTACTCTCACTGATATTTTTATAATATTGACACGATTGCTAGCACATGTGTGAAAATATTAAAACAGTAGCGTGATAAAGTGCATGTGTCGTTGATGTAAAACCATGGTTATTGTTCAATAAAACCGTGACTTTGTTCTACTGTGTTATGTTTCTATCATGATTGTAATATTTCGTCCTGTTACTTATAACTGGTATTTTACCATTGTTTCATGACTCTACTGCATATTATAAAATAGGGTTGTTCTTAATATTTATCGTCGGATTCCATATGTTTAAGCTATAACATGACTACATGACTTCTGAACATGACCTTGTTTCAAGACATTTTTAACGAACTGGTCGGTGATATGTATGGAACCCTTGACTTGAAGCTAGCATAGAGGCATGAATTCACTTCAGTGGTGTTAGAAGTCGACGACATTATATTCACGAACACATATGCCCTTATATCAAACCGGTAAATTAGTATTAAATTATAAATGTAAGCATTAATTTTTTTTTGATTTTTTTTGTTGAAAACTTTATATTTATTATACAAAACACATATATAAATATTACAACACACAGAAAACAGACATGCATATTAGTATAACACAAGGATATTGAACTTAATAAAACATTTATAAATTGACTGCAAAGGTAGCAAAGCCATAACCAAACACATATAAAATTAGCGTAAATATAACGCTGTTAATCAAAAGTATACGAGGTAGGAAACAATACCTTAATACTATATAAATATTGATCAACGTTCCATTATAAATTATGTAAGTATTAATTGTGCTGCTTTCATGTTTGATAGGGGGGGGGGGGGGGGGTTATGGTGTTTAACGCCCCTTTCAACAATATTTCTTTCAGTTATATCGTGGTGGTCAGTTTTATTGGTGGGGGAAACCGGAGTACCCTGAGAAAACCATCGACCTACCAAAGTCACTGGCAAATTTTATCACATAATGTTGCATCGAGTACACCTCGCCTCAGCGGAATTCGAACTCACAATTTAATGGTGATAGAACCTGAATGCATAGGTAGCTGTAAATCTAACTACCGTGCGATCATGTGTGATAAATCATTGACGAAACATTCAGGAAGGTTAGAATATACCATACATAGAAATGAATTTATAATACTTGTTTGTGTAAAATTAAGTATTGAACGGCTGTTCATCACACTGCAGTGGATTATTTTAACGAAATAAAACAAAGAGACCGCTAGAGTAATTCTACAACCAATTTTGCTTATACAATTATGGGTAACCAGAATTTTACTGTAAATAATATTAATTTCTTATTTTATTTCCTATTTCTAATTTCAGTAGATAGTAATTCTCAGTGTGATGTGCTCATATAAGCAATCAATTACATTGACAATGTTAACACAACATCTTGATTTTAATGACAAATGTCTTCTCCCAGGAAGAGTATCATGGCGAGAACAAGTTAATTTTCAATGAGATGATGATGAGGCCCGCTTTGTACTAGCTATATAGACCAACATGCTTAGTTGGATTTTTGTAGTGCTAGCTCACTGAAACAACAGTCCACTGATAGACATATCGTCCCACTCTGACACATTATCCTGATTCCTAGCCAACCATCTTTGCTCGTTCTCTTTAATATTGCGTGCTTAGCGATGAAGCAACAAATACCCGGTACCAATTTCATAGTCTTTGATCGAGACTCGAACCCACGATCTACCACATTTGAGCCAATAACGCCAACCATTACAACATATATGCGGTTTCCCACGAAAACCATTAATTTATTTAGATGATTATGAATAATTTATAGTAAATTTGTTAGAAATATTAGTTATTTTGTTTGTCCTCAATGTAATGATCTTTATCCAACAGATCCAATTATCAGAGGGGGTGGCATCCCATTAACCAGTCTAATCCTGCCACATGTTGTGCCTATCACACACTAGGACATGGATTGCCAATGCCACTTATTATATTCAATGATTTGAGGTAAGAGGTAGTTGTTCAATTTGTTAATAATGATGGAATTGTTGACCGTCAGTGTTTAGACTTTCGCTTCATAATTCTATTACATATGTACACACTTCTAAATGTAATGATTTCATTAGTGTAAATAAAATTTGGAAATATATCATAAAAATATAGAATAAAAGATAGAAGGAGTCATGATTACCCCTTTGATATTTTCCCACTTTTTTATATTCTATCCTGTTTAGGCCCTTTGGTTTTATTGATCCAGAACATATCAAAATTACTAAGAATTCTAATCTTTCGATTTTGAGCGTAACTGGTGAAGGTTATTTTGAGCGTAAGTGGTGAAGGTTATTACAGACACGCATCGTCTACACTAATTTTGATATCTACGTTTCTATTAAAAATCAGACAGGTGTGCAGATTATTCTTGAACACTTTGAATTGTACTGAATTCATAATAATTAATATATAAAACTTGAAGATTTTTTTTTTTATTTACGTCAAATTTTCTGATGATCTTAAAGAAAAGAAAACGTCATATGAAAGATAATGATAAGATTTTGGGAAATAAATGGACAAACACGTTTGACATTGGCCTATTTTACCCACACAGGTTTCCATATTCACACATTTACTTTACAGAATATGTCATTAATGATTGTCTCATGTCACAGAGCTGTATCTTGTGTTTGTTGTTACAACTACATCTTATTTATTACCTGAATGACCAAGGGCAAATAGAACTTGTTATATATATTATATATCTATAGTTAAATGCTGGTAGCTTTTGTAAAAAATGTTGTGCCAGAAACAGTCTACTAATTTCATCGTAATGTAAATTATTTTTTATAAAAATTATTCAGAAGGGAAACAAATGCCGATGGGAATGGTGATGTCTTAATGTGAAGGATTAAATAGAAGTGATTATAACAGTTCAATGAAGAGGACATATTTAATTGGAACTCTAACCTTCTATTGTCTTGTTATATTATCTTTCTATGCCATGAAAAAGCTGCAATTCGTCAACGAGATCGAACCATATTTAGGAAACTCAAAAGATACTAGGAAATTTATCAATGCATGCAGGCGACGAATTACCACGAACAATGAGGTAAGTTTCATCTTATTGTTTCTTCTTCTTCATAGGAATCAATATATGGCCTATGAAAAATGCACAGTACTTAAATTAAAATTTAATTTTTATTGTAATTTTTGGCCTTATAACATTTTTATTCAATTTAGCATAAAACGTCTCTTTTCCAGCTATAACGTATGTCGTCAAACCCAGTCCATAACATTTATATTTTAAATATGATATTTTGATTTATGAAAGCTTTATTTTTGTTGTGATTTTATTATTATTGTTAATATTTTTTTTTGGGTATGTTGATGAGAATGTACTCCTCTATTTAAACCAGTAGTTATAATACCCAGAGTTTTCAAACCTATCTGCATTATTTTGATTTTCATTTTTGCACATCCTGGCCAGAGATAATGATGTTCCCGATTTATATAAGTAATATTTACTTACTGTCACACCTATCAACGTCGTTTATTACTTGTGGTAAATTCCCCAATTAACGTTTACAACATTGCAATAAAAACATCAATATGGGTCAATTTAGACACTAATTGGATGATATAAGGAAAGAAAATCATAGAACAACAGGAAGAAAATGTCAGTTATCTAGTTTCCTCTATTGTCTTTTATTAAACGCGGATATAAAAAGGAATATAAGAGTTCTATGGATCCAGATGATCCAACACTGATGGACTGCTACCCTAGATACGACATGGACAAAAACCTTGGTGACAGATCACCGACTCCGATCCAACAACGAGAGGTTCCCTATACACTAAAAGCAAGAAGAAAAAAGACAGAGCACGCCTCTGTTCAAAGTAATCTGCTCGTAATACCTGATGAAGGTAAGCTGGACGTAGAACACCAATAACTATGGATCCAGTTGATTCTTTGGCTCATTTTGTTTGCAAAAAAATATAGTGATTAATTAAAATCTATGCATTACAAAACAAAACAAGAAAAAAAAAATCATCCAGAAATCAATTTAGATATCTGTGTTAGTACCTATGCAATATATTTTATGGAGTTGTACACAATTGTATGTACATGTCTATAAATAATACATTAATAATTACTTATGTCTTACGTAAATAATAAATGTCACTTAAAAAGTATTTATTTTTGTACAAATACCGGTATTCGTTTGTCACGAACATTTCTGTCTCTAGGTTCTATATTTGAATTGTTTTATATATATATAAGTTACGTGTATATACAATAGCGGTTTGTGTTCCTAACATGGCTTGGTTAACCGTTAAGGAACCTCTATGTCCGAAATGACCACGGACATGCTTCACCTGTCGTAAGCACTTTCCGTTCCTTTCCTCATTCATTGCTTATCACCAGGTTTATTACTGGAGTAACACTACGGGTGCCACTAGTGAAGCAGGTATTGCTTACAAACCCTTCCGGAGCACCTAACTTCACCCCCTGTTTTTAGTGGCGTTCGTGTTAATCGATCTTTAGTTTTATGTGTAATGTTTTGTAGATCGTTGTTTGTCCTTTTTCTATTGGCCATTGTGTTGTCTGTCCTTCTTCGGTTTAAGGATTCTGACCCTAACACTAACTCTTTTGAAATACAAACGTAGATATGAAATGTAGTGTGCACGACGCGTTTCTCGAATAACCTTCATCAAGTACGAACATAATCAAAGATTGGAAAGTAAAATAATCTAAAATGTCTTTGGGACCAAGTAAACCAAAGGGCCTACACAGGATAACCTCTGTTTCTTTAAAATGAAAATGTGTAGATGTTCAAGATGTTTGTATTTCATACAATGGTATTGCACAAACTAACATGAATATAATATCAAGCCTTATAAGAATGTACCATATGTATTCTATGTATGTCTTTGTATGTTGTGAATCATGGAATATTAAATTAACATATTTTGTTTTGTTGTTTTTGTATAACAATGGAGTAAACAAGTCAGTTTGCCATATTATTTTGATAAATGCATCAATTTATGTAGACATAAAACAGAAAAGTGAATGAAGTTGACAATAGACAAACATAAAACTCCTGTAATGTTAGGAGATTTCAACACTTGATACAGGTACAATATAGCTCAAGGGTGTTATGATAATCACAAATGCCCAATAGCTGTGAAATATTAACGTAACTAAATATCTGATACGAAAGGTACTTATCTAGAAAGAAACTGACATTTAATGCACCGCATATGTTCCAAAAACTTGATAGCTCTCTTCATATTGCTGATACCAAAAAAAAAGCTAAGTTTATGAAAAAATATAATTTGATACGAATTATTTAACCTCATATAACTTCATTAATTAGTATGTTAATTACATGCTGTAATTTAAATGTAATTACGATCTAAAAATCTGTCTTATATTTTATTTTTATAATAAATTGTCATCATTTCCATTTTATATTATATAAACAGCAATTCTGCTATAATAGTTACAGCAATTAATGCAATTTCATGGAATCGTAAGCTTTTTAGAATTTGCACAAACACAATTTTGAAACTGTAAGCAAATAACAACAATGCGATGAACAATTAATTTTTAATATATTACAACCTGTCACAAATAAAAGATATATTGACGTAAAGCTATTTCACTTGAAGGACACTCCTCAACTGTTTTGACTCGTCATTAATCTTCGTCTATTTTTCCCTAATATCCATTTTCAGAATTCATTGTAATGTTTTGGTGGTCATAAAACACGTCTTCTTATTTACGAGACGAGTTAATTATATCTACATATATACCATCACAACTTCATACACCTGCATACTTTTGAAGATTAGTACAATCATGGATTTGATACTTATAGTTATTAGAAAATAAAGTGTAAAAATAAATATATATGTCTAATGATTAAAATGGGAGGAAAATATCAGAGAGTCGTGTCATTTCCAATAAAATAAATCGTAAAAAGAAAGACAATTGATTCTCATAACACATATATACCTGACCTGACCGTACATTTCCCCTTCTTGGTACAGACATTTCAATAAAAAGTGGCGATATGAATCTATTTTTTTTGGGCGCAATTTTTTTTTTTGAAGATTATAAGATACGAGCAGCATTGGGAATTTGAGCTATCTTTGTAGATTCCTTTATTTCTTAGCTTGTGATACAATATCAACATAAAAAGTTATTGCAATGTGATATATTTTATTGGCTTCCGATTTCACTTAAATACTTTCCAGAAATATGTTTATTGAATATTAATAATGAAAATAATTATTCTGACTTACAATCGATATCTTAATTCGGTGGAAACCTGAAAGTAAACTACTTAATTGGCAATGTTGGACTTATGTACAAATGTGGTCTATGGGAAACATAAACTACAATGTAATTTTCTTTTGCTAAGATCAACGATTACAATGCAGCAACAAAATCAAATAGAAATGTTAGTGTCCGCCCTCAAGTATGCAGGTACATTGTTACGAAGGTTCGTTGGTATCAATTTGTATGTATTTGAAATATTGTACATGCATATATATATATCTGAAATGAAGATCTTGTAGCTTGAACATAACTGGATTATAAAACAATTGATATAGTTGTAAAATAATAGATGCATACAGCATTGTTTTACAGTAGCACCAAGAAGGACCGCATGAAAGGTATTCACCTCCAACAGTACTATAAGTTATGTTGACTAATTGGATAAGAAGAGTTTGAAGATACTAAAGGGCAATCAGCATCCGTAAATAGGAGAACAGACAACACAATGGCCAAGCGAAAAAGGAGAAACAATGATCTACAAAACATACATATAAAACTAAAGATCGAGTAACACGAACACACTAAGAACCGGGATAATATATGTGTCGTAAATGTTCTAAAAACCGTGTGTAGATTTACATAAAATTCATTAATATAACTCTCATATGTTAATGCGCATTCTGTCCAAACAAAAACACTACACTGAAAACAAAATTTATAATTTCATATATATTTGTTTATTACGAGAACTACAAGCTATAAAAATAAGACGAAAAGAAACTCGAGTTCATGGTAGCACTGCTTTCTAACGAAATGACTTATTATAAACCTACGATTATTATAAGCACTGCATGATGGCTTTACTGCTGCAATAATGAAATAGCTACACAATATAGAAATACCGATCTTAGGACATTTCTATATCCTCATGTTAGTAAGGTGAATATGCAACTGAAGCGAAAATAATAACATCAACACGAAAAACTAAAATAACACCTATCAACAATATCTCCAAATTGGAGGTTTCATAATAATCACCTAAAGTACAATCCAGGTGATCTACATTTTTATATGTACCACAATAACCATATACATGTTCATAGTGCATATGTACATGTAGTAGCGTGTTAAAGGATACAACGTGTGTATTGTTATCAGCCACTATGGGATATGCTAAACCTATTTAAGGCATAAAGATATAATCACTACTCTAATAAAAGATAATATTTATTTGACAACTTGCACACAAATCTAATGGGCTATTATAATATAGTATAGCAAGGTACATGGTAGCTTTCTGAGTAAAAATATTCAAGAGTATAAAATAAATAAAACATATATAAAAGAAAGGTCGAATCTATATTTTAAATCAGTATAGATAATTCATAGTCGTATAAACAAAACAACAATATTTTTGAAACGGAAAATATTATCACATGTTTGTTGACAGTTAACAATACTCTATTGGAATATATACATAATAATGTTAATTCCCACAACAAAATGATTGGGTACAGAGCTCAACCCAAATAATTGCACAGTTCGTTCCCAGCTGGTGGATAGGGAGTGTTATCTGGATTGGAATGTCTCAGGTTACTATAGTTGAAACCTGTTGTGATTTGGAGAGTGTTGCGTTGTTTGCATCATAAAGATCAATTTTGTAGTTTTTGAGACAAAAATAGGGTTTTAATAGCCAGGCTATTTTTTTATTTTTTTTATTACCATCACTTAAATCTCCATCCTTTCCAGTGACAGTCAAAATTCGCTATCCCTGTTAGCCGATGCCTCCCTCATGTCTGTAGGGTTTTAATTAGATACACATGTATTGTTGTCCTCGTTCTGTATATGTATGAAACATTTATCGCTGAAAGTTAAATCAACCAAGTATGAATCAATCATTCAATCAAAAGAAAATGGAAATCGTAATGGAGAAATTTGATTTATATGAGGTGTTTTCGTTGTTTTATTTGTATTTGTGGTCTGCGCTACTTTAATGTATTGTGCATGTAGGTATTGCAAACCGAGAAAATGATATGTTTCTAACACAAAAACTTAAATAAAGGGGAGTACAAAAGAGATTTACGAACAAAGCAACTACAAAACTACAATTCCTAGAATCTAATGATCTAGCTGCTGTGTATAATTTTTATAAAACATTATCAATAACCGCGAACCATATTACGTTCTGTATTTAGAGAGTGCCACGCGCCTTGCGCGTTAAGATCCATTTTGAAGATTTTGAAAAGTGAATGCGTATTGTAACCACTACCACGGGTTATATGTATTGTCTCTATTCAACTCTTAATACTTTCCCCGTGGCGTTCCATAGTCGTTGTCCAGGTTGCAACATGTGTGTGTAATTTACATATTTTGTTGAATGTGATGTTATTCTGAATATTCATGAAAGGTTCATCTTTGCACATAGATTGCAACGTGGTTTTGCTACTGCTAATAGCTGATTATATATTTTTTTCAGATATGGAAGACATTATGGTCTACACAATACAAAAATCCATGTTTTCACAGAGAAAGGCAATTATATTGTTTGCCCTACTTTTACGTGATAGGATTTCCAAAGTGTGGAACGACAGATTTATTTGAAAGAATGTCACATCATCCAGAATTTGTACCCTCAAGAATGAAGGAACTCCATTGGCTATCCAGATATCGTTTCCTACCATTTTACAGACAAAACACAACAATTAACTACGGTATTTGAACGAAGCTCAAGCATGAAACATTTTTAAACGACATACCAATACATATATATCCTTATTTTTTTCCTATTAAGGTTAACAGGCTATTGTCTGAAAATTAAACCAAACAGTGTTAGAATTAGATCTTTGAGCTGACAAATATTTGTTCTTCCCTCAACGGGATTTGAACTCACACCATTGATATACTGCAGCATCAATCGCTTAGCCTTATGTCCAGCTCCCTAGATCACTCGTATATATATACAATTGATAGAAGATATTGAAAATATAAACAAGTATACGTATTCTAGAACTTAGAAGCCTATTTTCTGAGATACCACTTATAATATATTGATTCTACCTGCCTGTGATCTTCAATGTGGTAGGTTTCCATGTATCACCATTATCACATGTGTGACGTTTTGTGCCTACTGTGAGAAGTCTTACATCCGTACCGTTTTTTTCATACCGACACCGGTATGAATGGTGTGATGTCACCAAGATCTGATCTGCTTCCTCTGCTGTTGATGAAGCACGGGATCTCTATTTGGGGAAACTTTTTATTAATATTATTAATGTCATCTCTGTCTGAATATGGTCAATTAATGTGTAGATATGTGCTGTGGCCACATTAGAACCAATATTAAGTTATGGACAAAGGAGGTGGGTTACTCCCTTTTGAGCGAAGAAAACGAGTGTCCATCTTAGGAAAAGATTGAATATACCAAACGAGTAATCAAAAACTGTAAATCGGAGGATATATAATACAATGGCCGAAAAGTAAAGGACAAACCGACAAACAATGATCGACAAAACACAGAAAGCTAAAGACTGAGCAATACGAACCCTACAAAAACCCTTGTTTCGATGTATATCATTTGCATCTCTAGCGAATCACAGCCTATGGTCGTAACAACTGTATTTAAATTTGAAATGATTTGTATTTCAATGGCAGAGAGAACTCTATGCTTAGTAGGTTGAACAATTTAAAAAACAATTAAAGCCGCGTCGTGTGTCGTTGTCGTTTTAGTGTTCAGTGAGTTCAGCTTAGACGAGAGGTGATTGTTCGTTTCGTTGATATTAGTGAAATTGATGATCATCTCAGTTTAAACTTTCTTTTCATAATAATCAGAAATACTCTACACATAGTGAATCTGTTCAGATGTTTTTCATGTTTGTGTTAGATCGTTGAATACACACGCAAACTACAATTATTAAAAGACGATGGCAATATGTAAAACAGTTTGAGGATACGAGAAATAGTGTTGCAATATTATGATATGCGTTTCATTTTTCTTGGAAAATGATCTATTTTTTTCATCTTTTTCATATTACAGAAAAATACTCTCCAAGGAAAGTATATGGTATACACCTGTACACACAAATGTTTTCACAGTTGACAACTAAACTTAAGAATTCCAAAGAGTATTCTAATGCAATATCAGGTAAGGACTTCTATTAAACCTATATGTAACATTATTCTAACTGACAACCTTATATATTTTTGCCACTATAACATGACAAACACACCTATCAAACATATACAGATGGTTAAAGTAATTTTTATCTGTCATTTATGCTTCATGAAAGCTCAGATATGTGTTAAATGTCATTATGTTATGCTTATCAAACTCTTGAACTTTGACACCCCAATAAACTTTTGTGATACAAATGTAAAACGACGATCAACATGTGGGGATCAAATGAAACGTATGAGTAAAAGTTTAAACAGGTATATTTTAATTGTGCGCAGTCAATTGTTTGTTAAATTACACGTGGAATACATGTCGCGACTTGCAATGCCAGTGTTTGAATTGCGCTTGAAAATCCAATTACTAAGAGGGATTCGGGTCCCATTAAACGGTTTATCACTGCCACACGTGTGTGGCTCTCTGAGGCCAGGAGGACCTTTGTGTCCATCGGTATATGTCATGGTCGTTTTTGTGTTGAGTTGTGTAAGCTGAGAGGTAGTTGTTCGTTTTATTGATATTTGTAGAATTGTTGACAATCATTGTTTAAAATTTCTTTAAAATATAACCAACTCGAAATAATAATCATTATTCAGATAGCGTCAATATGATTTCTTTGTAATTTATAAATATAGAAGACATCTGGAAAGACGATAGTGTGGCATAGATCTTTGATAGTGATTTGTTTAAAAATGGAGAATGTTTGCTAATAAACATAGCATCTCTCGAAGTGAGTACTCTCTGCCCTATGTGGAAGTTACCATTTGAAAAGGGTTTTATTTACCTTTCGTCTTCATGTTGTGTTTAATCCAGATTATTACCACTAAGTAGCATCTTTCAGGTTTCATTAACTGATGATCTACTATTACATTAAAGGTGCAACATGAGGAGTAGGAAATGCTTACTCGAGATTACGCACGATTTTAAGTTGGGTTTGTGTTGTTCGATCTTTAATTTTCATTGAGATGCTTTGTAGATCATTGCTTGTCCTTTTGTTCTTTTTCTTTTCGTTATTGTGTTGTCTGTTCGTCTACGATTTACGGTTGCTGATATTTCCCTTGTTATCTTCAAACTTATTTCACTAAAAAATCAATATAATAGTATAATAAGTATCAATATTAAACCTCACTGTATGTGAATTGAATCAGTTACACTCACATGAGTGTAAACAATTATGTATGTGTTCAGTGACAACTCTGATACTTCTCCTCTACAGGTAGACTTCCCTATTGTCTAACCAGAAATCCCATATTTTGTCTCAACAGAGGTGTAATAACACTAATGTCACTCTCGACAATTCGTAGTTTACTAACATTGTAAGCACATTGTGTTTATTCTGTAATGTCCAAAGAAAAAAACAACAGCAACATGTATTGGTGTCAACTGTCACGACCGCGCGTTGCTGTTTACTGTTTACTACCACTCGTTCTACAAATACGAATGTGAATATTTTAGGAAAAATAACCAACGGCCTATAAAGACCATGCCTGTAAAATAAATGAAATCATTATAATATCACTAAATAATAAAAACGTAATCATTAAGATACCTTATAATCTGCACGAATCAGGTACCAGGAGACTGTTGTTTGAAAACTATAGGCATGGGTTCACCCACGCTTTTGATGGGATGTGGATCATCATTTTAGTTTTCTGTGTTACATTTTTGCGTTTTCTTTGTCTACCTTCTGTTACTTGTGTGTCGGGTGTTGCCAGTGTTTCTGTATTATCCAATCCTGATTGTCCCTTCAGTTTTCTCGACGTTTATAGACGAATAAAGTCAGCATTTGTATTGTACATCATATATCTAATTACTACAGTTTACAGTATACATGTGTTTGTCTGTGTTGTTTGTTTGTTTCGTATTGTAACTTGAGCGCAGCCATCTAAGGAGATCGAAATTAATGAGAAGGGTTGCTTTTCAATGGGTTAAGAAATTCGGAGAGAACAAAAACCTTCATTAATTGACAATTATTGATTTCAATCTCCTAAGTGGGCCTTAATTGTATATTATCTTTCTATTAAATGTATCTATATTTACAAACAAATGCTATTTTGTTTATTTCAGCTGATTTTAGTCCTTCTACAATTTGGGATAATGACTTATACATATATATGCGTAAAGTAACAGGAAATCCTGAATATTACACGCATAACTTTGTCTACAAACTTAATCCATGTGCGAAGCTGATAGTGATGATGAGGGATCCAGCTGAAAGGTTATTTGTCTACAGTTTACACTCACATAGGTTATCTGTCTACAGTTTACACTCACATAGGTTATCTGTCTACAGTTTACACTCACATAGGTTATCTGTCTACAGTTTACACTCACTAGGGAATCTGTCTACAGTGTACACTCACATAGGTTATCTGTCTACAGTTTACACTCACATAGGTTATCTGTCTACAGTTTACACTCACATAGGGAATCTGTCTACAGTTTACACTCACATAGGTTATCTGTCTACAGTGTACACTCACATAGGGAATCTGTCTACAGTGTACACTCACATAGGTTATCTGTCTACAGTTTACACTCACATAGGTTATCTGTCTACAGTGTACACTCACATAGGTTATCTGTCTACAGTGTACACTCACATAGGGAATCTGTCTACAGTTTACACTCACATAGGTTATCTGTCTACAGTTTACACTCACATAGGGAATCTGTCTACAGTTTACACTCACATAGGTTATCTGTCTACAGTGTACACTCACATAGGGAATCTGTCTGCAGTGTACACTCACATAGGTTATCTGTCTACAGTGTACACTCACATAGGTTATCTGTCTACAGTTTACACTCACATAGGTTATCTGTCTACAGTGTACACTCACATAGGTTATCTGTCTACAGTGTACACTCACATAGGGAATCTGTCTACAGTTTACACTCACATAGGTTATCTGTCTACAGTGTACACTCACATAGGGAATCAGTCTACAGTTTACACTCACATAGGGAATCTGTCTACAGTGTACACTCACATAGGTTATCTGTCTACAGTTTACACTCACATAGGTTATCTGTCTACAGTGTACACTCACATAGGTTATCTGTCTACAGTGTACACTCACATAGGGAATCTGTCTACAGTTTACACTCACATAGGTTATCTGTCTACAGTGTACACTCACATAGGGAATCAGTCTACAGTTTACACTCACATAGGGAATCTGTCTACAGTGTACACTCACATAGGTTATCTGTCTATAGTTTACACTCACATAGGTTATCTGTCTACAGTTTACACTCACATAGGGAATCTGTCTACAGTGTACACTCACATAAGGAATCTGTCTACAGTTTACACTCACATAGGGAATCTGTCTACAGTTTACACTCACATAGGGAATCTGTCTACAGTTTACACTCACATAGGGAATCTGTCTACAGTTTACACTCACATAGGTTATCTGTCTACAGTGTACACTCACATAGGGAATCTGTCTACAGTTTACACTCACATAGGTTATCTATCTACAGTGTACACTCACATAGGGAATCTGTCTACAGTTTACACTCACATAGGGAATCTGTCTACAGTGTACACTCACATAGGTTATCTGTCTACAGTTTACACTCACATAGGGAATCTGTCTACAGTTTACACTCACATAGGGAATCTGTCTACAGTTTACACTCACATAGGTTATCTGTCTACAGTTTACACTCACATAGGGAATCTGTCTACAGTTTACACTCACATAGGTTATCTGTCTACAGTTTACACTCACATAGGTTATCTGTCTACAGTTTACACTCACATAGGTTATCTGTCTACAGTTTACACTCACATAGGGAATCTGTCTACAGTTTACACTCACATAGGGAATATGTCTACAGTTTACACTCACATAGGGAATCTGTCTACAGTTTACACTCACATAGGGAATCTGTCTACAGTGTACACTCACATAGGGAATCTGTCTACAGTTTACACTCACATAGGTTATCTGTCTACAGTTTACACTCACATAGGGAATCTGTCTACAGTTTACACTCACATAGGTTATCTGTCTACAGTTTACACTCACATAGGGAATCTGTCTACAGTTTACACTCACATAGGGAATCTGTCTACAGTTTACACTCACATAGGTTATCTGTCTACAGTTTACACTCACATAGGTTATCTGTCTACAGTTTACACTCACATAAGGAATCTGTCTACAGTTTACACTCACATAGGGAATCTGTCTACAGTTTACACTCACATAGGGAATCTGTCTACAGTTTACACTCACATAGGGAATCTGTCTACAGTTTACACTCACATAGGGAATCTGTCTACAGTTTACACTCACATAGGTTATCTGTCTACAGTTTACACTCACATAGGGAATCTGTCTACAGTTTACACTCACATAGGGAATCTGTCTACAGTTTACACTCACATAGGGAATCTGTCTACAGTTTACACTCACATAGGTTATCTGTCTACAGTGTACACTCACATAGGGAATCTGTCTACAGTTTACACTCACATAGGGAATCTGTCTACAGTTTACACTCACATAGGGAATCTGTCTACAGTTTACACTCACTAGGGAATCTGTCTACAGTTTACACTCACATAGGTTATCTGTCTACAGTTTACACTCACATAGGTTATCTGTCTACAGTTTACACTCACTAGTGAATCTGTCTACAGTGTACACTCACATAGGTTATCTGTCTACAGTTTACACTCACATAGGTTATCTGTCTACAGTTTACACTCACATAGGGAATCTGTCTACAGTTTACACTCACATAGGTTATCTGTCTACAGTGTACACTCACATAGGGAATCTGTCTACAGTGTACACTCACATAGGTTATCTGTCTACAGTTTACACTCACATAGGTTATCTGTCTACAGTGTACACTCACATAGGTTATCTGTCTACAGTGTACACTCACATAGGGAATCTGTCTACAGTTTACACTCACAAAGGTTATCTGTCTACAGTTTACACTCACATAGGTTATCTGTCTACAGTGTACACTCACATAGGGAATCAGTCTACAGTGTACACTCACATAGGGAATCTGTCTACAGTGTACACTCACATAGGTTATCTGTCTACAGTTTACACTCACATAGGTTATCTGTCTACAGTTTACACTCACATAGGGAATCTGTCTACAGTTTACACTCACATAGGGAATCTGTCTACAGTTTACACTCACATAGGGAATCTGTCTACAGTTTACACTCACATAGGGAATCTGTCTACAGTGTACACTCACATAGGGAATCAGTCTACAGTTTACACTCACATAGGTTATCTGTCTACAGTGTACACTCACATAGGGAATCTGTCTACAGTTTACACTCACATAGGGAATCTGTCTACAGTGTACACTCACATAGGTTATCTGTCTACAGTTTACACTCACATAGGTTATCTGTCTACAGTTTACACTCACATAGGGAATCTGTCTACAGTTTACACTCACATAGGGAATCTGTCTACAGTTTACACTCACATAGGGAATCTGTCTACAGTTTACACTCACATAGGGAATCTGTCTACAGTGTACACTCACATAGGGAATCTGTCTACAGTTTACACTCACATAGGTTATCTGTCTACAGTTTACACTCACATAGGGAATCTGTCTACAGTTTACACTCACATAGGGAATCTGTCTACAGTTTACACTCACATAGGTTATCTGTCTACAGTTTACACTCACATAGGGAATCTGTCTACAGTTTACACTCACATAGGGAATCTGTCTACAGTTTACACTCACATAGGGAATCTGTCTACAGTTTACACTCACATAGGGAATCTGTCTACAGTTTACACTCACATAGGGAATCTGTCTACAGTTTACACTCACATAGGTTATCTGTCTACAGTTTACACTCACATAGGGAATCTGTCTACAGTTTACACTCACATAGGGAATCTGTCTACAGTTTACACTCACATAGGGAATCTGTCTACAGTTTACACTCACATAGGTTATCTGTCTACAGTGTAAACTCACATAGGGAATCTGTCTACAGTTTACACTCACATAGGGAATCTGTCTACAGTTTACACTCACATAGGGAATCTGTCTACAGTTTACACTCACTAGGGAATCTGTCTACAGTTTACACTCACATAGGTTATCTGTCTACAGTTTACACTCACATAGGTTATCTGTCTACAGTTTACACTCACTAGGGAATCTGTCTACAGTGTACACTCACATAGGTTATCTGTCTACAGTTTACACTCACATAGGTTATCTGTCTACAGTTTACACTCACATAGGTTATCTGTCTACAGTTTACACTCACATAGGTTATCTGTCTACAGTGTACACTCACATAGGGAATCTGTCTACAGTGTACACTCACATAGGGAATCTGTCTACAGTTTACACTCACAAAGGTTATCTGTCTACAGTGTACACTCACATAGGGAATCTGTCTACAGTTTACACTCACATAGGGAATCTGTCTACAGTTTACACTCATATAGGGAATCTGTCTACAGTGTACACTCACATAGGGAATCTGTCTACAATTTACACTCACATAGGGAATCTGTCTACAGTGTACACTCACATAGGTTATCTGTCTACAGTGTACACTCACATAGGGAATCTGTCTACAGTTTACACTCACATAGGGAATCTGTCTACAGTGTACACTCACATAGGGAATCTGTCTACAGTTTACACTCACATAGGGAATCTGTCTACAGTTTACACTCACATAGGGAATCTGTCTACAGTTTACACTCACATAGGGAATCTGTCTACAGTTTACACTCACATAGGGAATCTGTCTACAGTTTACACTCACATGGGGAATCTGTCTACAGTTTACACTCACATAGGGAATCTGTCTACAGTTTACACTCACATAGGGAATCTGTCTACAGTTTACACTCACATAGGGAATCTGTCTACAGTTTACACTCACATAGGGAATCTGTCTACAGTTTACACTCACATAGGGAATCTGTCTACAGTGTACACTCACATAGGGAATCTGTCTACAGTTTACACTCACATAGGTTATCTGTCTACAGTTTACACTCACATAGGGAATCTGTCTACAGTTTACACTCACATAGGTTATCTGTCTACAGTTTACACTCACATAGGTTATCTGTCTACAGTTTACACTCACATAGGGAATCTGTCTACAGTTTACACTCACATAGGGAATCTGTCTACAGTTTACACTCACATAGGGAATCTGTCTACAGTTTACACTCACATAGGGAATCTGTCTACAGTTTACACTCACATAGGGAATCTGTCTACAGTTTACACTCACATAGGGAATCTGTCTACAGTGTACACTCACATAGGGAATCTGTCTACAGTTTACACTCACATAGGTTATCTGTCTACAGTTTACACTCACATAGGGAATCTGTCTACAGTTTACACTCACATAGGGAATCTGTCTACAGTGTACACTCACATAGGGAATCTGTCTACAGTTTACACTCACATAGGTTATCTGTCTACAGTGTACACTCACATAGGGAATCTGTCTACAGTTTACACTCACATAGGGAATCTGTCTACAGTTTACACTCACATAGGGAATCTGTCTACAGTTTACACTCACATAGGGAATCTGTCTACAGTTTACACTCACATAGGGAATCTGTCTACAGTTTACACTCACATAGGGAATCTGTCTACAGTTTACACTCACATAGGTTATCTGTCTACAGTTTACACTCACATAGGGAATCTGTCTACAGTTTACACTCACATAGGGAATCTGTCTACAGTTTACACTCACATAGGGAATCTGTCTACAGTTTACACTCACATAGGTTATCTGTCTACAGTTTACACTCACATAGGTTATCTGTCTACAGTGTACACTCACATAGGGAATCAGTCTACAGTGTACACTCACATAGGGAATCTGTCTACAGTGTACACTCACATAGGTTATCTGTCTACAGTTTACACTCACATAGGTTATCTGTCTACAGTTTACACTCACATAGGGAATCTGTCTACAGTTTACACTCACATAGGGAATCTGTCTACAGTGTACACTCACATAGGTTATCTGTCTACAGTTTACACTCACATAGGTTATCTGTCTACAGTTTACACTCACATAGGGAATCTGTCTACAGTTTACACTCACATAGGGAATCTGTCTACAGTGTACACTCACATAGGTTATCTGTCTACAGTGTACACTCACATAGGGAATCTGTCTACAGTTTACACTCACATAGGGAATCTGTCTACAGTGTACACTCACATAGGGAATCTGTCTACAGTTTACACTCACATAGGGAATCTGTCTACAGTTTACACTCACATAGGGAATCTGTCTACAGTTTACACTCACATAGGGAATCTGTCTACAGTTTACACTCACATAGGGAATCTGTCTACAGTTTACACTCACATGGGGAATCTGTCTACAGTTTACACTCACATAGGGAATCTGTCTACAGTTTACACTCACATAGGGAATCTGTCTACAGTTTACACTCACATAGGGAATCTGTCTACAGTTTACACTCACATAGGGAATCTGTCTACAGTTTACACTCACAAAGGGAATCTGTCTACAGTGTACACTCACATAGGGAATCTGTCTACAGTTTACACTCACATAGGTTATCTGTCTACAGTTTACACTCACATAGGGAATCTGTCTACAGTTTACACTCACATAGGTTATCTGTCTACAGTTTACACTCACATAGGTTATCTGTCTACAGTTTACACTCACATAGGGAATCTGTCTACAGTTTACACTCACATAGGGAATCTGTCTACAGTTTACACTCACATAGGGAATCTGTCTACAGTTTACACTCACATAGGGAATCTGTCTACAGTTTACACTCACATAGGGAATCTGTCTACAGTTTACACTCACATAGGGAATCTGTCTACAGTTTACACTCACATAGGGAATCTGTCTACAGTTTACACTCACATAGGGAATCTGTCTACAGTTTACACTCACATAGGTTATCTGTCTACAGTTTACACTCACATAGGGAATCTGTCTACAGTTTACACTCACATAGGGAATCTGTCTACAGTGTACACTCACATAGGGAATCTGTCTACAGTTTACACTCACATAGGTTATCTGTCTACAGTGTACACTCACATAGGGAATCTGTCTACAGTTTACACTCACATAGGGAATCTGTCTACAGTTTACACTCACATAGGGAATCTGTCTACAGTTTACACTCACATAGGGAATCTGTCTACAGTTTACACTCACATAGGGAATCTGTCTACAGTTTACACTCACATAGGGAATCTGTCTACAGTTTACACTCACATAGGTTATCTGTCTACAGTTTACACTCACATAGGGAATCTGTCTACAGTTTACACTCACATAGGGAATCTGTCTACAGTTTACACTCACATAGGGAATCTGTCTACAGTTTACACTCACATAGGTTATCTGTCTACAGTTTACACTCACATAGGTTATCTGTCTACAGTGTACACTCACATAGGGAATCAGTCTACAGTGTACACTCACATAGGGAATCTGTCTACAGTGTACACTCACATAGGTTATCTGTCTACAGTTTACACTCACATAGGTTATCTGTCTACAGTTTACACTCACATAGGGAATCTGTCTACAGTTTACACTCACATAGGGAATCTGTCTACAGTTTACACTCACATAGGGAATCTGTCTACAGTTTACACTCACATAGGGAATCTGTCTACAGTGTACACTCACATAGGGAATCTGTCTACAGTTTACACTCACATAGGTTATCTGTCTACAGTGTACACTCACATAGGGAATCTGTCTACAGTTTACACTCACATAGGGAATCTGTCTACAGTTTACACTCACATAGGGAATCTGTCTACAGTGTACACTCACATAGGGAATCTGTCTACAATTTACACTCACATAGGGAATCTGTCTACAGTGTACACTCACATAGGTTATCTGTCTACAGTGTACACTCACATAGGGAATCTGTCTACAGTTTACACTCACATAGGGAATCTGTCTACAGTGTACACTCACATAGGGAATCTGTCTACAGTTTGCACTCACATAGGGAATCTGTCTACAGTTTACACTCACATAGGGAATCTGTCTACAGTTTACACTCACATAGGGAATCTGTCTACAGTTTACACTCACATAGGGAATCTGTCTACAGTTTACACTCACATGGGGAATCTGTCTACAGTTTACACTCACATAGGGAATCTGTCTACAGTTTACACTCACATAGGGAATCTGTCTACAGTTTACACTCACATAGGGAATCTGTCTACAGTTTACACTCACATAGGGAATCTGTCTACAGTTTACACTCACATAGGGAATCTGTCTACAGTGTACACTCACATAGGGAATCTGTCTACAGTTTACACTCACATAGGTTATCTGTCTACAGTTTACACTCACATAGGGAATCTGTCTACAGTTTACACTCACATAGGTTATCTGTCTACAGTTTACACTCACATAGGTTATCTGTCTACAGTTTACACTCACATAGGGAATCTGTCTACAGTTTACACTCACATAGGGAATCTGTCTACAGTTTACACTCACAGAGGGAATCTGTCTACAGTTTACACTCACATAGGGAATCTGTCTACAGTTTACACTCACATAGGGAATCTGTTTACAGTTTACACTCACATAGGGAATCTGTCTACAGTGTACACTCACATAGGGAATCTGTCTACAGTGTACACTCACATAGGGAATCTGTCTACAGTTTACACTCACATAGGTTATCTGTCTACAGTTTACACTCACATAGGGAATCTGTCTACAGTTTACACTCACATAGGGAATCTGTCTACAGTGTACACTCACATAGGGAATCTGTCTACAGTTTACACTCACATAGGTTATCTGTCTACAGTGTACACTCACATAGGGAATCTGTCTACAGTTTACACTCACATAAGGAATCTGTCTACAGTTTACACTCACATAGGGAATCTGTCTACAGTTTACACTCACATAGGGAATCTGTCTACAGTTTACACTCACATAGGGAATCTGTCTACAGTTTACACTCACATAGGGAATCTGTCTACAGTTTACACTCACATAGGGAATCTGTCTACAGTTTACACTCACATAGGGAATCTGTCTACAGTTTACACTCACATAGGGAATCTGTCTACAGTTTACACTCACATAGGGAATCTGTCTACAGTTTACACTCACATAGGTTATCTGTCTACAGTGTACACTCACATAGGGAATCTGTCTACAGTTTACACTCACATAGGGAATCTGTCTACAGTTTACACTCACATATGGAATCTGTCTACAGTTTACACTCACATAGGGAATCTGTCTACAGTTTACACTCACATAGGTTATCTGTCTACAGTGTACACTCACATAGGGAATCTGTCTACAGTTTACACTCACATAGGGAATCTGTCTACAGTTTACACTCACATAAGGAATCTGTCTACAGTTTACACTCACATAGGTTATCTGTCTACAGTGTACACTCACATAGGGAATCTGTCTACAGTGTACACTCACATAGGTTATCTGTCTACAGTGTACACTCACATAGGGAATCTGTCTACAGTTTACACTCACATAGGGAATCTGTCTACAGTTTACACTCACATAGGGAATCTGTCTACAGTTTACACTCACATAGGGAATCTGTCTACAGTTTACACTCACATAGGTTATCTGTCTACCGTGTACACTCACATAGGGAATCTGTCTACAGTTTACACTCACATAGGGAATCTGTCTACAGTTTACACTCACATAAGGAATCTGTCTACAGTTTACACTCACATAGGGAATCTGTCTACAGTTTACACTCACATAGGTTATCTGTCTACAGTGTACACTCACATAGGGAATCTGTCTACAGTTTACACTCACATAGGGAATCTGTCTACAGTGTACACTCACATAAGGAATCTGTCTACAGTTTACACTCACATAGGTTATCTGTCTACAGTGTACACTCACATAGGGAATCTGTCTACAGTGTACACTCACATAGGTTATCTGTCTACAGTGTACACTCACATAGGGAATCTGTCTACAGTTTACACTCACATAGGGAATCTGTCTACAGTTTACACTCACATAGGGAATCTGTCTACAGTTTACACTCACATAGGGAATCTGTCTACAGTTTACACTCACATAGGGAATCAGTCTACAGTGTACACTCACATAGGGAATCTGTCTACAGTGTACACTCACATAGGTTATCTGTCTACAGTTTACACTCACATAGGTTATCTGTCTACAGTTTACACTCACATAGGGAATCTGTCTACAGTTTACACTCACATAGGGAATCTGTCTACAGTTTACACTCACATAGGGAATCTGTCTACAGTTTACACTCACATAGGGAATCTGTCTACAGTTTACACTCACATAGGTTATCTGTCTACAGTGTACACTCACATAGGGAATCTGTCTACAGTTTACACTCACATAGGGAATCTGTCTACAGTTTACACTCACATAGGTTATCTGTCTACAGTGTACGCTCACATAGGGAATCTGTCTACAGTTTACACTCACATAGGTTATCTGTCTACAGTTTACATTCACATAGGGAATCTGTCTACAGTTTACAGTCACATAGGGAATCTGTCTACAGTTTACACTCACATAGGGAATCTGTCTACAGTGTACACTCACATAGGGAATCTGTCTACAGTGTACACTCACATAGGGAATCTGTCTACAGTTTACACTCACATAGGGAATCTGTCTACAATTTACACTCACATAGGTTATCTGTCTACAGTGTACACTCACATAGGTTATCTGTCTACAGTGTACACTCACATAGGGAATCTGTCTACAGTTTACACTCACATAGGGAATCTCTCTACAGTTTACACTCACATAGGTTATCTGTCTACAGTTTACACTCACATAGGGAATCTGTCTACAGTTTACACTCACATAGGTTATCTGTCTACAGTTTACACTCACATAGGGAATCTGTCTACAGTTTACACTCACATAGGGAATCTCTCTACAGTTTACACTCACATAGGGAATCTGTCTACAGTTTACACTCACATAGGTTATCTGTCTACAGTGTACACTCACATAGGGAATCTGTCTACAGTTTACACTCACATAGGGAATCTGTCTACAGTTTACACTCACATAGGGAATCTGTCTACAGTTTACACTCACATAGGGAATCTGTCTACAGTTTACACTCACATAGGGAATTTGAAGAAATAATTTGAGATTTTACATATTAATCTATAGTATTGCAAAAAAGAGTCATGCTATTCCGATACTTATATTATTTATTCATCTTTCATCATGTATATGCAAATACTATTTTCTACCATCAGAAACTGTATGCTTGCTGTCTCGGATCACCCTCTGTTTTTCGTTGGGGTTCATGTTGAATTTTTATAGTTTTCGGTGTTTAGTATTTGTGAATTGTGGTTGTCCATGTTATGTTCTTCTTACCATTGTTATGTTCTATATTTGTCTTTACATTTATGGCTTTTGGTCACGTCTTGGTATCTCCTGACTTCTACTCATTTGCGCAACACTTCTCTTACAAAGGTTTTAAGATAGATACGAGGTAAGTAGAAGCAGTATCTCGAAGAAGAACAGACAATATAATGGTCAAGAGAAAATAGGACAAAATTACCAATAAAGGTCAACAAAACACTAGACAGAATACTCAAGATTAAGCCACATGAACCCTACTATTAACACGGGAGAGAACATATGCGGTCTGTAATGGTAAGCAGTTCCTACCCCACTAGTGGCACTCGACGTTGTACTGTTAATCGACTCTAATATCACCAGGCATGGAAATCGAGTAGGACACCGGTATGCGTAAATCGTTACTTAACAAATATTAAAATAGATTGAACCAAGATCAATTCAAGAAGTAACACCAACTACAAGTATAAAGTGCTGCTTAGCTTAGTTTAAACATTTTTTATTTGCCAATAAAATAGACAAAATGGATTAGACACAAGTTAAGCAAACTTATGCAGTCTTCTCCAAATTACATTTTTTTACATTAAAGAGGTACAAAAAAGGCATGCATTACTATATCTAGCAATAATAACGAATCAATGATGATAACTGCTGCTCCACAAAAAGATACAAACTGTTTTAGACTTCTTGTATGAGACCTATCTATTAATGTAACAGATAAAAAAGAAACAAATAAAACAAATAACAATGGCTACTCTGGAAACATCCACGCAACGAGTTGAACTATATTATGATATGTATGATAATTATTGGTAAAATGAAAAGGCTACTCTATTTTATCAAAACATATACCAATCTTCTGACAGTAAAACACACCATTTACCTTGCAATTTGTGAAAACATTTACATAAACACAACTGTACTGACATATGTGTTTTCAGACTGTATTCAGACTATTTATTTATAACTGGGAAACATACAGCGAAAGGTTTTCATTCAAAGGTAAAACATGCCATCCAACTTTACAAGACCTGCATGAAGAACCGCTCACCACGTGATTGTTTGTACGACTACAAAATATCCATGAAATCCGAGGTAATTAATTAAATAATCAAATAATGTATATTACATGTATTTACCACTCTATAATTAACTTGTATTTATTGTGACCTAAGGGAAATAACTCGAATTTCTACCATGTATTGGCAATGTATGGCATGTTTGGCTTGTTCATATAATCGTATTCGGGATAATCAGGGATATTTTAATGATTAATTATCTTTTGAAGGAAAGTTTGTATGCTTGTGTGTTTTGTCCTGTATATATATTGTCGTACGAATTGTGTTATTTCATAATAGAGTAGGTCAGTGAGAGCATCTGTATGAAAGTTTGAGTGTCTTGTCCTGTATATATTGTCGTACGAATTGTGTTATTTCATAATAGAGTAGGTCAGTGAGAGCATCTGTATGAAAGTTTGTGTGTCTTGTCCTGTATATATTGTCGTACGAATTGTGTTATTTCATAATAGAGTAGGTCAGTGAGAGCATCTGTATGAAAGTTTGTGTGTCTTGTCCTGTATATATTGTCGTACGAATTGTGTTATTTCATAATAGAGTAGGTCAGTGAGAGCATCTGTATGAAAGTTTGTGTGTCTTGTCCTGTATATATTGTCGTACGAATTGTGTTATTTCATAATAGAGTAGGTCAGTGAGAGCATCTGTATGAAAGTTTGTGTGTCTTGTCCTGTATATATTGTTGGACGTCTTATATTATTGCAATATGCATAAAGCTTATTATCATTATTGTGTAGATTCTGTATATGTTGAGAAGTACTACTTGTAGCCGTTGAGTGTTAGTAATATTCGTTGTTAAATAAATAGATTTCACCAGAACTTATAAATTACATCTTAAGTGGTGCCAGACGTTGCGCCAGAACTTACAAATTACATCTTACGGGTTACTAGACGTTGCACCAGAACTTACAAATTACATCTTACTTGGTGCCAGACGTTGCGCCAGAACTTACAAATTACATCTTACGTGGTGCCAGACGTTGCGCCAGAACTTACAAATTACATCTTACTTGGTGCCAGACGTTGCGCCAGAACTTACAAATTACATCTTACGTGGTGCCAGACGTTGCGCCAGAACTTACAAATTACATCTTATGTGGTGCCAGACGTTGCGCCAGAACTTACAAATTACATCTTACGTGGTGCCAGACGTTGCGCCAGAACTTACAAATTACATCTTACTTGGTGCCAGACGTTGCGCCAGAACTTACAAATTACATCTTACGTGGTGCCAGACGTTGCGCCAGAACTTACAAATTACATCTTATGTGGTGCCAGACGTTGCGCCAGAACTTACAAATTACATCTTACGTGGTGCCAGACGTTGCGTTTTGTAGCATCTTTTAATAATTAAAATAAAGAGACGTTGTTCACAGTAACAAGTTTTAACCAAAGTATCATACAATATGGAGTATTGATATATAAATTATACGTACTAGTATATTAATATTATTTCCTTTATATATAGTAAACCGTTTGTGAAAAGTGTATGCCTATGTTTATGTAGATAATAACAGTATCAATACAAACATAGACATCTAATTTAGCGCACGACGCGTTCTAGAATAGCATTTATCATGTATGCTCTCAATGTCTAAACATTGGAAATCCAATTAACTTATAAATCTTTCAGAGGAAGAAAACAAAAGTGCCTAAACAGGCTAGCTCAAACTTACATCTGCCTGCGAGAGATTTACCTTGATTTTGAAAATGAATAAGCGTTTATGTATATATTTGTGAGGAGGTATCGATTTTGTCTCTATATCTATATTTTCCGATTACAGATTTGCACTCTGCTAATGATGTGGTATTTATTTATTACGATTATGTTTTTTGATTTCTGTATTTTATTTCATTATTTAGGAACTGTAAGTTTCAATAATGAAAATAGCTTGAAAACGATATAAATTAACTACTGTAAAATATGAAATTTTGGGGGTCAAAACTACTTAATTGAAAGAATCGGATATGAGTGTAATTGCTTATAATTCCGTAATTTGTTATTCAACGTTGAAAGAAATACATTTATAATATAAATATAAAACATTTAAAAAAAAAAAGTTATTACATATCTCTTAATCATCAATCCCTCTGGCAGTACACACATGTACATGTTGATTTATTGACCAAAAGATCGACCCGACTATTTGTATTCTAATGACCCATGAATATGTTTAATTGACAATAATAAGCTGGCATATTTATGACAATATGAACAGAAATTCATCGTTGTGTTTTCATAGAAAATTTAGGAAATTGACAACTACACAGATAAGACTAACTATATGTTGTTACCGTTATCATCTAATACTGGTAACATTTATGTATATAAACATGTTCAGGTCTTTATAATTGTTAAAAAAACCAAAGTATTTGAATGGGAAAATAAATGTGTTAATTATTTACCTGTAATTTGCACTGGAGGAAACTTTAATATCTGCATTGTGAACTTTTTTTTATAACCGTTAGTTAATGGTCGATTTTTTCGTTTTATTTTTTGGTGTTTGCTTTATTTTTGCGTGTTTAATTTTGGCACTTTCAGGAGAGGCGCCAAATAAACCAACATGACGCTACATCTAAAACAACCCAATTTACGTCATTTGCTTCCAATTAGTAGAACCACCATCTTTTACTATTTGTCAAGCTTAATACAGCTACTATAATTCTACCTATTTTTTTTTATCATCACTTCAAGATCACAATTTAAACCAAAGAACGAACCCTTTACAATGAATTTAGTGAGTCAAAAGGACACTGGTTTTACATACGTAGATATCTAATTTAGTGCGACTTAGACGTTTCTGGAATACCCTTCATCAGGTATGCTCAAAGTCAAATGTCAAAACAGAAAGTTGAGTTCGTAAATGATATGCAACCTGTGATTACTGTCGCTTTGTCATGCATTTTCTTAAACTAAATAGTACATACAGCAACTTTGTGCCAGCAATTAATATCAATCAATTGTATATACAAAAAATGACTACTTAATACTTTATACGTGTCTCCTTTTAGATTAGGCTACGAATTGGAGCCTATGCAACATACATTGAAGAATGGCTGAAAATATTTCCTCGCGAACAGATGCACTTTATTCGAATGGAGGATTACGCAAAAAATACAAAGACAGTTTTGACTGATGTCTTAGACTTTCTAGATATGGGTAAGTGAAGCACTGAAAAACCAATTTATTTGTAACTCATATAATTCGATTACTTGGATAACTTGAAGTAAAGCATTTCTCCACTCGCTTACTTGGGTAACTCGAAAGAAAACATTTGTCCACTCGATTACTTGGATAACTCGAAAGAAAACATTGGTACTGCAGTTCATATTTAAACTAATTTTAATATATTCTATGTTTTCTAATAGAGAGTTCACTGGTTTAGTTTTAGCATATTTTATTTGCCAAATATTGAACAATATGGATTAGACGCGCTGGTTCGACTTGATTTAAATAATATAAATATAAATTAAATTGTTTTGCAACTCTGACATATCAAAGACAATATTATTGCATTGTAAAACATAAGACGCCCACATTAAGGAATGACATATTTAAAAAGCACAAAATGTTAAACAAAACAAACGAACGGTCAAATGATTATAATTTTTGACTTGTAAATATACAAGTTGCCTATGTTTATTTGCATATAGCATGTACGTCAAAAGACTTTAAATACCTTCAAAATTTATCATATCTATGATACTCTATTACAGAGCCTGCGTCAGATGATGTAATGAACCATATGCTGTGTCAGAAACCTTCAAATAGTAGAACAAGCAGAGGGGAGTTATTTGAACCTATGTATAATAAGACTTATGATCTTTTATCTCAGTTTTATGCTCCTTTCAATCATAATTTATCATTATTGTTACAAAACAAAGATTATCGTTGGCACAATGGGTAAATGGTAACAGTTTAATATTTATCTAAGGTTCTTTTCTTAATGTTTTACATGTAATTTATTATATTATATTTCCTAGTTTATGTTTGTTTAAAAAAGATTATATACTGAAGCTGTAGCATAATCATTTTAAGACGAACCCAAATGTTGCATTATGTGTTTGTATTCATGTAAAGAGAAAGGTAACACAGAAGCCGTAAATCGAAACAGGACAGTCATTACAATTGCTAACAGAAACAGGAGAAACAATTATATACAAATCACTACACAGAAAACAACAGATTTAACAACACGAACCCCACTATAAACCAAGAGTGAAATAGAATGCTTCGGAAGAGTTAGTAGTTCGATTTCCATGAAAGTAATAGCTTACTCAATGCTGTATATTAATAAAGGGGAGACAATCTGGAGAAGGAAATGGTAAACATTAGAATATCAATTTAGTAATCAGAGATAACAAAAAGGATAAGAAGAATTTGAAGATACCAAAGGGGTAATCAGAATCCGTATATTGATGAAGAACAGACAACACAATGGCCAAAAGAAAAAGTACAAAAGAACAAACAACTATCTATAAAACATACACATCAAACTAAAGATTGAGTAACACGAACCCTACTAAAACTGGTGTGAACTCAGGTGCTCGGCAGGGTTATCAGTTAATGCTTCACTAGTGGCATCCGTTGTGTTAATCCAGCTACAACACCGGTGATAAATTATCAATGAGGAAAGGACCGGGAAGTGTTTACGACAAGTGGAACATATCAGTGGTCATTTGGTCATGTAATGAAGTGTTTTATAAAGGGTGTTAATGACATCACATCACAGGACCACAATGAATAGGATGGTGTACGTACAATCATATCAGTCAGTATACCAGCACATTCCACAATACTGTTGTATCTGAATGACACCAATGGTGTTTGAATGAGTGAGTAATTATTCTTTAACGCCAAATGAGCAATTTTCAGGCATCTCATGGCGAGAACAAATTACATTCAATGAAATGATGCTGATGTCCGAGTTGTACTATACCTACGCGCTTAGTTAGATTTGCATAGTGCTAGCTCACTTAAACAAGAGTCCGTGGGTAGACATATAGCCCCACTCGGACACATTATTCTGATTCCGAACCTGTCTTTGCTCGTAGTCCTTTATGCTGAGCGCTTAGCGGAGAAGCAACAAATTCCAATTTTATAGGCTTTAGTTTGGCCCGACCGGTATCGTACCCACGATCTACAGCACTCGAGGCGAGCACGCTAACCATTACACCACCGATGCGGTTTAATGTTGCTTAACCTAAATAAAATAGACAACATTTTATTCTAAGGTATGACCATCCAGCAAAATTGCAACATGTGGAATACATTTCGGTTTTTTTTTTATAATCATATCACTGAATATGTAATTTTTCCAGCGCACAATATTGGAAAATTTAATAAGTTGTTATAAAGTAAAACTATCGCTAACACAATGAAACCGTTGATATCAAATTTGGTTCTTACGAAGTTGACGTATATCTATGAGAACAAACCTTAGATATGTTTCAGACAGACATGTGTTTCGCAATATATATTGCTTGTAGACGTTATACGTTTTTTTCCGCCGTCAACGACGGGTTCAGCACATTGGTTCCATAAGGGACCGACCTAATTCTGGGCGACAAAAATTCACATCTACAGCTGTTGACAGACCTTTTCGTCTACGTCACTTACGATATGGCTCTGTAGGCTTATGACTTCGTATCATGGCCAAACATTTACTTAACGGCATAAAGAACATGTTTTCGTGGTTCATTGACTTGCATGCTCGAGTTCATCGCAGGCTAGTCGAATGACTCATTGACTGATGTGTTCAAAAGCATTACAGTTTTTGTAGCCGACATGTGATTGTATGGAGTGGAATCACCTCATGTAGAGGGATTAATATCGTTTCCTTGAATGTACGTTAAATGCAGACAAACCTTCACCTACAGAAGTAGTCAATTTCATGCATACTAATGGACCTTGTTTTAATGTTCAGCACAACAATACAAGTCCACATATTTGGATTGTGAAACTATTGTTGTTATTCTTTATTTTTCACGATTGCTCTCTCTATTGACAATATGCAAAATGCTATGTCTTGTAATTTGTTAAGAATAGATTAATCATTTCAATAAAAACAATATTCTACATAGTATAAAATCTGCATTGATTTACAATACTGTGTATCCTTTCTTTTGTATAGTTAAATGTATAGGATGCTATTGAAAAATATGCAAATTACTGACTCATATTTTTGTTTGTAGCAGTGTTCAATATTCATCATTACTGTCTCTTTAATTTGCGATAGTCCCATAGACATAAACTTATCTCTCTGTTTTAACGGGTGAATAGAATCAGTGGTGACTAAAATCGTATGTTAGTTGAATTTATATCTAAATAAGGGTAATAACAAAATTACCGAACTCGGAACAATTTTCCAAAGGGAAAGTCAAAACTCATAAGTATATAAACAGACAAAATCAGTCAACAACCGGAAAACTGTGAAAACCGTAATGACCCTGACTTGGTACAGGCATTTCTAAAGAAATGGTGGGTTGAATCAGATTTTAATCGACACTAAATTTTCGACCTTCGATCGTGATGAATTGCATGATTGAAAACAACGGAAGCAAAAACTGGAGTACACTGTACACATTTAGTGATAATCGCAATAACATCGGATACAGAACATCGGTTACATTTATAATATAAAAAGAAGCTCTACATTTCGTGTTTATCACTTACGTAAATTGAGTGTACATATATGTATGTATAATGGGTTTATCAGAGTTGATTAAGAGTAGCCTCCCTTTAGCTAAGTAAAAGTTGTCTCGCTTCAATAAAATGTTCTGTCATATGGCCATTGATTTTTTAAACTGCTTATAATTCCTCTGAATTGACCTCCATTATTAGCGGTTGGTTAATTGGGATATTTAATTTCGAATCTTGAACTGTAGGTATTGTATCTCGAATGACACTTCTGGACTTTGAGATAATGTTTGTCGGGTACTTGTGGTAAATGTCTTGCTCTATTAACAAACCTGACTCAGACCGACAGAATATGAACAAAATATTGTTGAAACTGGAATTTAGCATTTGCATCACATATGAATATGTGTATATCCCTTTTGTAATCAATAATATTAGGCTGGTTGATAATAGCGAACACTTGTTCCTTATTTCTGTACTTGTCCAAGACATTCATGTTTGTCGTTTTGTACTTTTTCCTTTTGGCCATTATGTTGTCTATTCTTTTTCGATTTACGGATTCTAATTACCCCTTTGGTATCTTCAAACTCTTCAAATAGTCGCTGCAATATTCAAGGTAAAGAAAAACGCTTCTGTGTCTATTCATTTATCTATAAAGATTATGTTGTAAATCCCAGCCATGACACTTGTTCTGTGTATATACGAGATGTGTATTATCAGTAGCTAACTGAACTCTGTTAGCGATAGCCCTCCCCCGCAGTATTAGCAAAATGTGATTACAGAAATAAATTGACAAATATAACGTCTCGTGTGCCTATTTTACTGACTATTCATAATATATATATGTAGCTTTATCAATCTCTGACATCCTTGCCAATTACAATAACTGTAAAATAAACAGAATAACTTTTTTTTAAGCACTAATTTAATGGTTTGTTTTAACAGTACACTTTAACAGGAGCGACACAGAAGCTCAGAGACTAAGCAAATAATAACAGTGATTTAATTTAGCATGAAGGCGGTTATATAGTATGTATATAGCAGGGGCGGATTCAGGGGGGGGGGGGGGGCGCGCGCCCCCCCTAAAATTGGAAAAAATATGATTTTTTGGCGTAAAATCGTGATTTTTCACACGAAATACCTCAAGAATTTTCGCGCCTCCCTCGGCAATTGAAAAAATATGATTTTTTGGCGTAAAATCGTGATTTTTCACACGAAATACCCCAAAAATTTTCGCGCCTCCCTCTGCTCGCCGCAATTTTTTTAAGTGCGCCCCCCCCCCTAACTTGAAATCCTGGATCCGCCCCTGTATAGGGTTCATTTAACAGTTCGATTCACTGGAAATTATACGAAATGTTTACCCATTAATTACAGTATATTATACTAAACTGATATGCGCAGTAAATACCAAGATGTGATAATTATTCCTAAGCCAAAGATAGCGCAATGTAAAGGGAGATAACACTGATAAAGTTATTTTAACAACGATAACACACGGTTGTAACGAGAATAAAACGGAGTACCTCCACAGTTGATTATTTAATAGATGACATAGTAACGAGACATAATTTTGAAATGTTTCATTCTTAATGCTCCTATTATATTACATATCATACTTCGAAAGATAGGTCGTCAAAATAATATACATAAAATAAACGATATATTAATTATTTAAGTTATACCAAATCGTTAAATAACTACTCCCCGAACAACGGTTGCTACCGTATGAATTCGGGTGATCTCCAATAGTGACATCCGTCATGCTTCTGTTATACGAGACGAATATCATCTGACATGGAAATCGCATTGGACACCAGAATACGTAAATAATTACAAATAACATACATGAAACATGAATCCTTTACAAAACAAATGGGAGTAAAAAAAAGAACCGAAGATCATTTTTACACAGAAATCGCACCGGACTTCATAACACGATACTAAAAAGATGAAGACATGCAATTGGATAAAATGAACAACAGAAATGCCCAAGAAAAATCAGGGGTTAACTACAGAATGGTAAGTTTTAGTTCCTGCTCCACTTGTGGCAGACGACATGATATTCTATGTTAACAATATTGTATTAAATCGTTAACGAGGAAGGGAGTGCGGGATTGTAACTACAACATGTATGTTGTAATAAAGCATAATTAATAGTGGAACTTCAAAGCACTCACCAAGTATTTTAGATAAATAATAAAATCGGTAGTTCTAATCGATTATTTTTCGAAATAAAGTGACCAGCATTCATATTCCGATCTGGATTTTCTTATCATTGACATGAACACCCTCCGACCAGACAACGATCGAGCAAGCAATTCACGAACCAGTGTTTGGTTCACCCGGACCTTTTTTTGTAATTGTTTACTTTAAGAATAGAAAAGAGTTACATACACATGTATTTCAATACATACAATACACAAAATAATATATATATATAAATAATATTTTGTTTTTATACAAGCAATTTAAAATACAAGAACAAAGACAATAATATATGTATGCAAAGATAATCAGCCATTCATTTCCGCATCAACATTAAGCCATTTGTGTTTGTTAATTTGCTCTGTCTGTTTTGGTGACATGTAAAAAGTGGAAGTTTTCTCTATTTTAATATAATATTTTAGGTATTGAAGACCTACGTGTAAGTGTGGGATTTCCTCACCCGGACTTTTTGTCATTTTCGAGTAAGCAGTTATTATAAGTTAAAAAACGCCACCTTTTTTGTTGATTGCTGTTCAACATCAAATTTCCGTATTTGTAGTATTATAAATTATCAGATTCGTGTGATCATTGTTAGCGGACTCGGTAAATATTGCTTTATAACGGACTCGGTAAATATTGCTTTATAACGGACTCGGTAAATATTGCCTTATAACGGACTCTGTAAATATTGTTTTATATTATACTCTATGCAAATTTCTTTGATAATTCGGCAATTTCATTGGTAAATGTAGATGTGGTATTTTTCTCTAATTTTGCTTAACCCCGCCCACCAAAGCAGAGGGTGGTATTGCAAGAATATACCACCCTCCGCAATACCACCCTCCGAACCGGAAGCGGAAAATTTATCCGTTCCGTATGCACATTCTCATATTAGTTTTAACTTCCGCACAAAACAAATTTACCAGACGACAGCTAATAAATATTGTAAGGCTACTTCAACCATGGCCTTTGCCGAAATAAGCGAGGAAAATATTAAAGATCTTCTGTCAACCAAGGACAGTAAGGAAACGAAACGTGCAGTGAAAACTATTCCGGGATTACTTGACAAACAAAGGTGTATCTTCAGATTTCCAGAACTTTGCAAAATGTGAATTAAATGAACATTTACGTACTTGTTATGCCTCTTTCCGTAAGAAGGATGGAGATATGATGAAAACTAATTCCTTGACATCACTTATATACGGAATATCAAAATATTTGAAGGATACACTATTGACATTAAAAATGACTCCGAATTTTCTACCTCAAATACTGTATATTCAGCTGTTTTAACCGACTTGAAAAAGAAGGGTCTTGGATCAGTGGACCACAAGCCAGCTATATGCCCAGAGGACTTATTCAAAATTTATGATCCGTCAAATGTTGCATTGAATCCAAATACGCCTACTGGTCTTTTGAATAAGACCTGGTTTGATGTCGTGACATTTTTGTGTAGACGAGGCAGGGAGAACCTCCGGGATATGACACGAGATACATTTGCTGTACACGTTGATGGTAGTGGCAGAAGGTTTGTAATGCAGGTATGTATTGTTAGTTTTGTAAATTCAGAATGATGGGATAAGTCTTCCCTAAATACACCGTAAATCAAAATGTTCAATACAAATTGTTTGAGTCCTAGATGGTTTTAAATACTGAGTACAAAGCCCTGCTCCCTTCCTGCATCTGGAAACCCTATCCAACTTTTCCTTCTTTTCCGGTGGCCTTCAAAATTGACAGCCCATTGGTCCATCTCATATCTCTGAATTGATTTATTGTTGATTGTTAACTTATTGAATATTCTCGTCCTGAATATACCGTAGCTGAAAAATTGCTCGCAAGACTTTAAGCAACATTCAATCAATCAGTCAAGCTATGACCATCAGGTAGGCTGATGTCAAAATGATTCAAAAGCAAAATCAAAACATGTAATAAATAAATAAAAAAATAAATCTTTAATAATCAGTATTATGATTGAAAAAAAAAACATGTATTACTTATGCTAAATAAATAATGTAGAAAAAAAAAGGACAAACATGTTTAAAAATGTTTTTAATACAGTAAAAATGTAATATTGAATTTAGACTAAAATGTTACAGCTTCCAAACTGCATAAAATGTAATATTATATACATTTTTGTATTTTAATTCCAGGTTCAAGATGAGAATGACAAAAATCACACGGTCAAGGATAACCCAAATGACACAATAGGAGAAGGAAGAATGTATGAAAAGTTGGTAGTTCAATGTGTCCAGTAGCATCTTTCAACAAATATCTTTCAAAACTTCATCCAGATAACACTGCCTTGTGGCAACAGCCAAGAGATACATATCATTGTTCAGATGAAGTATGGTATACCAAAGCGCCTCTTGGCAAAAATACATTATCATCTATGATGTCAAACATTTCAAAACTTTCAAAACTGTCCATGATTTATACTAATCATTCCATAAGGGCTACAGCAATTACTGAGATGGACGAAGCAGGTATAGACATTCGCCATATAATGCGTGTTTCTGGACACAAAAGTGAATCCTCCATTAAACACTATACACAAAGGCTAAGTGAAAAGAAAAAACGTGAAATATCAGACTGCTTAAGTGAAACTTTAATGAAAGCTAGTGATTCGAAAGCTTGTAAAGCAGAAACCACATCTAATTTACAGAGTACTTCAACAGCTACTTCGACTGTGATGAATACTGAACAACAACCCGATGTCTCAGATTTGGACTTTCTTTTTGATAACAATGACTTACAGGCACTTTTTGACAATTCATTTGAAATTCAAAATGAAAATGTGTTAAATCAAGAACCAGTAGCTGTTAATAGTTCTGCTTTGGATCAACATATGTGCAGTCCAAATAACAATATCTCAGCTTTAAATGATAATATGGTACCAATACAAAACAACCAAAGTAATAGATCAGCTGTTCAGAATGTGTCCAACAATATTGCTCAGTCAATAACAGTAAAATTTAATAGCTTACCTGAAGCTACAAACAGAAATATTATGCCAAATATTGCAAATCATAATTGCACTGTGAATTTTCATTTTCATTTAAAGTAATGTTACATTACAAACCATAATAATCTGGAGATTTATCATGTTTATTGTTCTTAAACATTTCTTCAATTAAGAGTTCATAATAACTTTTAGCAAACAATGCTTAGTGTGATATAATTGTTTTTTTTTTTTTTTTACAATTGTTATTGTTTTGTTTATTAAAGTGTTAATTTATATCTGAATTATTCATTAACTTAAGGGTGATATTGGAAAAGTGCTTGAGGGTGTTATTGGAAAAAGGGAATTCAGTATAATATAAAACATACTGCCTTTGGTTGAGGGTGTTACGGTCGATTACCACACTCAGAAAACATATTTTTTCTTCTTGTGGTAATCGACCGTAACACCCTCAACCAAAGGCAGTATATTTATAATAACGGACTCGGCAAATATTGCCTTATAACCGACTCGGTAAATATTGCCTTATAAAGGACTCGGTAAATATTGTCTTATAAAGGAATCGGTAAATATTGCCTTATAACGGACTCGGTAAATATTGCCATATAACGGACTCTAAATATTGGCTTATAAAGGACTCGGTAAATATTGCCTGATAACGGACTCGGTAAATATTGCCCTATAAAGGACTCGGTAAATATTGCCTTATAACGGACTCGGTAAATATTGCCTTATAAAGGACTCGGTAAATATTGTCTTATAAAGGAATCGGTAAATATTGCCTTATAAAGGACTCGGTAAATATTGCCTTATAAAGGACTCGGTAAATATTGTCTTATAAAGGAATCGGTAAATATTGCCTTATAACGGACTCGGTAAATATTGCCATATAACGGACTCTGTAAATATTGCCTTATAAAGGACTCGGTAAATATTGTCTTATAAAGGACTCGGTAAATGTTGCTTTATAACGGACTCGGTAAATATTGCCTTATAAAGGACTCGGTAAATATTGCCTTATAACGCACTCGGTAAATATTGCCTTATAAAGGACTCGGTATATATTGCCTTATAACGGACTCGGTAAATATTGCCTTATAAAGGACTCGGTAAATATTGCTTTATAACGGACTCGGTAAATATTGCCTTATAAAGGACTCGGTAAATATTGCCATATAACAGACTCGGTAAATATTGCCATATAACAGACTCGGTAAATATTGCCTTATAAAGGACTCGGTAAATATTGTCTTATAAAGGACTCGGTAAATATTGCTTTATAACGGACTCGGTAAATATTGTCTTATAAAGGACTCGGTAAATATTGCTTTATAACGGACTCGATAAATATTGCCTTATAAAGAACTCGGTAAATATTGCCTTATAACAGACTCGGTAAATATTGCCTGATAACGGACTCGGTAAATATTGCCTTATAAAGGACTCTGTAAGTATTATTCAGTTATTTAATGGTTGCGGGTGCAATAGACTGGAATATTTGTCCTGAGGTCCTATGAAATGGTTCTATTGCACGAGGCCCTGTAAATGACCAAATGTTATATTGCACGAGGCCCTGGGAATGACCAAATGTTCTATTGCACGAGGCCCTGGGAATGACCAACGGTTCTATTGCACGAGGCCCTGGGAATGACCAAAGGTTCTATTGCACGGGGCCATCGGCCGAGTGCCAAATAACATTTGGTCATTCCCAGGACCAAAGGGCAAATGTTCCAGTCTATTGCACCTGAAACCATTAAATAACAGATTTATTACCTAATAACTTACCAAGAAAGTGTTTTTCGCTATGTTAGCAAAACATTACCAAGTCCTAATTATTTATATTTATACTGCATACATCTCCTTGGCCTTCAATAAATATAGCATCCTGACACTTTTCCACACAATCAATGATCCATTGATTCAAATAACTTAAACTAGCATCAACCATATATTCATTATTGTAGAGCTAAACCTGCTGATCATTTCATTAATTGAAAGTTTTTTCTCTATCTTCTTCTGTTTTCATGTTATAAGTCAACAACTGCAAAAATGAAAGAGCAATAACTCCTATAAAGAGTCGTCAGACCACCTTGACACAATGGAGACTTCTGTAGAGCTTTTGGTTCGGACGGAAACCTGTCCGCTTCATGTGCAGCGGTTGTTGTTTATGCCGCAGACGACCAATTCCGAGTCGATTAAAAAACGAATTATTTGATTGGCTAATCGGCAAAACTGAAAGCCAATCAGAAATCGTGTTCAAAGGTAAACTCGGATCGATGCTATAGACGCCACGTGCAGAATATTGCACACTGCAATAGTTCGTCGGGAGTGCAATAGATCGACAGGCCCATTGTAATAGCGAAAAATATATAATACTAAAATTTGACTCAATAAAACAGAAAAATACACTTTATTAGGTAATAATGCCTTATAACGGACTCGGTAAATAGTGCCTTATAAAAGACTCGGTAAATATTGTCTTATAAAGGACTCGGTAAATATTGTCTTATAAAGGACTCGGTAAATATTGTCTTATAAAGGACTCGGTAAATATTGTCTTATAAAGGACTCGGTAAATATTGTCTTATAAAGGACTCGGTAAATATTGTCTTATAAAGGAATCGGTAAATATTGCCTTATAAAGGACTCGGTAAATATTGTCTTATAAAGGAATCGGTAAATATTGCCTTATAACGGACTCGGTAAATATTGCCATATAACGGACTCGGTAAATATTGCCTTATAAAGGACTCGGTAAATATTGTCTTATAAAGGACTCGGTAAATATTGCCTTATAAAGGACTCGGTAAATATTGTCTTATAAAGGACTCGGTAAATATTGTCTTATAAAGGACTCGGTAAATATTGTCTTATAAAGGACTCGGTAAATATTGTCTTATAAAGGATTCGGTAAATGTTGTCTTATAAAGGACTCGGTAAATATTGTCTTATAAAGGACTCGGTAAATATTGTCTTATAAAGGACTCGGTAAATATTGTCTTATAAAGGACTCGGAAAGTATTGCCTTATAAAGGACTCGGTAAATATTGTCTTATAAAGGACTCGGTAAATATTGTCTTATAAAGGACTCGGTAAATATTGTCTTATAAAGGACTAGGTAAATATTGTCTTATAAAGGACTCGGTAAATATTGTCTTATAAAGGACCCGGTAAATATTGTCTTATAAAGGACTCGGTAAATATTGTTTTATAAAGGACTCGGTAAATATTGTCTTATAAAGGACTCGGTAAATATTGTCTTATAGAGGACTCGGTAAATATTGTCTTATAAAGGACTCGGTAAATATTGTCTTATAAAGGACTCGGTAAATATTGTCTTATAAAGGACTCGGTAAATATTGTCTTATAAAGGACTCGGTAAATATTGTCTTATAAAGAACTCGGTAAATATTGTCTTATAAAGGGACTCGAACGACCACTCGTAACACTGTCTTAATCTGAGTTGTTGGAAGGGTGTCTTCAACCTACGCCAACATTTTGAAATATCATATTCAAGGTATGCCAACAAACATTATATTACAGGTGTTTATATAACAATTAATGACAGTTGATTCATAAAGGTATCGCCTATGATCGAGTCGTGAGACAAACTGTCCCGATAAGTTGACAAATGTGACCAGTATTGTGCAATAATCCTTGATGTATGCCCAGAGATGTTTTTTGCACCTCTAGCATTTCAATTACTGGTAAATATATGGTAAAGCACTTTTCACCAATTTTTCTTGAAATTCATGTATCTTTATGTAATAAGACTATGAAATATCTACACCTTGAGATTATATATAGGGTTAGGATTATGGTGTTTAACGCCACTTTCAACAATATTCCAGTTATATCGTGGCGGTCAGTTTTATTGGTGGAGGAAACCAGAGTACCCAGAGAACCACCGACCTGTGGCAAGTCACTGACAAACTTTTATCACATAATGTTGTATCGAGTACACATCGCGATGAGAGGGCTTCGAACCCACAACGTTAGTGGTGATATGGACTGATTGCAATGGTAATTGTAAATCTAACTATCATATGATCACGACGACGACAACCCTATAGAATATATGAATTAAAAAAGCAAACAACCGGTGATAATATACGATAATGATTAAATACATAAATACATTTTTCGAATGATTCAAAATCCTTAACATCTCCCGTGGTATTACATAACAATTATAATCAAACTATTTTATCAACGTTGTGATCCTGGACTTTGTACGACAAACGATACAGAGATTTTAATCAATAGATTTATACTTTTGCGAAGTAGTATGCGTTATTTAATTAGTGGCAGGATGAAATTTGCTAATATCCTGCCAACCCATGTTAAAACTCACTATACAGTATGACTTCCATGAATTATTTCGATTAGGATATGTACAGTATAAATGCAGTAGTAGACTGAGGAGAAAGGCGGTAGTTTATATTTACGCTTTCGGGAAAGGTCGCACACAATTTATCCGGCGCATGTTTCCTGTTCTGTCGAATAGTTATTCATTTGTGAATTTGTTAATTTCTTAAGTGAATATAGATGTTTATTAAACGTTAACAACAATGATCTTATAACCTTCCATAAATGTGTGGCACACGCATCTGCAAATGAAAATTTACAGAGAAATACATCGCTGGTTTTTTTTACAAGGCGAAGTAAGGACGTCACAGTATATAATTCATTTCAATATAGGCTACTAATATCCACCTAAATTAATGCTTGTTTTGTTGATATTATGTTTTTGCAAAATAACTGTCTAACTCTCAGTTTATTCATAAGTAATGTTTCAAAAATCCATCATTAAAATCTAGTACATGTGGGTGGTTCTATAATAATTCTGCCACATGTTTTACTGTTATCATTTCTGCTTAGTCACAAAGACCCGGTAAAATGTGATCGACAGCTGGCACATTATATTGAAGGCATTAGATTGAGCCATTATTCGATCCTATTTTCGGAGTAATGTCGGCATATTTGCATGGTTACAGAACGACTATAAAGAAGGCTTCCCCTAAATAATACAATTTAATTTTTAAAAATGTGTACCACACATTCGGAACAGATCCAAACTCTAATAGAATTATTCGTAAAAAAGAGGCAAAATTGATATCCTCACATTGGTGGCTTTGTTCAAGTACCTCAATATATAGATTGCACAAAATGGAATACATGTTATAAAATAAATCTAAAACTTTATTTGTAGAGCAGTTTTTCAATAGGCAGTGCATTCTTCAATGTACCATGACATTCATTTAAGCTCTATTTTCCAGTCGTTACTGCTAACTGTTCATCCGTCAATACATATACATTTTCTTTCTATGCAACATTTTTATTTCAATGTGGGTTTTGTTTTATTATCGTCAAAAGTTACCATTTTGAAATCCACCAATTAATCAATAAACAAAGGAGACAACATTAGTTAAGAAATGACATTGATGTTAATTTTATCCTTCACTATTGTTAAAAAATAAAGAAAATTAAATGCCTTGTTGTAATAATTTGTTGTGTCCATCTATCATTCGGTGTACAATTAGTTTCATCAGGTGGGAACTACCAATGAAAACGTCAAATTAATACACACAAAAATGTTATACTGCAGAATTCAGCCGCCGACTACCAAATATATGTATCATTGTTTTTACCCTATTTATCAGTGTGACATAAAACAAGATAAATGTCATCTTAATAAAAGCAATACACATATACTGCACATTACATAAAGCAAATCACATTATAAATGCATTATATATGTCTAGTCAATAACAATAAGGGACTAAGGTGTTATCCTTGTAGTACCCCTGGTTTTATATTTTATGATTAACCATAACGAGCATGTTGTCACATAGAGACCGGAATCTATAAAGGTCTTTTATTACTGACATCTGTCATCAAATAATATAATAATTCAAAAAAATATTTATTTGTCCCTTCTGTCAAAGCGTATCGTAGATATATGAACAAATATGTTGTAGTCATTCTACCGTTACCGGTCGTTGGTGATAAGTAGGATGGTGCATTTTCTGAGAATTTTATTCGGATTTATATTTTTGGGTAAGTTTCAAAATATTTTCTTTTTTTTCTATAAAAGTAATAAGAATGTGAACTTACATTGAACCTTTCCCCATGTCATACTAATAAAAGTACAAGGTATGTTTCAATTTAGTTTGTCCTTGTCCGAAAAGTAACTTGCAAAACTTGGTACCGATTTCTTATTTCTGAAGCTATTGAAGGTCAATGAAATATATCTTGCACATTTCGGACTAGATACTAAAATTATGCGTTTTACCCGTTTTTAAGGGACTTATTTCCCATATCTGCAGACAAATGTGTTTCCTCTTATGCAAAATTGAAGAAAGATAAAATATATTTTTCCAATATTCTGTAAATAAAATAATGCTGTTACAACTTTCTCTGGTTGCAATAGAGTTATTCTCTGATTATGTTATACCATGTATTGAAGTCATAAGAAACTAATACTCCAACTCTTTGTCCTTTCCGATATTCTTGCATGTAATGGTACCTTTTGACCACTGCAAGTAAAATAACTCCTATGAAAATAGGAAACACGTATGATTTTAGAATCAAGTCGATAATGTGCAGAATGGTCGATTTTATGCACAAAAATAAAAACTGAGATAAGAATTATGGTGAGAATTTCAAAAATTATCACACTTTCCTTTTTATCTGATATATTATTTCAATAATGTTTGACTTATCAGACAACATGTATATATTGAGAGCTAATAATTATGTTACATTAATGTGTTTCCCGATTATAAAATTTAGTACGCCAAATAAGATATCTTTCGGAATTGAATCACTATTTCCGAAATCAAAATGTCCCTAGAATATGCTATCAATGTGTCACAATGCATTTATTTCAGTAAAGCAACTGTTCGCAGCTTATAACATATATTTCAATGCCATGATATGTACTTAATATTGCACATGCTTAAGTATAAAGCAAAACAATTACAAACATATACAAAGACAATTCTGGCATTTCATAATCAAAGCAATGCTATAAATCATATTTGAAAACTTATGAACATCTAAATATTTCTTAGCTAAATATTAAATTTGATATATTAGACCAAATGGTACCAATCGTTGATAAACGTTAGTTACAGTCTTTAGTGTGATGTTAATATATTTAAAACAAATTCTCTCATAGATACGGGGCTGTCAAACACGATCCACAACAGAGATGAAGTAATAAAAAAATCGCAATTAAAAAATAGGGAGCATTTCTTTTTATTACCATAGAAACAAAGCGTATTGAACATTGACCAATAATTACATAGCATGCTTAAGACCAAGTTGTTTATCAGCAGACATATTTAGCAATGATTATTATAAATAATATATGTCGCTGACGAGGAAATAATGCATGTTTCTTTCTGTAGTGTAGGTTTATCACATTTTTACAGGAATAGATAGGTAATTTTATTACAATGTAATGCATGTACATGTTATTTTATCATAAAGACTAATTGTAAGATCATTTATTGATATATAAAAGGTCAATCGCATACCTTTATCCATTTCTTAACATTCCGAACACAACCAATATTTATCAGACCTAAGTGATTTACAACATACCAATATTCTTTGTTCACATACTTTACTGCGCACTAAATTAGATATCTACATTTTTTTATTGCACTCTTTATAGTATATATTTTGTCGATTTGATTTTGGAAATGTTCCGACAGAGTGGTATTTTATATTTTTTTCATTTTTTCTTTATTTTTTATTTTTCATTTCATAGTTCCATACCTGAAACTTCCTCATATATTTATTTTATTTTCCAAATAATGCTAAAGTTGGCGTTAAACTCCAATCAATCAGTCAATATGTGATTTCTGAAATATTTATTTGTGCATAAGCTAATAGTATTTGCATATATAATTACCGACTTTGTATACCACTAAAGTTGTGAATTCGAATCGCGTTCATGTCCAGGTGTACTCGATACAACATTGTTATTACATTATTCTTGCGGGAGGTCGGTGTTTTTTCACTGGGTACTCCGGTTTCCTCCAAGAAATAAAACTGACCAACACGATATAACTGATATATTATTGAAAGTGGCGTTAAACATTTTAAGTAATACTTTGTGACTGAAAAATAGAAAATGCGACTTTCGCTGAATATTCAAGTCCAATTCGTCTGAGGGGGGCCCGGTATTTATATTTAAATGTGGCAATCGAAAAGAGAAATATCCCGGGAGTGTAACGATATAATTGGGTCAGCGAAAGGATCACAAATAAGCGAAATATATTGAGGCGAAGTGGGGAAGGGGTAAAGGGCAGATGTTTACCTTGAAGTTGAAGTAAGGAAGAGGAGGGGGCATATATTTTTTGAATGAAACAAGTGCCTGTGTTAAATACACTATGCATAATGTTCAAGATTATAACGTTCTTTATAGTAACGCTGTTTGCCTGGTAATATGTGAGAGTTGACAATTACTAACAAGTGGAAAATACAGGGTGTCCCAAAAAAACCGAACCCCTAAAAATGTTAATTAATCCTACATCCTACATTTCTTCAAATTTGGTAGACTTAAACTTCAGCCTATGGATGATCTTTCCACAAAGTTGTAGCCATCTGAGTCAGTTTGCATAGAATGTTTATGTTCTTTCCAAATGTGCTCCAAATGGGATCCTCGGAGTTGAAGGCGCACTTGCATACGTCGCGCAAAATTGTTGAATGCGCTGTCCACTCGATTTCACACTTCCTGCTGATCAGTCTGTCTTTAAATCGCTCTCTAAGCCAGGCTAGGGAGTCATTTATTGTGTGGGGGGTGGCCCCTTCTTGGCGGAACCACTGTTCATCTCGATCTATACCTCTGCGTCGTCCCAATGATGCCCAAAACTTCATCAGTACTGCCACATAGCGCATTCACCAGACTTGAACCCCTCAGATTTTTATCTGTGGGGGTATCTCAAGGATAATGTGTATGAGAACAATCCTCAAACAATTAGTGAACTGAAGGCAGCAATCACAGCAAAGATCAGGGAAATCCCATAGGAGGAATGTGTGCGAGTCATTGACAATTTTGCGCGACGTATGCAAGTGTGCCTTCAACTCCGAGGATGCCATTTGGAGCACATTTTGGAAAGAACATAAAAATTATATGCAAACTGACTCGGATGGCTAAAACTTTGTGGAAAGATCATCCATAGGCAGATTTGAAGACATTTGAAGAAATTTGATGGACCTATGTAGGATTAATTAACATTTTTATGGGTTCGTTTTTTTTTGGGTCACCCTGTACTTGCATGACCATATAATTTCACTAAGCGAAGAAGTTTTGCACACAAAACTAGTTTAACCGTGTCACTATTTTTTGAACTACCCGTGTCAAGCCATAAAAGTGAGCGGTAATGTATATGTGTGTTAAGGGTATCAGTATTGTCTCTCTACGAATTTTGTTTTATTGGATTTTAGAACTGTGGTATTTTTTGTTTTCCTGTTAGATTTTAGAACTTCTCTGACAGTGTGGTATTTTTTGTTTTCCTGTTAGATTTTAGAACTTCTCTGACAGTGTGGTATTTTTTGTTTTCCTGTTAGATTTTAGAACTTTTCTGACAGTGTGGTATTTTGTGTTTTTCTGTTAGATTTTAGAACTTTTCTGACAGTGTGGTATTTTGTGTTTTTCTGTTAGATTTTAGAACTTTTCTGACAGTGTGGTATTTTGTGTTTTTCTGTTAGATTTTAGAACTTTTCTGACAGTGTGGTATTTTGTGTTTTTCTGTTAGATTTTAGAACTTTTCTGACAGTGTGGTATTTTGTGTTTTTCTGTTAGATTTTAGAACTTTTCTGACAGTGTGGTATTTTGTGTTTTTCTGTTAGATTTTAGAACTTTTCTGACAGTGTGGTATTTTGTGTTTTTCTGTTAGATTTTAGAACTTTTCTGACAGTGTGATATTTTGTGTTTTTCTGTTAGATTTTAGAACTTTTCTGACAGTGTGGTATTTTGTGTTTTTCTGTTAGATTTTAGAACTTTTCTGACAGTGTGGTATTTTGTGTTTTTCTGTTAGATTTTAGAACTTCTCTGACAGTGTGGTATTTTGTGTTTTTCTGTTAGATTTTAGAACTTTTCTGACAGTGTGGTATTTTGTGTTTTTCTGTTAGATTTTAGAACTTTTCTGACAGTGTGGTATTTTGTGTTTTTCTGTTAGATTTTAGAACTTTTCTGACAGTGTAGTATTTTGTGTTTTTCTATTAGATTTTAGAACTTTTCTGACAGTGTGGTATTTTGTGTTTTTCTGTTAGATTTTAGAACTTTTCTGACAGTGTGGTATTTTGTGTTTTTCTGTTAGATTTTAGAACTTTTCTGACAGTGTGGTATTTTGTGTTTTTCTGTTAGATTTTAGAACTTTTCTGACAGTGTAGTATTTTGTGTTTTTCTGTTAGATTTTAGAACTTTTCTGACAGTGTGGTATTTTGTGTTTTTCTGTTAGATTTTAGAACTTTTCTGACAGTGTGGTATTTTGTGTTTTTCTGTTAGATTTTAGAACTTTTCTGACAGTGTGGTATTTTGTGTTTTTCTGTTAGATTTTAGAACTTTTCTGACAGTGTGGTATTTTGTGTTTTTCTGTTAGATTTTAGAACTTTTCTGACAGTGTAGTATTTTGTGTTTTTCTATTAGATTTTAGAACTTTTCTGACAGTGTGGTATTTTGTGTTTTTCTGTTAGATTTTAGAACTTTTCTGACAGTGTGGTATTTTGTGTTTTTCTGTTAGATTTTAGAACTTTTCTGACAGTGTGGTATTTTGTGTTTTTCTGTTAGATTTTAGAACTTTTCTGACAGTGTGGTATTTTGTGTTTTTCTGTTAGATTTTAGAACTTTTCTGACAGTGTGGTATTTTGTGTTTTTCTGTTAGATTTTAGAACTTTTCTGACAGTGTGGTATTTTGTGTTTTTCTGTTAGATTTTAGAACTTTTCTGACAGTGTGGTATTTTGTGTTTTTCTGTTAGATTTTAGAACTTTTCTGACAGTGTGGTATTTTGTGTTTTTCTGTTAGATTATAGAACTTTTCTGACAGTGTGGTATTTTGTGTTTTTCTGTTAGATTTTAGAACTTTTCTGACAGTGTGGTATTTTGTGTTTTTCTGTTAGATTTTAGAACTTTTCTGACAGTGTGGTATTTTGTGTTTTTCTGTTAGATTTTAGAACTTTTCTGACAGTGTGGTATTTTGTGTTTTTCTGTTAGATTTTAGAACTTCTCTGACAGTGTGGTATTTTGTGTTTTTCTGTTAGATTTTAGAACTTTTCTGACAGTGTGGTATTTTGTGTTTTTCTGTTAGATTTTAGAACTTTTCTGACAGTGTGATATTTTGTGTTTTTCTGTTAGATTTTAGAACTTTTCTGACAGTGTGGTATTTTGTGTTTTTCTGTTAGATTTTAGAACTTTTCTGACAGTGTGGTATTTTGTGTTTTTCTGTTAGATTTTAGAACTTTTCTGACAGTGTGGTATTTTGTGTTTTTCTGTTAGATTATAGAACTTTTCTGACAGTGTGGTATTTTGTGCTTTCCATTTTATTTCTAATTGTTATAATATAATATTGTCCTGCATAATTTTGCCATAAGTCAATTGTCAGGAATTATGGGAAAGCGATGATCACACGTCTCATGTCTATCCCTAGATAGGATCGCCTTGAGGGACAAGATAACACTTCAAATATAGAAACTATGTTTTATAGCGGATGTTACCGAGGGTCTAGGTCGAAGTGCATAAGTCTAAGCTAGTGGTGCGATTGCGTTAATAGAAAGTGCGGTCTTGAATTTTTCAGTAATGTTTGTATATTTCAAGGTTAACAACCCTACTTGTTCAATGTTGTAGAATTTCAGTCGTCAAGGTTAAAATTACTAGCAAGAACTAATACTTTTGCTCTGAACACTACACTTAATAGAATGAAGTTACGTGACAGCCCGTTATGCGAAGCGTGACTTATAATGCCACCGAATCCCTTCAACACTTCTTACTTGAATATCCGGCATACCAAAATATAAGAGATCAAAGTTTTCAAAAAATTGTTGATCATATGAATGCAGCTATGCCCTGTCTGGATTTCACAGAGTTGTCGCCCTTACAAAAACTACAATGTTTAATTGGGGACACATGTTATCATTTTAACCAAGAGTGTGATGATTTCTTTGATCGGATAGGCAAAAGTATGTTCAAAAGGATGTATATTTTCCGATCAATTGTCTTAAATATTGACTGAAATTTATTTTTATCCATTATCTATTTTTATTTTATATTATAATATGTACATAATTATATAGTAGACGCCTGTATGTACCCCTCGATGTAAAGGGGTAGTTATTTCAAATAAACATATATATATTTAAACAAATGTCTATGTAATTTATTGTTTTGTATTGAATATTTTGTTAAGTTTAAGAAAAGGTAATTCGACCATTATATTTTTAATTAACTGATTATGGTGAATCTTCTAGCCATTTATAGTACATCCTTTACAAAATAGTGCAGAACTAATACGCATTGAAACGAATGAATCCAGTATGCTTCTTGTCATTACTGAATATAAGGATAATCTTCTAAACACGTTCTTTTGTTCAATTTCTGAAATTACAACATATTTTGATAAACGCACAGATCATGAGCTTTATATTTTTAATATAACCTTTGTTGAAATCCAGAGTATTCGTCTAAATATGAAACTAGGAAAAACAGTTGGTGACGACAAAATTAGCCGTAATATGTTAAAACATACAATATATATCGCCTGTAAGTTCCTTCAAATTATTGTTTAATTATTCTCTACAACTTGGGAGTTTTCCACATATAAGGACATGTACTTTGGTCATTGCTTTGTTAAAAAAAGGTATAAAATTTGATCCTATAAATTATACACCAATTGTTTTGTTTGTGTTGGTAAAGTGTTTGGACGTGTGATTTTCAAATATGATTAAATTGTCTGATATAAAATTCTCTAATTTATAAATATCAGTCAGATTGTATGCATAAACATTCCAGGGTGCATAAATTAAGAGCAGCTTGCCGTAATATTTGTTTGGTCGAGGAAAATATGCTCCGTATTTTTGTATTTTGTGCCATTTCAGCGTGTTTGGCATAAATGTTTTTTTTAATGTAGAAGTATATGGAATTACTATATATAAGTAATAGCAGTCAGAGAGTTATTATACGTAATAGCCGATTTGCCAGTTTTCGACTTGATTCTAAAATTATACGTGTTTCCACATGCTTGTAGTAGTTGTTTCCCTTTGAAGCCGACAAAAATGTCAATTTCATGCAATATTCAACCAAAATGACATATATTTTGCTCATACTCTGTATAAAATTTAAATGTTGTAACAACTTGTGAATTTTTTATTTGCTATAAAGTTAACTTCTATAATTTTACAAGGTTCAATTATCTATAAATTTTAAGAAAATTATACTCAAATTCTTAATCCTTTCTGTTGCTCTTGCATTGAACGGGAACCAGTATATAATTTTAGAATCAAGTTGGGAATTGGCAAATGGTCTATTGCCTATCTGAAAAGGGAAACTTAAAGTGTGAAGCTACTCAACGGTCCGTTTTGGAACCTTGCTTATTCTGTTACCCATTAATGATATTGCCGACAATACACAAATATTATCATTAATGAAATTGAATTAACATTTAATTCACTCAGACTCATCTAAAGTATATAACTTGTCAAATGAATGGTTTGTTAGCTTTAACCCAAAGAAAACGGAATGTTTTGGGTTTGTTTTACTAATCAAACGACAAATGAATAGTGTATTGTCTTCAGTAATGATAATATAAAATTGGTAGAAAAACACAAACATTTAGGTGATATCCTTTCACACAATTGTACATGACATTGTCAGATCCAAAATATATTGAAAAGCAATACTAATAATTTTACGAAATTTTTTGTCTACATTAAGCTACTCAAACATACCTACATGTTGGTCCTAGATTGAAGTCATCGGTATACGGTCGTCATCAGGAAGTGGTTGACTGCTACGAAATATGCTTTTCTCAAAACGTCAGGAGATCTTTCGCCCTTTTCCTAGATGTTTTTAATTTCTTCTATCACCGCAATACTTTTACCGGACTTGACTATATCAGTATCAATAACTGCTTACCATTCGCGAGTAGCTGGGTTCGCTGTTCCCTTTTGATGGGGTTCGTGTCGCTCATATTTTTAGTTTTCTTGATTGTGTTTTTGTTTGTATGTCTTCGTCATGTGACTTGTATGTACAGTTTTGCCCATTCTCGATTGCCCTTTCGGTTTTCTCAAGCGTTTATTTTTATAAAATGTATTTATTATAACCTGTATTATTACCGGGTTTGTAACTAGATTAACACGACCAATGTCATTTCGAGAGCAAGAACTGCTCACTCTTCCGGAGCACTTGAGTTCACCCCCGGTTTTTAGTGGCTTCGTGTTACTCGATCTTTAGTTTTATGCGTATGTTTTGTATAGATCGTTGTTTGTTCCTTTGTACTTTTTCTTTTGGCCATTGTGTTGTCTGTTCTTGATTTACGGATTCTGATTGCCTCCTTTTGGTATCTTCAAACTCTTTTTATTACTTGATGTTGTATTACTATACAATGGAACTTGTGCAATCCCGCACCTCAGTTTTCCGCCGTCCTGTGACATCCGACAAAATTATCTATGTAAATATATGGACAGGACTTTTGTAAGTTGGCATACCTTGTGATCGTTCCATTTATTAGTTACCACTAAACAAAGATTAGTGTAATCTCAGCTTAAACAAAAATGCATGACAAGTTTAAAATACGACAGAGGAATCAATATATCATAATCTAATAAATAAATAACATGAATTAAATAACAAGCATCAATATTATATGTTGTATGCCGTTACTGTTGATTGTACCTTTGTCTAAAAACGAACTATTAATTTGTGTTAAACCGGTATAAATAAATAATATGTCTTTGATCATATGAGAGAAAACGTTCTCAGACTTTTATGTATTATTTATATTACACATCCTTTATAACCAATAAATATATTGTATCAAGATTTATAATCTATAATAATAATCATAGGCAATATATGATTAAAAAAGCATAGAAGTCCACTAGTAATAAACAACTAATGCTATTCTTATTTGACTTCAGTTGTTCAAACCAATCTATGTTTATATAAAGCAATTAAATGCAGTACATTTTACGGAATACACGTACCGTAAAACCCATTCAATATACAATATGTAGGAGGTAGGTATAATGACATTTCGAATTTTCTTCAATACTGACCGCCTTCAACAAGTTGAAGCGTATGTCAGATGTTATACATGACAATAGAAAAATGTTAATTTTTCAATTATGAAGAATGCCATATATTGCAGCTGTTTTTATTGTTTTAAAGAGCTATGGACAAGTCTTCATTTACGATCATTTACCGAAACAATAAGAACAGTTTGAAGATAACAAAGGGAGATAAATCAAAGGACAGACAATACAATGACCAAAAGAACAGAAAGGCAATGTTCAACAACAAATTACAACGAAAACTAAAGAATGAGCAACACCAATCCCACAAAATGAGGGTGAACTTATCTGTTCCCGACTGATAACCAGGTCCTGTTTCACTGGTCGCACCTATAGTACTACTCTTATTAAAATATATGAATAATTATCTTAATTTTGGATGCATTGTCCTTCATGTTTACACAATGTAAACTATTTCTTCGGATCAATATGGAATACAGCAGTGAGATTGCTTAAGACGATTTTTATTATCTTGCTTATATTTTAACTCGGCACGTATAACATGATTCATATATTGCTATATCACGTATTTATTACCGGTACTTCATTTGACATTGGTGTTTAGTATGGTAGCAAAATCTGTTAATAGCTCTTTGAAATCATCAGTTACATAGCTGTCGTATTGAATATTGTGTATACGGAAGCAATGTTCTACTTGAACCACCAGGAAACGGAAATCCTGTACTAAAGTTTAACAAATGGGGAAAATAACAAACCACAAACACGATTTACTGGTAATCCTCAAATTCTGAAACACGCAACGACATATGTATGTTGGAAACAAACAGTAAGTGTTAAAAGTAGCAAACCGCAGCAACACGAACATGGTAATGGCAAACCACAAACTCTGAAAAAAGCAAAAATAGGAAAAACCCAACAAAAATACAATGACATATGTAATTATGAAATAAACAATATAACCCACTACAACAATACAAACCACTCTACTGTCAAACATCAAACATCTAAACAAAGATATGACAATGACAATATGTTGACTTTATTAATTATGACAAACATCTGTAGTCCTCTTTACTGTGGGAATCTTCGTGTATAAATGTAGGATATATTATCGTCACCTTGTGAGGTACAACATCTCCGCCAGGTGCAGCCCAGGGTATCACCACAAACTACACACAGCTACCACCCCCATGTGTAATGTAAATTTGTGAGCCTTGTTGACAGAAAGAACCCTTAAGGAGCGGTGATGACGGTTTTTTTAAATCGTTATTGACTACATGTTGTAACTATCGGTCTTATCGGGATTTTTTTGTCAGAGGATATACGTATGATGTTCTTTAACCTATAGCCATCACACCAGTAAGCCCATATAGCAGTGCCAACGTTTTACCTAGATATTGATTTATTGTATTCTTAGCTTGTTTCCGTCGTCAGTATAATCAATCATTGTAGATTGAGTCATCGATTGGAGTATTCTGGTATCGGTGATTAGAACATACAGTGATACTATTGCTTAAAATAGGAAATTTACAATTGAAAACCTGACAACATTGAAGCAATCATTATCTTGATGTCCAAATGACTTTTCACTGTCAATAATAAATTTAATTACCATTGGATGATAAGACCTATATATGTGGCTAAACGTGTCAATTGATTAACTCCCTGGTGCAACCAAACAACAATCTTTATTATACCTCACCAATATATAGTGTTTCCTATTGGCTCTTTTGAATCACATGACCTGCGCCTATTTTTTACAAGGGCCCGGATGACTCAATGAGTTAGGTAGTTGGATTACCTAACAACTCATACAAGCCTCTCACCAATACGGCGTGGGTTCGCGCCCGGCTTTGTAAATTACAAAAAAGAGTGCACTCGACTCGCAGACGCAAGTGATAAAGTTTAAGAGTTGCTTACCCATGGTCGGTGGTTCTCTCCGGGTACTCCGGCTTCTTCCACCACTAAAACTGGTCTCCATGATATAGTCCAAATATTGATGAAAGTGGCATTAAGCACCAAAAATTAATCAATCATCTTATTATTTACAGTATGACCTGTGATGGAGTCATTATTAATCATGTGATAGACATGACCTAGCAATATTGACTCCATTCAAAAACACAATGGCCGCTTTAATGGCTTGAATTTCAAGGAACACGATTTGTCACGTTTAGATCGCGATCATGGTTTCGTCCTAGTTCTATCAAAATAAATTTGAAATTGGTATTTAGTGGTTCTCCAATAAACTTGCCTCATTAAAAGAAAAGAGTTATAATAAAACAATCAACTACCCTTTGTGAGGTCAATAGTTGACTTCTGTGAGGTCAGGTCATCTCGAGTCACAGGCCTCGAGTCCACAGCTATTGACCTCAGAAAAAGTACTTAATTGTATAATATTTCAATACAATGACGTGATTTACTATCTTTAGCCGCGGTCTATTAGCCATCGTATCTTCAAATAAATACCGGTTATAACATTTTAAAACAGAAAATTCTTGTTTTTCATTCATTGTCACCAGACTTCGGATTTGTGTTGATAAATGCTATTCATTGTATGTATGATATAACATAGCGTTATCTAACAGGACTGTAATAAAAATGTAGGTATCTAATTTAGTGTGCAAATGGCGTTTCTGGTATAACCTTCATCGTGTACGCTCAAAACCAAAGATTTGAAAGACAAAAAGGTTAAAAGTCTTTGGGAGCTACAGAGCCAAATGGCATAAACAGGATAGCCAAACTGGCCATGGTCACTATGTCTGAGGGAGGAGAGACTACGTTTCAACCATTTAATAACGAAAAAGGAACAGTGGCCTTTTTTAATAAATGCAGAAGTATTGTTTGTGTCTTTATGATGTCACATCTCGTAACAGAAAAATATAACCAATATTGAAAAATGTCCCTTGTATTGTTTGGAGTTGCTGCAGGTGATATTATAATTTTGATCTGAACTTCTCTGTAATGGTATTCAAATGAGGAACCAGTGACAGGTTATTGATGTAATATATTAAACAATGTTATAAGATTGATATATCTTCTTACTACCCATCAAGTGAACTACTATTCCTACTGAAAAACAAATAAAACATACTATTTATCTAAAACTAGTTAAGTATGTTATATACTGAATTAATTAGACGACATAATTGCCTATAATCCTTTGGCTGGTGACATTCCATTTGAAATGGGAGTCATTCAGTTTTACGAAATGAACATGCTCCGAAACTTATTCATAATTAGATTTTCGCTCAGGTTCAAAATCAGTCTAATTAAAATTATATCTTTAATTGCCCCCTTTTCTGATATGTCGTGAATAAAGATCTCTCTAAAAGCAAATTCACAAACGGTCGTGATGAAGAACCTGAACGCGTTTGATAGATGCACATCGACCTACCATATCATCGGAGCCACGGTCTCCTCTTGTGTGTTATAATATAGCAAATGTCTTATACCATAGAATATGAGCCACACTGGGGTGGGGGTTGGACGTGTGCTATGCTATAACAAATGACCTATACATCAATAAACTAATTACTATATTAAGTGGTATCTTTGGGGGTTTTTCGTGTTGTGTCTGCTTTTTTGTTTTTTCTTTTCTTTTTCTTATTTCTCTTTGTCCTCTGTTTTGTGTGCCCAAAGTTGCCAGTAGTTTGATTGTCCCTTCGGTCTCTCTAACGTTTATTTACGCCTTATTCAGAATGAGAAGCTTAAGCAGAAGATCACGCCAGATAGTTGCTCAGCTAAGCACCAATTGGTGGTCACATGAATACGATCACTATATGTATGCACTCTATACATTGTATACATATCCCTTGGTGAACCTAAAGAATGTCCTCAAGTTTAACAAAAATCAGTGCCATGAATTGGTAGTGCGGTTTATTTTAGACAAACGTACAATGAACAATAACCATATAAAAATAATATTGATGCTTGCTATTAAAATCATATTAAGCAATCATTTATCAGATGATGATAACAAAAAGTATAACTTATTACTTCCTGCTTTGTATTCTAGCTTTCTCATCATACGCTAACGCAACACACGAGGTCCATTCATTCACAAACACATTAATATCTGCCTATTTTTCAAGGGATGTATGAGAAAGAACAACAAAAGTCATCACCATCAGTTAATGTAAAATTATCATAGTCATGTATCCTCGAATTATTTTGTCTTGAATGTAAAAAAGCGATTAAAAATAAATAAGCAGGTACTTATACCTGTTTTTAAACTTGATGTGATTGCAAATTTAACCAAGTAATGTTAAAATTAGTTTTTCGATCTGATATTTTTGTTGTTTATAATCCATTTGTTGTGCCGATTAGGCTTTGTTGTATGGCAGTTTTAACATCTTCTCGATCAGAGTGTTCAAGAAATGTTTGCAGATGCTAAAGAGGTAATCAGAAACCATATTAACTTGAAGAAGGACAGATAACACTACAATGGTCCAGTGACAAGAGACAAACAGGCAATGGTCGAAACAATCCTACACAGAAAACTAAACATTTAGCAACACGAACCCGACTAAAAACCGGAGGTGAACTAAGGTGCTATGGAATGGTAAGCCGTTCCTGCTCCAATAGTGGATTCCGTCGTATAACTGTAAAACGATATGTAAATCATCTGATATGGAAATTTCGTTGGAAACATTATACGTAAATAAATACAAGTAACACACATACAGCATGAACCACATACCAAGCAGGTGCAAGTAAGAACGAATAGAACATAATTTTTACCGATAATCGTAGAGGACGGCACCACAATACGGAACTATAAACTTGGAGACATGCATGTAATTGAACCAAGCGAATAACACGAACTGCACTAAAACCGGGGACTAACTCATTTGCTCCTGATGTGTAAACAGTTCCCGCTCCACTAGTCCATTGAAAAAGGTAAATCATTAAACGCATTGACCTTTCAGTATGAATTACATAGTAAATTCGATTTACAAACGCATTTTGCCATTAGGCTATAAGTATTCACTCCCTGATACAGCCAACCAAAAACCTACATTTCTTATCTCTAACCACGTTCTACTGTATCATCAAAAACAGATTTGGGAAACCATTTTGAAACAGTAAATTATAGTTTTCCATTCATTGTCATTAGAACAGCGAATCGTATTTATAGCAGTATTACAGGTACTATGTAGCATACGTAAGCATATCCCCCCGTTTTAGCATGATCAACAGCAGTAGAACGTTTATTTAATGCAGATGAGCTGTTTGTGTATTACGCTGCATCTCGCATCAGTCAAAATTACCTTTAGAATTAATTAACGTTAGGGGATATTATAATTTGATCTTAACTTCTCTGTAATGGTATTCAAATGAGGAAACGTTGACAAGTTATTGATGTAATATATTAGATAATGTTACTACAAATCAAGTGAATTACTAACCCGACTGAAAAACAAATAAAACACACTATTTATTGATATCTAAAACTAGTTAATTATGTTATATACTGAATTAATTAGACGATGCATGTTCTTATAGTCCTTTGTCTGATGACAGTATAAAGAGAATATCCATCTAACCCAATTCAACTCACAAACTGTTATGGTGATGCATAATGCATGCGTATGACGTATTGGTGGTGTAGTGGTTAGCGTGTTCACCGCCGAGAGTGTAGTAGATCGTTGGTTCGACTCGCTTGTTGCTTCTACGCCTAAGCACCAGCTTTAAGAAGTACAAACCAATACTTGTTGGCTAAGCATTATGAAACTGTGTCCGAAAGGAGTGATATGTCTACCCTCGCACTGTTGTTTCAGTGAACTAGCTCTATAAAGGTCCCATTAATGATGATGGTCTAATACAAAACGTACACCATTATCATCATTTCATTGCATGTAACTTATTCTCGCCATGATATAGCTACACAATTGCTCATTTGGCGTCAAGCAACCACGCACTCCCTGAATGCGTAGATGGATGTAAATCGAAATACCATTCAATCGGAGACACGGGGCTTAAAGGGATGGTGATATCGTCTCGTATGTTAGACTTAATACAAATAATTAAATATCAATTAAATGATTGTTTTCTTATGTGATTGTAAGATCTTGATTATGTTGTTATAACCCAAGGTAATGTGGCAATTTGATATCCACGGTGAACTCTGTAGATGCGGATTAGAATGAGTCCACAACACTGTATGTTTATATCGTAATCATAAAATTAGACCGGAATATGAGATTTACTGTGTAATAAATTATTGATGAAAAGCAGAGAGATAAAGTTCTCGCCAGATAGTTGTCCAGTGTGAACTTCAATTAGTCGCATATGAATACACATACATAATACTATAATAAATATTTCCCATTACAATTTCATTGAGTACTGTATATATTCACTGTTATATTACTTTTGGCAACTTATATATACTTTAAACACCACGTCGAGGTCACTTCTCGCTAACCTCAACATTGACGCGTCTTTTTGTCAGTGACTTTCGTGAATCGTAATCATATAAAAAATTTAAATTTAGTAAAGACTCAATGTTGACAGTAAAGTTTATATATGTGTTTGTTTATACCCTTGCTGTGCAAATAGCGGAAAATGTATTATGTCCATAGAGACCAGATGAATATCAGATATATAATTTAAAAAAATAATAATACCATATTAATACAAAAAAGACACGCGCTTTTGAGATAACCTTCAGCAGATAAGCTCAAAGCCAAACTATTTAGAAAAAAATATTTAAAAGTCTTTGGGAGCAAGAAAACCAAAGGGAATGAACAGGATATACACAATCTGGGAGCAAGAAAACCAAAGGGTATGAACAGGATATACACAATCTGGGAGCAAGAAAACCAAAGGGTATGAACAGGATATACACAATTTGGGAGCAAGAAAACCAAAGGTTCTGAACAGGATATACACAATCTGTGAACAAGAAAACCAAAGGGTCTGAACAGGATATACACAATCTCGGAGCAAGAAAACCAAAGGGTATGAACAGGATATACACAATCTGGAAGCAAGAAAACCAAAGGATCTGAACAGGATATACACAATCTGGGAGCAAGACAACCGAAGGGTCTGAACAGGATATACACAATCTGGGAACAAGAAAACCAAAGGGTATGAACAGGATATCCACAATCTGGGAGCAAGAAAACCAAATGGTCTGAACAGGATATACACAATCTGGGAGCAAGAAAACCAAAGGGTCTGAACAGGATATACACAATCTGGGAGCAAGAAAACCAAAGGGTATGAACAAGATATATACAATCTGGGAGCAAGAAAACCAAAGGGTCTGAACAGGATATACACAATCTGGGAGCAAGAAAACCAAACGGTATGAACAGGATATACACAATCTGAGAGCAAGAAAACCAAAGGGTATGAACAGGATATACACAATCTGCTATGGTGACCCATGCCTGAGGGAGGAGCACCTTAGCATTAATAATAAAATTTACATGATTTAGAAACTGTAAATTTCAATAAAAATACTTATTATATGGATAGGTGTGAATTATGGGGATTTATCCGTGAAATAAATTCCGGTATTTTCACATGTGAAAATATCAGTTTTTTCCCGCCGGAACTACTTTTACATATCTATATGTGTGGTGGTTACGTCCCGTGTTGTGCTACAGTGAATACACATTCGATTGTAATCTGAAAAAATTCCTCGAAATGTCATTGACGACTTTGACACATAACCAACATGACGTAATTGACTTCATATGAAGACTGCCAGTTTGAAACGTAAAGATTATACGTTATTTGACTTCGTGTACGCTTCAATTTTGATCAAATTTAACTAAAATAAGTTTTCAATGTAAACAATTTAATTATTTGTGTGCATTGTTGTAAATATGACATGTAGAATTTCACATTTTCAAGATGGCAGACCCTTCCAGCTGAACCCCTTAGTATCATTGCTCGTAGATTCACACGCGTGAAATGAAATATACAAAAAACAAAAATAATATATCAGAAATTTTGAAAGTCTATATAATAAACAGTATAACTAAATCATACATTTTGAATATCAAAATAAGACCACTCGTGACCGAATACGCATTAACGATTAAACTCGTGTAATCATGATGCGGACTTCGGTCACTCGTGGTCTTATTTGGATATTCAAAATCTACGATTAGTTATACTATATTTATTAACTGATTTCACATTTTTATATATTTTATTTGTTTTAGAATTTTACGTATAATGTGCTCATTACAAATTTGTTATTATGATATATATTTTTTTTAAAGCACACTGTTTTGGCTCGAAAGGTTTATGATGAAGCATCATAGCCGAGATTTATTCATCAATGGATGAGAATGGTGATTATGTTTTATAACCCACATTTTGTCTCTGCTGTATGCACAGAAATAATTGATGGAAAATTTAATTCCATCTGTTCATATCTAATGTTTTCCTAAATGCGGAGTGACGTATTGTGAAGACTACATCTATATTTGTCTCTCTATATATCATTTTGTGACATATTCAAGTACTGGAAGACAACAGTAATAAATTTAAGATAATTGCGTGTTAATGTACCAGGAGTCAGGGAAAATATTAGAGATTGTTTGTTATCCGTGTTCTTGTTTTAGTACATGCAGAATTTTTTGTAGCAAACATTGTAAATGTAATCCTCAATCTAAAATATATTTAGTAATTATATCTTCTATTGCAATATATCGCATGCAATATGTGTGTTCCTATAAAAGGGGTATTGTATTACTCTTGAAGAATTGATGTTTTACGTTGGAAAACTAAGTCCGTCTTTGACATAGATTCGAGTGTTCTACATATTATTTCTAAATAAATATGAAGTTTTTGCATCTTTATACTTTGTTACATATTGTCGTTTTTATTCTGAATTACGTAGCTATATTTGATTAAACATTGGAGATGCCTATGCTAATTTAGATGCTCGTTTCTGTGTTTAGTTTAATTAGTGGTGTTTCGATCCTTCACAGTGGGAAAACAGACCTTTTAAATTACTAAGAGCTTAAGAGGAGAAACAATATTAATGTGCTTAAGCCTAGAGCCAAACTTAACTAAATCTATCTATTCCTAAGGGAGACAATTCCTAGTTTCACAACAGTTTCTCAAATTCGATACCTGAAAATTCCTTGAATGCTACCATTTCATGTTGGTATCCACCCAGTAGTTAGTAGTGCTTCGGCACTTACATTGTGTATTAGATATATTCATTATTGAAATTTACAGTTCCTGAAACCCCCAGGCATAAATGACATGAGCAGATTTTGAATGTTAATTTTCCTACCTCCAAAGAGGTTTAAGTTATTTGGCTTTTTCAATCTTTCGATTTTGAGAGGACATGATTAATATTATTCCAGAAACGCGTCGTGTGTACTAAATTAGATACCTACTTTTGTTATTTTCACAGAAGTTTTACAGCTGTATCTATAAATTACTGTGACTTGCGACAGATCTGTGATTTTCTCCGGGTACTCCGGTTCCTCAACCAATAAGACTGACCGCCATGAAATATCTGAACTATTATATATAACTAAGTTAGGTAGTGACTGACACTGTCCTGCTATATATATATGTAATGTATTATATGTGTAATGTGAAAGTAGAAAAAAATAAAATAAAAAAATAAAAATTTGAAATATTGTTGAAAATGGCGTTAAGCACAATAACCTTATCTCTATAAATTACATCGATACAGGTCAAATAAACTACAAACAAACATTAACGAACCCGGACAACAAATAAAGACATCAAAGTAAAACATCCAGTAATAATTGTATACTAATATAGAGGGATAATATTGCTTGATATGGACCCCATTTCAATTCTAATTATAACTTTAAAGAGGCACATATTACCGATAAAAGGTCGTGTTTAGGATTAAGAAGATAATGGTTGGTTGGTTTATGGTGCTTAACGTCACTTTCAAAATAATTTCAGTTATATCGTGGCGGTCAGTTTTATTGGTGGAGGAAACCAGAGTACCCGGAGAACGTCACCGACCGATCACAAGTCACTGACAAACTTGATCAAATAATGTTGTATTGAGTAAACCTCGCCATGAACGGGGTTTCAACTCACAGTGAGAGACACTGATGTCATTATATTATTTCTCCTTTGATTCAAACAAATTTAAGATCTGGATGGTATCACATAAAGCTGCATCGTGTGCACTTCACCACGAGAAGAACTCGATCTCTCAACTTTAGTGGTGATATGTTAGGGTTGTATCGTGTATAAAGCCACTCGTTTTATTTGCGGAGGAAACCAGACTAACACGTGAAAAACCACAGATCTGTCGCATAGAGTATACCTCGCTGTGAGCTAAATAAGAACTCCCAACTTTAGTGGCCATACGCACTATTTTCAAACGTAGATGCAATTCCACCTTCCGTACCATACTTCTGATAATAAGCACAAGATCGAGTCAACACCGCTGTTATATCACTTGTTAACTATTTGTTATACCAGCTACTCTGGTGATACTGTGTTAACAGAAATGTTTTATATGCCGCATTACTTAATAGACCATTTGTATATTTCCGACTTTGATTCTAAAACTATACGCCTTACAGAAGTTATTTCCCTTGGGGGCGGGCAAAAGAATCGTCTTTCATGTAAAGTTTAATGAAAATAACATAGTTTTTGCCATGGTATGTTGAATATGTTAATGTTGTGACGGTTTGTGAACTTTCTATTTGATTAAAAGTGATCAAGGTTCAAATATCTACAACATATGAAAACGTATTCTTAAATTCGTTGTTCTTTCTCGTTCTCTTGCTATATCGTGTGCCATTTTTCCGTCGTCGGGGAAATAACTCTTACAAAAAGGTATAGAAACGTATAATATTGAATCATATTGGTAATGTGCAAAATGTCTATTCATATTCTTATTTTTTATTGTCTACATTATGAATAAAACATATGACTGTAAAAGACATGTATATAATTCCGGATTATGTCAATAATTTACGAGACCTAAATAAAAAGTGTCAACTACCGAAAAAAACCATTTCAATAGATTTTAACTACAATGGCTTCTTTTTACTAAATATGACCTCACTGCAGGTGGTGAACAAATCGTGATCAGATATAAAATTTTACTTTCAGCTTGGTTTGAAAAAAAAACTTCCTCGGGCAGTTAAGGTTTGTCATAGGTCGACTTTTGCACACTGACCACATACGTTGGTAAAATAATGACTTAAGCCTATTATTTGCTGTGGTTCTTGATTTTAGTCTTAATCACAGTGACTTAAGCCTATTATTTGTTGTGTTTCTTGGTTTTAGTCTTAATCACAGTGACTTAAGCCTATTATTTGCTGTGTTTCTTGGTTTTAGTCTTAATCACAGTGACTTAAGCCTATTATTTCCTGTGTTTCATGGTCTTAGTCTTAATCACAGTGACTTAAGCCTATTATTTGTTGTGTTTCTTGGTTTTAGTCTTAATCACAGTGACTTAAGCCTATTATTTGTTGTGTTTCTTGGTTTTAGTCTTAATCACAGTGACTTAAGCCTATTATTTGCTGTCTTTCATGGTTTTAGTCTTAATCACAGTGACTTAAGCCTATTATTTGTTGTGGTTCTTGGTTTTAGTCTTAATCACAGTGACTTAAGCCTATTATTTGCTGTGTTTCATGGTTTTAGTCTTAATCACAGTGACTTAAGCCTGTTATTTGTTGTGTTTCTACGTTTTAGTCTTAATCACAGTGACTTAAGCCTATTATTTGCTGTGTTTCTTGGTTTTAGTCTTAATCACAGTGACTTAAACCTATTATTTGTTGTGTTTCTTGGTTTTAGTCTTAATCACAGTGACTTAAGCCTATAATTTGCTGTGTTTCTGGGTTTTAGTCTTAATCACAGTGACTTAAGCCTATTATTTGTTGTGTTTCTTGGTTTTAGTCTTAATCACAGTGACTTAAGCCTATTATTTGTTGTGTTTCTTGGTTTTAGTCTTAATCACAGTGACTTAAGCCTATAATTTGCTGTGTTTCTGGGTTTTAGTCTTAATCACAGTGACTTAAGCCTATTATTTGTTGTGTTTCTTGGTTTTAGTCTTAATCACAGTGACTTAAGCCTATTATTTGTTGTGTTTCTTGGTTTTAGTCTTAATCACAGTGACTTAAGCCTATTATTTGTTGTGTTTCTTGGTTTTAGTCTTAATCACAGTGACTTAAGCCTATTATTTGTTGTGTTTCTTGGTTTTAGTCTTAATCACAGTGACTTAAGCCTGTTATTTGTTGTGTTTCTACGTTTTAGTCTTAATCACAGTGACTTAAGCCTATTATTTGTTGTGTTTCTTGGTTTTAGTCTTAATCACAGTGACTTAAGCCTATTATTTGTTGTGTTTCTTGGTTTTAGTCTTAATCACAGTGACTTAAGCCTATAATTTGCTGTGTTTCTTGGTTTTAGTCTTAATCACAGTGACTTAAGCCTATTATTTGTTGTGTTTCTTGGTTTTAGTCTTAATCACAGTGACTTAAGCCTATTATTTGTTGTGTTTCTTGGTTTTAGTCTTAATCACAGTGACTTAAGCCTATTATTTGTTGTGTTTCTTTGTTTTAGTCTTAATCACAGTGACTTAAGCCTATTATTTGCTGTGTTTCTTGGTTTTAGTCTTAATCACAGTGACTTAAGCCTATCATTTGTTGTGTTTCTTGGTTTTAGTCTTAATCACAGTAACTTAAGCCTATTATTTGCTGTGGTTCTTGGTTTTAGTCTTAATCACAGTGACTTAAGCCTATTATTTGTTGTGTTTCTTGGTTTTAGTCTTAATCACAGTGACTTAAGCCTATTATTTGCTGTGTTTCTTGGTTTTAGTCTTAATCACAGTGACTTATGCCTATTATTCGCTGTGGTTCTTGGTTTTAGTCTTAATCACAGTGACTTAAGCCTATTATTTGCTGTGTTTCTTGGTTTTAGTCTTAATCACATTGACTTAAGCCTATTATTTGTTGTGTTTCTTGGTTTTAGTCTTAATCACAGTGACTTAAGCCTATTATTTGCTGTGTTTCTTGGTTTTAGTCTTAATCACAGTGACTTAAGCCTATAATTTGTTGTGTTTCTTGGTTTTAGTCTTAATCACAGTGACTTAAGCGTATTATTTGTTGTGTTTCATGGTTTTAGTCTTAATCACAGTCACTTAAGCCTATTATTTGTTGTGTTTCTTGGTTTTAGTCTTAATCACAGTGACTTAAGCCTATTATTTGCTGTGTTTCTTGGTTTTAGTCTTAATCACAGTGACTTAAGCCTATTATTTGTTGTGTTTCATGGTTTTAGTCTTAATCACAGTCACTTAAGCCTATTATTTGTTGCGTTTCTTGGTTTAAGTCTTAATCACAGTGACTTAAGCCTGTTATTTGTTGTGTTTCTTGGTTTTAGTCTTAATCACAGTGACTTAAGCCTATTATTTGCTGTGTATCATGGTTTTAGTCTTAATCACAGTGACTTAAGCCTGTTATTTGTTGTGTTTCTTGGTTTTAGTCTTAATCACAGTGACTTAAGCCTATTATTTGCTGTCTTTCATGGTTTTAGTCTTAATCACAGTGACTTAAGCCTATTATTTGTTGTGTTTCTTGGTTTTAGTCTTAATCACAGTGACTTAAGCCTATTATTTGCTGTGTTTCTTGGTTTTAGTCTTAATCACAGTGACCTAAGCCTATTATTTGTTGTGTTTCTTGGTTTTAGTCTTAATCACAGTGACTTAAGCCTATTATTTGTTGTGTTTCTTGGTTTTAGTCTTAATCACAGTGACTTAAGCCTATTATTTGCTGTGTTTCTTGGTTTTAGTCTTAATCACAGTGACTTAAGCCTATTATTTGTTGTGTTTCTTGGTTTTAGTCTTAATCACAGTGACTTAAGCCTATAATTTGTTGTGTTTCTGGGTTTTAGTCTTAATCACAGTGACTTAAGCCTATTATTTGTTGTGTTTCTTGGTTTTAGTCTTAATCACAGTGACTTAAGCCTATTATTTGTTGTGTTTCTTGGTTTTAGTCTTAATCACAGTGACTTAAGCCTATTATTTGCTGTGTTTCTTGGTTTTAGTCTTAATCACAGTGACTTAAGCCTATTATTTGTTGTGTTTCTTGGTTTTAGTCTTAATCACAGTGACTTAAGCCTATTATTTGCTGTGTTTATGGGTTTTAGTCTTAATCACAGTGATTTGTGCCTATTATTCGCTGTGTTTCTTGGTTTTAGTCTTAATCACAGTGACTTAAGCCTATTATTTGTTGTGTTTCTTGGTTTTAGTCTTAATCACAGTGGCTTAAGCCTATTATTTGTTGTGTTTCTTGGTTTTAGTCTTAATCACAGTGACTTAAGCCTATTATTTGCTGTGTTTCTTGGTTTTAGTCTTAATCACAGTGACTTAAGCCTATTTGCTGTGTTTCGTGGTTTTAGTCTTAATCACAGTGACTTAAGCCTATTATTTGTTGTGTTTCTTGGTTCTAGTCTTAATCACAGTGACTTAAGCCTATTATTTGCTGTCTTTCATGGTTTTAGTCTTAATCACAGTGACTTAAGCCTATTATTTGTTGTGTTTCTTGGTTTTAGTCTTAATCACAGTGACTTAAGCCTATTATTTGCTGTGTTTCTTGGTTTTAGTCTTAATCACAGTGACTTAAGCCTATTATTTGTTGTGTTTCTTGGTTTTAGTCTTAATCACAGTGACTTAAGCCTATTATTTGTTGTGTTTCTTGGTTTTAGTCTTAATCACAGTAACTTAAGCCTCTTATTTGCTGTGTTTCTTGGTTTTAGTCTTAATCACAGTGACTTATGCCTATTATTTGTTGTGTTTCTTGGTTTTAGTCTTAATCACAGTGACTTAAGCCTATTATTTGTTGTGTTTCTTGGTTTTAGTCTTAATCACAGTGACTTAAACCTATTATTTGTTGTGTTTCTTGGTTTTATTTTCAGCAGTTGGCTTTATATTGAGTATCTATTGTGCTCCCTGTTTTGTTATTTATATGAAGTTGATAGTATTCAAGGGTTCAAAAAGATAAAGAAAAGTAGATGTTCATGTGACAATCTTTGGTTTAATTAATTACTTAATTAGAGCTCAGCTGCTGACGCAAAAAACTACTCAAACAAGGCCATGTTGCTCCTAAAGTTAGAGTCATCGCTACACAAATTTTACGGTCGTCATCACGATCTGGTAGACCGTTACGAAATATCAATATCTCAAATGACAATGGATCTTTTAATTTTTGCGTAGATGTTTTCATTCCTCTATCATTGCCTAAGCTTTGACCGGACTTGACTGTATATATCAGTAACACGACAGGAACTGCTTACCCTTCGCGAGCATCAGAGTTCATCTCTAATGTCCTATTGTGTGTTTTTACGTTCCGTGTTGTGATGTCCGATGTGATTTCCTTATGAAAGTGATGTTCGGTTCGTCTTTACCTCCAGTGTGGGAGGGGTGGTGTCTTGTTTGTGTTATTTGTGTTTGTTTGAGTATGGTGTTGTGTTGTATGCTTTGTGTGTCTTCGTCTTGTGTGTCCGATGTTGCCCGTTTCTCTTGTTTGTCCTTTCTTGATTGTCCCATAGGTTCTCTAACGTTTATTTAAGATCACATATATCCCTGTCATCTTGATATATAGTGATAAAGTATGATACAGAGAGTCCATAATAAGCTTCATATTTTGATCTCAACTTGTAATTTTACAACATGGACGACTGGCTTTCAAATTATACTACAAGTGAGATGATATAAATGCTCCAATCGTGAATTTCCCTTTTCATGCATAGTAACATCACAGCTTTCCAAGCATATGTAGTATCTGTATAACAGCTGATACGATTTTCCATAGCATAAGCTTTATATTTAGATTCTCTCGGTAGAGAGGTACTGATTACTAAGAAGTTACTGAAATGATTTATGATGGCGGGGTTGACGTCTGCTCTCCAAACATTATATGGACGTCATCAGGAATTGATTGATTGATACAGAACGTCAATCTCAAAGATGACTGAACATCTGTTGCCTTGACATTCATTTATTCAATCTTCTAACTGAATGGTGTCTACTTATTAGCTTTTACTATGACAGATGACACTAGTAGATCGGGAAATATGTATCCTTCCTGGTCACACCCGGGTTTTGAATGGGTTCATGTTTGTCCATATCTTTCTGTTCAACATGACATTGTCTTTGTTTTTTTTTTATTGATTTATAGTTTTTTTTATCACTTCGTGGTAATGTCTGGCTGTATTCAAAACTATTGTCCTTAATTATTTTACATTACGTGGGTGGAAGGGGTCGTGCGTATGTTTTATTATCTTTCTGTAATCAAAATGGGTAAAATATCGTATAATAGATAATGTCAAAAACTAAATAATACACGAGAACATAGATGTGCACTTCGATAACTAATATGAATACCTTCCTCGTGTGTAACCACAGATGATAGGTTATGACATATTGTATAGTGTTTCTGTTTTTCAATGTGTTATAATTTGAGTTGAGTTTGTTATTGCTTAGAGTTGAAGACGTTAAATACAGACCTGTATATTTTTTTGTAATATTCAATAAATAAACGAAAATATTTTTAAATTAGATAACTTACTACTTGCATATGATTAAGGTGACTTGTGTATATATATAAACTACAATCAGCGTTTGATGTTTGATTGAGATATATCTGTTAACAGACAACTTTATGATTCAGTATATATGTATTTTTACGGCCTACATGACTGTAGATTGTGGAGAAAATTATGATATATGTAGAAATTATTGATCACATATGACCAGAAATAGTAGTTTGTATGGCTGTTATAAATTAGACAGAAATGTTCCTTAATGTTCTAACAATACTGATTAGTTACAAGGAACACTTGATATATAAGAACAGACATCTTAAGCGTCAGAGGAAATCTTAGAACAAATATTGTCCTTGATGATATTTTATATATCATGTTGAAATCAATTATTAAACATGTTGAATGTTGTTCCTTTAACTCCAGCACCTCATAGACTATTTTAAAGTACCAAATCAACATTTTAGAGTTTACTTGAAGTATATATCACCCACAAATCGATCCGACATCAAGACAATATCTCATGCATATTCATTTGATTTGGGGGACCTTTGATGAATTTTCACTGCGCAGACGTAGAGTTATTATTGATATAAAAATTGCGACAGATGCTATAGATCGCATGAGAACTTTAATGGATTCCAATAGAAACGGGAGCGAAAACATGTTTTGTTTAAGATATAAAACAAGAATAATCATAAGTCACGTGCATCCCACGTGATTGACGTTAATGTTAAAAGACCTTCTTATGATTCGAACATTAAGCTTTAATTTAATTCTTTATTTATTTCAATAGGATTGCATACAACCAGAGGCTACTAGATTAAGTTCTATTACCTCTTTCCAGTTATGCAAATTAATTTATCAGTATTTAAATCGGTCAAAAACAATGTATATTATACCTAATTGATTATTGTAACACGATTTTCAATCGTTTTACGTCATAACAATATTTTTCATCTTTTGATTTCTACATTTCGGTTCAATACACAAATAAAAAATAACAGAAGAAAATAAACACAAACGAATCATGGGCACTTAATTCGATATCAACGACTTTATTGCAGACATTTTTCGGTAAAGAATACGCTAACCTCTGCAGTCGTAATCCCATAAAATCTACACATTTCATCAATTTATTTTGTAATATTGTGCAGCATATATCGTTGTTTTTGTTTGCAGATTATCTTATTATGTAATATTACATATGGTGTGGTTTTCGTACAATTTCATTGGCTAAATCAGTCACGTGATATACAGAATATTTAATGTATTTTTTTCCACTGTGAAGAAACCAGACCTCTTGTTTCTATTTATACGTATATTGACGCTATGTTACTAAATTTAGAAGCGCCAGTTCCTCAGCAAACGAAAAGAAAATTTGTTAATTTATCAGTATTCAAAAAATTTCAAAATTTCAAAAATTTCATAAGATTTCTAAATTTTAATATTTAAATAATAATATTGAAAAACATATGTAATATAAATATTAAGGACTTTTAACTCTGTCAATATGCTATATATGGACCTCGTAAAAAGTCCATAATTGATAAATATTGCACAACATGTATAATTGTTGTTTTAATTTCTGTTCCGGTTCGTTCCTTCATTACAAAGTCTCATTGAAATTTATTACTATTGTTTCATCGATCATTTTAATTTAGCTCGAAATAATTATTTACTGTATTTAATAAAATTTGGCGCTTCGGTCACCAAATAAAAATGTGGATATCTAATTTAGTGCACACGACGCGTTTCTGGAATAACCTTCATCAAGTACGCTCATAGTCAGACGATTGGATAGATAGATAATTTAAGATATTTGAGAGCAAATAAATCAAAAGGACCTAAACATAATAACCGAAGTCAGCAATGGTTACCTATGCTTGAGGGAGGTTAACCATAGTTTTAGTAAGCTACATTATTAAGAAACTATAAATTTCAAACATAAACATATCAAACACAAACACAGATCTTTCTCTTTTATTAGTTGTAGTCTTGTATGTACTATATATACATATCAATGTTTTTGTACTAAGACAACCACATCGGCAGGGTTATGGTTAGCGTGCTCGTCCCGAGTGCGGTAGATCGTGGGTTCGCGACCCAGTCGGGGCAATCCAAGAACTATCCAATTGGTATTTTCTCTTTCTTCGCTAAGCTCGCAATAATATGGAGTGACAGCAAAGATTGGTTGGCTCGATATCAGGATAATGTGTCTGTGGGGAACGACATGTCTACCCGCAGACTGTTGTTTTAGTGAGCTAGTTCTTTAAAATTCCAACAAAGCGTATTGGTCTAGTACAGAGCGGACACCATCACCACGAATTAACTTGTTCTCGCCATGATAGAGCAAAAAAGTGCTTGTTTGGCCACTCACTCTTACTAATAAAACAGATACAGTCGCGTACCAGACTTGAAGTTCTTTTGAATAACCGGGTTACAGGCAATTTTCCGGTAGAATGGTTCCAGTTTTTACAAGAATTTTATTTCAATTTGTCAGGAAAAGTGGAGAGCTAAGCTCATCGGAACCCTGTCACTAGATCAGCCTCTGAAATAGAATCGATATCATCAATTTAATTTAGAACAACAATTGATTGTAATAAAATTATCATAACAATATGGTATTTTTAGGCTTTAGGATTTCGTAGTTTGTTATTATTGTTATTGCTTCAAGACCAGCAATGATGTTCTTTCTTTTGTACTTTATCAAAATGTTGAATGTAAATCAACACATTTGATCTATTCTGCTTTTTATATTGCAAAAGGTTAAAATTATGACAACCAATTATTGCTTGTACATATTTTATCCCTTTTCAGTTTCTATAATATTTATATTAGCAAAATGATAAAAAAAAAGATATCACACTGTCAAAACCCAATCTGAAAAAAAACAGATAGAAAGAGGCAAACTCGATAGCCTTAGCACCCATATATATGACCACGTGCCTAGAACAGACATTTCAATAAAATGTGGCGGAGTTAAATTAGTTGTTTTATTTTGCCCACACCTCCCCTCTTCGTGAAATGAGGCCGTCGTGCAAGTGTTTATTATAGATTTCGTTTCTAATATTACTATGACCAATGTAAGTGATGCGTCATTCAAAGTTGACAATAATTGACAAAATAGTTATTTTAGTTTTATATATTTACTTACATTTGAACCTATTTATCAACAAAGCTCCTATATTTCTGAAGTGTTTTTCTGATGTTATTTTTATCGTATATAATTAGCTAAATACCTATAAATACATCAAAAGATATACATACGTGTACATTTTATTGACTATTTGCATCCTATAAATGACACATATACGGAGGTAAAGTAATCATTGTGATAGCATTTTGTAACAAAAATCATTGGGAAGATTGTTGTGTACATCTTGATAACAAAGACATTAAACATATCAAAATATGCTTTATTCGTCTACTAGACTAATATAGTCTCCTGGTACCCATTCGTCTATGTAGAAAAAACAATGACAAGCATAATATTGGTTTCTTGTTGGGTGTCTCCTGGGAAGACGGCGTTCAGGCCGATCGAATGGTCTGTTTTGCAATTTTTACATAAATGTAGCAGGTTTGTTTTTAATATGAGAAATTGCAAATACGTAAATTGTTGCGAAATACAAAATCTATTTGTATTTGCTGCAAAACAGGGAGGAAAAGCTCGCACAACCTTTCCATTTTTTTCTGTTTCTAAAATTCGTACACATTAGCTTTATTCTTGCCGTCAATGTACTATATTATGCTTAAGACCACCGTGGTATGCAATATCGTCGATATCTAAAAGCAATGCAAAAAATAAGAGGACGTGGAAAAAACTGGGACACTGACTTCAACTGCCACTGGAACAGTATACAGAGTTGGATAGGGACGAATATTTACTATTTTGTAACAGCTATCCTACACCTACGTTTGTTTTTATCTAAAACCACATAAAATGTCTTTAAAGTGTAGAAACACGATAACCTTTATAACCCTCGATCAGGTTTAGTGTATTATAATAACCTCACAAACCCCAGATTTGTATGTTACTGTAGATGTTGTCAAATTGAGTCAGCTATAAATAAAGTACTAGATGCTTCCTTTATTGTTTGGTCTGAGGGAGATTAACCTTTCTTTTTAATAAATGACATTAATTCCAAAAATAAGCATAGCAAGCATAAACATTGATCTTCACCTTTTATTAGCTAAAGTCTTGTATGTACAATATGTATATATGTCAATGTCAATGTACTAAGAAAACACATACAGTTGTAGATTCAGTATTTTTTGTATGTGAGGTTTCGTTTGAATAAAGGAAGTTCCATGCTATTTTTTCGCCAGAATGTTTTCAATTTTTCTTTATTATTTAAGTCAGATTAAATTGAGAAAGTTATATGTAAGGAACGCTGTCTCTAGATCCGCCGCAGACATTTAATCGACATCAATATATTTAGTTAGCAAAACAATTGCATGTATATGGTATTGGGAAAAGTTTATCTTATATGTATACACCAAATGTCACAAAAAAGCTGAAAATCGATAAAAATGTGAAATATTCTATATCTCTCCTATCATATGACTATTGCAATAATAAAGGAAAACAGGAACTATTTTTACATTTTTGTGGTGAAGCGGACCTAATAGATCTGTTGTTCTGGCTTGATAAAATATTTTGGTCATCACTGTTTTACTGTTCTAATTTCATTCTTTTTTGTGATAGTTATAATACAAATTATGTAGAGTATTCATTCAAAGCTCATAATATGCTTTATGCTGAGGACATGATTATGTCCCCTGAAAAATGCATGTGCTTCCGCTAATCCTATCGACCTTAGTATTTAGCACCTACCCAAACATTGGTATTGTCAATGTGGAAAAGTACCGTTAAAATCAAATCCTTGTGCTGTATAACATAGGTAAAGATTAAGCATACAAATAATAAAAGTTTTGCCTACCTTCTTGTCTACATCTATTTGCAAGAATGTGAGTGTTAACGCAAATATATTTTTTGGCCGGAGCAAATTTTATCGATTTGTTTAGAACTTGAATTATTTATTCCTCAATCAGAAATGTAGAAAAACAATTATTTAAGGAATATTTGAAATTGTTGAACAGGTTATACGATATAACCTGGTTTGGGTCAGATTACGCTTAATAAACCGACGGAATTACATTTTGGTTCAAAGATAACCATTGTTTCCCTTTGATGACGTTCGATATACTATATAGCGTACTCATTAATATCTAAATAATGCTTAATGGCATGGGCTCTTTTTGTTTTGCTAGAACTAGCATTTTGCATCACGACCTTTGTGCCCCGTAGAATACATATATTATGCATAATATTCAAGATTAGGACTCTACGTTCCTCGTCCAGTTACATATGAAGGTCAGTATTTCACTCACAAGTGGAACTCATTTGCATAACCGCCTCATGTCAATTAGAGGGGAGGTTTGTGTTTATAGAACTAACTTAACCCCGGCACTTTTTGTTGAAGTGCCTGTAACAAACATGTACAATGAACCGGCATCTAAATAAATGTGTGTATATGGGTATCGATTTTGCGAGTTTTTTCTGTGATTTTTTTAATGTTGGAATTGTTCTGACAGTGAGCTTTTTTTATTCGTTTTATTTTTGTACAGTCCACCAACAGTATTTTAGAATATTGAGCTTCTGCCTTTTCGTCTTTTTTTTTCTGTTGGCGATTGTATTGTCTGTTCTTCTTCGATTTACGCCTATTATTACCTCGATAGTATTTGAAGCATTTATTTGTTTGCCAAATAAGTAATTATATGAATAAAAATAAAATGTAAAATTGATTGGTATTAATATTTGGTTGACTTGATTATCTTTACAAACGGAACCCAACTTTGAAATTGCTATATATTTTAGACATAGGAGTAAATAAATTGGTAGTACCTACAAAGACAACATTGTTTGACAGGAACGACAACAAATTATCACTTATACAACGAGTGCAAAACTGAAGAAAATTGTTATTATTTGTTTTTGATATCAATATTTTTTCTGAAAGAATTTTGGAAACAAGTTTAAACTTTACAACAGAAATCACATTGAAAGATACTGCTTTGAGTTATAAACATCAGACAGAGATTACTTTGGCTTTAGTTATTTCTTGGCAATTTTTATATTCTGTGCATACATCGGATTATGTATTTAACAAACAAATAAATAAAACAAGCAAATATACATTCATTATTAATCAGATGAAAAATAAAATAGAACGAAAAAGAAATACTACATGGTCGGATCAATTCCAAAATCAAATATCGAATTTGTAGAACGAGAAAAAATCGATACCCCTTAGCACACAAATACATGACCGCTCAATTTCCTGGCTTGTTACAGACACTTCAATAAAAGGTGAGGGTGTTACACTAGTTGTATGTGCCCAAACCCCCCCTCTTAGTGAAATGATGCGTCATGCAAGTACAAAACAATGAATAAGTGCTACATTAAAAGAAAATATTAAGAAATATAATTTTGAATTTGTAAATCGTATGTCTGAGTAACAATAGTAAAGGGGCTTAGACTTGTTGAAGAAAATGTAATAAAGCATTGCAAAATGTAGTGTCAAATACAGATAGTCATAATTGGTGTCCAAAATGAATCATAATTACTGCTAAAAATATTGCAATAAATGCTTGGCTGTCAAGTCGAAGTTATATAGAAACGTATTAGAGTTCAAACGCAGAACTGATTGCTGTATGTTGCTAATATATTGCCATTGTGAAGGTTAATATTTCCACATTCAATCTAGAATTATAAAAAAAAGTGAAGGTTAATATTTCCACATTCAATCTAGAATTATAACAATGTGAAACAATACCGGTATATTAAATTTAGCACGATTTTTTTTTTTTTTTTCAATTAATCAACAATAGGAATTCAGCATGACCCTGTTGGGTTAATTTAATTGTGTGGTTTGTTTATTTATAAACGTGAAAAGATGACATTTATGGCAATAAAACCGTGTTTTATTTTTTTATTTCGACAATACCACTTAAATATAACATTGTATATTGATGTAATAGTACAAGTAATTATACTTGGTCTTGTTTTAGCTTTATCACGTTGTATTTGTGAAATACAACAAATTAGGATTTTTTTCCCCAATTATAAAGTTTTATCCCCAATTATAAAGTCTTATCCCGAATATAATAATTTACAATATGCACAAATGACATAATCTAAGGTAGATATAAAAACACGCAGAACGATGATATATACAAACATAAGTAGATACTATATACGAAGGAAATGGAAATGAAATACTTTTAGAAGTGAGCGTTGATTCTTATATGAATGACATTACCGAGTGAATTAATATTATAGACCCCCTGTGGTATCGAATTAGGATTGGGTTTTACTAGATCCCAATTTATTGGGGGGCCGTCGTGATGGTAATTGCATGGTATTTGGATTTACGACTACCTATGCAATCAGTACCTATCAACACTGAAGTAGAGAGTTCGAATCTCACTCAGGCAAGGTGTACTCGATACAACATTATGTGATAAAGTTCGTCAGTGACTTGCGACAGGACGATGGTTTTCTCAGGATACTACGGTTACCTCCACAAAGAAAACTGACGCCATGATATAACTGAAATATCGTTGAAAGTGGCGCGAAACATCATTACCCCCTACCTCCCCCCTCCCCCCCCCCTCCCCCACACACACACTTTCACACCAATTAATTGTACGCCGTGCATTTAGATGAAATACTGCACCTTGTACCTTAACCACTAATAATTGAATTCTTAAAATTATCTGGCTTTCAATTATTTTGACTTTGATGGTACATGATGAAGGTTATTCCAGAAATGCGTCTTCCCCACTGAATTTGATATCTGCGTTTTTATTCCAGATTAAACTTTGAATGAAGAATTTTCATATTTTTTGTTCTTTTCATGAAGTCGTCTAAATTTAAGAAAATATACACAGATTTGTAAACAGATTAATATCTTTAGGAATCGTTCATTCATCATTCTTGTGCTTAATGTCAGATCAGAAAGAATGTCACATCTTCTGGTCAACAATATGGTGGCATTTATGAGAAATAAACATCGTTTGTGATGTACAAATTTGGTATTCAATAGGAAATATTCGTCGAGACAAACTCACAACACCAAATTAAAGAAAAATATGTTAAACATGCACTTTGTTGATAAAACATAATGTGATAAAGTTTGTCAGTGACTTACTGCAGGTCGGTTGTTTTATCCGGGTACTCCGGTTTCCTCTAGCAATAAAACTGATCTGAAATATTGTTGAAAGTGTCGTGCAACACCCTAACTCTCTCCCTGTATTATTTGTTCAATTATGTATATCTTGGAATTATTGTATTTGCCTATGCCATTAGTCCTACCTAATTAAGTGCATATATTAACAACATGTATTTAGAAAAATCATAAAGTATAATAGTATGTGAGGGTTGACGTTTTGATCGCATGTGAAAGATTCTTGTATGACCACATAATTTCAATACGAATGCAAATTTGTATCCATAAAATTAGTTTAACTCCGCCCCTTTTTATCGAAGTTCCTGTAACAAGCCAGGAAAGTAAGCGGTCACGTATATGTGTGTTAGAGGTATCGACTCTTCCTCTGTTTTTACGAACATTTCCAGCAGTCTGGTATTTTTTGTTCAATGAAATAAATCACAAGGGATTAGGGTACTAAATTTGATAGAAGCGATATTTGAGAGATCACACATCCTTCAAAATCTATATTTCCCGCAAGTTTTACCACAATTAACCATCAAGTACCATCCGCCCAGTAGTCAGTGCTTCGGAACTGACATGGTTTATTAGATATATTTGTATTGAAATGTGCAGTTCCTAATTGATGTAATTATTATTTAAGCTAAAGTACTCCTCCCTCAGACATAAGTTACCTTCTGTTTAGTCCTTAGGCTTTCTTGTTCCCAGAGATTTTAAAATGTTTTGGCTTTGAGCGTACCTAATGATGGTTATTGCAAAAACGCATCGTACGCACTAAATTTGATAATACGTTTCTATGAAATGTGTCTAGACTTAGGGGAAAATCTAGACAATTCAAATTGTACTTTAATCATCCATTTTACATATGGGTACGACTGTATTTATATTATTATTTTCAGAAGAGTGACAAATACTGATTCTATTTATTTTCTTTTCAAAGATTTATTTTCTTTTTAAAGAAATGTTGTATAAATATCTATTGTAAAAGGGGATTTTATTGTTTATCAGTAATAAGGATATTATAACATTTATTTTGTATTATTAATCTATCATGTACTAGTATGTACATTCTATTTATATTTGTTTCAGAGTTATCGCTCATTAGTGTAGTATGTACATTCTATTTATATTTGTTTCAGAGTTATCGCTCATTAGTGTAGTATGTACATTCTATATATATTTGTTTCAGAGTTATTGCTCATTAGTGTAGTATGTATATTCTATTTATATTTGTTGCAGAGTTATCGCTCATTAGTGTAGTATGTATATTCTATTTATATTTGTTTCAGAGTTATCGCTCATTAGTGTAGTATGTACATTCTATATATATATATGTTTCAGAGTTATCCCTCATTAGTGTAGTATGTACATTCTATATATATTTGTTTCAGAGTTATCGCTCATTATTGTAGTATGTCCATTCTATATATATTTGTTTCAGAGTTATCGCTCATTAGTGTAGTATGTACATTCTATATATATTTGTTTCAGGGTTATCGCTCATTAGTGTAGTATGTACATTCTATATATATTTGTTTCAGAGTTATCGCTCATTAGTGTAGTATGTATATTCTATATATATTTGTTTCAGAGTTATCGCTCATTAGTGTAGTATGTACATTCTATATATATTTGTTTCAGAGTTATCGCTCATTAGTGTAACGGTTGGTTTGCATTATCATCATCAAAGACCGGCCGCACCAGCTCCACCACCACCACCAAATCGACCACCGCAACCACCACCAAACCGGCCACGGCCACCACCACCACCACCCCGGAGGCCACCACCGCCTCCGCCACGCCGACCACCACCTAATACACCAGGTATATTTATTAGGCATTATTTTATCGGGAATGGGTAGATGATATAGACAATAGACAAACTAGTATAAAAATATAGACACACTTTTATATGGGTACTGATTTTAAAATAAAGCAATTTTAATGCCGATTACACATGTAAGTCAATACAAGGATAGAAGATACACAATATATTATGGTCATTTCCAGGGAAAGCGATCAAGCGCCGGCGATAAAGTTACACCTTTCCAAAAGTACTGTGTTTACTGTAGTGTTGTTGGGAGCCCTTCTGCAATACCGTATATATTGCAATATAGCATTAGTGGTAAACAAAATAATTGTTAAACTCACTTCGTTCACCCCTATAACAAACGATATAATGACTTAGAAATTAAATTTTTTTTCTAAACCGAACCTTGAAGAAAAAGGAACATTGTGAAAACCGAACTTTAATTGAAGTCCCAATGTAGGAATGTTTTGTTAATTTGACCTTTATAATCTGAAAACCTGTTCATTCTGACCACAAAAGTTGGTCATATGGAAGTTCGGTTAAGTCAGGTGTTATATATAATATAGACGTATTTGTATTTCTGTGATACTTCTGTCGGTTTCATGTGATTGGAAGTAATATAAAAACTGTAAAATGAGAATATATATTAATTCCTTCTGTTCATCAATATGCATCATCATACCACAGTTGTGTTATACTGCTAAGATAATATTTAGATTTTGATTCCCTTGTTTATTGTTTCTTTAACTGACACTTTGCTACTTATGTGATACATCACCTGACGCACTTTATGTACTAAGAATGAGAAAATATCGCTTTTGAAGCAAAATTCCATTTATGTAATTCACATGAGCAGTGTCTTGTCATGTGTTTTTTCTTTGTTTTTTTCATGCACTCCTTAAGCCACATTTCTGTGTAATGGTTATTGTGCTCGCTTCCTATGTAGATCATGGGCTCGAACACCTATTGGGTCAATGCAAAGACTATAAAATTGGTATTAGCTGCTTTCCTCTGCTAACCACAGAGGTTTAAGGATCAAGACCAAATAATGGTTGAATTGGAATTATGATAATGTGTCGACATGTCCACATGTTTAAACACCATAACCCAACCAAACCAAATCTACTCGCAGAATGTTGTATCCGCGAAATAGCACTATCAAAATTTAAATTGAGCGTGTTGGACTAGTGCACAGTGGCAATCATTGTTATCTCACTGACATGTAGCATATTTTTGCCATGATTCGTACATATATAACTGAAAGATTGCTATCTTTGCGTTCAACAACAATCACTCACTTTTGGCCATTGTGTTGACTCTCCTTCTTTTTATGGATTCTGATTACCACGTTGGTATCTTCAAGCTCTTCTTACTCGCTCGTATGCTCCTTTATGCTCCCTTTTGGTTTTTTTTCAAAGCCACAGGTTCGAAATCATTATATTTGTACCCCTACTACTGTTGTCTAATCGCCATAGATTGTTTTAACATATATATCAACACAATGTCCGAATTATTACCCATGAAGAGTCATAACAGAACCATAAAATACAAGCTAACATCTTGTAAATGTTCAGTGTAATGAATATATAATTTGTATTTATTATGACAATATCGGCATATGTCCGATGGCCAATGGATTTTATAATATAATCAGAGGCCATGACAAGAGCAAGAAACGAATATAAAATTAACTTGTTTGTAAATAGATACGGGCCGTCAATCTAACTGTTTGTTCATATAATATAAGATTACATGCTTCAAGTCTGTGTGGGATGATTAATAACATTTTTGGGAGTTTTCTGGTGCCCATACCACAGAAACTTTCGATTTATTTGTGCTTAACGCCACTTTCAGCATATTTAAGCTATATCATGCCGACCAGTTTTAGTAGTGGAGGAAGCCGGAGTATCCAGAGAGAACCACCGACCATTGGCAAGCAACTGGTAAACTTTATCACTTGCGATTGCGAGTCGAGTGCATCCTTTTTGGTAATTTACAATGCTGGGCGCGAACCCACGCCGTATTGGTGATAGGTTTGTATGTGTTGTTAGGTAATCCAACTACCTAACTCATTGAGCCACCCTCATGAAAGTTTCGAAATATTTCCAATAATGATACTACGTTTGTTATACCTAGTAATCAATGTTTTAATATATTTTTCAATAATATTTTGTTTCATAGAGATAACATATAAAGCATAATTATGCCTATATATTTCGCCCAAAATATACTCTGTTTGTAATAAGTCCATTATTCTAGTGGAATTAAATACTTAAATATTATCTTGGACCTATATTTCCGGGCTTGGGATCAGTATGACATATAAACCGGTTACTAGGAACTACTACTGTTATTACAGTACAACCCTGTTATATCAACCGGTTACTATGGACTACTTTTTCAGTGGAACCCCATTATATTGAAGCTAAGATTAGTTGGACTCTAAGTAAAAGATCGTCCGTCTTTATTTATATTACTAATGTTGTGCTTGGCATTGACCATGTGAAAATAGTGGCCAGTGTGGAAGACATAATCTATGATCCGAAGGGAATCATCATTGAAATATTATCTTACCCGGACAAACAGACTGTCGTATTTTGATGCATATGTATTGTATATATTATCATCTTCTATTGCCATACTGTGCCTCAATAGTAATTGCACTATGACTAGAAACTTCCAAATCTATGACCCCCACCGTGTTCCTTACAATAAGCTAAGATGTGAACATCTTCAAACCACACCTGAAGTGTTTAAATGATTATTTAAGCATCGGGTATACCTTTAAGAGGAATTTGCATTACAAAAGTAATAGCTCGAATCATGTTAATACATGTAGCTGGTACAATGATAATAATAATCTATGAAGATTATCATTAATATGTAATGTCTACGATTAGTATTTATTTATTTATTTATTTAACTTACATATACATGTTCCGTGACTTAAACACGACGAGGAAATGAGGGGGAGGGGTTATGGTATTTAACGTAGCGTTCAACAATATTTCAGCCATATCGTGCCCTTCAGTTTTATTGGTGTAAGTAAAAACCGAAGTACCCGGAGAGTACACTGACCTGCCGCAAGTCACTGACAAACTCATAATGTTGTATCGATTACAACTCGCTTGAGAGAGATTCAAACACACAACATTCGTTGTTATAAACACTGATTGCATATTGCATAGGTAATTGTATATCCAACTTCCATACGATTACTACCACGTCGCCCCTTAAACACGGATGGTATCGTGTTTGGAGCAGAGATGCTCACACATACAAACAACAGTGTCTCACATTCTTGCTTTTTAGAGTTCTTATCGTCCTATATATTACTTATTTTTATTCTATTTCCATTTCTTTGGTTTCTTATATGTGTCCTCAAGGTTCAGCTATATCGTTTTTCTTCAATTTTAGTTGAGAAAACTTAATAAGTTGTTAACCAAAATTTTCCCAGGATTTCTATGGTACGAGTGTCCCATCAGTTTAATAAGAGAGATGATCAAACTATTCTCTTTTCGAGACAAATGGTGATATATAATGCCGCTCCAAATTAAGAAATGTTTGGACATACCAAAGGGTTAATCAGAAGATGGAAGAGGGAAAGACAAAACAATGACCAAAAGAAAAAAAACCAATATGATAACCAATGATCATCAAATGAAAGAAGCTTTTCGTATTTTATTAGTTCAAAAATGTTAAAAATAGGACGAACATAATCTATTAGTACATTAGTTGCGCAATTTAATTGACAAATTATAGTTAAGGATGAATCGAGAAGCAAAAACCATCTGAAAATAAAAAGGGAATTTATATTGTCTTAAAAATATTTAATTGACCACTATAAAACACATCTTTGAATATCTATATTATAATTTCTTATTTATATGATTATTAGACATATTTGAATATTATTGATTGTCATATGCTTGCTATAGTAGATTGGAGTAATGTTTTACACCCACGCAATTTGATTGCATTAGTGTTTGCACATACAAAACAGGAAGCACTATCAAATATCGTGTTTGTATATTTCAGAAAGGATTTCTTGAAATAATTGTTACATATATGAGAACAGCTCCACTGCGTCTGGAAATGGAGCTATTGTACACATTTCAATTAATTGCTATATATCATCTGGTAATTTATAACGATAATACTTGTTTGTTCAGGGGGGTGAATGTACATCATAATTGGGAGCCATTTTGCGCCGCGTGAAGGTAAGTTCTTACTTATATAATTAATTATTGTAAAGATAACATTAAATGTGATAGTGCTTCGAATGTCCCTATCTGTCCGCTAAACAACGGTGTGTCCATCGTTCAAAAACGTGTTGTCAAACTCTGAAGCACTTCGACAATGTTATTTCCAACTGTTGCGAAAACGTTGTCGAAGTGTGTGAGAAGTTTTTGAACGATGGATGCACCGTTGTTTAGTGGACATTTAGGGGCATTTGACGCACTATCACATTTAATGTTATCCTTACAATAACTAATGCTATGAGTAAAAACTTACTTTCAAGCGGCACAAAATGACTTCCAATTATGACGTACATTCACTCCCTGTTGTTACTAACATTATTTGTACTACGTTATGTTTTCTTTATTTAAGACTCTGAAAATAAAATATCTAACATCCAAAAGAAACCGTATTCTATTTTGGTGTCAACGTTACCCAATCTACTATTGCAATCCTCATTCCACAATTGAGCTTGTGGTAATGTGATTCTGTGCATAAGGTCGTATGAAGTAACATATTTACCTATCCCTCACCAGGAACAACTACCACACAAACCACTACGACAACCACAACACCAGCACCGGAAATAGAAGTAGAATTAGAGGAGGTTTCACCTGCACCTAATACTACAATAAAGACCCCGTCAACTCTAAGACCAACTACACCATATACATACAATTATCCATACGGGAGTTATCCATATTATAATTATTATGCCCAGTATCCACCAGCTCAACAACAATATAGACAACCATATGGGCAGAATCATTATTACAATCAAGCTCAAGGCTACTATTATGGTAATTACTCAGGACAATCTTCTGTTACAGGTCAAGGACAAAATCCTCCAACATATGACTATGTGACAAACGCACCACATCCGTCACCATATCCGTATTATCAGAATTATCCACAAAATGATCCATATTCCGCAACACAACCTCCACCTCCTGTACATGATACTTTTAATCAGCAGCAAAACTATCAACAACAAAACTATCAACCAAATCAGTATCAACAAGGACCTCCTGCAAACCCTCCTTATAATTATTATGGTGCATCGGTACCCACGCCGACTTCTGTCCCATATTATGCGCCGGGGCAGGCCAATAGCTATCAACAACCGCCACCTCAAGGTAATGCAGGGAGTTATGCATCTCAAACACTGCCTCCGCCGACTCCTGCGGCTCAGAATAACTATTATGGTCAAAAATCAAATTCACGAAATACACCAGCTCACCATGGAGCACATCACCAACAAGCACAATATGCACCGAATAACAAACCCGTTGATGCTACATATTCCCGAAAACACAGAACACACACAGTCAGTCCGCAATCAGCGTCAGTTCATAAATCGCATAGCTTCCAATCAAATCAACAACCAAGAGGACGTCGCCCACAATCGCCCCCGAAAACTTCTCGGATTCTGGATAATCTTCCACCAACACCCCCAGCAAACGAACCAAGGCCTGTACAAGCACACTCTCATTCACAAATGTCAACAACGATACGACGTCAGAAGACGCAACCTGTCAATAGGCGTCCTCTTCTAGACAATCAACGTCCAAGACAATTATCAGAAACAATATCAATTGGACAGTCATCTTACCCATCAGATGTCAATCTGCCAGCCCCGCCAACGCCATTGTCGGAAAGCCGTTATCGTCAAACTTCTAACGTGCAACCAGCTGGTAGGAAACAGACGGAGGTTCGATACCAGGAGTCAAAACAAAGTATTTCACAAACAGGTCCGGTAGAAACAGTGTACATTCAAACATTAGAACGCAGACGACCGGACGCATCAGTAGCCGAACGTGGATATCGAAAAGCACCAGACAACCGATTGTCAGAGGTACAAACACGAGAGAGTCTATACATGTTGGCCCCAGATAAAACAGCCTCTGTGAAAAGCCGAAATACAGAAGTTCGTAGTGCGGATGCTTCCTATATTCAGGCTGCCGATAACACTCGACGCGCTGATACTCTAACGGTGGAGAAACGATATGTGGTGGCTTCAGATAACAATAGACTTGCAGAAACTATCAATGCAGAAAATCGTTATCTTAGAGAATCAAAGAGCATTCTTTCTCCTACACCACCAGGAAAAATAGTTTATCTAAAGCCAGCTGACAAAAAACCTCCCGTTACTATAACAGCAGAGTATAATTACTTAAAGGATGTTGAACAAAAAAAGCGTCTTCCACTTGAAAACCAATTAGGAGAAATAACACAAAAGGAATTATTGCTACTTTTGGAAAAGGAGAAACTAAGACAAAGATCATTGCGGAAAGAGAATCCATATTTGAAAGCACTTTTCAGTCGGAACAAGAAAGCCTCCAAATCAAACAAGCAATGCCCCCTTTACAAGTTCTCTGTGGACAAGCATAAGATAGAAATACATACTCTACCCGGACAATGTAAAATGTGAGTATTTGTTTACTTGAAAATATTTTATTTTTAATACAGGTATACCATTTTTTAATATATGAACAACCGTGCAACTGTTTGTAGATACTATGACATACATGTCTTTTTTTCAAACTTAGCACATTTCAATCTTTGTAAACAAGCGCTACAGCTCTAATCATGGTCAAAATGAAAGTATGTTTGCATTAAGCTAATGAAATAAAGTGCGCAAGACACATTTCTGGAGTAACATTCAGCTGGTACGCTAGAATTCAAAAGATAGGAAAGTTAAATAACTCTTTTGGAGCTAGTAAATAAAAAGGCATTAAAAGGATAACTGTCATTGTACAATCATGTTTAACAACTCACAACCCACTAATATAAAACATATTATATCTGTAATCAGGAATACATCAACACTTTGAACATACTTGACATTGATCTTATTCTTATACCGCCTCAATTCTGTAATTATTAGTTTACTAGCCTCGAGTACAATAGATCGTGGGTTCAATCCCAAGTCGGGTCAGACAAATACTTTAAACTTGGTAATTGCTGCTTCTGCAGTAAACGATGTATTGTATCATATAATATAACGAAATATATGAGATAATGTGCTATTCGTTTACTTTCAGAGTAATTAAGTTACCAAAAGATGGAAAAGGGTAAGTGGTCATAAACACATATTTAGCTTAAAAGAGTTAAAAATAAATGTTAGAGAAGCCCGAAGGGGCAATCAATAATGGTCAATCCAGAGAAATCGACAACAATTGGCACGCAAAACGCAGGACGAGGACACACAAAAATCACACACTCACAACACAGAAAATTAAAAAGACCAGCAACAAGGACTCCATAAAAATACGAGGAAGATGTTTGAACTCGGGTGCCTGCTAAGGATAAGCAGTTCCTATTTCTTAAAAAAATGAAGTCGTTTGTATCCAGTAGACATTATGTCTGTTTATTCGTATTTATGTATATAACGGGTAATACATATTTCCAATGGATGTCGGCGTATACAGCTTACACAGACAGGTAAAATGTCACATACATTTACCCCCAAAAAATAATGCATAGAAATTTATGTATATATAGAAATGGTATAGTCATACTAGCCACTTTTAGTTGATGCTTCATTTATTTTTGATATCCTAAAATGATTTCATTGGTGACTCACATGTGATTTTATGATGAAGGTACCAAAATATAGCAGCATAGGGGTTTAAGGAGAAGTATGAATGCAATAAAAACGTAATTATCTAATTTAGTGCACACGGAGCATTTCTGGAATAATAGTCCTCAATAGAATTGCCGAAACCAACTAAGAATACCTATACATGCGGGAGATTTATCTTAATTTTGATGAATTATGCTATTTAGGAACTGTAATTTTCAAGCATAAATATATCTGTTAAAGCCTATGAAATAACAAAGGGTAATTGGGTTAATGAAAGCAAAGGATAGGTAAGATAGGATGAAAAGCTAAAGACAAAACAACAAACATATCCAAATACAAACCAACGAAAGCTCCGTGAACAGAAAATGGCGGTAAAAGTCCTGCTATATTCCGGACGTGACATGTAAATTGTCTGAATCTCTGTACATTGCAAGAATGAAAATCAACCTTAAAACAGTCATTGAGAATATCCTGTTTTATCGTTGTATTTAGTCATGGCGTTTCTAACATGTCCCAATCGAAATACATCATTGACGAACATCTACACTTCATTCTCTATGTTAATCAAGATAGCATGTTCGATTATATTTATGCTGTTTCATAAAAGTTAGAGAATACCGAAGGGGCAATGAAAAATGAACAATCCAGAGAAACCGGCACCGCTGGGCACACATGACACAAGACGAAGACAAACAAAACAAAAACACAACGCAATAATAATAAGGAACTATGACAACAAGAATAAACAAACTTATGTACCTCATCAGACATTTATAGCACACTTGTTCAATTTAAGTGACAATAACTTTATTTTACCTTACCCCGGTGACCTATGTTGCACTTGTGTTAACATATAACGATATGCTTATAACCCATTGATTTTTGATATATTTGTAACTGTTTTTTCAGGAAAGCTCAGGTGTCATATTTAGCGAGATCATAAATTTCTTTGTGTAGAAGAACCTAGACACAAAGTTGTATCTGTCCCAGGAAGGAATATTTATGTGAAGAAGTCAACATTTAGATTATCAATCACGTTATGATAATCAGTTCTTCACGATTGATATTTGTTTTTCGTATTTATTCAGACATTTATGAATTATTTTTTTCTAGCTTGAACAAAAATTGTAAGATGAATTGTAAATATTGTGGATTCATTTATATTCGTTTATGTCAATTATCGTGGGTTAGCGGAAATAGGGATGTACTGTGACGTTGTATCTCGTAGTTATGTAACTTGCTATTCCCGTCTTATTTTTTGGTTTGGTAGTACCAACGATAAACCATGAATATTGGTATAGAGCGAATACAAATGAATACATAGAAATATGATTGCCTATTTGTAAGGCATGTGATATTGTTTATTAGTTTACACCATTCATTGTTTGGTCATAGTATAACTACTCTTCCACCCCAAATATCGAAAATAAATCACATGTAACCGATGAAGGCAGTAATTCGCCAATGTGAGTTAGCACGTGAGGGTATTACTAACGTTGTGCGGTTACGAGTGCTTTATTTTTGATATTCGGAATACAAGGGTAGTTGCATTGTTTATTGCATAGATTGTATACTGTTGTTTGAGCTAATAAGACTTAAAAAAAATGGTTTTCATTTCGGACGTTCAATGATATTTTCTATTGTGACAACGCCAGTGATGTGACGTCGTTGATTGTAATAAACAAACAAACATATTTCACTGGGTGAAACATCGTTTTGTCCTTCACTTGAAAATATAAGTATTCCACGGACATCTATGTAATAAAATGATATTATTAATCTGTGCCAATTTTAAAAAGCAAAATGTATTCCCAAATATATGCTATAGGAATGATTGGGACACATCAACACAGCTTTATTTAATCATGAACGTTTACGAGCAAATGGAATCCATGATTATCTATGTTCTGACTTGCTGTCCGGCGTGGCACAACTCGTCGTGATTGCACGGAAAGTCCGACTCCCAAGACCTCTTCAATTTGAGGAAATTAAAATGGACATTTGATATAAATATGCCAAAAGAAAAGCATATAGTTATTTATTCACCATTGCATATCTTTTTAAAAGACGTATTTAGCACAACAGACGTCTTTATCAAACAGGTTAATGCTACTAGCGGTTCTTAGAAAACTTCCACTCTTTACTTTTGCTCTTTCTTAGCTTTGTGCCGGCTTCCCTTATTTGTTTAAACGGAGACTTGTAGAAAATCACCGAAATATACTTGTGGTTATTTTGTATCGTCTTTCAAATACAATCAATATTGCTCATTTTTGTGTCATCAAGAAAACTGTATATATACTCTCTGTTATTAAGCTCTAAATGCAGGTGTTTGTTAAATATTTTGTGTGTTAATTGGGGAGTTATGTGTGGATATTGGACCATTCAATAAAAATTGATTATTCTACCATTTTATCGGGTGACTACTATTTGATTTTATGTAAATGCTGTCCAAACTCAGTCTGGAAATAAAACAAATGGTTCTTCTATTATAAATGGTATTGGTATGCCAAGATACATCATTGTGAGCCTCGAGCTACACTTGGAGATAGTATATTTACCGATCTATATTTCTTTCAACATTATTTCTCAATTTTGACTTCTTCGAAAATCACTTCCGACTGCCTACTGTTGTATGATATCTTTCAACTAATATTCCATATCAGAATAATTTGAGCAGCACTACACGGCTGCAGATGAGATTGCATTTTGATGTTTGGATCTAAGATCTAAAAGGTAATAAATATATAATAAGCTATGTACAGAAGTTCTTGAATATAGACAGATAGATATGCGACTTTTCTGAAAATAGCTTAAATACATGTAGAATAAAATGGTACAAATTGTCAAATGGTATACTCTAGAATATGTAAAGCACATCTTTATGGATGCGGCACAACAATATTTACTACCAGCATTAATTAGGTTCTTATACGAGACGTAATACCTTAATCTAAAGGACCCCCATTGATGGTGTAATGGTTAGCGTGCACGCCTCGTTTGCGATCGATCGTGAGCTCAAACCAAAGACAATACAAATTGACATCTGCCACTTTTCCACTGACCAAACAGCACCCAGTGGCGCAACATGTCTACCTGTGCACAATTATTTTCCTGAGATAGGAGTACACAAATACTTCTAAGCTTCTAGTACAAAGCGGAGATCATCATAATCTCATGAAATGCAGTTTATTGTGGCTATGAAATAGCGGAAAAAATGTTCGCTTGGCGTCAAGCAACAATCACCTACTAACTCCAGCTCCAAAAGAGTTGGTATTTTCTGTCCGAAATTACAAGATCATATGGTAGACAGGTCTACAACTAGTTGCGACACTTGCATTATGAATGAAAACACAAACACAGTACAAAAAATTAGACAATATAAAATATAATTGTCAAAGAAAACAGACCAAAAGACAAAGATGCACAAAGAACAACACACAAATCTGAAGATTGTGCAACACAAACTCCACTAAACAGTGACTGAAGGATAAGCAGTTCATATGCGGCACCTGTCGTGTTACTACCAAAAAACATATAGAAATCGTGTTAGACACCAGTATACAAAATTATATGTAAAATAATGCAACTGACATAAATAAAACATGAACCCCCTACAAACAAATGGGAATCAGGACAAATCGAGATTCCCTAACGATTAACCAATTCATAATGGCGACCGTAAAACTTTCGAATTGATGGCTTCAACATAGCCACTAGGTACACTTGACTCTGTGGCTTTCCAGTTAGCAGGTGCCTGATAATGCTGATGGAAAGCACATACACGGTTCGATTGTATCAACAGAGAGGCTAAAATATATAAATTGAAAGGTAACAATGAGGAAAATGTAATCATATCTCTCTTCGAGAGGTGTAGTTCTCAACTGACCCTTACTATACATTCCTTGGTGTATGTCAACGAATGCAGCACGTCTACAATTTGCAATATCATTCCTCTTACATAGAAAGAATGGAATTCAGATATAGCAATATAAAACAACGAATTATATATAAAATGGGTATTAATGAAACTTGGAGATCTGAAATGCAAATGCTGACACCAAGACTATTGTTTGTGATTTGGTTTATAAAGACATTAAGATATACAAACCCGGAGCAATACAGAACAACATACAATGTATTAGTAGACCAAATATGTCTCAATACAAATAATATCTTAGTCATCTTACTTAAAACTACGTTCGTAGACTAAATAAATAGCATTTGTCGCCATGATATATTCTATTAACATATGATCCCAGTTTGTCTGAGAAAAAAAAACTCACCACAGGTCCGAATAATATCGATGTAAATGAACAGGAGAAGATACAATTTTACAAATATTTTATTGTGACAGTGGGCAGTTGATTTAGGTTTATTTGTAAACGAAGCATTGTCAATGTAATCCAACCTGACTGTGTGTCTTCTTAACGCTAAGGTCAACAGAGGCTGTTACATGTTTATGAATTTGGATATTTCAATCATTACATATAACTTATATAACATTAAACACAATCATGCTGCAGATGTACACAAGAATGCGTAATGCGTAAAAGAGACTGAACATTAACAGTAAATGCTTGATTATTTAGCATGTGAAATTAAAGCAATGACTACATAAAAAATAAACATGCAGGACATTGAATATTGATATGTTGATATATCATTAAAGCAAAGAATCAAAACTAATAGAATATAGAGAAGATAATATATTAAATCTAAATTATACACTACATGAAAGGGACAATGAACAACACGGGTTAATCAAAAGCAATATTGTATTGTTATATGCGTATTAAAGGAATGTTAGACGGTTCACTTTATTCTTCAGTTTTATGTTATCTATTCAAATATATTGTTGTGGTTTGTCCTGTTGTAAATTTATTTCGTTCTGTTTATTTTCTTTTATTATCTTTTTCCGTTGTACTAAACCAAGATTTCGTTAGATTGAAAACAATATATCATCGACAAGACTTATCGGAATTGACAATATATACATGATTTATAGGAAGTAAGAACTAGTTACCCTAACGAGTACCTGGGTTCACTAGCGGTCTTTTGGTTGGGTCCGTGTTGTTCATCTTTTTAATTTTTTCTGTGTTGTGTTGTGTTGTGTTTTTGTGTTTTTTTGTGTTTTTTTTTGTCTTCGTCTTGTGCCTTGTGTGTTCATTATTTCCAGCGTCTGGATTGTCCGTTGTCCTTCGGTTGTCTCTAGCTGTTATTCATATGTATAGATAACATAGTATACGTTTACGATCTACCATCAAGATTTACATATGACACATTTGTTGCGTTTTTTGTTCTTTTTTTCCTTTAAGGCATTACATTTTTATCTGGAATGTACAGGTAAAATTCCAAGAAAGCACAATTTGGCAGATATGAGATCAATAGTTTAAAATACACATTGTTATTATGCATGTGCTTAAAGAGCAACAACAATAGTAGTATATGGGGACAGCTCAAACCGCATTTGTGGGGGATCGTGTGGGGGATTGTCACCGGATATGACGTCACCGGAAATGACGTCACCGGAAGTTACATCCCCGGAAGTTGCATCACCGGAAATGAAAGGGAGATAATTTCCCACGCTTTTCCCGGTATTTCCCGCGGTTTTTTTTCGGAACTCCTCTAGATTCTAGGTACGAACAATGGAATTGTGAATCCAACCGGTATTGGGTCACTATAGACCTATTACCCCTATGTTAAACCATTTTTCCCTCCTGATTTGTGCAATCAGCCGTGATTAATTGACTCAGTGGTATGTGTATGCAATATATGACTGCATTTTCTATGTTCTTTTGTTTGTTTGGTTTTATCGTAAATAAAATGTTATTCATCATACGGGGCTTTACATTATAACAAAACGCCAAGTACATTTTCTAAGCTTTATTGTTAAGACGATGCACAAAAGTCTTGACTAATTACGGCTCTTCACCGAAACACCTGTCTCAATCGATAATGAAGTATTCCAAACCGAGTAAATTTACATAATTTTGTGTTGCTTAATTAAAGACCTCTCATTATTATTCCATTATTCTAAGTATTGTACCATTCATAGGGGTTTTAACACCGTGTTTTTAATTACCAATAATAATGCATACTTTAATACAAACAATTACACACTGAATATATTACCATACCATAAAAATCAATCATGAACTTAAAAACGCATACTGTCTATAAGGTTATAAAAGTCCCCCCTCCCAATAATTGGTTGAAGGTCAATACACCTATGAAAAAGAACCAGCTGTTCAATCTTCGTGTAAAACGACAAATTGTAGGATTTTATAAGATGTATTTTTTATTACGTCTATTAGGCAACCCTTAAATTTTATATTGGTTTTTCTAAAGAGGCCCCGCGTTTAATTATTCATACGCGTGTCAGTGAATTGGGTATTCGATACGTGAAGTAATCAAAAAGAGATTAATCCCCAATGATCAGACAAGTTGAAACATGAATGTATTTACGACACATACCCTCCGGTGAACTCTAGGTGATTTAAATATAAACATAATACACAAACAAATCGATACCAAGTATTGCTAAATTGATTTCAACCGTACTCCAATGTTAAAATATGCAGATTATGTGGGAAAAAAACCCAGATATTTTTGTACACGTGTGCTGTAACTGTCAATATTCTTTCGAAATCCAATAAGAATTTTCTTTTGAAGAAATTAATTAGCGTTATATTTTTGACAAACTTTTCCCCTGCTAAATCTATTGATTTTATGTTATCGGATAACCAAGATATTTTGTTCCTGTATTTAAATGCTGTTATAGTGACAGCCGGAACCTTTGAACCGTAATGAGAGCGGGAGGTTTGGCGCCTTAAAATCTGATTCAACCCACCATTTCTTTAGAAATGCCTGTACCAAGTCAGGGTCATTACGGTTTTCACAGTTTTCCGGTTGTTGACTGATTTTGTCTGCTTATATAATTAAGATTTTTGACCTTCCCTTTGTAAGATTGTTCGGAGTTCGGTAATTTTGTTATTACCCTTATTCGTAAAAGTCGCGTGGCGTCTGCTGCATTCCTTACACGGTTTAGCTATATTTACTCGGGGGAAACCAAATGACGTTTATTTTACAGGATTTGTCATTGTAAAATTGATAGCTCAGGATCCCTTTCACTGGTTATCTACCCTTTTCCCGCTATTTTTTTATTTTCATGGGGAGCGCCATCAATAATTACACAACCATGGATTACTGTCTTCAAGGGGGCCTAACATGAACTTTTACTTATTTTTTTTTGTTTTGGTGTTCTACCAGCTAGAGCACACTGAACGACAACTTAGTTATTAGTAGTAGTTTTTATATTATAGTATTATTTTTCAAATCAGACATGTATAGAATTGAAATGTTAAGAATTTGGACTATATTTACAACAAGGAAGCTACTATACCAAGAGTTTCCTATTGGTTGAGCTGAAGTTTTTCACTCGCCACCATGACTCGGTTAACCGTTACGGAATACCTGTGTCACAGATATGTACCACTTGTCGTAAGCACTTCCCGGTCCTTTCCTCATTAATGTGTATAACATTATTATATAGAGCGGATATACTAAGTTGATATAACTTGTTTCTAATTGTACATTTATGACAATAAAATATGTTTAAACTAAATTAATGGTTTATCGCCGAGTTCGTAACTATGGTAACACGATGGGTGCCACTAGTGGTGCAGAAACCGCTAACTCTTCCAGAGCACCCGAGTACACCCCCAGGTTGTATTTAGATTCGTGTTACTCGATCTTTAGTTTTCTGTTTATTCTTTTGTCAATCGATGTTTGTCCATTTTTCTTTGCCCATTGTGTTGTCTGTCCTTCGATTTTGATTACCCCTTTGGTATCTTCAAACTCTTCCTGTAATAATCGGCCTTGATTGGAATGTTATATAGCTTTATCTTGTCGCATCAAATGGTTATATCAAGATATAAATATATTTAATATTATTAACGTGTTTCGCTATTTAATGAATGTATTCAAACAGGTGGTTGTATTATATACACATGGTTATTTCCTTTCAATAATTTAAATATCGTCTGTTAGCGAATGACTTATTTACCTATCAACAAACATCATAATGACCTTTTAATCAGATCATGTTTAAACTTGTCGAAACGCGTTGAGGCAAGAACAATTACAGTTCTGATATGGATGTGATGTGTAAACTGGATCAATCCAATTGAAAAATCAATAACCCACCCCATTTCAATGGACTATATTTAAAATGTTGTATTTAAATTGAATGAAATTCACGTTTTTTTATTACGTCATTTAATATTCACCTTTGTAAGATAAATAATAAATGTATACATATTTAACGTCCCCACATTCGCGTTTTCTTTTGTTTTTTGTTTTTTGTTTATTTTTTTTCCGGTTACATCAATCCATTCTCGATACAGCATTCCATTATATAGTTTCAACCTATCATATTGTCTCCATACTGTTTTTACACCGATATTTTCTGGTGAAACTTGATTCCAATTAGGTTTTTCCTTTTTTTATCTGATATACAGTTGTATAGGAATTTAATTTTTTTTGTCATTTAGCTGGAAATCCCTTATTTCTTCTGGTTCCCAGTTTTTTTCAAAATTTCAGAATTCATTAGATTAGACTCAACTGAATGACTCTGCTTACTGCCAGTAGTTACCCTGACTTGTTATAGGGTTGTAGCGCATTCAGGTTCACTCTTCTCTTCTGTATTTCTCTCTTGATGACGTAAGCATACTTTACAAGGTGTCCGTGATAATGCATCTGCATTGTTTTGTTGCCTACCTGGAGATATCAATACATCTTTTAACCTAATAAAAGCCTGTTCACATTCATCATTCCACTGAAATATTGAGCCTTTTTCACACAGCTTATGCAATGGTCTGGCTATGATTGCAAACTTTTTCACATATTTCCTGTAATAGGAGCAAAGACCAAGAAAGCCCCATCATTTGCTTAGGTGTTTTTGGTCTGGGCCAGTCTTGAACAGTTTTAATTTTATCAGGATCTGTACTAATTCCTTCTTCTGAGACCACACGCTCCAAAAAAAAAAAACTTAACATTAGCTTGATTTTTTTTTAACTAGATAAAGGGTTCAATCACCCCCAAGTCAAGCATTCTCAGTATTTTCTCCTTTTCTGTTTGTCTCTTACCATATGGTAAGCGTCTGAGTGATTACATTATTGGTACTGCACTCCCTGTATTGATTTTATGTTGTACCAAATCTGTATGACCTAAATCACCTTTGGATTTTGAGAAAAAAAACATTTTGGTGTTTTGTTAACAATTTTGACGATGCGATTCGAGTTCTTAATACATTTTTCATGTTCATTTAAATTTTTAATCACTATTTTGTCTTTTTATTGTGGTTTTGTGCATTCGTGTTCAATTTGTTCGTCATACATTCGTTTTGTTTTTGTTTTTGACGTTTACTTTTTGAGGTTTCACTCGGATGTTCGTGTTTATTCAACATCTTAATCACTATTTTTGTTGACTTGTTACAGCTTTGTCATAGATGTTTACGTTAATGTGTGATATTTTCATAATATGTTTCGTTTTGTCTGAGATTTTGTCATTGGAAGAGGAGGAGGAGGAGTATAGTCGTAGCCTGTTTCCTTCGGCGCGGCTGCTGCTTCTCCTGGGGTGGTGGTGGTGGTGGTGATGGCTGCTGCTGGGGGTGGTGGTGGTGGCTGCTGCTGCTACGGCTGCTGCTGCTGCTGCTGCTGGTGGTGGTGGTGGGAGGGAGGAAGAGGTCTCTTTGGGTATAATTATAACTAACACAGAAATCAAGTTTCATATTTTATTATTCACTTTACATTAAGTTCAAGTTCTGTTTCTCAGTCTCTTTCAATTAATCTTCTCCAGTCACTTTATTGTCCATTATTCTTAGTTCTGACTCTCAATAGGATGATCTGTTTCAGGTATTTCTATTCGTAAAGACTCAGGGTCACTCCTATCTTCGTAGGAAGCAATGTCCATTCTCCATGAGGTACGAAGTGCTTCCTGATGTGAATTGTCAGTTGAGGGGGCTTTGATGATAACGTAGACGTCTTTTCCCAGATGATATCTCCAGTCCACGGGTTCTCCATCCATCGCTCGACTGATCAAATCGTCCACCACTTGCGTAGCACTGCACAAGACTTTCCACTGTGACAAAGACAAGCTGACACCGACTTGGTAGGAACTTTGTCGTTTTCCCAAAATATCAGTAACTGTAAATTTGTCTGTTTATGGTCCTTTATTTTCTCTACCATTTTAATGTTAAGCAACCATATTTACCATTTTAAATGAAGCAGTTCTCTGTTTTCTGTTATTGTTTATTACATTCTCTATTGTCATTTCATTCCAATTGTTATTTTGCTGTAAATCTGTGGTGATGTTTTTATTTTATTCAAATTTATATTAGAACAATTAACTTTTTTTAACAAACAAAACATAAGTAACACGGAAACTGAATAGATTTTCTCCAAATTAATTTAAAAATAAACAAGAAAATTTAAGAATAGAAAAGAAAATTTAAAAATAAACAAGAAAATTGACAATAAAATTTAACAACGAATTGAACTGAATCTACATTGAATATAAAAATAAATAAAAATAAGAAATGGACTAATATATATATCACAGCACTGACAGATTATCACAAAGTCATTATTATATCTTGATAAGTGTATTATAATTAATTTGTGTACTTAATTGGTAATATTGAAAGCGGTGTTCAACACCCTAACCCTAACCCTAACTCTAACCCTAAGTCTAACTCTAACCCTAACCCTATCCCTAACTCTAACCCTAACCCTAACCCTAACCCTAACCCTGACCCTAACCCTAACCCTATCCCTAATTCTAACCCTAACTCTAACCCTAACTCTAACCCTAACTCTAACCCTAACTCTAACCCTAACCCCATCCCTAACCCTAACCCTAACCCTAACTCTAACCCTAACCCTAACTCTAACCCTAACTCTAACCCTAACCCTATCCCTAACTCTAACTCTAACTCTATCCCTAACCCTAACCCTAAGAATAACCCTAACTCTAGCCCTAACCCTAAGCCTAACCTTATCCCTAACTCTAACTCTAACCCTAACTCTAACCCTAACCCTATCCCTAACTCTAACCCTAACCCTATCCCTAACCCTAACTCTAACCCTAACCCTAACCCTAACCCTAACCCTATCCCTAACTCTAACCCTAACCCTAACTCTAACCCTAACCCTAACTCTAACCCTAACTCTAACCCTAACCCTATCCCTAACTCTAACTCTAACTCTATCTCTAACCCTAACCCTAACCCTAAGAATAACCCTAACTCTAGCCCTAACCCTAAGCCTAACCCTATCCCTAACTCTAACTCTAACTCTAACTCTAACCCTATCCCTAACTCTAACTCTAACTCTAACCCTAACTCTAACCCTAACCCTATCCCTAACCCTAACTCTAACCCTAACCCTAACCCTAACTCTAACTCTAACTCTAACTCTAACTCTAACCCTATCCCTAACTCTAACTCTAACCCTAACCTTAACCCTAATCCTAACCCTAACCCTGACCAATTATAAATAATCTACCATATCCGGTTACCGAGTAACGGTAACAACTTAAGGCCATTTGATCAAGAAAGTCAATAATACATGAGGACAAGAGATGGTAGATTATTTATAATTGGTCAGGGTTAGGGTTAGGATTAGTGTTAGGGTTAGGGTTAGAGTTAGAGTTAGAGTTAGGGATAGGGTTAGGGTTAGAGTTAGAGTTAGAGTTAGAGTTAGGGATAGGGTTAGGGTTAGGGTTAGGGTTAGAGTTAGGGTTAGAGTTAGGGTTAGGTTAAGGGATAGGGTTAGGGTTAGAGTTAGGGTTAGGGTTAGGGTTAGAGTTAGGGTTAGAGTTAGAGTTAGAGTTAGGGATAGGGTTAGGGTTAGAGTTAGAGTTAGGGATAGGCTAACCTTATCCCTAACTCTAACTCTAACCCTAACTCTAACCCTAACCCTATCCCTAACTCTAACCCTAACCCTATCCCTAACCCTAACTCTAACCCTAACCCTAACCCTAACCCTAACCCTATCCCTAACTCTAACCCTAACCCTAACTCTAACCCTAACCCTAACTCTAACCCTAACTCTAACCCTAACCCTATCCCTAACTCTAACTCTAACTCTATCTCTAACCCTAACCCTAACCCTAAGAATAACCCTAACTCTAGCCCTAACCCTAAGCCTAACCCTATCCCTAACTCTAACTCTAACTCTAACTCTAACCCTATCCCTAACTCTAACTCTAACTCTAACCCTAACTCTAACCCTAACCCTATCCCTAACCCTATCCCTAACCCTAACTCTAACTCTAACTCTAACTCTAACTCTAACTCTAACCCTATCCCTAACTCTAACTCTAACCCTAACCCTAACCCTAATCCTTACCCTAACCCTGACCAATTATAAATAATCTACCATATCCGGTTACCGAGTAACGGTAACAACTTAAGGCCATTTGATCAAGAAAGTCAATAATACATGAGGACAAGAGATGGTAGATTATTTATAATTGGTCAGGGTTAGGGTTAGGATTAGTGTTAGGGTTAGGGTTAGAGTTAGAGTTAGAGTTAGGGATAGGGTTAGGGTTAGAGTTAGAGTTAGAGTTAGAGTTAGGGATAGGGTTAGGGTTAGGGTTAGGGTTAGAGTTAGGGTTAGAGTTAGGGTTAGGTTAAGGGATAGGGTTAGGGTTAGAGTTAGGGTTAGGGTTAGGGTTAGAGTTAGGATTAGAGTAAGAGTTAGAGTTAGGGATAGGGTTAGGGTTAGAGTTAGAGTTAGAGTTAGGGATAGGGATAGGGTTAGGGTTAGGGTTAGGGTTAGAGTTAGGGTTAGTCTTAGGGTTAGGGTTAGGGTTAGGGATAGAGTTAGAGTTAGAGTTAGGGATAGGGTTAGTGTTAGAGTTAGGGTTAGAGTTAGGGTTAGGGTTAGAGTTAGGGTTAGAGTTAGGGATAGGGTTAGGGTTAGAGTTAGAGTTAGGGTTAGAGTTAGGGTTAGGGTTAGAGTCAGGGATAGGGTTAGGGTTAGAGTTAGACTTAGGGTTAGAGTTAGGGTTAGGGATAGGGTTAGAGTTAGGGTTAGGGTTAGGGTTAGTGTTAGGGTTAGGGTTAGGGTGTTTAGCACCACTTTCAATATTACCAATTAAGTACACAAATTAATTATAATACACTTATCAAGATATAATAATGACTTTGTGATAATCTGTCAGTGCTGTGATATATATATTAGTCCATTTCTTATTTTTATTTATTTTTATATTCAATGTAGATTCAGTTCAATTCGTTGTTAAATTTTATTGTCAATTTTCTTGTTTATTTTTAAATTTTCTTTTCTATTCTTAAATTTTCTTGCTTATTTTTAAATTAATTTGGAGAAAATCTATTCAGTTTCCGTGTTACTTATGTTTTGTTTGTTAAAAAAAAAGTTAATTGTTCTAATATAAATTTGAATAAAATAAAAACATCACCACAGATTTACAGCAAAATAACAATTGGAATGAAATGACAATCGAGAATGTAATAAACAATAACAGAAAACAGAGAACTGCTTCATTTAAAATGGTAAATATGGTTGCTTAACATTAAAATGGTAGAGAAAATAAAGGACCATAAACAGACAAATTTACAGTTACTGATATTTTGGGAAAACGACAAAGTTCCTACAAAAGTCGGTGTCAGCTTGTCTTTGTCACAGTGGAAAGTCTTGTGCAGTGCTACGCAAGTGGTGGACGATTTGATCAGTCGAGCGAAAGATGGAGAACCCGTGGACTGGAGATATCATCTGGGAGAAGACATCTACGTTATCATCAAAGCCCCCCAACTGACAATTCACATCAGGAAGCACTTCGTACCTCATGGAGAATGGACATTGCATCCTACGAAGATAGGAGTGACCCTGAGTCTTTACGAATAGAAATACCTGAAACAGATCATCCTATTGTTGGAAGACAGAATCAGAACTAAGAACAATGGACAATAAAGTGACTGGAGAAGATTAAATGAAAGAGACTGAGAAACAGAACTTGAACTTAATGTAAAGTGAACAATAAAATATGAAACTTGATTTCTGTGTTAGTTATAATTACACCCAAAGAGATCTCTTCCTCCCTCCCTCCACCGCCACCCCAGCAACAGCCACCACCAGCAGTAGCAGTAGCAGCAGCCGCCGCTGCCGCCGCAACAGCCATCACCACCACCACTAGCAGCAACAGCCGCCGCCCCCAGCGGCAGCAACCACCACCCCAGCAGCAGTCAGCAGTAGCAGCAGCAGCCGCCGCCGCACTAGCCCCGAAATTCCACCCAAAACACGTTACAAACAAAAACAAAACGAAATACATTATCAAAATAGCACATATTTCATTAGTTTGACTCTTAGTAAAGTAGAAACACCACCCCTTGCAGTACTACACAACACATCCGAAAACACCGTAGGTAAAAATCATTATTAAATATATAATTATGAAAATAAAATGGCGGGAAGATAGCCAGGGCTAGAAAATGATAGTTTCGACGTCCTAGAGAACCCTCCTTAGAACCTAAGAATAACGTTCTGTTGCATTAAGGTCCAATCTTGGAAAATCCGTCTTTGTCAGGAGATTCGTACACCATATCCGACACATGATGACCACAATACCGCATCGCATCTTGTGGTTTTATGGAGAATACCAGACTTTATACGGAACCTTAGATGGGGTGGACTTTCAACATGGATGGCCGGACTTGGACAAATACATATATCTATGTATAGAAATACCGATACAACATGTTCCTAACAAACACTACCAAAAATAACAAACAATCATAAATGCAGTTCTACTTTTGGGACTATATTGCCATGTAATTTGCTACTGTATGCCCATTGTTTAGTTCAAACAAGAAATGACAAATATTTAAAAGGTCCACTATCCCTTCTTCAAGTCAGAAGCTTAAAAAAATGTTGCTTTAATTCGGATATTTATTATACAATCGAACCTGTCTTTAAGGGCATCATCTCTGTATGACAAATAACTGTCTATAAAGAGCAACTTCATTTTCCCCATTAATAAATAGTGTATATAATATTAACCTGTATATCAAGGAAAGTTGTTCATAAAGGACACCTTTTCATGTTCCATTGAGAGACGTTATATCTTCCGGCTAGTTTCCTTTCAGGTAATACTGTAGAAGAGAAAATGTTATTTTGGGGAATATTCCTGTACTTTTACTGTGAAAAACCATCCCTCCTCCTCCTCCTCCTCCTCCTCCTCCAATGACAAAATCTCAGACAAAACGAAACACATTATGAAAATATCACACATTAACGTAAACAGCTATGACAAAACTGTAACAAGTCAACAAAAATAGTGATTAAGATGTTGAATAAACACGAAAATTGGAGGAAGGAATCAAAAAAGTAAACGACAAAATCTCAGACAGAATGAAACACATTATGAAAATATCGAATAATAACGTAAACATCTATGACAAAACTCCAACAAGTCAACAAAATAGTAATTAAGATGTTGAATAAACACGAACATCCGAGTGAAACCTCAAAAAGTAAACGTCAAAAACAAAAACAAAACGAATGTATGACGAACATATTGAACACGAATGAACAAAACCACAATAAAAGGACAAAATAGTGATTAACAATTTAAATGAACATGAAAAATGTATTAAGAACTCGAATCACATCGTCAAAATTGTTAACAAAACACCAAAATATGTTTTATCAAAATCCAAAGGTGCTTTAGGTCATACAGATTTGGTACAACATAAAATCAATACAGGGAGTGCAGTACCAATAAGGCAATAACTCAGAGGCTTATCATATGGTAAGAGACAAACAGAAAAGGAGGAAATACTTAGAATGCTTGACTTGGGGGTGGGGTGATTGAACCCTTCATCTAGTTTATATTTTTTTTCAAACAATTGTTAAGTTTTTTGGAGCGTGTGGTCTCAGAAGAAGGAATTAGTACAGATCCTGATAAAATTAAAACTGTTCAAGACTGGCCCAGACCAAAAACACCTAAGCAAATGAGGGGCTTTCTTGGTCTTTTCTCCTATTACAGGAAATATGTGAAAAAGTTTGCAATCATAGCCAGACCATTGCATAAGCTGTGTGACAAAGGCTCAATATTTCAGTGGAATGATGAATGTGAACAGGCTTTTATTATCATCTCCAGGTAGGCAACACAACAATGCAGATGCATTATCACGGAGACCTTGTAAAGTTTGCTTACGTCATCAAGATAGAAATACAGAAGAGAAGAGTGAACCTGAATGTGCTACAACCCTATAACAAGTCAGGGTAACTACTGGCAGTAAGCAGAGTCATTCAGTTGAACCTAATCTAATGAATTCTGAAATTTTGAAAAAACTGGGAACCAGAAGAAATAAGGGAATCCCAGCTAAATGACAACAAATTAAATTCCTATACAACTGTATATCAGATAAAAAAGGAAAAACCTAATTGGAATCAAGTTTCACCAATCAAAATCGAAGGACAGACATCACAATGGGCAAAGAAAAATGGACAAACATCGATTGACAAAAGAATAAACAGAAAAACTAAAGATCGAGTAACACAAATCTAAATAAAACCTGGGGTGTACTCGGGTGCTCTGGAAGAGTTAGCGGTTTCTGCACCACTAGTGGCACCCATCGTGTAACCATAGTTACAAACTCGGCGATAAGCCATTAATTTAGTTTAAACATATTTTATTGTCATAAATGCACAATTAGAAACAAGTTATATCAACTTAGTATATCCGCTCTATACAATAATGTTATACACATCAATGAGGAAAGGACCGGGAAATACTTACGACAAGTGGAACATATCTGTGGTCATTTGTAACACAGGTATTCCGTAACGGTTAACCGAGTCATCGTGGCGAGCGAAAAACTTCAACTCAACATATAGGAAACTCTTGGTATAGTAGCTTCCTTGTTATAAATATAGTCCAAATTCTTAACATTTCAAATTTATACATGTCTGATTTGAAAAATAATACTATAATATAGAAACTACTACTAATAACTAAGTTGTCGTTCAGTGTGCTCTAGATGGTAGAACACCAAAAAAAAAAAAATAAGTAGAAGTTCATGTTACAATGACAAATCCTGTAAAATAAACGTGATTTGGTTTCACCAGAGTAAATATAGCTAAATCGTGTAAGGAATGCTGCAGACGCCACGCAACTTTTATGAAAGGACATTTTAAATATCTTCGTTATCCGATAACATAAAATCAATAGATTTAGCAGACGAAAAGTTTGTAAAAAATATAACGCTAATTAAATTCTTTAAAAGAAAAATTCTTATTGGATTTCGAAAGAATATTGACAGTTACAGCACACGTGTACAAAAATATCTGGGTTTTTTTCCCCACATAATCTGCATATTTTAACATTGGAGTCTGGTACGGTTGAACTTAATTTAGCAATACTTGGTATCGATTTGTTTGTGTATTATGTCTATATTTAAAGCACCTAGAGGTCACCGGAGGGGATGTGTCGTAAATACATTCATGTTTCAACTTGTCTGATCATTGGGGGTTAATCTCTTTTTGATTACTTCACGTATCGAATACCCACTTCACTGGAACGCGTATGAATAATTAAACGCAGGGTCTCTTTAGAAAAATTAATATAAAATTTAAGGGTTGCCTAATAGACCGTAATAAAAAATACATCTTATAAAATCCTACAATTTGTCATTTTACACAAAGATTGAACAGCTGTTTTTTTTTCATAGGTGTATTGACCTTTAACCCATTATTGGGGGGAGATACTTTTATAACCTTAGAAAGACAGTATGCGTTTTTAAATTCATGATTGCTTTTTTTTATGGTATGGTAATATATTCAGTGTGTAATTGTTTGTATTAAAGTATGCATTATTATTGGTAATTAAAACACGGTGTTAAGACCCCTATGAATGGTACAATACTTAGAATAATAGAATAATAATGAGAGGTCTTTAATTAAGCAACACAAAATTATGTAAATTTACTCGGTTTGGAATACTTCATTATCGATTGAGACAGGTGTTTCTGTGAAAAGCGTAATTAGTCAAGACTTTTGTGCATCGTCTGATCAATAAAACTTAGAAAATGTACTTGGCGTATTGTTATAATGTAAAGCCCCGTATGATGAATAACATTTTATTTAGGAAAAAAAACCAAACAAACAAAAGAACATAGAAAATGCAGTCACATATTGCATACACATACCACTGAGTCAATTAATCACGTCTGACTGCACAATTCAGGAGGGAAAAATAGTTTAACATAGGGGTAATAGCGCTATAGTGACTCGATACAGGTTTGATTCACAATTCCATTGTTCTTACCTAGAATCTAGAGGAGTTCCGGAGAAAAAAGCGGGAAATACGGGTAAAAAAACGCGGGAAATTATGTCCCTTTCATTTCCGGTTCACGACTTCCGGTGACGTCATTTCCGGTGACGTCATATCCGGTGATGCAACTTCCGCTGACGTCATATTCGGTGATGCAACTTCCGGCACCACCTCACTGCACCACCTCAAATGATAAGTGGATGGTGCTTCTATACTACTAACAATGCTTTACAAGTATACGTAGTTTACGATTTAGGTACTAGAACTATGTTTGTAATATAATTATCATTTGTAATTATATAGAATAATAATTCTGTTTACGAAAACATTTGTGTAATTTATATTATAATGGATTTTGGTAGAAGTGCTTATATATATATATGTGATATATATAATGGGATCAAATTTCATAATAATACGGTACATGTTCTGTAGAGAGCATGACGGTAATGACGAAACAATACAATGGAAAACAAAAAAATACCATACAAGTGATAATAAAATGGCTATTGTTAGGGCTATGGTGATTAACGCCACTTTCAACAATATTTCTGTGATATCGTGGCGATAACTTTTATTCGTGAAGGAAATCGAAGCACCCGGAGAAAACCACCAACCTGCCGCAATCACTGACAAACTTTATCACATATTGTTGTATCGACTACACATTGCCACGAGTGGGATTCGAACTCACTGTTTTAGTGATGATAGGCATTGATTGTACAGGTAGTGGAACAATTGCCATATAATCACGACCACAACGGCTCCCTATTATAAAAGGATCACATAGCAATATTTGAAAACAGAGAAACCTCAGATATCTAAATAAAAACGATCAACCTTTATTAGGTACTCTCATAGTAACAAAAAGGAAATCCAAATAATTTAACAGCAAATAAACCAGAAGACTTTAATATGATATTCCATATCAATACTCCACCAACCTGTAATTGAAAGGTGATTTTGATATCCAGTTTAGTTTAATGAACATCATAAATCATGAACAAAGTAAATTGTTCGTGCCATTTCAAAGAAAGACCATAGAATTATGAGTCAATATCAACAGATGAATTTTAATATCAGTATTCTTGGTTCTAACGTTTTAATACAAAAGACTTGATATGATATGATTGTCTATTTTGAACTTTAATAACTTCGTTCTATGTCTTTGCATAAATCTTTTTTTTTTGTATCCCTTTAATACTTAATAAACACGTCTGTACCAAATTTAGCACACCATTAACAGAAAACGTGCCTTAAAAAGTGTACACGACGCGTTTCTAGAATAACCTATATCAGTTACGCTTTACGTCAGAAGATCACCTATATCAGTTACGCATGACGTCAGAAGATCACCTATATCAGTTACGCTCGATGTCAGAAGATCACCTATATTAGTTACGCTCGATGTCAGAAGATCACCTATATCAGTTACGCATGACGTCAGAAGATCACCTATATCAGTTACGCTCGATGTCAGAAGATCACCTATATCAGTTACGCTCGATGTCAGAAGATCACCTATATCAGTTACGCTGGATGTCAGAAGATTACCTATATCAGTTACGCTCGACGTCAGAAGATCACCTATATCAGTTACGCTCGATGTCAGAAGATCACCTATATCAGTTACGCTTGACGTCAGAAGATCACCTATATCAGTTACGCTCAACGTCAGAAGATCACCTATATCAGTTACGCTTTACGTCAGAAGATCACCTATATCAGTTACGCTCGATGTCAGAAGATCACCAATATCAGTTACGCTTGATGTCAGAAGATCACCTATACCAGTTACGTTCGACGTCAGAAGATCACCTATATCAGTTACGCTCGATGTCAGAAGATCACCTATATCAGTTACGCTCGATGTCAGAGGATCACCTATATCAGTTACGCTCGATGTCAGAAGATCACCTATATCAGTTACGCTCGATGTCAGAAGATTACCTATATCAGTTACGCTCGACGTCAGAAGATCACCTATATCAGTTACGCTCGATGTCAGAAGATCACCAATATCAGTTACGCTCGATGTCAGAAGATCACCTATATCAGTTACGCTCGACGTCAGAGGATCACCTATATCAGTTACGCTCAACGTCAGAAGATCACCTATATTAGTTACGCTCGACGTCAGAAGATCACCTATATCAGTTACGCTCGACGTCAGAAGATCACCTATATCAGTTACGCTCAACGTCAGAAGATCACCAATATCAGTTACGCTCGACGTCAGAAGATCACCTATATCAGTTACGCTCGACGTCAGAAGATCACCTATATCAGTTACGCTCAACGTCAGAAGATCACCTATATCAGTTACGCTCGACGTCAGAAGATCACCTATATCAGTTACGCTCAACGTCAGAAGATCACCTATATCAGTTACAATCAACGTCAGAAGATCACCTATATCAGTTACGCTCGACGTCAGAAGATCACCTATATCAGTTACGCTCAACGTCAGAAGATCACCTATATCAGTTACGCTCGACGTCAGAAGATCACCTATATCAGTTACGCTCGATGTCAGAAGATCACCTATATCAGTTACGCTCGACGTCAGAAGATCACCTATATCAGTTACGCTCAACGTCAGAAGATCACCTATATCAGTTACGCTCAACGTCAGAAGATCACCTATATCAGTTACGCTCAACGTCAGAAGATCACCTATATCAGTTACGCTCAACGTCAGAAGATCACCTATATCAGTTACGCTCGACGTCAGAAGATCACCTATATCAGTTACGCTCGACGTCAGAAGATCACCTATATCAGTTACGCTCAACGTCAGAAGATCACCTATATCAGTTACGCTCGACGTCAAAAGATCACCTATATCAGTTACGCTCAACGTCAGAAGATCACCTATATCAGTTACGCTCGACGTCAGAAGATCACCTATATCAGTTAGGCTCGACGTCAGAAGATCACCTATATCAGTTACGCTCAACGTCAGAAGATCACCTATATCAGTTACGCTAGACGTCAGAAGATCACCTATATCAGTTACGCTCGACGTCAGAAGATCACCTATATCAGTTACACTAAACGTCAGAAGATCGGAAAGCAAAATGATTTAAAAGTACTATTTGGTAGCAAGAAAGCCAAAGGACCAAAAACAGGATTGCCAAATAATGCTATATACACCTAATGGAAAAACTTATGATTACATTAATTACATACTGTCATGTCAATAATCAATATATGTAATAAATCATTTCAGTTTTGATACACTGACTACTGGGCAGATGATACCCTCAGGCACTAATGATCCGCCAGCAGAGGTATCGACCCAGTCATAGTAATAAAAGCGTATATATTTATTTTTTGTTACCATAATTGACATTTTAATGTGTGTACCTACACGTTGAAAAAGTATTATGCAAAACAAAGGATGAGCAAGAGATTGACCAAATGTTCATGATGGTGGGAATATCTGTCTCACAGATATATTCTGTTTGTCGTATTTTCCTCTTTCATGACTTATTCTCAGACTTGCAGCAGTAGTGACAAGATGGATGAAACTAGTGGAACATGATCTCCGTACACGTCCGTCGCATGTACGTTCATCCTCGATTTTAGTGGAGTTCGTGTTGTTCTATCTTTAGCTTTCTGTGTAGTGTTTTGTAGATCATTGTTTTTAATTTTGTCCATTTTCATTTTTTGGTCATTGAATTGTGTCCTTCGATTTACGACTTCTAAATATGCCTTTAGTATATTCAGTCTTTTATTTAGTTATGTGTGTTTTTTTTATCATATTAATATCTGTATGCAATTCCATACATCATCATATAGCCATGGTACCTAGCCTAGTAAAAAATAAAGTATAATTAAAACATTGCTTGTCTCCAATCCCTCTCAGTCTAGTTTCTCTCTGACAAGAAATATTATTTTCGACTCCATGCTTTATGAAACAAATTAATATAGCTAACATCCCGACATTTTTATCATGTTTTTAAGGGTGTGGGTAACAAGAAATAAGTGATATTCTAATTTATGACTGAAACTACGTGCAATTAATTGTTTTGCTTGTCGATTGTTTCCTCTCCAATATTTATATTTCTTATTGTCTTCAATCCATAAGCAAGGCAATGTACTAGAACAATATATTTGCCGTAAGCCACATCTTAAATATTATATAGCATTTATTTGCTGTGATAGAGGTGTGGTAGAAACAAAATTGTACTATATATGCATTGACATATTCCTTTTACTAATATATTTGAAAAAATATCATCTGATGTCTTATCAAGGCATCGATGGCGAAACTCAAATATCTAACCATTGTTAACTGGAGCCAATACTCTGGTGATCAATCTGTTGTTCTCAAGTCCAACATCCAAACTAAATTTTATGAGAGCTGCAGGTCTGCGGTAAGCAAATTATCCAATATTAAATGATGTTTTTGATATATATATATATATATATATATACGTCTGACAATTAAACCAAACAGTGTTAGAGTTAGATTTTTGAGCTGTCAAATGTTTGTTCTTCCCTCGACGGGATTTGAACTCACACCATTGATGCACTGCAGCACCAATCGGTTGAGCTTTATGTCCAGCGCCCTAGACCACTCGACCACACCCGCTCCATTAAACATGTAGCTTCAATAGTCGAAATGTTACCTTGTCTCGTAAGGAAAATCTAGAGATAGACATAAGACATTTGTCTAAGCGTGTGTAGATGGTACATATATTCTTAATATTATAATTTGACAGCAATCTAACTCAGCAATTTTTAATATATTGTATAGGATAATGAAGAATTCACTATACAGTCACAGGAAATAAAGTATATTATGCAAATATCTAAGCAAGTGACAATCATACAATATATCTCTCCCACTGGATCTCAAAGTTACTTGTGATATAATCTAACATGACGTGTCTGTTTCGTGATAATCAAAAAATATTATATATATATATATATTTAGACGTTAGAGAATATCGAGGGCCAATCGAAAATGGACCATCCAGAGAAACTGTCAACATAGGGTACACAAGACGAAGAGAACTAAAACAAATAACGTCAATATGTCATAGACCTTGCTACAAACAACTGGAGACAAAGACGAACCAAACATCATTTTATGCGGAAATAGTAACGGACGTCATATCATGGGAACTCATAGCGTAAAGGCATATAACATTCTTGAATAGCTATTATCTCAGAACATTGCATACACGTTTTCTACTCTCCTTTTCTGTATCTAGTTCCTTAGCTAATTTTGATACAGTTGGTTTCGGTAAAAAAAATATTACATTTTTATTCAAACTAGCGTACAAATATTTTTGCAATGTCATGTGATGAAAATCGAAGCAAAACAACACATAATAATATTGGAAATAAAGTCAAAGACAATCACTCTCGGAAATGTAACCTAGCGGTATTCCGATGTGAAGAAACTACGATGATATAGACAGTCATCGGGTGAATAGATCATAGTTTGTCCCTTTGATATATTACTATTTGCCATTGCATTAGCTTGCCTTCTTCGGTTTATGGCTTCTGATTAGCCGTTTGATATCTTCAAATTTTTCTGTCTTCATAGATTCTATAATAAGTTTAATTTTTGGCGTAACATTATTCCATGCATTAATTATTGATAGGTCTTTTGATAATGTGAAGTTGATTCTACCTAGCATAATGCGAGATAACGCCAGCTATATGATTATTTGATGGAAAGTTAATGAACAATATAATATTCAGCTATTCTGTGGAATTATAACAAGGATACATATATCTAAATATTCACACGGTCCATCACAAATAGAAAATTCTTCTTTGTAATTGATAACGACCGAGCACATGAAGAAAGTGAATGAATTCATAGTTATTGACAAATGTTTATCAAAATGCAAGCTTAAAAATTAAAAGGATGGCGCTAATGATTGTCTAATAGTCAATTGAAAAAATGCGTATGAATACACAACCTGCGTATACATTCGTATATCTGATACTCGGTGATCTCTATAGATTTTACCAAATGAACCAAATGAACAAGACATTTTCTCATATTATGACTATTGTTTTCTTATTTGTTGCATTACAGTTAAAATATTCCTTTGGTAAAAATGTCCATTTGATTACGTAAGCTTGTGTCACATTCTTTTTATCATCATTTCAGATGTAATTATCTAATAAGAGAATAAATTATTGCTGCAATGTTATCTACGCAATGTTAGCATTTTATGCACATTTCGGCTAATATTACAATTTTATGACCTAACAAGTACTGTTATTTTAGCTTCAATATATCTTTCATTTGATGTCGATAAATAGTTCCTATGTTATCTTCATGTCTAGCTAGAAAATTCTTCCATTCGCGAATCAAATCATCTGGTGACCCATAACCATGGGATGCAAGACAATGATCAAGGTTTTCCCGTACATATGAAAGTGAGAATCTGTCGTCGTGAGTCATGTTCAAGTTCAGAATATAAGAAACTATCCCAATATACACATCATCAATAGATATGGGCCTCACATACGGAAATGAGTGTTTGACTGTCATGGCCGCTGCCATAGTAAACAGCATGGCGCCGCCATTAAGATATGGCGGATAATGTAGAAATGGATATTGTGACTTTGTCATGTACCAGCTAGATTCTATATATCTAAATACACGTGCTTTCTCTACTTTATGGCCAGCTATGAAATATTTTGAGGTTGCATTTTCTTTAAGATATTCAGTAATAGCGTTAACGTTTACAAAGTAATCGTCATCAATAAATAATAAGTATTTTGTACCAGGGCACGTCAGAACGGCCCAATTGAACGCCATTATCGTTTTTAAAGTATTATTTTTATAGGCGTCTATAAAATCTTCCTGAACTATGTCATGAAACCTTTCATTTTCCTTATCAACTATTGTTTGTATTGTTGAAGAATATCCCAAGAGAAAAACTATTTTTATTGAGTTGATTGAAAAATTTCCCCATGTTGATCGTATTCCCATCCTATAGCTAAAATTAGTAACATCAGATTTCACCAAGATAACCATTTCGGGAAAAATTTGGTCACCATTTGGTGAACAAATATTCTTTGGTTGATAAATGTATCTAAATGGATGTGGATTAATTACTGTTCCGTTACGGTAATTATTGAGGATACTTTTGTATGTATATTCCTCATACTCCGTTACAGATGTTGTTGGCAAGGGAATAATTCTCCTAACACGTCTAGTGCTCGATGACATTATAATTACCAGCGCTAACACAAAGGATAGTACGTACCGACGGCGGAGTACTATGTATCTAGTCAAAGTCTCTAATCCTGATGATATGCATTTCATTTTAAATGCCGGAATATAGATTTACAAACACACACACTTCCACCTTTGAATAACCAGTATTGATGATGTTATGCAATATATTTGATTCCTGAAAAACAAAATGTAGAAAGTTAAGTGACAAATGACTAAACAACTTCGAGAAGTTTATAAAACATGTAAACATTTCAATACTTAGTAATTGGTGTATGACAAAGTTCTTATATTATTGAATACTTAAGCCAACAAATATGAAGATTAAAATTCGAATTGTCACTGGTACATTTGGAAAATAAAGCAAAACAAATAAATATGTACTCTATTATGTTAGGTTGGTTGACAATAATAACTGTTTTGCTAACAACTGATGATTATATTTTTTGTCAGATCTCAATCCTTCTATACATTGTAGCTGCTGATTTTTGTTGATAGGGGTATTTATTTCGAATGATACTTGTAGCTTTTTTATTGAACCGTAATGCATGGGTATAGATGTCGCCTCTATTTCTATGATGTTTCTATTAGATTTTGTTCCGACAGTGTAGCATATATTTTTTTTCTCCTTTAGTGTTATTTTCATAGATATATGCCTAATGACATCTAAGTTTTACTCCGTGTGAATGTCACAAGTAGTTTGATTATTTATATCAATAATACACTCGTATAGTAGAAAGCGACATTGAATATATCATTAGTGTAATTCTCGAGGGCAGAGTAAATAGTGAAAGAAAACAAATAGAAGTTATCAGTTCTAATTTTGTATATTATATGTATTTTAAGGGAAAACATTTCGAGTTTTTATGAGATTTTAAGCTGAACATAAAAATTTTGTTTTCATTTAGATTAGGTTTTTCGATTCAATGGAATAGCACGAACAAAGAATGATCAAAATCTATGTTTATGTGAAATGATGTATCGTCACAAATACACATACAACTTTAGTCAAAATGTAGAAAGGCGTCGAATGTACAGGATCTATAAGCCGCTTTGTTATTTTCATTAAAGGTGTGCCAACTCTCATATAGGTGGAAAGTCGATGGCCAGTTTTCCCGTCAATATAGATGATAAATTTTCAAAAATGATGAGCATTCTTAAAATTTGATAAATTACATGCAATTCTGATATAAAATAAACATACAGCTTTAAGAGCAAAGACTGGTTAGGTCGGAATCAGAATAATATGTCCGAGTAAAGCGACAGGTCTGCCCGCGGACTGTTGTTTCAGTGAGCTAGCATTATAAAGATCCATTTAAGCTTGTTAGTCTAGTACAAAGCGGCTATCGTCATCACCATTTCATTGAATGTAACGTGTTCTCGCCATGTTATAGATGAAATATTTCTCATTTTGCGCTAAACAACAATTACCTACTCTATTTTGTTTATTTATAAAGTAGATTTCAAAATCACCAAATTTAAAAGATTCTTAACCGGTAGGATGGTGTCTTTGTTATTTTTGTCAATATATAGATGTTGGCTTTTAATTCCGTGTCATACGACTACGTATCTAGACTACCCTCTGTGCCATTTGTGAATAATGTCAAGGTAAATACAAACTTCGATGTTGGGTTCATCTTTACCTCCAGTTGTGTGGAGGAGGGTTCATGTCTTATTTACGTTATTTGTGTTTGCTTACACATAGTGGTGTCCAACACATCTTTTGTTGTGTTTTCGCTTGGTTTTATTCGTCGCGTTGCCATGTTGCCAGCTTCTCTGGAATATATTTTTGTGATTGCCCCTTCGGTATTCTCTAATGTTTATTTATTCGAAACAACTACATATTTCACATATATGTCTGGTTGTAGTATCTGTTATTCTTCATCCATTCAAGTCACGAATGAAGAGCACATTTATGCCCTTTATAGCTAGTTGCCCTTTATAACTCGAATGAAGCATTCAGACTGAAGGTCAACAAACAAAGGTACACAATTTTGATATTAAATGCCTTCAATGTACATATAAGAATAAACCACTTGTTTTGTTTATTTGTTGATAAATCTATTTTCACGGCATCAAATAATAAAACACAGGAGATAAATCCCACTGCTCAAAGTTCCTGTTTCTTACAAAACAACCGCCATGCTACTCATATAGTCAATAAAAACGTAGATATCAAATTTAGTGCACACGACGCGTTTCTGGAATAATCTTCATCAGGTACGCTCATTCCAAAATATTTGAAATCCAACTAATTATAAAATCTTTGGGAGCATAGGGATCTAAACAGAATATATGAATGCTTTAGATATACATAGGAACAAACAAGGGAAGATATCCATTGCTATATGAGTAATGGACAATTCGTAATCATCAACAAGTTCGCTATGACGACCGTAGTATGTTGGCAACGACGATTTCAACCTAGGAACAACATAGCTTTGCGTTAGTAACTTCTGCCTCAGATTCTGAGCTCTGTCCCGAAAATCAATGTATTGTGTACAAGCTTTTGCATAACATATCAGTTGTGAAATTTAAACCCAATATGCTGGTGCTACTGATGGCTGCTGAGGAATGGGAAGTTGACTATTGGAAAAGAAAAGTCATCACGTTTGTCGATTTGAAGGTAAAGTCAATGTTAGACTGAATAATATGTCTCTTGTGTGTCTATATTCGTCATTATATATTTCCTTTTTATTATTTGGACATTTTTTTTCATTTTTTTTTACACACAGACAGAAAGCACTCTATATAAAAGTAGTAGAAAGCATACAATTTGTATGCGCTGGAAATTCTGGGATTTCTCGAGTTTTGTGTAATGCAAACGCCTACTGGTCTATTCATGAAGGATTATTCTTCGACTCTAGCCCTGCACTGGACTTAAAATATCCCTTGAGACTCCTCTATATCCATTTTTATTTCTCTTCGCTCCATTTACAATATAAAATTAATGGCATCATTCATAAATATTTCAACCAATCAGATTGACTCTTATATGTTAGTGATAGGAGAGGTGAATGCCAGACAATTCGTCCCGCAGACAACTCAGACCGAGTCAACTCGGACCGTAGTAAAGGACTAGTCGGACCGTAGTCCAAGACTACTCGGACCGTATGTTAAGACAACTTATTCTCAATACGGTCCGAGTTGTCTTACCACACGTCCGTTGTCTTAACATACGGTCCAAGTAGTCTTGGACTTCTGTCCGACTAGTCCTTTACTACGGGTCGAGTTGTCTGCGGGCCGAGTTGTCTGGCATTCGCCTCTCCTACCCCTAAAATATAGGAGTCAATCTGATTGATTGAAATATTTATGAATGATGCCATTAATTTTATATTGTAAATGGAGCGAAGAGAAATAAAAATGGATATAGAGGAGTCTCGAGGGATATTTTAAGTCCAGTGCAGGGCTAGAGTTGAAGAATAATCCTTCATGCATAGACCGGTAGGTGTTTGCATTACACAAAACTCGAGAAATCCCAGAATTTCCAGCGCATACAAATTGTATGCTTTCTACTACTTTTATATAGTAGTGCTTTCTGTCTCAGTGTGTCCACAAAAAAAATATAAAAAAAATGTCCAAATAATAAAAAGGAAATATATAATGACAAATATAAACACACAAGAGACATATTATTCGGTCTAAGTCAATGTAAGAGGCAGACTTAAAAGTTAGTAAAAAATTATTTAAAAAGCGTTTGAAGTTGTTATTGTTACTAGCAAACATGTATGGCGTTACAAAACCAGTAATCTATTTCACAGACCTACCTGTGTGTAGGTCATTGTTATTCCAACATATCATATAGTAGAACCCACAATGTTTTCAGTCTAATTTAAATTTACTGTGTGGTACATATAATTTATCAACGTCAATGTTTCAAATGCGATATCGATGGAGATGATATTTTATCATAGCATACATCTTACTTAATTAACTCAAAAGTCATCTTAGAATGCAATTATTAAAAACACGAGCGACATTAATTGAAAAACTAATCATACCATGATTAGGTAACACGCAAAATCGTCCTTGTTTGTCGGTATACATTTTATTCTTCTTCCTCATTTCTTATCAATAGACACATTAACTGACAAGTTTGTGATTAGATCTAGTATTTTAAGTTTTGCTATTGGAGTCTTTATATGTCATGGCTATAGGAGTGTCATTTGTAATAATCATAATTGTAAATCACTTATCCTTTCATATCAAGCAAAACAAGCAAATAGCAAGCTAAATTGTGAAATAATAATCTTACATTCTAACGTATTTCTTAGACAAAATCTACTATTTTTTAGTTGTGACACGTAATGTTAAACACACTTACTATCTCAAGTATATATTCCTTCCGTTTAGTCATTTTGTACTAAAGCTAAACTATTTGTTGCATATTAGTATTACGTGTGAATGTTTTTTTGTGCTTTATAATTCGACAAGAATAAATACAGTCCTACATTTAAATGTGATTTCTGTAATCATATACTCCTGTTTATGTATTACTTTGTACTGCGTTATGCAATAATATAAAATATATTTTTTAAAAAGCTTGAGAAGGACACACAAGTGCTCTACGTCACTACGGATGCGGTCGAAAGATTTTACAACTCTTAATAGAGATTTCTCGATAACTGACGAACGAACGTATTTTCTCGTGACATAGCGAAACACTGATAACTTACGTAAATATCTTTTGAGGGAGAACTTATTGCAACATTTGTCTTCAATTGTTCATTGAGTGTAAGTGATTAAATACATAGCTTTTTCCTTTCGGTGTTTAAAACAATTAAAAATTAATATCACTGGCCGAATAATGGTTTCGTATTAGTCTACATATAAAATAAAGATTTTCCTCAAACATTATGTATACTTAAAGGAGGGGTGCTTTTCAAATGTATTTATATATTTTTTTTTTATATTTCTGATTTAAATTTTCTCACAATAAATAATGTTGCCAGACTTGCCAGACTTGGGAGAAACAAAAAATAATCTGACTAAGGAAATCAGGCAGTATAATACTTATGCAAAACTGGAAATTGAACGAACATTTCTGATTTCATATGTAAAGAAAAATTAATTATTTCATTCTCCCAAAACTTGTCTGTCCCATGGTAAAACAATCGTATTTTTTAGGCTCATTTACACCTGTTCGGCGACCTTCACCCGACCAATACCCGATCGTCGTGCAAATATCGCGCGATTTTCATTTTCTATTGTTTTTTTTATTAAATATGAGAAATGCTTAGAAAAATCTACTGTATACTAGTTTAACCCGTCACCTTTTTATTGAAGTACCTGTACTAAGCCAGGTTATGAAAAAAAACCAGCTGAGTTGCAATTATTAAAAAGATGGTTGCGATCCGTCTTCCGTAATTAAAATCGTCAAAATGAAATACAACCGAATTGATATCAAATAGTGACTTGCTTCAACCTCATTTAAAATACACCTTGAAATTCTGTCAACCTCGCTAACATCGCGTACACGTTTCTAAAAAAAATGGTATTACAACACTATTTAACTCAGGTGTACATTTTGTCCTCTTCCAACTAAAGACCTTTATCACACAGAATCATACAGTTTGTACGCATTTAACCCTCTAGTGCCCCGCGTAGCATATTTGCTACATGAACTTCTGGAGGCTGCCAACAGCATAAAATGTTGTTTTTTGTGCCTTTTCCCAGTGTTGCACATCTGCTACATTGAAAAGTTATTTTTAGATATAGAAATATAGTCATGATCACATATTGGAGTTATCTCCCTTTCTCTACAAAATGGCAGCCTCCATGAAAGATGAGTGGTGAAAATATCACAGATGTGAAGAAGAAATTATATGAGGATACAGGTAAGAATAGATTCAGAATATGTTTTTTTTTAATCAAGTTTACATAAAGTATTAAATTTATCATAATAATATGAGACAGGCATAACCTGTTTGAAGGACGAAGTCCGATAATTTTAAGACGGAGGCGTGAGAAGAGAATGTATTATTATTTTTTCAAGTACTTTTTAAAAAAAAAAATATTTGGCTGGAGTTATCTCTCTTTGACTTATGGCTGCTCCGTTCATTTTACCTACGCCGCTCTTCCGCCGAGAATCTCGTAGAAAAAGCTTTTTTAATTATAATTTTATTTCAAGTTTATTTCGATTTTGCATAGAGTAAATAATTATAGAAATGGGAATTTTTCATTGAAATATATATTGTTTGCGTTTCTAAATATCAATTGATCTATTTCTAAAACTTCCGGTGAAAAGATATTTGGCTATGAATAGATACATAGGAAAAATCGTACAGCCTACAATTATAACAGATGCATTTGTTTCTAAATTCAAGGAATTAAAGATGAAAGTAGGATATATCAAATATTCTACATTGGTAATTACAAAAATATTTTTTAAATCATATAACAGTAGATACACCACATTAAACACCAGACAATCTTAACACACTGAGATCGACACCATCACGAATCGACCCACCCACCAAACACGTCACAAACACACATATGAAGGTATAACGAGAAATTCGAGACAACCTGACTTGGTACAGGCACTTCAAACAAAAGTGAAGTGGTAGGGTTAAACCACCTCCCTTTTATTACCTTGACTAAATGTTTAAACACAAATCACACACAAGAGAGAAAAAAAAACATGCACAGTATGCCATTAACAAAGTGACCGCTATCTATCAATGTGTTTTCCTTGTAATGCTTTAAAACATATATTAGGAAAGTTTATTTCTCTTTCAGAATAAATAAACGACCAAGAAGAGCTGTAAGGGATATTGTTAAAATAGTTCAAGATGATGATAGTGACATAAGTATATATAACAGTTCAGAAGATGAATATAATCCAACTAAATTGGAGGAAGAAAATATGTCAGATTCGATGGTAGGAAGTGAATCAGATTCAGAAAATGAATGCCTTGCCGCAATAGAAAAGAAGCTAAAAACAGTAAAAGAAACAACAGCAAACAGTGATCAAACCAAACAAAAACAAAGAATACAAAATAATGTATTATCGGAGCAAACCCAGAATGTTGCAAGAACATCTGATGAAAGTGACGATGATATGCCATTAGCAAACTTAAGAGCTATGACAAACAATGATATTGCAAATGATCCAGATCTTCAAAATGCATTGCCAAACATAGAAAACACGTGGGAAAGTACAGATCTCGAAACAGAAAACATAGATTATACGTTCAAGGATAATTTGGAAGAACCCCCAGCTGATGCAAATATTGAATCGCCATACAATTATTTCAGAAAAATTATTACAGAACAAATGTTAGCAAATTTAGAAAATGAGACAAATCTATATGTGCTGCAGAAAGATGGAACCGAATTTAACACAACGAAGAAGGAAAGTGAAATTCGGATTGGTATTTACATAAAAATGGGTCTGGTCTCTATACCTAGGGTTAGGTCTTACTGGGAAATGACAACCAGATATTCAGTTATTGCAGACAAAATGTCTAGAAACAGATTTGAGAAATTAGCCAGTAGTCTTCATGTGAAAAATAATTTATTGGTAACAGAGCAGGAGAAAAAAGATAAATTGTGGAAAATTCGACCTTGGTTGTCAGCACTAAGAGACCAGTTCTTGAAAATTCCAGCTGAGTAATGCAACTCAGTGGATGATATCATGGTGTCATTTAAAGGCAGATCAAGTTTAAAGCAATACATTCAAGGCAAGCCAAACCCATGGGGGTTCAAACTATGGGGCAGAGCAGGTGCATCAGGTGTGCTTTATGACTTTGATGTTTACCAAGGTAAGACCGGACGACAGAGAGAAGATTATATCGGTGTAGGAGGAGATACAGTACTACAGATGAGCAGTATAGGGGCACAGCTCATTTAGTATTTGTGGATCAGTGACGTCACCGGTAGTTGCATCACCGGAAATGACGTCACCGGAAATGACGGAAATGACGTCACCGGAACCGGAAATGAAAGGGAGATAACTTTCCGCGTTTTTTACCCGTATTTCCTGCGTTTTTCCGGAACTTCTCTAGATTCTAGGTACGAACAATGGAATTGTGAATCCAACTTGTATCGGGTCACTATAGCGCTATTACCCCTATGTTAAACCATTTTTTTAAATCCATGACTAATTACGGCTCTTACAGGAACAAGTGTGGATATATGCCATACGATGAACTCTAAGAGATTTAAATATAGACATAATACATAAAAGCATTCTATATTGCTAAATTGATTTCAACCGTACCAGACTCCAATGTTAAAATATGCAGATTAAGTGAAAAACGATATACATATATTTGTGTACACGTGTGCTGTAACTGTCAATATTCTTTCGAAATCCAAAATATTTGGTAGGATTTAATTATACTACATTTCTGTTTTGAACTTTATGTTGAACTAAGTAGCTACGAGGATGAGGTATCATACCAAATGTTACCTGGAAAAACTGTTTGAAGTTCAAACAGGCCGACCAGGTTACTTTGTAACATCAATATCTATTAATTGACTTGTACGATAACTAAGGGGTTTTTCCTCAAGAACAAGACAAAGTGTTCACCATAATGAGTCATGTTCAATTCCAATCATAAGACAAGTCTGGGCACGACAATTTATAACTTCCCTATTTTATTTCTATCTACGTTACTCTGTTATTTCTATAAAGACATATAAAACAACATTAGATATATTTATTTAACATCCCTAAGCGCTGTAGTCTGCAATTAGTTCACTTGGATTTATCCAATAACAATCTAGATTATTTTTTGAAAAAAATGTTTGTGACCCTGAAAATGACTAATTACGGCTCTTCACAGTGGTGCGGTTCTTACAATTATTTAAAATGGTAAATATGGTTGTTTAACATTAAAATGATACAGAATATAAAGGAACATAAACAGACAAATTTACAGTTACTGAAATTTTGGGAAAACGACAAAGTTCCTACCAAAGTCGGTGTCAGCTTGTCTTTGTCACAGTGGAAAGTCTTGTGCAGTGCTACGCGAGTGGTGGACGATTTGATCAGTCGAGCGAAAGATGGAGAACCCGTGGACTGGAGATATCATTTGGGAGAAGACGTCTACGTCATCATCAAAGCCCCGCAACTGACAATTCACATCAGGAAGCACTTCGTACCTAATGGAGAATGGACATTGCATCCTACGAAGATAGTAGTGACCCCGAATCTATGCGAATGGGAAGAACTGAAAAAACCATACCTTTATTTGAAGAAAGAGAGCCAGAACTGAGGACAATGGACAATAGTGACTGGAGAAGATTAAATGAAAGAGACTGAGAAACAGAACTTGAACCTAATGTAAAGTGAACAATAAAATATGAAACTTGATTTCTATATTAGTCATAATTACACCCAAAGATACCTCGTCCTCCATCCCTCCACCACCACCACCGCCGCAACAGCAGCCACCACCACCACCCCAGAAGCAGCAGCAGCAGCAGCAGCCACAACTATCACCACCTCCCCAGCAGCAGCAGCCACTACCACCACCATCCCAGCAGCAGCCACCACCCCAACAGCAGCAGCAGCCACCACCCCAGCAGCAGCAACAGCCGACGCTGTTGACATTCCACCCAAAACACGCTACAAACAAAAACAAAACGAAATACATTATCAAAATAGCACACATGTCATTCATTTGACTCTTAGTAAAGTAGAAATACCATCCTTCGAGTACTACACAACACATCCGAAAACACCGTAGGTGAAAACCATTATTGAAATATAATTATGAAAATAAAATGACGGGAAGATATCCAGGGCTAGAAAATGATAGATGCGGACGTCCTAGAGAACCCCTCCATAGAACCAAAGAATAACTGTCTGTTGCATAAGGTCCAATCTTGGAAAATCCGTCTTTGTCATGAGATTTGTACACCATATCCGACACATGATGACCTCAATACCGCATCGCATCTTGTGGTGTTATGGAGAATACCAGACTTTATGCGGAACCTTAGATGGGGTGGACTTTCAACATGGATGGCCGGACTTGGACAAATACATATATCTATGTATAGAAATACCGATACAACTTGTTCCTAACAAACACTGCCAAAAATAACAAACAAACATAAATTCAGTTCTACTTTTGGCAATATATTGCCATGTACTTTGTTACTGTATGCCCATTATCTAGTTCAAACAAGAAATGACAAATATTTAAAAGGTCCACTATCCCTTCTTGAAGTCAGAATCTTACAAAATTGTTGCTTTAATTCGTATATTTATTATACAGTCGAACCTGTCTTTAAGGACAATAATGTTGCACGATAGACCTTAATTAAACATCCATCTTATAAAATCATATAATTTTGCATTGGTTTGTATTAAAGTATGCATAATTATTGGTAATTAAAACACGGTGTTAAAACCCATATGAATGGTACAATACTTAGAATAATAGAATAATAATGAGAGGTCCTTAATTAAGCAACACAAAATTATGTAAATTTACTCGGTTTGGAATACTTCATTATCCATTGAGACAGGTATTCCTGTAAGAGCCGTAATTAGTGATGGATTCAAAAAATGGTTTAACATAGGGGGTAATAGCGCTATAGTGACCCGATACAGGTTGGATTCACAATTCCATTGTTCGTACCTATAATCTAGAGAAGTTCCGGAACAAAACGCGGGAAATGCGGGTAAAAAACGCGGGAAATTAATCTCCCTTTCACTTCCGGTTCCGGTGACGTCATTTCCGGTCATGCAAGTTCCAGTGACGTCACTGCTCCACCACAAATACTAACTGAGCTGTGCCCCTATACTACTCAGATGTGTAAAAGTCTACCCGACGGAAAGAATTATAAGATATTTGCTGACAACTTTTTTACATCAATGCCATTGCTAGTCAAGCTGAAAGAAAAATCCTTTCACTTTGTGGGAACAGTAAGAGCAAACAGATTGAAAGGATGTGATCTGAAAACCGAGAAAGAATTGAAAAAGGACAGAAGAGGATCATACGATTGCAAGGTCATGAGATTTGTACACCATATCCGACACATGATGGCCCCAATACCGCATCGCATCTTGTGGTGTTATGGAAAATACCAGACTTTATGCGAACCTTAGATGGGGTGGACTTTCAACATGGATGGCCGGATTTGGACAAATACATATATCTATGTATAGAAATACCGATACAACTTGTTCCTAACAAACACTGCCAAAAATAACAAACAAACATAAATTCAGTTCTACTTTTGGCAATATATTGCCATGTACTTTGTTACTGTATGCCCATTATCTAGTTCAAACAAGAAATGACAAATATTTAAAAGGTCCACTATCCCTTCTTGAAGTCAGAATCTTACAAAATTGTTGCTTTAATTCGTATATTTATTATACAGTCGAACCTGTCTTTATGGACAATAATGTTGCACGATAGACCTTAATTAAACATCCATCTTATAAAATCATATAATTTTGCAGTGGTTTGTATTAAAGTATGCATAATTATTGGTAATTAAAACACGGTGTTAAAACCCATATGAATGGTACAATACTTAGAATAATAGAATAATAATGAGAGGTCCTTAATTAAGCAACACAAAATTATGTAAATTTACTCGGTTTGGAATACTTCATTATCCATTGAGACAGGTATTCCTGTAAGAGCCGTAATTAGTGATGGATTCAAAAAATGGTTTAACATAGGGGGTAATAGCGCTATAGTGACCCGATACAGGTTGGATTCACAATTCCATTGTTCGTATCTATAAACTAGAGAAGTTCCGGAACAAAACGCGGGAAATGCGGGTAAAAAACGCGGGAAATTAATCTCCCTTTCACTTCCGGTTCCGGTGACGTCATTTCCGGTCATGCAAGTTCCAGTGACGTCACTGCTCCACCACAAATACTAACTGAGCTGTGCCCCTATACTACTCAGATGTGTAAAAGTCTACCCGACGGAAAGAATTATAAGATATTTGCTGACAACTTTTTTACATCAATGCCATTGCTAGTCAAGCTGAAAGAAAAATGCGTTTACTTTGTGGGAACAGTAAGAGCAAACAGATTGAAAGGATGTGATCTGAAAACCGAGAAAGAATTGAAAAAGGACAGAAGAGGATCATACGATTGCAAGGTCATGAGATTTGTACACCATATCCGACACATGATGGCCCCAATACCGCATCGCATCTTGTGGTGTTATGGAGAATCCTTAGATGGGGTGGACTTTCAACATGGATGGCCGGATTTGGACAAATACATATATCTATGTATAGAAATATCGATACAACTTGTTCCTAACAAACACTGCCAAAAATAACAAACAAACATAAATTCAGTTCTACTTTTGGCAATATATTGCCATGTACTTTGTTACTGTATGCCCATTATCTAGTTCAAACAAGAAATGACAAATATTTAAAAGGTCCACTATCCCTTCTTGAAGTCAGAATCTTACAAAATTGTTGCTTTAATTCGTATATTTATTATACAGTCGAACCTGTCTTTATGGACAATAATGTTGCACGATAGACCTTAATTAAACATCCATCTTATAAAATCATACAATTTTACAGTGGTTTGTATTAAAGTATGCATAATTATTGGTAATTAAAATACGGTGTTAAAACCCATATGAATGGTACAATACTTAGAATAATAGAATAATAATGAGAGGTCCTTAATTAAGCAACACAAAATTATGTAAATTTACTCGGTTTGGAATACTTCATTATCCATTGAGACAGGTGTTCCTGTAAGAGCCGTAATTAGTCATGGATTCAAAAAATGGTTTAACATAGGGGGTAATAGCGCTATAGTGACCCGATACAGGTTGGATTCACAATGCCATTGTTCGTACCTATAATCTAGAGAAGTTCCGGAACAAAACGCGGGAAATGCGGGTAAAAAACGCGAGAAATCAATCTCCCTTTCATTTCCGGTTCCGGTGACGTCATTTCCGGTCATGCAACTTCCAGTGACGTCACTGCTCCACCACAAATGCTAACTGAGCTGTGCCCCTATACTACTCAGATGTGTAAAAGTCTACCCGACGGAAAGAATTATAAGATATTTGCTGACAACATTTTTACATCAATGCCATTGCTAGTCAAGCTGAAAGAATAACCCTTTCACTTTGTGGGAACAGTAAGAGCAAACAGATTGAAAGGATGTGATCTGAAAACCGAGAAAGAATTGAAAAAGGACAGAAGAGGATCATACGATTGCAAGGTCATGAGATTTGTACACCATATCCGACACATGATGGCCCCAATACCGCATCGCATCTTGTGGTGTTATGGAGAATACCAGACTTTATGCGGAACCTTAGATGGGGTGGACTTTCAACATGGATGGCCGGATTTGGACAAATACATATATCTATGTATAGAAATATCAATACAACTTGTTCCTAACAAACACTGCCAAAAATAACCAACAAACATAAATTCAGTTTTACTTTTGGCAATATATTGCCATGTACTTTGTTACTGTATGCCCATTATCTAGTTCAAACAAGAAATGACAAATATTTAAAAGGTCCACTATCCCTTCTTGAAGTCATAATCTTACAAAATTGTTGCTTTAATTCGTATATTTATTATACAGTCGAACCTGTCTTTATGGACAATAATGTTGCACGATAGACCTTAATTAAACATCCATCTTATAAAATCATATAATTTTACAGTGGTTTGTATTAAAGTATGCATAATTATTGGTAATTAAAACACGGTGTTAAAACCCATATGAATGGTACAATACTTAGAATAATAGAATAATAATGAGAGGTCCTTAATTAAGCAACACAAAATTATGTAAATTTACTCGGTTTGGAATACTTCATTATCCATTGAGACAGGTGTTCCTGTAAGAGCCGTAATTAGTCATGGATTCAAAAAGTGTTTAACATAGGGGGTAATAGCGCTATAGTGACCCGATACAGGTTGGATTCACAATTCCATTGTTCGTACCTATAATCTAGAGAAGTTCCGGAACAAAACGTGGGAAATGCGGGTAAAAAACGCGAGAAATTAATCTCCCTTTCATTTCCGGTTCCGGTGACGTCATTTCCGGTCATGCAACTTCCAGTGACGTCACTGCTCCCCAACAAATACTAACTGAGCTGTGCCCCTATACTACTCAGATGTGTAAAAGTCTACCCGACGGAAAGAATTATAAGATATTTACTGACAACTTTTGTACATCAATGCCATTGCTAGTCAAGCTGAAAGAAAAATCCTTTCACTTTGTGGGAACAGTAAGAGCAAACAGATTGAAAGGATGTGATCTGAAAACCGAGAAAGAATTGAAAAAGGACAGAAGAGGATCATACGATTGCAAGGTCATGAGATTTGTACACCATATCCGACACATGATGGCCCCAATACCGCATCGCATCTTGTGGTGTTATGGAGAATCCTTAGATGGGGTGGACTTTCAACATGGATGGCCGGATTTGGACAAATACATATATCTATGTATAGAAATATCGATACAACTTGTTCCTAACAAACACTGCCAAAAATAACAAACAAACATAAATTCAGTTCTACTTTTGGCAATATATTGCCATGTACTTTGTTACTGTATGCCCATTATCTAGTTCAAACAAGAAATGACAAATATTTAAAAGGTCCACTATCCCTTCTTGAAGTCAGAATCTTACAAAATTGTTGCTTTAATTCGTATATTTATTATACAGTCGAACCTGTCTTTATGGACAATAATGTTGCACGATAGACCTTAATTAAACATCCATCTTATAAAATCATACAATTTTACAGTGGTTTGTATTAAAGTATGCATAATTATTGGTAATTAAAATACGGTGTTAAAACCCATATGAATGGTACAATACTTAGAATAATAGAATAATAATGAGAGGTCCTTAATTAAGCAACACAAAATTATGTAAATTTACTCGGTTTGGAATACTTCATTATCCATTGAGACAGGTGTTCCTGTAAGAGCCGTAATTAGTCATGGATTCAAAAAATGGTTTAACATAGGGGGTAATAGCGCTATAGTGACCCGATACAGGTTGGATTCACAATGCCATTGTTCGTACCTATAATCTAGAGAAGTTCCGGAACAAAACGCGGGAAATGCGGGTAAAAAACGCGAGAAATCAATCTCCCTTTCATTTCCGGTTCCGGTGACGTCATTTCCGGTCATGCAACTTCCAGTGACGTCACTGCTCCACCACAAATGCTAACTGAGCTGTGCCCCTATACTACTCAGATGTGTAAAAGTCTACCCGACGGAAAGAATTATAAGATATTTGCTGACAACATTTTTACATCAATGCCATTGCTAGTCAAGCTGAAAGAATAACCCTTTCACTTTGTGGGAACAGTAAGAGCAAACAGATTGAAAGGATGTGATCTGAAAACCGAGAAAGAATTGAAAAAGGACAGAAGAGGATCATACGATTGCAAGGTCATGAGATTTGTACACCATATCCGACACATGATGGCCCCAATACCGCATCGCATCTTGTGGTGTTATGGAGAATACCAGACTTTATGCGGAACCTTAGATGGGGTGGACTTTCAACATGGATGGCCGGATTTGGACAAATACATATATCTATGTATAGAAATATCAATACAACTTGTTCCTAACAAACACTGCCAAAAATAACCAACAAACATAAATTCAGTTTTACTTTTGGCAATATATTGCCATGTACTTTGTTACTGTATGCCCATTATCTAGTTCAAACAAGAAATGACAAATATTTAAAAGGTCCACTATCCCTTCTTGAAGTCAGAATCTTACAAAATTGTTGCTTTAATTCGTATATTTATTATACAGTCGAACCTGTCTTTATGGACAATAATGTTGCACGATAGACCTTAATTAAACATCCATCTTATAAAATCATATAATTTTACAGTGGTTTGTATTAAAGTATGCATAATTATTGGTAATTAAAACACGGTGTTAAAACCCATATGAATGGTACAATACTTAGAATAATAGAATAATAATGAGAGGTCCTTAATTAAGCAACACAAAATTATGTAAATTTACTCGGTTTGGAATACTTCATTATCCATTGAGACAGGTGTTCCTGTAAGAGCCGTAATTAGTCATGGATTCAAAAAGTGTTTAACATAGGGGGTAATAGCGCTATAGTGACCCGATACAGGTTGGATTCACAATTCCATTGTTCGTACCTATAATCTAGAGAAGTTCCGGAACAAAACGTGGGAAATGCGGGTAAAAAACGCGAGAAATTAATCTCCCTTTCATTTCCGGTTCCGGTGACGTCATTTCCGGTCATGCAACTTCCAGTGACGTCACTGCTCCCCAACAAATACTAACTGAGCTGTGCCCCTATACTACTCAGATGTGTAAAAGTCTACCCGACGGAAAGAATTATAAGATATTTACTGACAACTTTTGTACATCAATGCCATTGCTAGTCAAGCTGAAAGAAAAATCCTTTCACTTTGTGGGAACAGTAAGAGCAAACAGATTGAAAGGATGTGATCTGAAAACCGAGAAAGAATTGAAAAAGGACAGAAGAGGATCATACGATTGCAAGGTCATGAGATTTGTACACCATATCCGACACATGATGGCCCCAATACCGCATCGCATCTTGTGGTGTTATGGAGAATCCTTAGATGGGGTGGACTTTCAACATGGATGGCCGGATTTGGACAAATACATATATCTATGTATAGAAATATCGATACAACTTGTTCCTAACAAACACTGCCAAAAATAACAAACAAACATAAATTCAGTTCTACTTTTGGCAATATATTGCCATGTACTTTGTTACTGTATGCCCATTATCTAGTTCAAACAAGAAATGACAAATTTTTAAAAGGTCCACTATCCCTTCTTGAAGTCAGAATCTTACAAAATTGTTGCTTTAATTCGTATATTTATTATACAGTCGAACCTGTCTTTATGGACAATAATGTTGCACGATAGACCTTAATTAAACATCCATCTTATAAAATCATACAATTTTACAGTGGTTTGTATTAAAGTATGCATAATTATTGGTAATTAAAATACGGTGTTAAAACCCATATGAATGGTACAATACTTAGAATAATAGAATAATAATGAGAGGTCCTTAATTAAGCAACACAAAATTATGTAAATTTACTCGGTTTGGAATACTTCATTATCCATTGAGACAGGTGTTCCTGTAAGAGCCGTAATTAGTCATGGATTCAAAAAATGGTTTAACATAGGGGGTAATAGCGCTATAGTGACCCGATACAGGTTGGATTCACAATGCCATTGTTCGTACCTATAATCTAGAGAAGTTCCGGAACAAAACGCGGGAAATGCGGGTAAAAAACGCGAGAAATCAATCTCCCTTTCATTTCCGGTTCCGGTGACGTCATTTCCGGTCATGCAACTTCCAGTGACGTCACTGCTCCACCACAAATGCTAACTGAGCTGTGCCCCTATACTACTCAGATGTGTAAAAGTCTACCCGACGGAAAGAATTATAAGATATTTGCTGACAACATTTTTACATCAATGCCATTGCTAGTCAAGCTGAAAGAATAACCCTTTCACTTTGTGGGAACAGTAAGAGCAAACAGATTGAAAGGATGTGATCTGAAAACCGAGAAAGAATTGAAAAAGGACAGAAGAGGATCATACGATTGCAAGGTCATGAGATTTGTACACCATATCCGACACATGATGGCCCCAATACCGCATCGCATCTTGTGGTGTTATGGAGAATACCAGACTTTATGCGGAACCTTAGATGGGGTGGACTTTCAACATGGATGGCCGGATTTGGACAAATACATATATCTATGTATAGAAATATCAATACAACTTGTTCCTAACAAACACTGCCAAAAATAACCAACAAACATAAATTCAGTTTTACTTTTGGCAATATATTGCCATGTACTTTGTTACTGTATGCCCATTATCTAGTTCAAACAAGAAATGACAAATATTTAAAAGGTCCACTATCCCTTCTTGAAGTCAGAATCTTACAAAATTGTTGCTTTAATTCGTATATTTATTATACAGTCGAACCTGTCTTTATGGACAATAATGTTGCACGATAGACCTTAATTAAACATCCATCTTATAAAATCATATAATTTTACAGTGGTTTGTATTAAAGTATGCATAATTATTGGTAATTAAAACACGGTGTTAAAACCCATATGAATGGTACAATACTTAGAATAATAGAATAATAATGAGAGGTCCTTAATTAAGCAACACAAAATTATGTAAATTTACTCGGTTTGGAATACTTCATTATCCATTGAGACAGGTGTTCCTGTAAGAGCCGTAATTAGTCATGGATTCAAAAAGTGTTTAACATAGGGGGTAATAGCGCTATAGTGACCCGATACAGGTTGGATTCACAATTCCATTGTTCGTACCTATAATCTAGAGAAGTTCCGGAACAAAACGTGGGAAATGCGGGTAAAAAACGCGAGAAATTAATCTCCCTTTCAATTCCGGTTCCGGTGACGTCATTTCCGGTCATGCAACTTCCAGTGACGTCACTGCTCCCCAACAAATACTAACTGAGCTGTGCCCCTATACTACTCAGATGTGTAAAAGTCTACCCGACGGAAAGAATTATAAGATATTTACTGACAACTTTTGTACATCAATGCCATTGCTAGTCAAGCTGAAAGAAAAATCCTTTCACTTTGTGGGAACAGTAAGAGCAAACAGATTGAAAGGGTGTGATCTGAAAACCGAGAAAGAATTGAAAAAGGACAGAAGAGGATCATACGATTGCAAGGTCCATTCAGCATCTAACATCATAGCTGTCAGGTGGTATGACAATACATCTGTAGACTTACTGTCAACATATATAGGAACTGAGCCAATGGGGCAGGTGAGAGGATGGGATAAGAAGAAGAAAGAATATATCGAGGGGTTAGAGCCAAAAAGTTGTATCTGAAAATTTTGCTAATTTCATTTTTTTGCACTAGAATGTTGATAAGTTAGCATCTAGTTATGTCTGTAAATTTCAGGGCAAAAGGATAATGCATTAATTTTAAATTGACCAGAACCAAAAAGTAGTATCATATTATATACGTCTTCTTGAAACGCCAAACAACAGTAATATTGGATAATCTATAATTGCATGCCAGGTATATTTTTTTAATTAAAAGATACATTGCTGTAAAAATCTTGAATTATTATTATCTCAAATATGACGTTTGTACATACCCTTCGCCAAAATTATTGACATTTTGTTTAAAATGTATGGCCTTTTAATCGTTATTTATTTCCATATTTTCAGTAGAGGCTGGTTATGGTGAATGTAATGAAAACATCTACAGTACTAATTAATTCCAGTTTTCTATTGGTAAGTTTCAATTTTTATTTGTTCACAAGAACTCTATTTTACCAGATTGAAAAGATTATCACTTTTTAATGATCAAATTATTTGATAAGAAGATTTCCTCCTAAGCCCCTCAATATAATTAGATGTTAAATAAAATGTAGTTTACAACCTGAAAATGTGCATGACGAACTATGGTTGCTGTCCAATATCTGAAATGGGAGGCTATAAAACTTAGGTGTCAAAGTTTGTTGTCAGGGGTATAATTTGTAGTGAGTTTACTTGTTTGGCAATAGGATATGAGAGGTAATCCTATATTTGGCCAATTCTTTTAGCTAATCAAAATAATAAGCTTCATATTCATTTGTTTCAGGTAATAAAATGTCGGAATCCAGTTGGTCTTCAGACGAGGAATGGACGACAATTGCAGCTATGGTACGTGATACCCAAGATAATGGTTCTAATGCAGTCGAAGGAGATACAAAAGATGATTCCTCAGTAACAAACAGACAGCAAGCAGGTAGTAATGATACACAAAGTACCAATGCCACACCTACGGTTGATGAACAAGATACCAATGACACACCTATGGCTGATGAACCAGGTTACAATGACACACCTATAACTGATGAACCAGGTATCAATGACACACCTACCACTGATGAACCAGGTATCAATGACACACCTACCACTGATCAACCAGGTACGAATGACACACCTACCACTGATCAACCAGGTAGCAATGACACACCTACCACTGATGAACCAGGTAGCAATGACACACCTACGTTGATGAATTAGGTACAAATTCCACACCTACCACTGATGAACCAGGTACGAATGACACACCTACCACTGATCAACCAGGTAACAATGACACACCTACGGTTGATGAACCAGGTACCAATGACACACCTATGGTTGATGAACCAGGTACCAATGACACACCTACCACTGATGAACCAGGTATCAATGCCACACCTACCACTGATGAACCAGGTAACAATGACACACCTACGGCTGATGAATCAGCTACCAATGATACACCTATGGTTGATGAAGCAGGTACCAATGACACACCTACGGCTGATGAACCGATTACCAATGACACACCTATGGCTGATATGAAAGAAACCCTGGGTAATAAGAATACACAAGACCAAATATTAATTCAGGACAAATCAGCTGTTCGTACCTATAAAGAAGATACTTCATCAACTGATTCCAATGGGTCGCCAAATGCCTTAAAGGTTACTCCAAGACAGAAAAAGAAGAAAAAATACAGAAAGAAACAGAATAAAACAATACCTGACACAACAAAACAGCTCAAACGCCACTCTGCTATTGAGTCTGACTTTAGTGGTAGTGATGATAATATAACATTAAAAGAGTTAAAAAATGATATAAAACGACAAAAAGATGAGAGTTATAGCGAAATAGAGTCTGTTTATGACAGCGGGGGCTCGTACAAACCTTGCATTCCAATTGTCTAGAGAGCGGTCACACCCAAATGGAGTGCGACAGCATGCATGCTGCAATTGAATTTGCAAAGAAAAAATCCGAAATCTTTGTTCCTCAACAGTGGGCAACTGTAATTAGAATCGCCAGGAGAAAAGATCCATACATGATTGTGCCTTTGAAGTTTGGGGACATCTACGATTTCAAAGATTTCACAAAGAAATACATGAAATTCCGGAAAGAAGATGTTAATGGCAAAAAAGTAAATTGGTTGCAAATCAAATGGATAAGGTACACCCAAGAAAACCCGGACTGTATCATGTTTAAGTACAATTTCGAAGATGAATTCAGAGTTCTCAAAGTAGCTGGTACAGCCAAACGAGGACGCACTGCCGAACCACAATAACTGACAAAGAAATACACATCGAGACAGAAGATATCAGCAGCCAAAAAGAAAGACCTTGTCAGCTTATGCAGAAGTGGTATCATCCCATCTGAATACCACGATTATTACAAATCATTGCCCTCAAGTCAAGCAGTAATGTAGATGACAAACTAGCTGACACCGATGCTGAAGAGGAACAAGCCGATTCTGATCAAGAATGAGACTAAGAAAATAACAGTGGTGACATTAAATGACTCGCTTAATTAGATTGCATGATTAGTTTAGGGGTTCTTCTATGCATTGTATTAGAACTGTAGACATTATATTCCTGCATTAGATATAGTGCATACAAATTTGACTGTTATATAATATATATTTTGTACTTTGATTTTAAAATAATTTTCTTTTGAGATTTACAGACAGTATTGAATTATTTCAATAGGATTTAGCATAATTTTATTATAATGGTATTTTGAAACCCTTATGGTATTCCTCAGCTTTCAAAGTGTTCAAAATCATGTTACTACTATCTAATTCAATTTTCAAAAGAGCTGTTGAAATTTTTTTTTAAACTATTTTATGATATAATCATTCATACAGACATACATCTAATAGTTATTGTGGTTGAAATGTAATCTTACTGTGATATATGATTACATTATTGATGGTTTAGCTTAGGGAACGACCATTTAACTTAAAGGGGGAGGGGGGTTATGTTTTTTTTCTAAAAAAATATTCTGATTCCCAATGTTGCTGAAAAAAATATTCTGATTTTGGTGGAGGAAAAAAAAATAATCTGATTCAGATTTTTTTGTTATATGACCTAATGTTAAATCCTGGAAAAAAAATTCTCGCTTTGCGCGACAAATTAAAAATAAACTCTTGTGTTGTCCGAAAAAAATATTCTGAACGAAACAAAAAACCATAACCCCCCCCCTTCAAGTTAAATGGTCGGTCCCTTATATAATTGATTTTAATTGCTTTTTAATTCATTGGAAATTATCCTGAAATATTTTGCCATTCTTATGTTGGTTTTCAAAAAATCAATGTTTACTTTAGCAGAATGTTTTAACTGATGAATACTACAATTCAGTCATTATAGAAAGATATTTCAAATTAATTTTTCATTTGCTGCCATAACGTATTTTTGTTTCCTTTAATTTGGTTGATGAAAGAAACATTATTCATATTAAAGTTAGGGAACCAGAAAAGTGAATCCTAAAATGTCATAAACATGCCTTGCACACACCTGTTTAATCTTTAAATAAACAAATCAGCAGACAGTCTTATCAGCGGTTAATGTAGCATGGTATTAATATCTGGAAATTATCAATGTAAATACTGCATGTCTACTTAGTGTATAGATAAAAAGTGTTATTAAATCAATATGCTGATTATTAGAAGTAAATTGCATATATAATCATAATATTTATTGTTTTATTTACTTATAAAATCATTTTGGTAACACTACATTATAAAACATAGTCATAAAATAATTTTTTGTAATTCCTCAAAAAGATGAAATATTAAGATACGACAATATGGCACTAACCCCTCGATATTATTGTCAATCGTCCAGCAATTGTCGAGAAGTACAATACTTTTATGGGTGGGGTTGATTTGATGGACTCATTGACAGCTTTGTACAAGCAAAAAATGAAGTCAAAGAATTTAGTAAACAAGGTACTGTGATAAAACCTTTGTTTGATACTAAGGACGTCAGTGGAGTACACACCAGTAGCTCTGGTGACGAAAAACTATGCGAGATATTTTCCAAATACTTGACGGTGCTACCGGGGAAAAGTGAATTCCCAGTAACACCACAATATGACAATAAACGTAATTTTAGTGATATTACAATAAGTCCGTCTTCAGCCGAGGCCAAACAAAGCACACAAAAGCGGGATCGCCAATGATGTCTGGCATCCTAAACAGATAAACTCTTATCAATGCTTAGTAAATGTATGCTTGTGTATATATATGTTATTTATTTTACCTATTTCTCCAGAAACTTAAAAGAAAAAGAAAAAAAAAAAAAATTTAATGTCTTTTTGTTACCTTTACATTATTACAGTGATATTGTGTGTAATTTATTGTACAATTGCAACTTATTATATACATTGTTAAATATGTAAAGTCCACACATTTTTTGTAAAAAATGAATTTTGTGTTACCAATATAGTATTTAAAACATTTGTTGTAAATAGAATTATTTTTATGCATTACATTTATTTCATATTTATGTTGTATACACTATTTGTAAATGCAACTGTTTGTAAACATTATAAAGTTAAAATATTGAAGATGAAATGTTAATCGAACAAACCGTAAAGTTATAAATAGGGCAATACACATATTCTTTTACGGTAGAGTGAGCAAACTATTTACATATTTTTGTCTAAATGAACTTGTCTCTAGCTACAATAAATGTTAACGGTTTAAGGGACAAAAAGAAACGTGACTTGGTTTTTAACTGGCTGGTACCTAAAAAAATCGACGTAATTTGTTTACAAGAAACTCACTCAACAAAGATGATTTGATTCGATGGCAAAATGAATGAAAAAACTGTGGGGGTGACAATAGCTTGTTTAATTGTGGTACGAGTGACTCAAGGGGTGTGGGAATTTTATTGAGCAAAAAATTAAAAGAAAATGTAGAATTCTTTTATCAGGATAATTCAGGACGCATTTTACGTTGTACATTAAAAATAAACGACTCAACTTTTTATATATCAAATACATATGCGCCGAATAATGGTAGAGAAAGAAAATCGTTTTTTAATGCAATTAACGATCCACTGCTCAGTCCGAGAATTCCAAAGCATGTTACATAGAAATGATTTATTTGATGTGTGGAGGAAGTTAAATCCAGAAACTAAGAGATATACTTTTAAACGCGGTAAATCGAAATCAAAAATCGATTATATTTTATGTAGTAACGCCGTAAGCAGTAAGGTGTTTGGTACTCGGATTAATCATTTCCCATTCAGTGATCATGATATCATAATAACAAAATTAAAAACTGAGGATATTAATAGAGGTCCAGGTATGTGGATAATGAATCTTGAAACAATAAAATCTGAACAGTTTAGACATGCTTTTGAAATTTGGTGGGATAACTGGAAAATTGAGAAAAAATAAATACAGTGATATACGAGAATGGTGGGATCTTGCGAAAAACAAAATAAAATTGTTAACAATGGAAATAAGTAGAAACTTAAATTGTAAGCAAAACAAAAACGAAATCGATAGATTAGAAAGAAAACTCGATAAATTAAAACTAATAGCGAATGAAACGGATGAAATAAGCGCGCAAATAAAGCAATTAGGGAGCTTAATTAAAAACTATTATAATAAAAAAAACAGAAGCAGCGAAAATTAGATCTCGTGTTAAATGGGTGGAAGAAGGGGAAAAATCAACGCGATATTTCTTTAAACTTGAAAAAAAGCGGGGCCAAGAAAAGTTATGGTATAGGATTAAAACGACACACGGTAATTATAAGTATGACATTGACTCGATAATGAATGAGCAGGTTGATTTTTACTCCAAACTTTTTCAATCAGAAGGGTGGGATGAAAATAGTGCTCACGATCTTACAAGGTACATTGTTAATAAATTGGACAATAACGAAAAAGAAACGCTTGACGAAGACATTAGCTTAGATGAAATTAGTAAAGTTATTAAAATATTAAAACCAAATAAATCCCCAGGAGAAGATGGTATTATTTCAGAATTTTATCAACTTTATTGGCAAGATATAAGAAATGAATTCTTTGAAGTGGTTGAAAAAAAATTCAAATTCGAATATACTTTAAGCACATTACAGTACAAGGGGGTCTTGACTTTATTACATAAGGGAGGGGAACGGGAAGATATTGACCTTACTGAATTGTGATTATAAAATAATTTCGAAGCTTTTGGCCGAACGATTAAAAAATGTTTTAACTAAGCTAATTCATCCGGACCAAAAAGGGTCGGAACATAAATGAAGCAAACAGAATGATACAAGACATCATACAATACGTAGACGAAGAAAATGAAGAAGGCATAATAGTTTTTTTAGATCAACAAAAAGCATTCGATAGAGTTGAATGGGGGTGGGTAGACTTCGTGTTAAAAACATTTAACTTTGAGGAAACATTTAGGTGGTGGATTCAAATGTTAGTTAAAAATCCTACAACATCCATAAACACAAATGGATTTGTTTCAAAATTTTTCTCCATATCTCGCTCATGTAGACAGGGGTGTTCCGTCGTACCACTAATTTACATATTGCAAGCCGAGCCCATTGCATGTGCTATTAGAGGACATAATGATATAAAGGTGTTTAAATTACCAGGTGAAGCGGATGGGAAGGAATTAGAAGCCAAAATAAGTATGTTTGCAGATGACACACAACTTTTCAATAAAGATGAACGCTCTGTTGAAAAATCTTTCGTTATACTTTCAAAATATGAAAAAGCATCCGGATCAAGAATTAATTATAATAAAACAAAAGCTATTTCTATTTGCACTGCTCGCAATAGAAAACCAAAATTTAATAAAATATCATGGATTAAAGAAAATGTAAAAACTTTGGGGGTACATCATGGTTACAATGTTGACAATGATAAAATTTGGAAGGACATTATTGATAGAATGAAAAATTGTATGCAAGTTTGGAAAAGCAGAAAACTTTCTTACAAAGGTAAAACTATAATTGTGAAAAATCTTTTGTTATCATATTGTGGATTTGAAATTGAAAAGAAGGGCATTCCTGATAAATTTAAAAAAGAAATTGAAACATTAATTTGGGACTTTTTATCGGAGGGGAAAGTTAATCAGATTAAAAGAGATGTATGTTGTTTAGATATAGAAAATGGTGGCATGAGTATGGTTAATATAGATTGATTCTTACATTGACAGTAGAAGAATAAAGTATATTTATCGTATCATCAATGAACCAATTGAAAATTGGAATGCTATTGGAAAATATTGGTTAAGTAGACTTGATTTGAAATTTAATGAAACTTTTTTTATTTGTAAATGATCAAATGTTTCATCCTTAAATTTAAACAGGTATCCTTTGTTTTATCAAAAATCAATCCAAGCATGGACAAAATTTTACAATGTGTACAAAAGGTGGAAACCAAAACAGATATCTTACATGTTAGATTATTTGGGAATTGTAATATAACCTTCCAAAACAAACCTGTAATATTTTCTTCATTTCTAAGAAGTAATATAAAAACTATTAAAGACATATGGGATGCAAACTCAAAACAATTCATCGATTGTGATTTACAGTTTTCCGGTTGTTGACTGATTTTGTCTGTTTATATACTTATGCGTTTTGACTTTCCCTTTGTAAGATTGTTCGGAGTTCGGTAATTTTGTTATTACCCTTACTTATTATATTCTAAGCTGATAGACAGGAGAAACTGTATCTCAGAATACTCTAAGATTAAGAAATGTATTCCAAAAACTACTTAAATTTCTTAAAAAATGAAAATAATAATATAGATAACAAAACTAAAAGTAGAAATAAAATGAAGTTGTTAAATAATTTAAAACTTACAGATATTACAGGCAAAATCATTAATACAAAAGATGTTAAGATTAAAATTATACACAAAATATTAAATGAAAAATCAATACCAAAATGTCAAGATAAATGGAATAATGTTTATAATGAAGAATTTCACTGGCCAAAAATTTGGATTAATCTTAAAAGTCTGAACATCAGTAATAAAATTAAAGAATTTCAATGGAAATGCACCCATAACATTATTTACAACGAAAGTAGACTTAGAAAAATGAACCTATCCTATGGAAGATGTCACCTTTGTAAAGAATCGAACATTCAAGAAGATCTCCAACATTTGTTTTTTAAATGCATTATAACTAACCGATTCATATCAAACATCACAATTTCAATAAACACTTTAAATGTGGGAACTGTTAACTTAAATGAGAATAATATGATGTTTGGGTTCAATATGGGGGTAAACATGAACTTCTTTTAAATACATTATTTTTTTATATTCAAGTGGTCTATTTGGAAGGCAAGAAACAAAGTTAAATATGACAAAATTCATATCAATCAGAATGTACTTTGTAATATATGGAAACAGACTTTAAAATCTGAAATAAAAATTTTGCTAACGGCCAATTGTAATGATACAATAGATAAAGCCAAAATCTTGACAGTTCTATCAGTGATTAGTAAGTAGTTATAATATATGAGTACAATGCATGTATGTAAATGTTATATGTTGAAGCTATCATAAAATGCCTAGATATAGATTGATTTACATGTTGGTTTTATAATTGATAAATTTAGTTGTATTTTTGAAATGGGATCATGTGGACTCTAATTAATCTCTTACTAACCCTGGATAAGAGATCTATTGTAAAACAAGGAACCTTAGATTATTTGTTTGCTTACCTGGGCATCTAAGGTGTTTTGTTAACAGGCGAGTCAAACAATAAAGTATTATGTTATTAAAAAAAAAAGTCAAAGAGGTGGTATATGTACATCTATTGGCACACAATAATGATTGCTGTTGTTAACAGTTGACTATATTACAAACGACACTGTGCATTGCTCCAGATAAAACCAATGAAGCTATGCGATTTTGCAAGTGAAATAGCAGATGGATTAGTTGAAATAAAAGCGAAAATTGGGCGACCCCTGGTTTCCTCTCCACCTGCCAAGCCACCAACAGGACGTCCAATTAAAAGACCAGTAGATGTGGTCAGAAAAGATGCAACCAACCACCTTCCGATATTGGAGGAGAAAAGACAGAGAAGTAAGCTAAGGGGTTGTGAAGGATATTTCTGTTTTCACACGTTAGGGTGTGGGGTCGCTACTGCGCATGCGAAATACTAATTACAAACCTGATTGAATAGGTTATACTAAGTAACAAAAAATACATACCATCAAGATGGGAGAGTTGGATTAGAAATAAATAGCTTCACCATGAGGCAGTTTTAACTATCCAGAGCCTATAACTATGACATTCAAATTTAATTTTCTGAAAATTTTTCACTTGGTGTTAAACAAGCTTTGCTAAAAAGAAAGAATCATCAATTTCAAAGGTCAGTTAGATAAATGTATTACAAGGACATAAACACTTAATCACAAACCAAAACAAAAATAAAACAAAGATTGCTAATTTTAAAATTTTAAGTGGAGGAAGAATTTACGATAACAAACGTTTATCACTTAAACTTTGTATTTCCGTAAAATCATGGTGTGCGTTTTATCGATCTAAAGATTGGTTTTAAATTTCAAATTAATCACTTGTAAGTTGTATACAATTCCATCGTCGGTAGCTCATGTCTAATCACGCTCATATTTCCCATTCAACAACCATAGGACCACTCCTCATGAATAATTCATCTCGAATATGATAGTCTAATGCGTTATCCTCATACAAATTACTTGCACTTATACTACATTTGTCTGGACCATACAATTATTTGATACCACTTTAGTGAAAACGTAGAAATCTAATTTAGTTCAGTTGGCGTTTTTCTGCAATAACCTTTATCGGATGTGTTAATTGTTAAAAGATTGAAAAGTCAAATACTTCTTTGGGAATAGGTAAAAACCAAAATGGCCAAAGCAAGACAGCCACGATCACCTAGTGCTACATATGCATGATGGAAGTTGACCTAGTTTTTAAAAGACATTCTACTTTGATACTTTATTTGGATGGTAAGCGAACAAAAAACATTAAAATTCTATATTTGTGTAACCTTCCGATCATTCGCATATAGCAACTTCCAAATGCCGGACCAGCAACGGGAGAACTCCAAAAACACAAAGAATATTCTATTGGGTGTTTCATGGAGAGTATAGGAACGGAATCAAACGTGGGTAGATAAACGTTAGAGAAATCCGAAGGAATAATCAGGAATTGGCAATTTATAGACCCTGGTAACATTGGGCACACAAGAAAAAGGACAAAGACAAACAAAACAAAACAAAACACAACAAGGAAACTCAAAACATGAGCAACATGGATAACGGGTAAAAGACGATGATAGATTCTTAGATTGGGTTCAAATATCAAGCTAGTGTATGTTCTACCTATCTGCCAGCGAATGAGCTTTTTCAATAAAGTTTATGGAAAAGAATCCTCTGACAGCTACGCAACAACCAGCGAACGCTGTTGTACCCATTATTTTAATTTCATGAAATACGTTATTTTGATACAATGTGATCATCATCTGGCTCCATAAAAAGCGACTGTCGTTGTCTCCAGTTATGAATGTTGGAATGGAGATGGATACGTGACAACATTCACGAGATTTTACAGATAATTTATTGTAATTATACTCTAGAATATATTTATGCCAGGTGGCCGTTCTATTCTTTTTTACTTTCGTTCTTAGTCGAGTTGTCAAGATATACTGACGTTAATATTCTTTCTGACGTAAATTTCAGATCTACTTTGTTCTGACGCAAAACTGGGTTTTGTCGAAACATTTTATGCGTTAATACTTTTATAGCGCTATCCTAAGTACATGTTTTGCTTAAGCATGGAACCTTTGATCAACACAATAGTTAGTGTTTGTCCCGTTAAAATAACCATGACAAAAACAAATATTTTCTCATTGTTTGAATGATTTTAAAAACGCCAAGTTAAATACAGCTGAAAGACTGGTCCGGAAAAAAACACGAACGAATGAAATTATTTTACAAATCATATTATTAGAAAATTAAACCTAGTTGAAGTACAGTAAATATATTTTTAGATTAAAGTATTGACTTTGCTTCACCATAAATTATATATATTAAAGGGATATTGTCTACCAGCTGCGTAATTTTTTCATACCCAAAATTATTGTCGATTTCCGTACTGACCTTCATAAAATGAAGATTAACACCGAGATATGTTGCAAAAGATACGAAAAAGACCCAAAACTATCGTTATCAGAATTATTGTCCGGATGACAATATTCAAATCTGTTCATATGGCCTTCTATGCGAACACGTCTTGAGCATGCGCACTGTTTAGAAACAATAAACAACATGTGTTTCTTGGGCAAAAGAGAAACTGTCAACGCGTGGAAGAAAGCGGACTTTGACGGATTCAGAGATAAAGAGGAATAGAAGTGAAGTATCTTCCAAATGGAACAAATGCAGGATATATGTAGGGGATCAGTTGGACCGTTGCCGTTGGATGGAGCGAACTCAAGGAAGTGCTTGATTATTGTTGATAGGTAAGCCGAGCATGTTGCCTTCTTTTCTCAATCGTTTTTCATATTTTATGAATTTATGATGATGCCTATGATCATTTTCGGTAGATATTAATCAATATATGTAATTTTGCACCTGGCAACAGCAAATTATTGTCAATGAGTAGCATAAAACGGCCGTATTTGCGAGGTAAACAAACACAAATTTTAAGAGGCCAGCAAAGGGGAAATGGGAGTGCAAAAATGATATCAATGACAATGCAGTTTATTATTATCAATTTAAAAAAAAATATCGAATCAATTCATTTTTAATGCAAGAATTAAAACTGTACATGGCTTAATGAAAACCCTATAAAGTTCTTTTTATTCAAGCAAATTTATTTCTTTGATATAATTAGGCTTTTAATTTTATCAAATTTCAACAACTTGGACATGAAACTTAGTTTTGGGAACCAAAAGTATATACCTTACTTTCTGCGAATTATCACTATAATGGAAAATCGGTATGTATTTTTCAAATAAAAGCTTTCTATTTAAAGAAGCTTCATTTCAATTGCACTTTTAGTTTGGATCCTGTAAGTATAATATATAATTATAAATAAGGTTTTGAAGAAATGATATGAATATCCATTGAACTTTTCAAGTTTCAGAACTTTTTTTATATATGACTACAAAATTTATACTGATAAATTTCAGAAATGTCCTAAAATGCATATTTTAGACCATGGCTAAATGAAAATCATTTTCAATTCCTTTATGCAAACAAGTTTATATCTTGGGTACTGGAAATACATTACATAAATAAGGTTAAAAGTACTTTTCAATAAGTTTGAACATAACACAGACAATTATATCTTCCTGTCTGTGAATTATCACCATAGTGGAAAATCAGTATGTATCTTTTATATAAAAAGCTTTCCATTTAAATAAGTGTCATTTCAGTAGCATTTTTAGTTTGGATCCTGTAAGTATGATACATAAACAAGGTTTTTGAAAAATAATATGAAGATCCATAGAAATTTGCAAGTTTCAGAAACTTTTCTATATATGTGACTATAAAATTTTACTGAAATGTCCTGAACTGCATATTTTAGACTATGACTAAATGAAAATCGTTTTCAATTTCCTTATGCAAACCAAGTTTATTTCTTGACTATTCTAAAAACTTTACATTAACTAGTTTTTTGCTACATTTCAACAATTTTGGACATAATTTTTAGTTCAGGGAGCCAAAATTATACTTTACTATCTTAGAATTATCAACATAGACATGATAGAGGGAAATCAATATGTATTTTTCATATAAAGGCTTTCTATTTAAAGAATTGTCATTTGAACTGCTTTTTATCCCCTCGCCAACGAAGTTGCCAAGGGATATAGTAACGCTACCGTCCGTCCGTCACATCCTTGTGAACACTCTAGAATCAACATCCTTCAATGGATTTTGACCAAACTTGGTACATACTTAGTCCTTAAGAGAATCTGGAACCCTATTGATTTTCAAGGTCGTATGTCAAAGATCAAGGTCACAGCCTAAAATTTTTACCGCATAACATCCTTGTGAACACTAGAATCAACATCCTTCAATGGATTTTTGACAAAACTTGGTACATACTTAGTCCTTAAGATACCGAAACCTTATTGATTTTCAAGGTCATAGCCTTATAGGTCAAAGGTCAAGATAACCGGGTCAAAATTTTACCACGTAACATCCTTGTCAACACTCTAGAATCAACATCCTTCAATGGATTTTGACCAAACTTGGTACATACTTAGTCCTTAAAAGAATCTGGAACCCTATTGATTTTCAAAGTCAAAGGTCAAGGTCACCGGGTCAAATTTTTAGGCAAGGGGATACGCCACGCTTTGCCCTTGTTTAGTTTGGATCTTGTAAGTATGATTTATAAACAAGATTTTTAAGAAATAATGTGAAGATCCATAGCAATTTGCATGTTTCACAGTGTGTGAATTTAACAGTAGACCGATGGCCCATGTCTGTGTTAAAATCATGCAGGTTTTTGTAAAATTATCTAAATTTTTTAGGCAAATTACTACAAAAACTGGTAATTTTAGACAAATGTGATTTTGTAGTGATTGATATTTGTACTTTTGATTTAGATATTCTGACCAAGGTAATTCTAGAGTAGAAGAAATGAGCAGCCATCACATTTCAACGAAACGGATGAAACTGGAGAAATCGAGTTCATTTGTGAACCCATTTGAGTATGTTCATTTTGTTAAAGATTAGACATATTCTACATTATGTTTATAGGTAACATTGTCAATATTGTTCAACACAGTCACTCGTATAACAGTTTCTTATTAATTATTGTGGCTTGCATAGTGATACTACTAGTAGCAATATTATATAGGGATCATGTTGGCTTCTGCGTCATCGTTACATTTTCATCAATCCACAAGCTGAAATGGCCAGTCCTCTTTAGCTACTTACGGGAATGAAACCAAACTGGGACAGAATTGACGCACGTCTGGCGCACCAAATTTTTTCCTGGAACTTTGATGTAATTTTGTCTCTTTATATTGGGTTGTGTAGATGTGTGCTGGATACATGTATATAGATTTAATATTATTTTGAAAAGCTTTTTCGATATAGAGCTGCACATCAGAACCATATAGCAAAATTTGTTGTTTCGATATTATACACATACACTGTAATAAACAATTATTTTTTATTCTTACAGTCTCTCAATAGATATTACTGAAGAGGGCAGTGATGTTGGTGATGATTCTGACAAGGGAGATTTTGAACCTAGCCTCAACTTCACTCTAAGGTTTGTCATGTTAATTTCATATGTTTCAGTTGTAACTTACATACTTGAAATTTTGTCCTAATAACAGAACCATGCATGATCATATGTCATAGGAGCTTTATTATACCCCCGCTCTGCTGGAAGGGGGAGCGGGGTATACTGTTTTACCTCTGTCCATCCATTCGTCCCAAGATGTTCATAACATTTTTCTCAGTAATTATTTATGGCAGCAATCTGATATTTGATCATAGGCTTCAGAAGGGTCAATCGAAAGTCGCAAACCCGCTGTGTTGTCCATGGTCAAGTCCGGTAGAAGTCCCATCCGATGAAGGGAAAGACATCAACAACAAATGAAGATCAGGTCTGATTTGGGTAACAGACACCCTGTAACCATTGACCAGCTCGTGATGCCTGCCGTAGAACTTCTTGAGGGATGACCACAACCTAAAATCTGTCTACAAATCACTCAAATCCTTCATAAAGTGGACTTGTAATGATATGTTTAGTTTGTCATTCACTATACATTCGAGATATTCATCTTGAATTGAAAGTTAGGGCTCCATAGATCATAATCTCAATTCTATTGTTTTATTCTTGTGAATTACATTGTATGTATTTTTCTACTTCAGGTGGCAGAGAAGTTACAACAAAAAGACAGCTAGATGGTCTGTGCAGCCTGTTAAAGCTGACAAGTCATATTCCTATGTTCCAAGACTATTAAGGGTCATCATTTGTATGAGACAGCAAGATAATGAAGGAATGAATTAACATGTGCAGTTGGAAGTAGATGATCCCAGAAGAATCTCGGTCCATCTTGCACCAATTCCACAACCTCCAACTCGGGATGATATTGTAGCATCTCAGAAATCCAGATTTGAAGACCAAGACAAAACAATTGACTATATTGTCGCATAAAATAAATTTAGATTGTCACTCTTTGTTTTTCCTGGTCTAACAGAAGTTCTGCACTTTTAGAGCAGAAAAGTACCCAAGTCAGGATAATGGCCATTACAAATTGTCCAATGCACAATAATGATAGCACTCAGTGTGTTGGTCTAGTTAGTACAAACCAGGACAACTTTTTAGGACCTCACAAGAAACATCTCTGCCAAGTTTGGTTAAATTCTGTTCGGCTGTTCTCAAGAAGAAGATGAAAATGTTGTTTCCCATAGGGTTTCAATGCAAACTTTGACCTCCGCTGGTGGCCATTTTGAATTTTCAAATGGTGCAAACAGTAACAACACACGTTAAAGACATTCATAGGAACATATATACCAGATTTCAATTCAATCCCTTCAGCGGTTCTTGAGAAGAAGTTTCTTGAAAATCGACCAATCAGAATTTTCAAAGTCACATGGTGCCTATGTTTTTTGACGAATCTGCACAAAAGTAACAACTCTTGTGTAGGACCTCATAGAAAACATCTCTGCCAAGTTTGGTTTTGAATTATATAAAAGACTGTCAGTCCATTTTAGAAGAAATTGTCAGTGCTGATAGAACAAAAAATAATAATAAGATGGCAAAACTTTCAAATTAAATTTACAATTCCAACTGACCAACTTGTGAAATTAACAACTCATTAGGGTTATTGTTTTAACGCCACTTTCAGCAATATTTCAGCTATATCATGGCGACCAGTTTTAGTGGTGGAGGAAGCCAGAGTACCCGGACAACCACCGACCATAGGGAAGCAAGTGGTAAACTTTATCATTAGGGTATATGGGATAAAATACAAAATATTTCATGAACAAGTTTTAATCAAATCGTCTAGGAATGAAACCCTTGTATTGTCCATATAGATCAGGATACGTGTCCCTAATTTTCCAAGTACAACAGCTTGGGATCACACGTCTGACCCCAGCTCCAAGTCGGCCATGTGCCCAAATGGTATACTGGCGGTAGGCTGCATACCTATTGGATCTGTTGTAATCCTCATCATGGGGCATTACTACAAGTTCCTCTCGAAACATTCTAGCAACCCCCAACACTGCCTCATCAAGGACAATCCGATCAAAGTCCTGTAATAAAGACAAGAGATTTAATAAAAACAGTAAAGACAGATGGTTATACATTCATCTAGAAAAATGAGCTTTATTTAAAAAAGACATATAATTCATTATAAGTGAAATAGTTTGCACAAATTCAGTTTAGAGAAATAAAAAAAAGTCTTTATTTTGGAAGGAAAGATTTTCTCGTGGGACTTTCTTATGACCACAGTTTTATTTCGTTTTTTTGTTGGTATATGGGAGAACCATTTTGGTCTTGCAAATTTTTTTTTATCAATTTACCCCTCAAGCTATTCAATTTTAATTTTATGGTTTTTTTCCTAAAAATTATTTTGATTCTGAATCTTGAAGAAAAAAATTTGGCTGGACAGGAGAAAAAAATATATTCTGACTTGACATTTTCACAGTATAATCATATACTTGCCATTTTCACAGTATAATCATATACAAAATTTTGAAGAAGAAAAAATTATTCCAGCACTTCGCCAATCTAATTAAAATTAGATCTACGCGCTTGCTCCCTATTTTAGATCTAATTATACCCCGGTCCCCGAAGAGGGAGGGGGGTATACTGTTTTACCTCTGTCCGTCCGTCCTTCCAAAATATTTTTCGTCACATTTTTCTCAGCAACTATTGATGGTAGAAATCTGATATTTGGTCACAAGTTTTTGGAACCATCAGATTCCTACTTCCTGTTTGCCGACTTAGTTGGTTTTTATCCACATTGAACATATATGCACATTTTTCTCAACAACTATTGATGGCAGAAATCTGGTATTTGGTCACAAGCTTCATATAGGTACCCCATATCATGGGAAGTGGCAGGGGTATCATAAGTGAGCATTAAATCACAGTTCACCTTGTTTTAATTAGATTGACACTTCGCCGGAAAATAAAAAAATATGATTTCTGTGGCGTCTGAAAAAAACATTTCTACGGCGAAAAAACGTGACATAGCCCCCTTCAAGGTAAATGGTCAGTCCCATATTATTTTGCAGCAACTGTCTTGTGGAACTAGAAGTAAGGTCTCTTTTGTTTCTAATCCAGCCCAAATTTCTCTGAAACATTCCAGTCAATTAACAAATAAAACAACACTGGCTACGTCATTCGTTTTCATCAGACATGTATTTCACTGTGTTCTACATGTATGTCTCTGTTTTCATATTGTCGGTAAACTGGCTAAAATAAATTAATTTAACACGTGTATCAAAATCTCGGGAAACAACTTCATAACTTATAAGAAGAAAAAAACTAATTTAGTTATTTTTAACGCCGGCAAAAATTTCCGATCGAAAATACGTAGTTGAGCTTGTCCCCATAGGGTGCCTCCTGGCATGTTTTCAATGGTTATCGTGGAAATATCGGCTGAATCTGTTAAGGCATGTAGTTTTCATCAAAGAAAATCTATTCCTGATACAGAAATTATTTATTCTACGTCTTTTAGATACAATCGATTCGCAAATAGCTTTTTTCCTCAACTTTTATAGAAACTTACCTCAATATCCATGCTGCAGCATCCGGGCTACTGACATAAAAATAGATAAATAAATAGAGTTGGTCTCGCCCAGGTCAGTGCATAATTAATTAGCTTCCGGTAACGATGGTCAGCTTTTTTAGTCGAAAAAACAACGTTTCGGAGCGTGTTCATCAATAATTCGGTGTTTAATCTTCATTTTAGGTCAGTACGGAAATCGACAATAATTTTGGGTATGAAAAAATTACGCAGCTGGTAGACAATATCCCTTTAAGTGGATTTTAAAATTATTGATCTAGGTAATATATATATATATATCACTTAATACAAATAAAGGCAAGGTGTTATGTGTAATTGTCGTCAATATCATATATTCCATGACTACCACATTTAACAGGATGGAACACCCGGCTGTGCAAAAGAACTGATTTCAAAAGAAATCGATGCACGTACGTTCCGACAAAGAAATATTATCTGATACAATTACAATGTAGTAATAAATGAATTTATATTTATTTTAAAAATAATATACCGATATCATGGAGGTTTGTTTGGTTTGGTTTATGGTGTTTAACACCACTTTCAACAATAGTTCAGTTATATCGCGGCTCTCAGTTTTATTTTATGGAGGAAACTGGAGTACCCGGAGAAAACCACCGACTTGCCGCAAGTCACTGACAAACTTTATCACATAATGTTGTATCGAGTACACCACCTCGCCATGAACGGGATTCGAACTCACAACATTAGTGGTGATAGACACTGATTGCACAAGTAGCTGTAAATCCAACCCCCATACGATCACGACCACGACGACCCCGATATCATGAAGTTATTATAGATATATTCATGCCAATATGAAATAGACTATAAATCAAAAGTATGATAATGAAGCAGAACTTAGTTTATTAATAATTGAGATAAATGTCCATTGTACATATTTGTTTTACCTATGAATGACCTTTTTAGCCATAGATAATGGTTTGGTAATGTGCATTCTTATAATAAATGCAAAGATCTGGACCACTTATTTATTATTTGTTGGGCAGTGTATGCATCTTGTATATAAAGAAATCCATTTAAAGCCCTTTCTATGCATGTGAACCATAATGAATGTGTATTTTTGAGGACATCTTCTTCTTTTCGTGTGTCCTGCTACCAAATAGTGTTGTCTGCACAAGACGTTTTGTACAGGGCGCTGCCCAATCTCTACCCAGAGTTGTCTGTCCTTACAATCTATCCAATCTCTGTGAACGCCTAAAAACCAAGAATCTTGTCAAAATCCGTTTATTAACGGGTAACTTGATATAAACCGGTTATATTGTAAAATATGGAAAGAATACCATATAACTAATATTTGAGAAGCTTCTTTGTTTATTTTCAAACGAAGATAAGGGATTATTTTTTATACGGTGATCAGTCATACAGCGCTGTTCTGGTTCCTTGTTGCAATAGCTTCTATAGTTGCTGAACATTACACTGGTGATATTTTATAAAAAGGAAACCCGTTTAATACAAAGGTAGACTACTTTTTAGGCGTTGACAGAGATTGGAGAGAGAGTAGGACCGACAACTCTCGGTAGAGATTGGGCAATCGTAACTACTCGGCCATTATCGCTACCCTACAAATAACCTCGTATGCATTAGGCGTATAAATCTCACTACTTTTCACATGTCAGTTAAATGAAAGTTTGATAAAGTTATATTTTAAGCAATTTTCTATATTTCAATTATTTTCATGGATAAAAGTTAAAGTTTTAACTAGCTTTACATGATTAGAATTTACTTAGTATGTCTCCCATATTGGATTTTTTTGTGCGGCTTAACTTAACATATCTTCCGGCAAACAATTTAAGAAGAATTTCTACTATCTAGGTTATTTGTATGGTAGCGAGAATGGCCGAGTAGTTACGATTGAAATTGGGCGCTGCCATGTTTAATACTTAATCAATACAATAACAAAATACCGAAAGGGATCAATACAATCACAAACTACCGAAAGCCTATTTCTGCAACGTACACAAGAACAAAAACCCGCCATAAGCATCGTGGTACCTGTTGTTTACTCTCTTTGGTTAAAACTTGTTTAATACATTATAGTATTATTTTAAATTTGAAAACAGTAAACGTTCCAAGAATCGAAAACATTATTTTTTTTAATTTGCAAAAGAAGACCGTTGCTTTTCGTTGCGTATTCTATTTAGTTGTACCGCAAACAGGAATAAGGGTAATAACAAAATTACCGAACTCCGAACAATCTTACAAAGGGAAAGTCAAAACTCATAATTATATAAACAGACAAAATGGTAATGACCCTGACTTGGTACAGGAAACCAGAGCTGTGTACATATACAGATATGAAGGGTATAATTTCTAAATATTTCTTAACAATTTTTAATGTGTACTTTCCATAGCAACGGATTTAACCCATAGCAACAAAGAAAATATGTTTCATTTTACATAAAATGACTTCCAGATCATGAATTCCAAGTATTTTTTATACGAATTAATTGCTAGTGCCCCAAGAAGTATTATTCTAAGTAGTTAAGATAGATTATGGGTAGAATACTATCCTTAGCAACGAATTTTACCCTTAGCAACTAGAAGCAAACCCTGAAAAGATGTGTATTTCAGTCTTGCAGACAGACATGGGTCAAACTTAATGAACCTATAGTTATTAGTAGGAAATGAAAATCATCCAAAATGATAGTGTATAGTATTCCGACAAGAAACAAAAAAACTCAACAATATACAGTATCTCCATCAACAATCACATGTATTACTGGAAACACAGATGTTAAAAACTAGTAAACAATTTTAAATACATATAAATACATACAATTCAAAGGTGGTTCGGTTTTGCTTTATAAGAATCAATCTAACTAAAATTAAATCTCCCACTTGCTGTGACATGATACGCCCGCATGAAAAAGAGGGGCAAGCGCGGAGATCTATTTTTATTTAGATTTAGGAATAATCAACAATTGTTAAAATTGATAAAATGTAGTCAGATATATCGAAATTAATTTTTCAACAATGCATGAACTTTCAGGTTGCAATTAAGTAGTCACTGCTACTATACTATTACATGTATCTGACGGTCTTTACTATGATTCTTTTTTCATAGCTATATAGCAAGTTTGAATAAATGTAACATGCACGTACATTGTGTACTGTTTAAAAAACAAGAGTTTTTATTTTGGAGTGGCAAAAATTGCAGTCTATGCAATGAAAAGTGGATACTGAAGATTATGAAAATTCAAGTTTGCCGCTGCCATCCAAAATCATAGGAAGTAAAGTTACGACCTCAGCTTAACACCAGTGATTATGTGTCTGCATTGTTTTGCAGTGATGTAAAGTATCTATGTAAGAATTAAGATTTTCCGAGAGTTACAATATAAATCTAAGTTCACAGCATAGGGACTCAAGGTCAGGGTGCAAAAAACGTCATTCCTCCACCACACTATCACCATCACTTTCACTGTCTGTTACTGGCAAATCATTAGCATCTGTGACAACTGACAATAATTTGGATGGACTGAGTGGATTTCATTTCTGAGTATCTTTGATAGCCCAAATACCAAACAACACTCGCCACGTGGGCACAGCATCCCACAGTCCTGGCACCGATCTTACATGTACAATACCACCCAGTAACATTGCTTGAGCTGAATTCTACCGATGAAAGCTTGTGTCCTGGCCTTTAACGGAATGACTGAAAGTCTGACACGGCTGTTTGCCTTTTTTTTACATACTATGCAATACTTGTGTGAGGTTTGAGTGGACAATATATTAAGGTGTATGTTTTTTGGACTGATCATGTCATTTTTACATGCAACCGAGTCAACAACGACAAAATCATCAACACTTCCTTCAGTATCATATGAATGGCTTATAAGCAGATCTACATTTTGAGCATATAACATCATCTTCATTCGTTGAACGACCAATTGCTTTTTCAACGTATTCTTTTAATGACGGAGTCCTTATTGGGCGACAGTGTTTCAATCTGTATTTTCCACAGATGGCACATTTGTAGTGCTTTGGCATCTGAAAATGATAATATGTAACAATGTAAAGACACACTGCAGTGTGTGTGTGTGTGTGTGTGACACCCCAGGGGGGGGGGGGGGGTACTCTTAAATTTTAGCCGTAGGCTCGAACCAAGGAAAATATAATACCCCATAAAAATACCATTTTTTGAAATGTACTCAAAAAAATACTAAATTATTAAGAAAATTATTACCAAGAAAACTAACTTATTTGGAAGAAAACTACGATTTTTTTTTATTATTGTTTTCTCTTTTATTCATCTATCATGAAGTTATTTTTATCCCTTAATCCGATAATTCAAAACTTGTCTTGTCTGTTAACGACATAATAACTTCATCGTCCTGGTATTGTACAAAAACAACTTGTAAACATCGTAATTTGTTCAGTGTTCTATATAAAATCATTTTCACAGACCCAAGGAAAAGAAATCATCTTCACAGACCCAAGGAAAAGAAATCATCTTCCATATCATATACTTATTTAAAAAAAAAAAAACCCCGATTTGCCTGGGTGAGATTCGAACTGCGAACCTTTCACTCTATGGAAAACTGTCGAACCGATTGGGCTATGACAACTGGTGTAAAAATTGTGTAAAATATGTATATTAATCTACATTGCATTCGCTAGTGTCGTCTGTCTAAAACTAGATATTGAATGGAAAATTAACTTATTTGGAAGAATACTACGATTATTTTTATTATTTTATCTTATATTAGTCTACAATGAAGTTATTCCATCCCTTAATCCGATAATTCAAACATAAGTGAATTCAAAACTTTTCTCGTCTGTTTATAGCTTCGTCCCTATGCCGTAGGGAGGACAAACGTAGTCGTCGAAAGCGTTATTATTTTCTGTCAGAGTAGAAAAACCCGAATTTTCACCTTTTTCATTTCATTAGAAAAACACCTAAAATTTATTATTTCGTGATAAAAAATATATCAGATAAAACTTGAAAACTAGATCTTTATTAATTTGGTAGTTATAAGCATTAAAAATATGATTGGGTACTACTACTGAACGTCCAAAGTGAAGTCGTTTCGAGAAATTCGGACGCCATCTTGATTTATGTGTCAACGAACAGCCCATTTTCAAAAATAATTCCGGGAGCTATCCCTGGACCAATATTCTTCATGCATGGCTTAAAATTTGCAGAAAGTCTTCAATTTTACCAATCCGACCGCCAAAAATTAAAAACAATCGAAATCGTAACGTAAAATATAAAAGTTTACAAAACAGTGTTTTTAAACTCGCTTACCACACTTCCGAAAAATATTGGGGGTCAAATATCAATAAACTGGACCTTCCTCTAAAGATATGTCGCCAAGGTTTCAATGGATAAGCAGTAATAGCTCCCGGAAATCATTGGATGTTCGGTCCATATTTTCTGACTTTGCAATCAGAGTTGAGCGGGAAGAGTTATCGGACGTTGTGTGGCGCATGACCGGGATGTATGTCTTCCGCCATTTTGGCCAGGACAATTTCAGAGTTGTACCAAAGAAAAATAGAATTTACCGACGTATTGTTCTACCAATTGATACAATAATTATCTAGCATTGATGTATTCAGACCACGGAGGTCAATCATGCACGGTAAGTAACAAAACTTCTTCTAAAATATAGTTTTATTCTCAAAAGAAATATCGTTTTCAACCGGATCAAATGGGGGTTAATTTTGAAAACAAAAGATGCACAAAAATCGCACAGAAACTTTACACGAACTGAATAAATATATATCTTTGTTTCGATAAATGAAAAAGAGATGGGATTTAATTCACGATTTTATTATTTTACTCGCAAAATGGCGAAAACGGCAAGCATCAATATAAAGTTGTCAAATTCTCCCAATCTATAAATAACTTTATCCAAGCAGACCTTTGGTGACGTAATCATGGCTGTTCGGAATTTATCGGGATTTATTAATACATCTATATAAAGGAATTGTTCCGGTATTCTTTGATACTTTTGTGAAATGTTCAAGATTTTTTATATTTTTTGGTTTTAAATGAAATTTGTCTACATGAAAACTTTTTATGCATTTCTCATTAAGTTCCTAGTGTATACTGTAGCAATACATAGGACAATTGTTTTTAAATAGTAACATGAATTTCCATGCAACATTTTTGAAACAATTTATTTAAATTGTTATAAAACATAATTATTATGTTTCAGTGCTATTAGGGAAGCTTTATGAAATATATGCTTAATGCATACATTACAGTATGTGAATGTATTAACATTCTGGCTATATACATTGTAATCAGTGGCAGTGCATGTGATATGCTAAGTTTAATTAATTACATTTTTTTCATTACACCATTACTGTGTGCAAACTTGTTTGATATGACAGAACATTTCTGGAATAATGCTATTTTTCATATAGAATCTATTTGCCACCAAGCATATATGCATAAAGATAATTTTTAGTCGAAGAGTGCATTGTATTAAAGCTTTTTTCCTTTGTACATGTATGATAAACTATTTCTGGAAAAGATCAATTATTTTTAGTTCTTTATTTTTATTCTGTATAACATATTTTAAATGTTTATTTTTATTTTTATTTTACAGGTGTGATCGTGACATCTCGGTAGATCATTAAGAGTTTTAAATCATTAAAATGACACTTCTGAAAGTTGATGCTATTGATTATGATTCAGTTAATCAAATATGCATAGGATATGCATAGGATCACAAAACACACAATTTAAAGAATTCACAAAGATTTCATTTGGAATAAGTTGGTCATGAACTGGGACACAGCACTATTTGTAGTCGTCAAATGTAAAATTATAGTATATAAAGGAAAAGAGAGTGACATTGAAGACTGTTATGAATTAAGATTATAAATAATAGTAGAAGATAACAGTTTATTGATTTGTGACAATAAAAATGATAACTTTGAAAATTTGGGACTTTCTAATCGCTTAAATCAGCTAAAATTGTCAAATTTGAGGTTTTTTCCCAGACAAAAAGATGAAAATCATGTATAAAATGTGATAATTAAATGTTTAATAGATAACATAACTTCAAGGCTGGCTTATAAATTGTACAGAGAACATATCTGATAATCCAAATAAGACTTTTCATGGAATACGGGGCCATAATTGAAATGTTATTTTTACTAAATTTCCAGGTAGAGGGCTAATGAACCAGGACATAGTTCATACCAGTGTCAGAATTGGGGTTGCTGATAGTTTTCTCCTTGTAGTATACAGTTATAGGATCAAAATAATACCAAACACTTGAACATTTAATATTATAATATTCGACAATTATTGAAATTGTATCAATTTCGGGAATTATCTGAAATTTTGATTGAACAAAGAAAATTGACCTTTTCAATGGAAAAAATGGCAGTTTTTACACAAACTGTAATAATAACTTCATTGATGTATGGATATTGAGGTTGTTTACCATAAAATATCAATTTGAACATAAAAAATATAATTAATTCCCTGAAATAACTTATTTTTACACTTTACAGAGCTCAAAATAATAAGCTGCGGAGTTTATGATTCTGGCGCTACAGACTTTGAGAATTTTTTTGGCTGATAAATATAGGTGTTCCCTGTTAGAGGGTTCTTTTCCTTACCAAAATCAGTATTCAGAAAAATTCTAGTACTTTTTTCAGATTTTTTATGACCAAAAACTTGATTTTTCGAATAAAATTTGACGTTAAAATTATGGAGGCCTGCGCAAAGGAAATAATATTAAAAAAATATATATATTAATTGAATAAATGATATTCTTGATATTTTTACCTAGAGACTGGGCACTTTGTGGACAGTGCTGCAAGTTTCAGCCTTGCAAGTTAAAGGTTTTTGAAGATATTTGACCACAAACCTAGTAGTTTGAACAAGCAGACGGCTGACACATAAATTAAAAAAACTAAGTCCAAAGGCTATTTTCAATGTTTTAAATTCTGTGACATTTTTTTCATATAACACCTACAGGTGTGTATAATACCTCTTTTTGAAGCATAAGGAGGATACATTACTATAGAAGAAAGCATGATAACCTATTAGGTAGTGAAAATAATATATTTTGGTCCAAAAATGTCATTTTTTTAACATTTTTCCAAAAAACAGAAAATCGACCACTTTTGGCTCACCGAAAAGGCCATAACTTTTGAACAGCTCAACCGATTTTAATAATTTTTGTACCAAAATTTCCCATTTTGTATGTACTGTCATACTAAACTGTAATTGGAGGATTTATTAGCATTTCAATTTTTGGTTTGACCACCCTACCTATGGTAGAAATGTCAGGTTTGTGAACAAAAAACATTGTAAACATAGTAATTTTACATTTAGATTTGAATAAACATTCAAAATCTGAACCAAAACTGACGTTAATGATATAAACCACAACACTTGAAGTTGAAGGAAGAATGCATTGTCCGGCGCGGCTCTGTGCAGAACCTCTTATGATTTATTATTCACCTGGAAAATATGTTCCGGTGAAAAAAATACTCCATCAAATATTGAAAAAAATTATTTCTATAAATTCTTACCAAATAGTCTTCACACTTCAGGGCTGATAAGGTTTCTTTCCGTCTGCTAAGTTTCCATGCATACCGGAAATACAGTCAAGTCCGCTCCTCATACCGATTTTTTGTTAGTTTAACCAAGGAAAACAAACATATTTCTTTCGCAGTTTTTTTTATTTTTAAGTATGAGCGAACCTACGACCCACATCAAGCTTTTGCATATAGAAAGACGTAGTTATGGATGGTATCTGTTTTGAATATTTACGCGGGTCGTCAGTTCGCTCATACTTTAAAATGCATTTGAACTGCCGAAAAATACGTATTTTTGCTAATTTTGGCGTAATTCTTGAACTGATCACATATTCAGACCACAGGGGCTAGGTGCGTCCGAAAAAAAATATTAAAAAAAATACTATATAATACTACAAGGGGGCGAACTCACTTGCTTCCATTTTTTTAAGTCGTCGTGTTAAATTGATCGTAACTTCGGAACGCCTTAATATTTTCAAAAAAAATTTCCACCAGTCGAAAGTCAAGTAATTTTCCTTTCCAAAGAGACCCCAATTGTTAGTGTAGGCCTCCAAACTGCTGAGGTATCATACACGAACCAAAACAAAACGGCGTGAAAATCCGAAGTCGTACAAACGCTGGGTTGACCACTTCCCAACTGTGTACAGACTTTCCCATGCGTAAACGAGTCATTTTGACTAGCTAAATACTTTCATCCATTCAAATTATGATAAAATTTCTTACCTTACGCCAATTTATATATCCTTTAAGTCTGTTTTTGAAAGAAATCCCATTTGCATCCTTGACAAACGCCATAGACATGCAAATTGAGAGAGTTCTAACGGGCTTTTTGATTGGCTGAACAATCTGTTATTGAAGAAATGTGTGTAATATTGATTTACCTGAATTATTTGATGTAAATAGGGTAAATATATTAGAAGAATTAAACATTCCTGTAAATAGAACTAGTCAAGATATTGTTAAAAATCAATATGGAAACAGATTATTAGAATTGTTAATGGTAATCGGAGGAGACAAAAATATTGGTAAACTCACTTGTAAAAATAGTAGTATTGTTGATTATGTAATTTCTTCAGTTGATTTTTTAAAATGTATTGTTGATATACCAAGCTCAAGCTAGCGACCAATAAGCTAGCGACCAATAATGAGATATGTCTCAAAATCAAAAAAATATATAAGAGCAAAATGTACTTTTAAATATTTCTAGCGACCAATAATAAATATATTTCTGTAATTGCACATTCAATACATTGAATCGTCATCTGGGCATACAGGAAATATTTGACACCCTGCTGTGGGCTTGAGGTGCATTATCCCACCTAGGAACTTAAGTCAGTTAAAGACCCGGGAAATACCTTTAATATAAGCGCAAAGTGGGCAAGAACTTTGCCGTCCTTGATATATTTGTCATGGGATATTTATAGAGACCCCCCCCCTCCACATTTTTTTTTCAAATATCAAAGTTGATATTTGACACCCTGCTGTGGGCTTGAGGTGCATTATCCCACCTAGGCACTTAAGTCAGTTAAAGACCCGGGCAATACCTTTAACTTAGCCAAAGGTGGGCAAGAACTTTGCCGTCCTTGATATATTTTTCATGGGATATTTACAGAGACCCCCCTCCACAATTTGTTTTCAAATATCAAAATTGATATTTGATAACCTGCTATGGGCTTGAGGTGCATTATCCCACCTAGGCACTTAAGTCAGTTAAAGACCCGGGCAATACCTTTAACTTAGCCAAAGGTGGGCAAGAACTTTGCCGTCCTTGATATATTTTTCATGGGATATTTACAGAGACCCCCCTCCACAATTTGTTTTCAAATATCAAAATTGATATTTGATAACCTGCTATGGGCTTGAGGTGCATTATCCCACCTAAGAACTTAAGTCAGTTAAAGACCCGGGCAATACCTTTAATATAAGCGCAAAGTGGGCAAGAACTTTGCCGTCCTTGATATATTTGTTATGGGATATTTATAGAGACCCCCCCCCTCCACATTTTTTTTTCAAATATCAAAGTTGATATTTGACACCCTGCTGTGGGCTTAAGGTGCATTATCCCACATAGGCACTTAAGTCAGTTAAAGACCCGGGCAATACCTTTAACTTAGCCAAAGGTGGGAAAGAACATTGCCGTCCTTGATATATTTTTCATGGGATATTTACAGAGACCCCCCTCCACAATTTGTTTTCAAATATCAAAATTGATATTTGATAACCTGCTATGGGCTTGAGGTGCATTATTCCACCTAGGCACTGAAGTCAGTTAAAGACCCGGGCAATACCTTTAACTTCGCCAAAGGTGGGCAAGAACTTTACCGTCCTTGATATATTTTTCATGGGATATTTATAGAGACCCCCCTCCACAATTTTTTTTCAAATATCAAAGTTGATATTTGACACCCTGCTGTGGGCTTGAGGTGCATTATCCCACCTAGGCACTTAAGTCAGTTAAAGACCGGGCAATACCTTTAACTTAGCCAAAGGTGGGCAAGAACTTTGCCGTCCTTGATATATTTTTCATGGGATATTTATAGAGACCCCCCCTCCACATTTTATTTTCAAATATCAAAGTTGATATTTGACACCCTGCTGTGGGCTTGAGGTGCATTATCCCACCTAGGCACTTAAATCAGTTAAAGACCCGGGCAATATCTTTAACTTAGCCAAAGGTGGGCAAGAACTTTGCCGTCCTTGATATATTTTTCATGGGATATTTATAGAGACCCCACTCCACAATTTGTTTTCAAATATCAAAATTGATATTTGATACCCTGCTGTGGACTTGAGGTGCATTATCCCACCTAGGCACTTAAGTCAGTTAAAGACCCGGGCAATACCTTTAACTGAAGACCAAAGTGGGCAAGAACTTTGCCGTCCTTGATATATTTTTCATGGGTTATTTATAGGGTGTCCCCCCCAAATCCAAATATCAAAGTAGTATATCGGGATAGCTCAAGGCATAGTTCAGGGGGAGCAAAGGGGAACGGGCCATTACGCATGTGTTACTGGAAGTGACGTCACAGGAAGCGGTCCTGACCGGAATGAAGTAACATGAAGTCACGTGACCGTAAGTGACGTCATTACCGGAAGTATGTTCTGCGCATGCCCGGAAGTGCATCCCCGCCTTTTTTTCTTACTATAGTAGTAGTACAAAATGTACCATTGCTCATGACCGAAAGTAGCAACACTGTCCACGCAACCAATCTTTTCGGCAACTGTCCCAAAAACATGTTGTCCTGGACGTAATTCATGTTGCCACGGGGAACCGTATCTACTTTGACTTCTACACGTCGGATGGGGTATTTACAGCTGGTGTTTTCAAAAGCTTTGACGTGACCCATTCTTACGGCAGGACTTAACTGTACATTTCTCACAAATAAAGCAAGATCCTTGATTTTGATCTTATAGTTGTCGGCATCGACCATTAGGGCGAACACGTCTCGACTACGTCGTAATTTGATTTTCAGATCGACGTGATTCAGTAAATATTTCTCTTGATAAAATAAATCCAAGTGTAGTATTCCCGTCATCTATACATACTTGCTTTGGGCCGTCAATGCTTTCCGGGACGTGAATCCTTTGTTATCGGTTGTTCTCTTATCTTGATGTCCCGGTGTATCCTTGTACCACATGACTCCCGTTAATTGAGATTCTTTGGCAGCTGTGCCATAGCTGAGTAATATTTCTATGTTAAATCTGTAAGGGTACAAGCTGGTCGGTGGTGAAACCAGATTTTCGTTGAGGCTAACACTGACATCACTAAAGAGGGAATACATCCATAAGTTGACAGGTCCAACGTCCGCTCCGCCATCCAATGCAGTATCGTCGTCATCCATGATATGTGCTTCCACAAACAGGTAAGTAAGGGTAACAACAAAATTACCGAACTCCGAACAATCTAACAAAGGGAAAGTCAAAACTCATAAGTATATAAACAGACAAAATCAGTCAACAACCGGAAAACTGTGAAAACCGTAATGACCCTGACTTGGTACAGGCATTAGCCAAGTCGATGTAGTCGTCCCCCGCCCCACTGACGGCAAATTCGTAAGGTCCTTGATCCGTTAGGGCCGATGTCAATCCTTTCTGCTCCCAATACCCATAAGCCACACTGGTCTGTGTAGGTGGAACTTCAAATAAATCCAGTTTTGATTTCGTGCATTCGCATGAGTTGGGATGTACAAGTGCCATTCTTATCTGAAATGTCATTCGATGTGTTCCGTTGCTTGGTCTGCCGACGTCTGGTCTTTTTTCGCTTGGCAGGTCCTTTTATAACTCGTTGTCCTGGGGTCCCACCGTGTCCATAGCTTTCTGGAGTAAGGGGGGGGGGGGGGGGGGGTATGTTTCAGATTGGGTAGCGGACCTCAACAAAGGATTACATTCTCTGTACGTGTATTGTCCCTTGGTGGAACCGAGAATGGTGGGAGATGCCCAAGTACCGTTATTGAGAATCGTACCGGTGGAAGGAAGAGACGGAGAAATTATCACCCGAGTGTTTGATCCGATACAGTACTGTCCCCTGTTACAACGACGATTTCAGACCGTGGAAATAGATATAAGGGACGACACGGGTTCTATAGTGCCATTCGAAAGAGGACGAGTGGTGGTGACATTTCACTGTAGAAAACGAAAAGAATTCTCTCTAGAATGAAACCAACTCATCGTTACGATACGAAAGCTTACCACGATTATTACATACATCAAGCAGGAAAAGGATATCCGGTGTTTGCGGGAAGAAGATATCAAAGAGGACATGGACTTAGCAGTATCTTTGGAGGACTCTTTAAAGCAGCCATGCCTTTGTTGAAAAAGGGAGCAAAGACCCTAGAACACGAGGCTTTAAAAACGGGATTAAATATTGCCGGAGATGTCGTACAAGGAAGAAATATCAAACAGGCAACAAAATCACGATTGAAATCAACAGGAGAAAACTTACTCCAGAAAGCTATGGACACGGTAGGACCCCAGGACAACGAGTTATAAAAGGACCTGCCAAGCGAAAAAAGACCAGACGTCGGCAGACCAAGCAACGGAACACATCGAATGACATTTCAGATAAGAATGGCACTTGTACATCCCAACTCATGCGAATGCACGAAATCAAAACTGGATTTATTTGAAGTTCCACCTACACAGACCAGTGTGGCTTATGGGTATTGGGAGCAGAAAGGATTGACATCGGCTCTAACGGATCAAGGACCTTACGAATTTGCCGTCAGTGGGGCGGGGGACGACTACATCGACTTGGCTAATGCCTGTACCAAGTCAGGGTCATTACGGTTTTCACAGTTTTCCGGCTGTTGACTGATTTTGTCTGTTTATATACTTATGAGTTTTGACTTTCCCTTTGTTAGATTGTTCGGAGTTCGGTAATTTTGTTATTACCCTTACTTACCTGTTTGTGGAAGCACATATCATGGATGACGACGATACTGCATTGGATGGCGCAGCGGACGTTGGACCTGTCAACTTATGGATGCATTCCCTCTTTAGTGATGTCAGTGTTAGCCTCAACGAAAATCTGGCTTCACCACCGAGCAGCTTGTACCCTTACAGAGCTTACATAGAAATATTACTCAGCTATGGCACAGCTGCCAAAGAATCTCAATTAACGGGAGTCATGTGGTACAAGGATACATCGGGACATCAAGATAAGAGAGCAACCGATAACAAAGGATTCACGTCCCGGAAAGCATTGACGGCCCAAAGCAAGTATGTACAGATGTCGGGAATACTACACTTGGATTTATTTTATCAAGAGAAATATATACTGAATCACGTCGAACTGAAAATCAAATTACGACGTAGTCGAGACGTGTTCGCCCTTATGGTCGATGCCGACAACTATAAAATCAAAATCAAGGATCTTGCTTTATTTGTGAGAAATGTACAGTTAAGTCCTGCCGTAAGAATGGGTCACGTCAAAGCTTTTGAAAACACCAGCTGTAAATACCCCATCCGACGTGTAGAAGTCAAAGTAGATACGGTTCACCGGGGCAACATGAATTACGTCCAGGACAACATGTTGTTGGGACAGTTGCCGAAAAGACTGGTGATTGGTTGCGTGGACAGTAATGCTACTTTCGGTCATGAGCAATGGTACATTTTGTACTACTACTATAGTAAGAAAAAAAGGCGGGGATGCACTTCCGGGCATGCGCAGAACATACTTCCGGTAATGACGTCACTTCCGGTCATGTGACTTCATGTTACTTCATTCCGGTCAGGACCGCTTCCGGTGACGTCACTTCCAGTAACACATGCGTAATGGACCGCTCCCCTTTGCTCCCCCTGAACTATGCCTTGAGCTATCCCGATATACTACTTTGATATTTGGATTTGGGGGGGACACCCTATAAATATCCCATGAAAAATATCAACTTTGATATTTGAAAACAAATTGTGGAGGGGGGTCTCTATAAATATCCCATGAAAAATATATCAAGGACGGCAAAGTTCTTGCCCACCTTTGGCTAAGTTAACGGTATTGCCCGTGTCTTTAACTGACTTAAGTGCCTAGGTGGGATAATGCACCTCAAGCCCATAGCAGGGTATCAAATATCAATTTTGATATTTGAAAACAAATTGTGGAGGGGAGTCTCTATAAATATCCCATGAAAAATATATCAAGGACGGCAAAGTTCTTGCCCACCTTTGGCTAAGTTAAAGATATTGCCTGGGTCTTTAACTGATTTAAGTGCCTAGGTGGGATAATGCACCTCAAGCCCACAACAGGGTGTCAAATATCAACTTTGATATTTGAAAATAAATTGTGGAGGGGGGTCTCTATAAATATCCCATGAAAAATATATCAAGGACTGCAAAGTTCTTGCCAACCTTTGGCTAAGTTAAAGTATTGCCCGGGTCTTTAACTGACTTAAGTGCCTAGGTGGGATAATGCACCTCAAGCCCACAGCAGGGAGTTAAATTACAGCCTTGATATTTGGATTTGGGGGGACCCTATGCATATCTCATGGAAAATTACCGAAGGACGCAATGTTCTTTTCCACTTAGGGTTTAAGTCAAAGGTATTGCTCGGGCCTTTAACTGACTTAAGTGCCTAGGTGGGATAATGCACCTTAAGCCCACAGCAGGGTGTCAAATATCAACCTTGATATTTGGATTTGGGGGGGGGGGGGGGGACCCTATACATATTCCATGAAAAATTACCGAAGGACGGCAAAGTTCGTTGCCACTCGGGGTTTATGTCGAAGGTGTTGCCCGGGCCTTTAACTGACTTAAGTGCCTAGGTGGGATAATGGGATAATGCACCTCAAGCCCACAGCAGGGTGTCAAATATCAACTTTGATATTTGGATTTGAAGGGGGGGGGGAGCTACTGCCACTTGGGGTTTAAATCAAAAGTATTGCCTGGGCCTTTACCTGACTTAAGTGCATTGGTGAATTAAATTAGTTGTTTGACACCTTTAAATACACAATTTAAAAATAAATAGATAAAACAAAATAATACTATTTATTAAATAAATGTTACACGCACATGCAGTGTTTATATTTTGTTTACTTTGATAATACGTATTGCTATATTTTTCTGATGATCTATATTTACATTTTTTTGTAGATTGATGAGACGTCTTCATGTGAACGGGGAATCTTAGGACTTTATTTTGTTTGACAAAGCGCTGGCAAATCCAAATTATATACCGGTTTACATGAAAATATATTATTTGTTTACGCTGTGTTTGTTTAAAGTTGACCGACTGTTTTCTAAGCTCGCTATCCCTAAATATATGTTTGTCTTCGTTATTAAGCTCAGTAAAGAGAGGACAGATATTCTATGTACGGGTGAACATAGTAGTGTGTCAAATGTCAACTGTGTATTGTGGAGGGGGGGTCCAGAAATATTTCCTGTATGCCCGGATGTCGATTCAATGTGTTGAATGTGCAATTACAAAAATATATTTATTATTGGTCGCTAGAAATCTTTAAAAGTACATTTTGCTCCTATTTCTTTTTTTGGTTTTGAGACATATCGCCTTATTGGTCGCTAGCTTATTGGTCACTAGAAATTGGTCGCTAGCTTGAGCCTGGTTGTTGATATGGATGTATTAGAATTCAGTAAACTTTATTCAGATGTACACTTCTAGATATCTCTTTCGATAAAATTCAAACCACTAGTTGAACCATGTGAACCCGGTGTACCTGAAGATGAAAATACCACAGGCGCTCGTGGCACGGAATTACCACCACCCCCCGCTTTTTTTAACTTTCTGTTAACTTGCATGTTTCGACCCTATATATACACAGGCACTCGAATTCCGGACCCCTTTTTCCTCATTTGGTCCCTCCCGCGATTATGGTATGGATCTTTGTCTGGAAGTATATCTTTAAACCATTTATCCATATTTTACAACATTTCGTGTTACAACTCTCTCGTCCTACTAACTTTTGTTTCTAGGTCCAGCTGCCGTATTACTTATATATACATGAAGGTAAGAAACAATCGTCAAAATACGAAGAAGGAATCCTCGCTTCGAGTCGATATTTTACAATAACGCGCCAGTTTTAAAAAGGACCTTCGCTTGTCCTCGTCTCAAAAATGATTTCCCTTCATTCCTATCTAGTTTATACGTACGAAAAACAAATATTTATTGACGAAATTCAAGTTTATTCTCGACGACACATCCAACTTTCCTCCACTCGTGCCCATTCAGAAGGTCAACCGAGCATATTTTGTTTCGCGCAATTTCATTGGTCGGAAAGATTTTCGGAACATTTTTAGCTTGTTCTTCGCTACGCACGGCCAATCCATTTCGTATCGAGAGGCCTATTAAGCGGGAGTTTTAAATAAGAATAAAAGTGGAAAGTAAACCTTTTCAGTGTTATATAGGCACCCCAAAAAAATGCACTTCAAACATAAATTTTGACGGATGACCATTTGATCACTGAAATGATCATAGAGAAAGGGACACTAGTTATCATAAAGCAAACAAATCTCCTTTTTAGGCTTGTCAAAAAATAAAGATGAAATAACGCTCCTCAACCCCTATTCCAGCAACAACAAAACGACAGTGTACATAAGTAAACCCCTTGTAAATTGTAGCTTTCATAATTCCCCTCTTCTGCCTTAGAAACAGGTATATGTAAATATGCCTCAAAAGAATGTTTTGCATTAAAGGGATTAGAACTACTCTTTGTATTTCTTTTCTGTTTAGGGAGATACGTGTAAATTCCAACTGTAATGGCCTTTGCAAAAAACATAGGAAAGAAAAAAATATTCTTTAATTTACATTTGGGGGGGGGTCAACATTTTTGTACCTAGGCTCATCACAAATAATTAATGCCCCCCCCCCAAAAAAAATAAATAATAAAAAAAACCAAGAAAAAAAAAACCCTCTTAATGCAATTTATGATGCCCGGTTTTGATTTAAACAGTTAAAATAAGTAAAACATGAAGGTGTGCATTTTTAGTACTTCATGTTTCAATAAACCAATAAAAAAATACAACACAAATTTTGTCCCCCCCCCCCCCCCCAAAAGAGTACATTAGACCCAAAAATAATACGTGTCTTGGTACAAAAACATTTTTGTGAGTAATTACCCCCCCCCCTTTTTTCTACATCCACAATTTTAGGTGTGTGTTGTTCAAACCAGAATTTTTATAATATTTCTTTCAGCTACAGAAAGAATTAAAGATCAAACTTTGTTGCGATACTCATGAAAAGTTCTAATTATGTTATTTACCTGAAAAAAAGAATGGATATGGGTAACTGTACATCATATATATTGTACATAAAACAAAATCCAACAACATACAAGGAAACAACCAGCTTCGCTTTTCTGCTTGAATCTTCAACAACAAACCAATCTATACCTAACTACATCATCTACTCTCTCCCCCCCCCCTTTTCCAAAAAGAAAAGAAGAAAAAAATGGTCATCAACAGAGTCCTAGATTTAATCTGACGTGTACTTCTCGTGCTTGTTCTTTGAAAGTTTTGCCAAAATAACAGTATTTTTATTGAAACTTACATTCTTTTATTCTTATTTAAAACTTCCGCTTAATAGGCCTCTCGATACGAAATGGATTGGACGTGCATAGCGAAGAACAAGCTAAAAAGGTTCCGAAAATCTTTCCGACCAATGAAATAGCGCGAAACAAAATATGCTCGGTTGACCTCCTGAATGGGCACGAGTGGAGGAAAGTTGGATGTGTCGTCGAGAATAAACTTGAATTTCGTCAATAAATAGTTGTTGTTCGTACGTATAAACTAGATAGGAATGAAGGGAAATCATTTTTGAGACGAGGACAAGCGAAGGTCTTTTTAAAAACCGGCGCGTTATTGTAGAATATCGAGTCGAAGCGAGGATTCCCTCTTCGTATTTTGACGATTGTTTCTTACCTTTATGTATATATAAGTAATACGGCAGCTGGACCTAGAAACAAAAGTTAGTAGAACGAGAGAGTTGTAACACGAAATGTTGTAAAATATGGATATATGGATACATGGTTCAAAGATATACTTCCAGACAGAGATCCATACCATAATCGCGGGAGGGACCAAATGAGGAAAAAAGGGGGGTCCGGAATTCGAGTGCCTGTGGCTGGACCTAGAAACAAAAGTTAGTAGAACGAGAGAGTTGTAACACGAAATGTTGTAAAATATGGATAAATGGTTCAAAGATATACTTCCAGACAAAGAACCATACCATAATCGCGGGAGGGACCAAATGAGGAAAAAGGGGGGTCCGGTCTATATAAAAATGTTTAATTGTATATTTTCTTAAGGAATTGTCCCTGATAGTTGGTTACTAGGAAATATTAAACCTATCAATAAAAACAAAGGCGATCCTTTGAATCCAAAACACTTTCGCCCTATTACCATTTTGAGTTGTTTTGGCAAACTTTTTACATCAATTCTTCTAAAGAGATTAAATCTTTACTCTGAGCAATTTTCCGTTTTAAACGAAAGTCAGTGTGGTTTCAGAAAAGGATATTCCACGGTAGACAATATTTTTGTTTTACATTCTTTCTTCGAACTTATAAAATTAAAAAAGAAAAAGTTTTTTGCTGCATTTGTTGATTTTGAAAAAGCTTTTGATACGGTATGGCGTGATGCCCTATGGTCTTTTGATACGGTATGGCGTGATGCCCTATGGTCTAAGTTATTAATTAATAATATAAATGGTAAAATGTACAATGTAATTTATATTATGTATCAGAACATTAAATCTAGAATTGTCTATAATGGTAAAGTATCGAATTATTTCGATTGTAATAATGGTGTTCGTCAAGGAAAAAAGTTTTCCCCTTTCTCTTCTCGTTATATTTTAATGATTTAAAAAAAATTTGGATGAAAACAATGCAATCGGCTTAATTTCATTAACAGAAGATCTAGAACAAGAACTAGACACTTACTTGAAGCTTTTTATTTTACTATATGCTGACGACACAGTAATTAAGTCTCCCAAACAAAGTTTGGGGGACTTATTGTTTTTGCTCCGTTTCTTATTATTATTTTTATTTTTATTATTATTATTCTTATTCTTATTCTTTCTTTCCGCGAAGCATGAACTTGTCTACGGCAGATCTCAGGAACTACAGGACAGAATTTCATGAAACGTGGTGGAGTTATAGATATATGGTAAATGGGGTCAAAGCCATATGTGTGGGGGTTCAAAGGGGGTGGGGGTTACTATAGAATCCTATGGGAAACTTGAAATTTCGTACATTAATGTTGATAACTTCTAACTGGATAATGATAGAGACATAAAATTTGACATAGTGATAGATCACCATTAGAGGAGTAATTTTGCGTTTTCAAAATTTTCAAGATGTCTACCATTTTCAAAATGACTGCCAAAACACGGCATAAAAATGGGGGGTAAAAATTCAACATTGTCCGATATCATCAAAATTTGATATGTGGGTAGATAGTGTCAGTGGCCGGTTTGGGAGACTTCATAATCGTTAGATTATAATCATATCTTGTTTTAGCTGAAAGCAGTGACGATATGCAAAACCAAATAAATGATTTCTGTATGAAATGGAAATTAAAAGTGAACATAGAAAAGTCTAAAGTTCTGGTTTTTTCGAATGGTCGCCTACCAAATAACATTAAATTTAACTATAACGACAAAGAGTTGAAAATAGTTGCACATTTTTCTTATCTTGGGATAGTATTTTCAAAAACGGGATCATTTAATATAGCAAAAAAAGAACTCGTAAATAAAGGTATTAAGGCCATGTATGAGGTATTAAGGAATGGCAGAATACATAATTTATCAATTAAATGCCAGTTAGATTTGTTTGACAAAATTGTAAAACCTATTTTATTGTATGGGTGTGAAATTTGGGGGTTTGGTAAAAACGATATTATCGAGAGGGTCCATTTAAAATTTTGTAAACTTTTATTACGTCTAAAAGTATCGACACCTAATTTTATGGTATATGGTGAATTGGGTAGATATCCACTAGAAATTGATATTAAAGCAAGAATGATTTCATATTGATGTAAACTTATACAAGGGAAACAGTCAAAATTATCTACAATATCAATCAAACTGTTATATGTTAAACAAATTTAAAATTGTAAAATTTCTGCTTGGATAAATCACATCCATAAAATCTTAAATGACAGTGGAATGTCGTATATATGGACTTTGCAAAATTGTATATCTGAAAAATGGTTAAAATTAGTAATTAAAAACAATTTAATTGATCAGTTTAAGCAAATATGGAACTCATCCATCGAAACATCTTCAAATGGAGGTAATTATAAACTGTTTAAAGGGGAATTAAAATTCGAGAATTATTTAGACATTTTAGAAGATAAGGACAAATTTACATTGTGTAGATTTAGAATTACAAACCACAGACTACCGGTAGAAGTGGGGAGATGGAAAAAAATTATTAGAGAAAACAGGTTCTGTCATTTATGTTCAAGAAGAGAATTGGGAGACGAGTATCACTATATTTTTGAATGTACTGAATTTATTAATGAAAGAAAACTTTGTTTTGATTTTGTCCATATAAATAGACATAATATCATTAAATATAATAACCTGATGTCTTCTAAGTCTATATATACTTTAAGTAAACTCTGTAAATTTATCAGAATAGTAAACAAGAGGATATGTACTCTAGGTTGATCCACTTCTTTTCACAATTCAATATTTGTTTAATTATGTATTACATGTATTTATTTCTTATGTAAATTGTGTTAATTGTACATGTCATCTCTGTACCTCTCTAAATTGGTTATGAGAAATAAAGATATATAGGTAAATATACATCGCTAAAATTACCTGTGGGTGTTTCCCCACTTCAACTCGTAAATTTACATAGAAATCGGAGATATTTCGTCATAAAACTTCACACATGGTTTTGTCTTTCATATTTCTTGAAGACAAACATACAATTTTATTGCATTTATCAATATTTTATGAGTATCAACATTTTTTTAAACACCGTATCTGTTTCTCGATACAGCCGCAACTTCAACTCGTAAATTTACATAGAAATCGGAGATATTTCGTCATAAAACTTCATACATGGTTTTGTCTATCATATTTCTTGAAGACAAACATAACATTGTATTGCATTTAACAATATTGTATGAGTATCAACAGTTTTTTCAACACCGTATCTGTTTCTCGATACAGCCGCCCGATTACAGTGACCCGTGACCCACTTTAGCTCGTTCGACCAGTTTTTTCTTAATAATGTTGCTTAATTTAAGAAATAATTTATGGAAGCCATATGTATATATTGTTTTTACCACGGGTAGGCCTTTATGTCACGAAGTTTTACCCCGAGCGTTAGCTGACATAAAGGCCTACCCGTGGTAAAAACAATATATACATATGGCTTCCATGAATTATTTCGATTCTAATATGTAAATTTTGGTAAAATATCGTTATAAATTGTCGATGACGTCATAAATTTAATCGGTCATAGATTATTATTATTTTTACCACGGGTTTGGACTCAAAGCGTTTGAAGGACGTCATATTAGAATATATAATAATAAATATATTCCTATTAATTTCAATGGAAATTAATCGTGCAATATATACTTGTATTTGCACGCTATGTATATTGCACGCTATATGTATATTGCACGCTATAATTATGTATATTGCACTAGTTCAAATATGAATATTTGAAGTAGTTCCTTATTCCACTTAAATATAATAAAATACACAATATCTATATAAAAAATGCTTTAGGCATAAACTATTTATTACTATATTATAAAAGGGTTATTGCATGAATATTGGTGAATATTGTCTCTCGCAATATATCATTTTTGATATAATGCTCGGGACAATATTCACAAATATTCATGCAATAATCCTATAATATAATTGTAAACGAACAACTTCAAAAGAACCAACCAATCCCTCAAAAATCGGTAAAGGAGTTTAGAAAGTTTTTAATTTTTCACATCATAATTATATAACTTTATCTAAAATATGTAATTGCAGATTTGATCGATGACCAAAACATATTTTTTTAAGTGTCTGTCTCACAGAAAACCATGCAAAATCCAAAAAAATGTAACAAAGCTAATTTCAGTAAGAAAAAAAAGTTATACATTATCTAAATATTTGATGGTATTTTAAAATATATCATACATACTTCTTATATATGTTCATTTTTGTTTGAAAAATGAGGATTTTCATTTTAGCCCTTAACCATTGCAAAAATCCTTAAAAATGATTCAAAACGCCCCTATTTTTGACGGATTATTATTGTTAATGCATATCTCAGAAGTAAAAAATTGCATTGTTTCCTCAAAGTATAATGTTTACAGACAATGATCAACAAAAACCATTTTTGAAAAAAAACTTTGTGAAAATTTTTAAGGCTATCACAAAATATGCTACATGTATATAGACAAATTTTCAAAATCAGTAAAATTCCTTAATTTTGATGCACAATATTGGAGTTGGGGGAGACTTCTTTGACTTGAAATGAACATTTTTAAACAGACCAATCTCAAAACTAAAATATATAGAAAATCTGCCTTTGGCAAATGATTTGTAAAACAGTTCTTGCACCCAAAAGTATGGGCATGTGTGCAATTTTAGCTTAAAAGGCATTGCTTAAAATACATTTTGTATATGCAAATTTTTGCAATAAACTATTAGTGATTTTTATTAAAGGTGATTTGTGTGTTTATTGTAAATAAATTACATATGATATATCATTTTAATTCCCTTTTTCAATCCGGACTATAGTATAGTGTATTTTAATCTCGTTGAGATTATATTTCCAAAGAAATTTTCTGCTCTATCTCCAGAAGGCAGCCAATTTTAAAAAAAAATGGTTTATTTTTTCGTCAACAGATCTACTTGACAACAAAGGCATAATTAAAGAAACTAGCAACTCATTAAGAAACCACTTAACATGAACTTCCAACACTGAAGGATAAGGTTGACAAATGCAAATTATGAAGTACGTCATGTATACATGTAATGTATATATCGTATATCACTTTTATTTTCCAAAAGCATTCTTGCAAGTAAAGAAATTGATTGAAAAAACATATAGTGAAACTGAACAAAATATGTCTGAAAAACAGGGAAAAGGCCAGATTATGTTGCACTTGCCAATGAAGTTCGAAAATCATGCGACGAATAGGGAGAACGAGTTTTTAAGAAGTTGGAGTGGTTGAATCCAAGTCAGATAAAAAGTTACATGGCATCTTTCCTAACAAAGCCGAAGACAAAATCAGAAACTTCTTCGAGTACTCTACACAAGTTCAGTTAAAGAAATTCCCAATGAAGATGTCGATCAAGATGAAACTCTATCAGAGGTCATTGCAGTGCTAGAAACTAATGATTATAATTCCAATATTGAAAATATTGTGGAAGAAGTGTACACTGCTGTGAACAATGTAAATTAGCCATTATATGCAGGGATTCTAATTTATTTTCATGTTTTCAATTTAATGTTAACTTTGAACACTTCAAGCTTTGCATAATGGTTAAACAGAATATGTTAAATGTTCACCTGTGAATAAGTATGATATATGTTCAACCTCTTGTTTTTATTTCATTTCATATTGATGGGATATCCTTTTTCTGATAATTAGAATATCAACTTGCCAATTTCTTGGCCTATTTACCAAAATGCACAAATCTAACACATTTAAACTTGTAATCTGTGATTATTTAAGAGTATAAGAGAAGGTTTTTGATACAGATCCATGATAGAAGAACCTCAGAAAAATAAATGTATTATTGAGAAGAAGTTTCACTATCTCATATAGGATATATGATGGACAGAGCCAACAACAAAAATCTGCTTATTTTAACACAATCACATAACATTGTTTTAAATTGTTTAGGAGCTGGCTGCAAATTCATATGCTTATTGTAATGGCATTTGTTTTCTTCACATTTTTTTAACAATAGGATTAACTTAATTTCAATTATTATTTCATTATTCAAACATAAGCTGCATATCACATAAATGATTCAATCCCATACAATAGTATATTTCGGTATGGGGGCATTATAATCATTGCTGTAGGCATTTTGATTAAGATTTGTTTTGGAGTGCACTGTCAAAAAATAAATCATTAGATTATTCTGAAGCTGCTTTGAAAGTTTGATGATCAAATTGACTTTAGAATTTTAACCCTAAAACAATAGGTTATTGGGGGAAAAACAAATTGTCTATTTTTTAATAAAGGAAATGGTAGCTTTAGATGGAAAATTAAGCAACATATATCTTTCATTAAACACTTTAAAAGTATAAAATAGAATGTCTGGGTCACAGACCCTATTCTAAAAAATTTGAGAAAATGTGATTTTCCTCTACAAATTATGTCCCCTTATAAAATATGAAATTTCAATAAGTATGAAATACTAACTAAAAACTAAAAAGAGTTTACTTATTTTATCTAATTTATCACCAATAAATCTTATTAGATCATTTTTAAAACAAAGTTTTAATCTAAATTCCATTTTAGCCAGATGCACAAAATGGATGCATCGTGCCACCCCACCCCCCAAAACCACAATGTACCTTAATTTTATATCTTCATTAAACTCTTTTTTATACCTCTGGAATACTATAAATAACTTCTGTATTGATATTTTGGTACTTATTGAGCATTAACACTGCTCTACTGTTTTTCCTATTCACCTTGTCCATTTTCGGCTAAGCGCACATGTACTTAACTTTTGTCCTTATTTTCACCATTTTATCTTAATTTGCCGAAGGTGGATTTTTTATGTTTTTGCATGAAAACATAGTTATATCGAAATAAATTAGGGATATTTTTATTTTCTCCTCCATGTGAGCTATTTCCTGTTATATATGTACAATTTTTGCATAAAAAGGCCATTTACTGATTTATGGGTATATTAGGGACCGACCATTTGACTTGAAGGGGAGGGGGGGGGGGGGGTATGGTTTTTTGTTTTGTTCAGAATTTTTTTTTCCGACAACACAAGAGTTAGAACATTTATATTTTTTCCAGAATTTAACATTAGGTTATATGACAAAAACTCTGAATCAGATTATTTTTTTTTCCCTCCACCAGAATCAGAATATTTTTATCAGCAACATTGGGAATCAGATTGGTTTTTTAGAAAAAAAACCATAACCCCCCCCCCCCTGCAAGTTAAATGGTCGATCCCTCATAACAGCGTAAAATTTAAACAAAATATATGTATTATATTTAAATTCTATTCGGTCAAGAACAACAATTATAGTTTTATTTTACTTACCTGATTTAGTAATTATACTTATAATCTGTTGTAATCAACAAACTTTTATTTTTGTCCAGTATGTTATCATATATTATATCATCACAGTGTCGTATCATTTACAAACTTTCCACTCATTTGAACTGAATGGTGTTCAATACTTTGAAGGTTTTATAAGATTTGATTTTGAAATCATTTCCTACCCCCATAGATATGTTATCAGTTTTTGTGATTTAATATGTTGGTTTGACAAACAAGCACAGGATTTGATAACCTAACGTTCTATGTGATTACAATCGAAGAAGTTCTGATAACAGAACAAGAATTATTGTCAACATACACGTTTTACAATATTTTTACAAAATCAAATCTTTATGTTTTAGAAACGGACATGGATAAACAATTAACAAAAATGACTTATCCCTCTCGACAGTCGAGTAGAATTCCTGTGTTGTTGGGGTATTTATGTTGAATGTTCCCATTTTATTTTTGGTTGTTGTATAGCATAAAGGGATCAATGTATTTTTTCATGCCTGAAGATCTGGTCTGGGACCAACTTTTAGACCCCAAAATATAGCGACTCCTGTTCAGAAATTTGAATTTGACACTGTAGATATAGAATCTTGCTTCCATTGTTCAAAATATCAACATATTACGTTCACCTTTACTCTACGTAGGGCTAATTATATCTGGTTGTTCCCATGTCTATGTGAGCACATGTCATTGCTCAAAATATACATAAACTTCGATACTCATTCCTATGTTCCGATAATCATAGATCTGATGTATTTGAAGTAATTGACGGGTACCTATAAAGTGCGAAACGAAATAGAAACGAAACGAAACGAAACGAAACGAAATAAACGAAAACGAAACGAAACGAAACGAAATCAACGAAATGAAAACGAAATAAAACGAAACCAACGAAATCAACGAAAACAAAACGAAATACGATGCTAGACTACTTCCCACACATGTCTCAGTGTCTTTCACCAGGAGAGGACAGGATTTGATCACCATTGAACAAGAATACTATGCATTTATTCAGCGGGAGTCTGTCCTTTTCACTTAGTGGCTTCTTTTAAATTTGGGAACCATAAGAGCAACGTCAAGTCTGTTGAAAGGAGAGGAATTAAAATAACAAAAGTGCAGTAGTTGAAGTTCACTAATAAATATCCCCGTCCGAGCAAAATTTAAAAGTGTGTCGGAGAGACGAAAAAGTGTGACGACGGGAAGGACAAGCAAACGAACGGACAGCAGAAGTCCTATATACCCCAATCTTTTTTTGGCGGAGGTATACAAATCCTATCAAAAATTAACTTTAGAAATATAAAAAAAATCTACATATCTTGTAAAAGTACCTTTTTTCCCTTTGATCCCTTTTCATATTAAAAAAACCCAAATCACCCCCCCTCCAAAAATTTTTCCGGTATTAATAAAATTTGATACGGTGTTACATACTCATTTTTCCCCCCGGAAAAATGAGTATATACTAGTTTTTCCCCCGGAAAGATCAGTATATACTCATTTTCCCCCCGGAAAGATCAGTATATACTCATCTTTCCCCCTGATTTTTAGGGGGGAAATCTGAGTATATACTGAAGTTTCCCCCTCATACTCAATTCTCCCCCTTTGCACTGATAGACTATGCAAGGGCAATAACTCCTATAAGGGGTCGACCCTATGGAGACTTTTGTAGAGCTTTTGATGCTGAAGAAGGAAGATCACCTCTATTTTTCTCTATATGTAATACTTTTTGAAATATTAGCCAATGACTGCTGTTTGACCCCTATGTTCTATTTTTAGCCATGGCGGCCATGTTTTTTCTTCGACGGATATATAATTCACAAACTATAGTCTACACACCCTAAGGATCATTCATACCAAGTTTGGTTAAATTATGTTCAGTGGTTCTCAAGAAGAATATCAAAATGTAAAAAGTTAACGGACGGACGACGGACGGACGGAAGGACGACGAACGCAATGTGAAGGACGGGGGTGGGGGGGTCCGACCACCGGAACCCCCCTGGATTCGCCAATGGTTATCTACTATTTTATTCTTAAGAATTTCAACTGTTTACAGTACACCGAGACATAACATAATTAGTTTTAAACTAAACAAACTATTTTGTGGTAGCTTGTTTGTTTGTAATCGATCATTTTAAATAAAGATCAGTAACTATAGAATGGCAGTGTCCATCAATGACGCATAACTATGAATGATACTATTATTAGTTCTACTGTCAGAGTGTGGATTTGTTTTACCGAACATAATTATACCAATTTATCATATTATGTTCATTTCAAATGATGAACTAAACGGTAACAGTATTCTCTAAATTAAACTACTACTATGAGGGGGGAAGGACCCTTTTGAGGACTCCGGGATGGTGTTTTTTTTAAGCTCGAGAATTCGGGATTGATCATTTCGGGATTCGGGATTGAAATTTTATTATATTCGGGACTTCTGGATTTCAAGTTTTTTAGTTCGGGACTAAGGGTATTTCAAGTTTTTTAGTTCGGGGTTTCGAGGTCAGACCCCCTCCTAACCCCCTCTACTATATCAGCACAACTATTTTTTGCTTCGTTTCATGATCAAATTATTATAAAATTGAGCCATCTTGATAAATGCGTTTGTCTCCATCTTTTTTGATTGATCTACCGAAAGTGGTAGCACTATAATACCATATTCACACGTATTCCGGATTGAAACTGAATCATTAGATCGAATTTAAATCCGTTATAATTGTCGTATCGGATTTGAAATCAGTTAGCGTTCGCATATGGTCAACCAATGCGTAATTGTTCGTCTGCATTGAATTTATCTGTGGTTTACATATTGACTAGAAATTGTACTGAGGGATCTGGTGTTTGTTTAGATCGGATGAGGGATTTTTTCCGATTCGTCAACAAATGGTCATCAGGAGACATTGGAAACATTGTTAGTTATTCAATAATCTTTTTTCAAGAAACACTGAAGCGATGGTATGGAAACGTGATTTGTATGTTCATTTTAAGGTCCTTGACAGGTCTTGTTACTTTTTGAGCCCATCGGAAATTCAAAATCGTTGCCAGCGGAGGTCAAAGTTTGCTTTGAAACCATATGTAAAGCAACATTTTCATGGTCTACTTGGAAAACACTGAACAGAATTTAACCACACTTGGCAGAGGTGTTCACTATTATGTCCTACGCAAGTGTTGTTACTTTTCATGCCGATTCGCTAAAAAATTAATAAAAGAAGAATGTGTCTGAGGACACGGAGTTCTCCGCTTTCAGCTAAGTGGGCCTAACTTCCAAGCCGTATATGGGATCTGGCTGCAATTGAACCTGACCTGCATATTATGGTTGTAAACATTGTCTTGAAATTTCAGAGTCCTTTACAGGTGATAATGGTTTTATGCCGATCGGAAATTCAAAATGGTCGACAGCGAAGGTCAAAATTGCGTTGAAAACCTATGAATTACATTTTCGTAATCTCATTGAGAACCACTGAACATAATTTAACCAATTTAACTTTGAGGGTGTTCACTATGAGGTACTACACAAGTGTTGTTTCTTTGGTGCAGATCGATAGGAGACTTTGAACATTCTGATTAATCGATTTTCAAGAACCACTGAAGGCATTGTCGGGGAAATTTATTAAAGTAGTCGTCCTCCTCACTACATTTCTCATCCTTCCTCTCCATCCTCTTCCTCACTGCCTCTCTCTCTCCTTCTTCTCCATCCTCCTCCTCACTACCTCTCTCCCTCCTTCCTTCCCATCCTCCTCCTCACTACCTCTCTCCCTCCTTCCTCTTCTCTACTTCTCTCCCTCCTTGTTCTCCTCTTCTTACCACCTCTCTCCCTTCTTCCTCTCCCTCCTACTCACTGCCTCTCTCCCTCCTTCATCTCAATCCTCCTCCTCACTACTTCTCCTCCCTCATTCCTTTCCATCCACTTCCTCACTACCTATCTCCCTCCTTCCTCTCAGTCATCCTCACTACCTCTCTCCCTCCTTCCTCTTGTCTACTTATCTCCCTCCTTGCTCTCCTCTTCTTACTACCTCTCTCCCTTCTTCCTCTCATTCCTACTCACTGCCTCTCTCCCTCCTTTCTCTCAATCCTCCTCCTCACTACTTCTCCTCCCTCATTCCTCTCCATCCACTTCATCACTATCTCTCTCCCTCCTTCCTCTGAGTCATCCTCTCCCCCTCCTTCCTCTCAATCCTCCTCCTCACTACCTCTCTCTCCTTCTTCTCCATCCTTCTCACTACCTCTCTCCCTCCTTCCTCTGGCATCCTCCTCACTACCGCTCTCCTTCCTTCCTCTCAATCCTCCTCACTACTTCTCTCCCTCATTCCTATCCATCCTCCTCACTACCTCTCTCCCTCCTTCCTCTCAGTCATCCTCACTACCTCTCTCCCTCCTTCCTCTCAGTCATCCTCACTACCTCTCTCCTTCCTTCCTCCTAGTCATCCTCACCACCTCTCCATCCTTCATTCCTTTCAATCCGCCACCTCATTACCTCTCTTCTCTTTCCTGTAATATTATCATCCACCTCATTACCTCTGTCTTTCTTCCGTCTCCATCCTCCTTATTAACTCTTCCTAATTACCTTCTCCGTATACTTTTCTCCTCCGTCGTCATCATCATCCTCCTTATTACCTCCTCCTCACTACTTCTCTCCTCCTCGTTTACCTTTATCACTTCGTCCTTTCTATCCTCTTCCTTCAAATCTCCTCTTCAATACCTGTTTCACTACTTCCTCATCATTATCCTCCTCACTATCTCCATCCTTTTCCATATTGACTCCCTCCCTAATTCCTCCCCGTCATCTTCCTTATTGTATACCTCTAGTATCTCTCCTTCCTCTCCATCGTCTTTTTACCATTCTCCCTCCGTCCTCTCTATCCTTCTCTTTATATTCCTTCCTTCCTGCCCTCTTCCTCATACCTGTCAGCTGTGCCTTCCAGCACTTAGCAAACTTGAGTTTTTCTCACTTGCACTAGGGAAGATCGCTTTATCACTCAAGTGTTTTTCCCATCCTTTCCTCCTACCTCCTTATCCGTTCTCACTCCATGTTCATGCTTGCCTTAGTTATTACTATTATCATTGTTGATACCCTCTTTCGTTCACATTTAACTATTATGTCTTCCACCATATACATGAATATAAGTGTACACAAGAAAAACCCTATTAAAAAAGGAGAGGGGAAAAACTAGTATGAGGGGAAAAATGAGTATGTGTTAACACATACTTGGAGTTCCGGGGGGAAAATTCAGTATATACTCATTTTTCCGGGGGGGAAATCTCAGTATATACTCATTTTTCCGGGGGGAAAACTGAGTATATACTCATTTTTACGGGGAGAAAAATGAGTATGGGGGAAAATGAGTATGTAACAACGGCACATATTGTTATACCCCCCACTATCCAGCGGGAGGGGGGTATATAGTATATGTCCGTTTGTCCGTGAGTGCTTCCCTCACTGCCTATGCAATTCCTCCTTAACAACTTGATGGAATTGAATGAATCTTACAGGAAATCTTTAATACTATATGGCAAGGTTCATTAATTTCATGAATTCTTTAGTACCAAATGGCATTGTGCACCTTCTATTTTTGTTTTCCCATTTTAACAGTTCTTGCTAAAATTTCTTCACTTTTGGACTTTGTCATTTAAGGCTATGTAATTGTCATACAAGGCTATACAATAGAGAGGGGATACTTCCTAAACAACAGAATGGATTTCAATAAAACTTCCAGAGTTTCTTATGTTTAGTTTTTGCAAGCATTATTTTTCCAGAAGTTCTTCTGTAAGGAGGGCGCTCACTGTACGTCCTGTTATGTTGCTGTTGGTTTTTTTTTTAGTTCTTCAGAATAGAACAATAGGATTTGAAATAAAAAGTTTATAGTGTTGGGTCTTTTTGACCCCTGTATATCTAGGAAAGAACAACGGTAAGACATTACGCCAGATCTGTTGGCACACTACCGAATAAAGGTAATAACAATGGTACCGTACGCCAAGGCGCATTCAAAAGGGAAAGTCCACAAAAACAGACAAAACCGATAAGAAGCTCATGGGGATTAAACGTGACAAGTCGGGAAAATCCAGAAGTCAAATAGTGCCCAGAATCTGAAACTCAAGACCATCCTGTTTGAATTCCGAATAGGCAAATTTATGTAGAATACAAACGAAAAACGTAATAAAATCAGACGAATAATGAACCCTCAATTTCCCAATCTATGAACATACCCCCTCATATCCCCCATTTTTTTCTATATGCCCACTCCAGAAACTTTATAATTCATAAATACTGACACACACACAAACACAAATAAAAATATGACATTTGAACTTCTGAAAGTTTGTCGGCAAGCAAACCCGGCTTGGATTGAGTTGCGGGTAATGTACATGAGGAGTACTGTAACGGACAGACATGCAAGATGGGTTATAATTAATCAAAATTATTGTATTTAAAAAATCGAATTATCTTTTTTTTTATTTCTTTATTTCGTTTTGTCTTTTATTTTTTTCCTTCCATTTTCTTCATATCAGTCTATTTCGTTGGTTTCATTTCATTTCGTTTCCATTTCGTTGATTTCGTTTCGTTTTGTTTCGTTTTCGTTGATTTCGTTTCGTTTCGTTTTCGTTGATTTCGTTTCGTTTCGTTTCGTTTCGTTTCGTTTCTATTTCGTTTCGCACTTTATAGGTACCCAGTAATTGACACACTATGTTGTCAGTTCCTTCAAAACATACTTTTAATAAACAAATTCAATGATATCTAAAACACGAATAAAAGATATTTCAAGCATATTTTGAATTTCAATCATCTACAAAAAAGCTGAAGCACAGGTGTTTTAAATTTTGTTAATATTTTAGGAAGTTCAATATATTTTTTAAATATTTTCTTTTCATGTGTTTTCGATAAAAAGGAAAAAAAATAATGGCTGGAACAAACAAGGATATTCTAGTACATTTCCAACATTTAATTCCAGTGTTTACAAAATATTCATTTTCGCATGGGTCCTTTAAGTTTGAAATTTGGTGTTCAAAGTTGTGGGTTTTTTTTAATTGAACATATGGGAAATTGGATTTTCAAAAAAACATGAATATAATTATGTTGTTACTTCAATTTAAAATGAACGTATGTGTACTGAAAATAGATAATCGTCTGTCTAATTTTTGCATTTGGGTCAGTATGGGATGTTGGATGCTGCTTCAATTTGGAGCGTGATCATCCGTGGTTTACCGACGATTGGGTTATAGGAAGTCAGTAGTTCCTGAAACTAGAACTGTATATCACCGCCATGTTGTTCACTGGAACAGGATTGAATGTGGAATATTTAGAATATGAATGTACCATGTATCACATCATAAGGAACAAAAGGGTCGGAGAAGATTACAGGAACTGCTCACCCTTCCGGAGCACCTGAGTTCACCCCCGGATTTTAGTGTGGTTCGTATTACTCGATCTTTAGTATGTGTATGTTTTGTAGATCGTTGTTTTTCCTTTTGTACTTTTTCTTTTGGCCATTGTGCTGTCGATATACGGATTCTGATTACCCCTTTGGTATCTACTAACGTTGCAGTCGAGTCGACCAGAAGCAATATTGTCCGTGGCGGGTATGAAATAACGGATCTATGTAGATCATTTGTACTGAGTTAAATGTTTGTTGGACTGAAGGTAGTTTCAGCATCAGAAACAGGAATTGCCAATGATGACCCATGTTTGTCGGTTCAAGATTAAACGACGAATCTTTGTAGAGGAAATCAGTAACATCATTGGTACTAAGTTGCAAATAATTTTGATATCAAGAAAAGTTTCAAGATACCAAAGGAGTAATCAGCTGCCGTAAATGGAAAAAGTTCAATATAAGGACTCATCGATCTTGACAATAATGCTGCACACCCAGGTATATTGAGGGTGGCATTTCACTCGCATGTGGAACACACTTTTCTGATCGCATCATTTCAGAAGGGATGCTTAGACCCATAAAACTAATTTAACTCCGGCGCCAGTTTGTATTGAAGTTCATGTACCCAGTCTGACAATGGCGTGGTCAAGTATATGGTGTTAGGGGTATACAATGACGTGGTCAAGTATATGGTGTCAGTGGTATACAATGGCGTGGTCAAGTATATGGTGTTAGGGGTATACAATGGCGTGGTCAAGTATATGGTGATAGGGGTATACAATGGCGTGGTAAACTATATGGTGTTAGGGGTATACAATGGCGTGGTCAAGTATATGGTGTTAGGGATATACAATGGCGTGGTCAAGTATATGGTGTTAGGGGTATACAATGGCCTGGTCAAGTATATGGTGTTAGGGGTATACAATGACGTGGTAAAGTATATGGTGTTAGGGGTATACAATGGCGTGGTCAAGTATATGGTGTTAGAGGTATACAATGGCGTGGTCAAGTATATGGTGTTAGGGGTATACAATGGCGTGGTATATGGTGTTAGGGGTATACAATGGCGTGGTCAAGTATATGGTGCTCTAGGGGTATACAATGGCCTGGTCAAGTATATGGTGTTAGGGGTATACAATGGCGTGGTCAAGTATATGGTGTTAGGGGTATACAATGGCGTGGTCAAGTATATGGTGCTAGGGGCATACAATGGCCTGGTCAAGTATATGGTGTTAGGGGTATACAATGGCCTGGTCAAGTATATGGTGCTAGGGGTATGCAATGGCGTGGTATATGGTGTTAGGGGTATACAATGGCGTGGTCAAGTATATGGTGTTAGGGGTATACAATGGCCTGGTCAAGTATATGGTGTTAGGGGTATATAATGGCGTGGTCAAGTATATGGTGTTAGGGGCATACAATGGCGTGGTCAAGTATATGGTGCTAGGGGTATACAATGGCGTGGTCAAGTATATGGTGTTAGGGGTATACAATGGCTTGGTCAGGTATATGGTGTTAGGGGCATACAATGGCGTGGTCAAGTATATGGTGTTAGGGGTATACAATGGCCTGGTCAAGTATATGGTGTTAGGGGTATACAATGGCCTGGTCAAGTATATGGTGTTAGGGGTATACAATGGCCTGGTCAAGTATATGGTGTTAGGGGTATACAATGGCGTGGTCAAGTATATGGTGCTAGGGGTATACAATGGCGTGGTCAAGTATATGGTGGTTAGGGATATACAATGGCGTGGTCAAGTATATGGTGTTAGGGGTATACAATGGCCTGGTCAAGTATATGGTGTTAGGGGTATACAATGGCGTGGTCAAGTATATGGTGTTAGAGGTATACAATGGCGTGGTCAAGTATATGGTGCTAGGGGTATACAATGGCGTGGTCAAGTATATGGTGTTAGGTGTATACAATGGCCTGGTCAAGTATATGGTGTTAGGGGTATACAATGGCGTGGTCAAGTATATGGTGTTAGAGGTATACAATGGCCTGGTCAAGTATATGGTGTTAGGGGTATACAATGGCGTGGTCAAGTATATGGTGTTAGGGGTATACAATGGCGTGGTCAAGTATATGGTGTTAGGGGTATACAATGGCGTGGTCAAGTATATGGTGTTAGGCGTATACAATGGCGTGGTCAAGTATATGGTGTTAGGGGTATACAATGGCCTGGTCAAGTATATGGTGTTAGGGGTATACAATGGCGTGGTCAAGTACATGGTGTTAGGGGTATACAATGGCCTGGTCAAGTAAATGGTGTTAGGGGTATGCAATGGCGTGGTCAAGTATATGGTGTTAGGGATATACAATGGCATGGTCAAGTATATGGTGCTAGGGGTATACAATGGCCTGGTCAAGTATATGGTGTTAGGGGTATACAATGACGTGGTCAAGTATATGGTGTTAGAGGTATACAATGGCGTGGTCAAGTAAATGGTGTTAGGGGTATACAATGGCGTGGTCAAGTATATAGTGTTAGGAGTATACAATGGCGTGGTCAAGTATATGGTGTTAGAGGTATACAATGGCGTGGTCAAGTATATGGTGTTAGGGGTATACAATGGCGTGGTCAAGTATGTGGTGTTAGGGGTATACAATGGCGTGGTCAAGTATATAGTGTTAGGGGTGTGGTCAAATATATGGTGTTAGGGGCGTGGTCAAGTATATGGTGCTAGGGTCGTGGTCAAGTATATGGTGTTAGGGGCGTGGTCAAGTATATGGTGGTAGGGGCGAGGTCAATTATATGGTGTTAAGGGTGTGGTCAAGTATATGGTGTTAAGGGCGTGGTCAAGTATATGGTGTTAGGGGCGTGGTCAAGTATATGGTATTAGAGGTGTGGTCAAATATATGGTGTTAGGGGCGCGGTTAAGTATATGGTGTTAGGGGCGTGGTCAAGTATATGGTGGTAGGGGCGAGGTCAACTATATGGTGTTAAGGGTGTGGTCAAGTATATGGTGTTAAGGGCGTGGTCAAGTATATGGTGTTAGGGGCGTGGTCAAGTATATGGTATTAGAGGTGTGGTCAAATATATGGTGTTAGGGGCGCGGTTAAGTATATGGTGTTAGGGGCGTGGTCAAGTATATGGTGGTAGGGGCGAGGTCAACTATATGGTGTTAAGGGTGTGGTCAAGTATATGGTGTTAGGGGCGTGGTCAAGTATATGGTGTTAGGGGCGTGGTCAAGTATATGGTATTAGAGGTGTGGTCAAATATATGGTGTTAGGGGCGCGGTCAAGTATATGGTGTTAGGGGCGTGGTCAAGTATATGGTGTTAGGGGCGTGGTCAAGTATATGGTGTTAGGGGCGTGGTCAAGTATATGGTGTTGTATCTATTTTGCCTCTGTTTCTACGATTTCCAATTGGAATGTGTAACTGTTCCCTCAGTGTGGTGTGTTTTGATATTAATACAGATGATACATACATTTCGTCGTGTCAATCTTATAATGATACATGTCCATTTTTGTAGAAATGGAGATATCAGAGGTCACAGTTTGGGCAGTTGAATAAAAACATTGGAGATATAATATTATAACACTTCTCAAATTGTCTTAAACCAGTATATTTCGTTATATGGCTCAATCCTACAGAGCTGCTCCGGGCGGAGGATAAAAAGGGGGGCTATCGATGTTGGGTTGTAAGTTATTATACGGAAAGACTGACTGTGGACCATAGTGGGTATCGTGTTTAGAGAGTACCATGCTCCCTGCACAGTAAACACCTCTGTTGTAGATTTCGAAAAAGAGTAGGAACGTTGTAACTTTCCATACTTTGTGAAAGTCAAAAAGTCGTTACCCCGGTTGGCCAATCTCACCTACATTTCCATATAGTTATTTGTATATATTGGTGAACTTGTTATCGTCATTAATCAATCCACGAATCACTATGTGACGTTTACACGACATCTGGTGTATCATCTTTCTCCTAAGCCAAACCAATTTGAGTCAATTTCACGTACTAATATAATCAAAATGTCATCTCAATCCAGTGCATTTTACTGTACATTTTCTTGAGGTCGATACGTCACTTATATATACTCGAATATTACTTAAATTGTATCTAAGATTTTAATTCAATTGCAACATCTAATAATCATTACAATAACTAATAGAAAGAAAAACCTATACTGTCATTTTTAAAATTATAGGTCCTTATATACCTTTAAATCAAACTATTTTATCTTTATTTATAATCATTATATCGATTTTTAAAGGTTACGTTTTCGTCAATACATACATACACTGTTCTTACACTTAAGTATGAGTACATGTTATGACATTGTATCCGTTACCAACAAATCAAACATTTGATAATTTTGGCTATCAACAAGATTCGTAAAGAAATAGTATTATTGATTTTTCATGACAATTAATCTAAGCCAACCGCTTTGATCTGGATTAACCTTTACATTGCTAAGTTGTTATAACATTCTAGTATTCGTGATCATTACATTACTGTCTTACACAAAATACCAATACATTACCATGGTGAGGATAAACTAAGTTCATGCTGTAAAACACCATACTTTAATTACAATTATGACGTGTTCATGGGATAATTTCCATTTGTAAATATCACCGTAAAACTATAGTTATCTATATATTGATGGTGGTTTCATGGTCATGGTCGTAATGCACATGTTGCTACCTGTGTAATCCATGTTTATCACCACTGAAGTTCGAATCCCGCTCATGGTGAGGTGTACTCGATACAATATTATTTGACAAAGTTTTTCTGTGACTTCCAATAGGTCGGTGGTTTTCACCAGGTACTCCGGTTTCCTCCACTAATATAGCTGATCGCCACGATATAACTGAAATATTGTTGAAAGTGAGGTTAAACCCCCTCCAGCATGCAATCATATTACTAAACAAACGTCTTTATCTCAGAAACTCACTACAATCTTGACTGAAGCCAACCAGTATGGTCGCCTAGTACTTTTAAATGCGATGTGTTTATCAAAAACCCAACATGGTCACCATCATATTATGATTGGGGAAAATGCTTAAAATTCTTCTTCTTTATAATAACTTAACTGTTTGAAAGAGGACCTGGCAAATATGTTCCTTGATAGTCTTTCACAAAGTTCACCTTGTTTTATGTGGATCGTAAATCTAATTTGGCTTCCACCGCAGGTCAATATTCCATATATAGTCACCTACTTTACGGGGAAATTTGTTCTGGTCAAGACTAAATATGACCACCACAACATGAGATGGTTTTATATAGGAACTTATCAGGAAAATGTTGAAAATGTATGAAAACACTGAGACATTTGACAACAAACCTGTCGAAGTTGTTCCTTGTCCAATACGATGTTTGTATTTTTGTAGAAATCCAAAATGTACATCATCCATAATCGCATATTTTCCCCTATGATTCTTCGAAAAAACTAGAAAATAGATAGAATCCAAACAGTACACGAATTATCATTTGATTGTCTCCTACTTCGTTGTCATTTTCATATGGATAGGAATTTTAATATGGCTATCATCACAGAACAAAATTTAGCATAAATTTACTATATAAGGGTAATAACAAATTACCGAACTCCGAACAATCTTACAAAGGGAAAGTCAAAACTCATAAGTATATAAACAGACAAAATCAGTCAACAACCGGAAAACTGTGAAAACCGTCATGACCCTGACTTGGTACAGGCATTTCTAAAGAAATGGTGGGTTGAATCAGATTTTAAAGCGCCATTTTGAAACTATTTAGCAATTTGAACGAACATCATCGGTGGCGTAATGGTTAGCGTGTTCGCCTGGAGTGCGGTAGATCGTGGCTTCGAGTCCCGATCGGGTCAAGCAAAAGACTATAACTGGTTGGCTCGGGATAAGGATAATGTGTCCCGAGTGGGGCGACATGTCTATCCGCGAACAGCTGCTTAAGTGAGCTAGCACTATACAAATCCAACTAAGCGTGTTGGTCTAGTACAAAGCGGACCCCATCATCATTTCATTGAAAATTAACTTGTTCTCTCCATGATATAGCTGAAATATTGCTGAGTTGGTGCTAAGCAACAATCACTCAATCACTCACTCAATTGTGTGTGATTGAGTGATTGCCTGACAAAGGTGTTTCATTGAATGTCTTTCACAAACTTAATTGGACCAGTAATAACGAATGGCCATCGCTGCTGGATAAAGTTCAACAGAACCTAAATGGCCACATAAACATTAAAAACCCATAAATGATCATTGGTAACTTATAACCAGGTGTTAGACAAACACTCTTGTCATACTCCGCTTTTTATTATGATAAAGTCAGCAAAGAATAAACAAATTGAATACTAAAATTAAAAAATATGATCAGACTGATTATAATTCCATAATCCATGAAATGGAAGGCAAGAATTGGAGTATTCTCTTTGAAAATAAAACTGTCAATGAGAACTACTCCAATTTCCTTTCTATTTTAAATGAGGCGTGTGATAAACACATACCTACAAAAACTGTAGTTATTAGACCAGATGATAAACCGTTTATAAATAGCTCTATTAGGAAGGCGATTCGAAAGAGAAATCGCATTCATTATAGAGCTAAAATCTACCAACAACCAAGATCATTGGTCACAATATAGACATTTGCGAAATGACGTAATAAGGTTGGTAAGAAAAGCCAAAACTGAATATAAAAATAAACTTATTTCTCAATTAATGGACAAAAGTATCCCACCAGACAAATGGTGGAGAATTGCCAAATCAGTTTGTAAACTAAACGAGTGTAATAAAGTTTCACCCCCTATACAACATGAAGGTAGAATAATAATTCATCCCTCAGAGAAATGTGATATTTTTAATAAGTACTTTGCTGATATTTCAAATATTGAAAATTAACCAAATCTCCCGAATGAAGACTTTGCCCGTGACAATATTTGTCCTGAATTATTGATTACTGAACAAGCAGTAAAAGACCGATTAGAAATACTGAATACAAACCAAGTGGCCCCGATGGTGTTGCACCCAGGATCTTACGCAGTGTTTCTCAGTGCCTTGTTTCCCCCTTTACATTATTATTTAATCAGTCATTGCAATGTGGACAAGTTCCATATATTTGGAAACGCTCACACGAAACCCCTCGGTACAAAAATAAAGGGACTGCATCCGACATTACAAACTTTCGACCTATTGCCCTTACTTGTGTTCTGTGTAAGATGATGGAAAAAATAATTGTGAAACATTTGCATAACTATGTATTGGAGCATCATATTATTACAGAACACCAGTCAGGATGTCAACCAAAAGATTCTACAGTAAATCAACTTGTATATATTTACAACACTATTATCAGTAACCTTGATATTGGTAAAGACATAAGGTTTATATTTTGTGATATTTCTAAAGCATTCGATAGGGTTTGGCATACAGGACTTTTATACGAATTACGCGAAATTGGTATTGATGGAAATTTACTAAGTTGGGTTACAGATTATTTAGATGATAGGAAACAAAAAGTGGTCTTAGATGGATTCTCATCTGGGTGGGAGAGAATTGATGCTGGGGTTTCCCAAGGGTCAGTGTTTGGACCTTTCCTGTTCCTTATATACATAAACGATATTGTTGATGATCTTGATTGTAATATCAAACTCTTTGCTGATGATACATCTTTGTATGTAATAGTCGATGAACAAAATTATATACAAACTGCAGATATGCTTTCGACAGACTTGTCTCATATTCATAACTGGTCACAAAACTGGGCTATTAAATTTAATCCTAATAAAACTGGATCAGTTTTAAGTTTTATTTACTAGACGAAATATAAATAACCCTCCAGTTTACTTTGGGGATATGGACAACAGAGTGACAGATGTTAATACTCACTGTCATCTGGGTATGGATCTCCAAAGTAATTGTAAATGGGGTGATTATGTAAGTAAAATTTATAAGAAAGCATGTGACAGACTGAAAATTCTTAGAATGCTCAAATATCAAGTTGACAGAAATGTATTGATAAATATATATTTGTCATTTATTCGACCTATACTAGATTATGGAAATGTGATTTGGGACAATTGTACACAAAATGAAGCTAATCTATTGGAAAGTGTTCAGGTTGAGGCAGGCAGGATAATTACAGGGTTGAGAGTAAATTCATCCAGATCTAAATTATGTAGTGAACTTGGCTGGGAACCCCTTTATAAAAGAGGAGAGAAACAAAAGTTGATTTTACTCTATAGAATAATAAATGGTTTAACTCCGGACTATATGTATGACATGATCCAACCATACACAGAAAATATTCACGATTATAATCTACAACAAATATCGGGGGACAATTTTAGACTACCCTTTTGTAATACTGTCTCATATAGCAAAAGTTTCATCCCTTGTACGTTACGACTCTGAAATGGTCTGCCTGCCTCAACAAAGTCCAGTCCTTCTCTTAATATATTTAAGACAAGACTGAACTCTGGTACAAAAACCTCGCCTAAATATTTTCATATAGGTGACAGAAAAGAAAATATCATACACTGTCAGATGAGGAATGATGCTAGCAATCTAAATCTACATTTGCAGCAACATCACTTATCTGACAGACCATCTTGCCCACATTGCAATGATCCCTGTGAAAGCCCCTCCCATTATTGTATGCACTGCCCTTTATATAATATTCATAGGCAAAAACTTGTTGATTCCTTTAATGAACTTAACATAGAATTTACTATTCAAACCATTCTTTATGGAAGTGAAACCTCTGATTATAATCAGAATGTAAAACTTTTTCGTGCAGTACATTCCTTTATTAAGCGGAGCAAACGATTTGATAATAATATAGTAATATATATTATTTTTTTTTTAAACATTTTAAGCTATAACAGTATTCTCACATATGATGGACCATGATTGCAAATATCGGTACTATACCTCTCACATGACTAAATTAAATTATTAACTTATTGATATTCTATTTATAATTTATTTTGTTTTATAAATACATGTATATACATATATATAAAATATCATAAATCTCATATTTACACTACCTACTGCATGCTAATAAAAAATTTCTGAAATGAATTAAGTATTTGAATTAAATTGAGAGGTAGTAAATCTAGCAACATCGTACACTGGTAACACTTTTAGATAGCAACTAAATGTATTTAAAAATTCTATTGGCAATGCCCGCCATAGAAAACCAAAATTTAATAAAATATCATGGATTAAAGAAAATGTAAAAACTTTGGGGGTACATCATGGTTACAATGTTGACAATGATAAAATTTGGAAGGACATTATTGATAGAATGAAAAATTGTATACAAGTTTGGAAAAGCAGAAAACTTTCCTACAAAGGTAAAACTATAATTGTGAAAAATCTTTTGTTATCATATTGTTGATTTGAAATTGAAATGAAGGGCATTCCTGATAAATTTAAAAAGGAAATTGAAACATTAATGTGGGACTTTACATGGGAGGGGAAAGTTAATCAGATTAAAAGAGATGTATGTTGTTTAGATATAGAAAATGGTGTCATGAGTATGGTTAATCTAGATTCCTACATTGACAGTAGAAGAATAAAATTTATTTATCGCATTATTAACGAACCAATTGAAAATTGGAATGCTATTGGAAAATATTGGTTAAGTAGACTTGATTTTAAATTTAATGAAACTTTTTTTATTTGCAAATGCTCAAATGTTTCATCCTTAAATTTAAACAGGTATCCCTTGTTCTATCAAAAATCAATCCAAGCATGGACAAAATTTTTACAATGTGTACAAAAGGTGGAAACCAAAACAGATATCTTGCATGTTAGATTATTTGGGAATTGTAATATAACCTTCCAAAATAAACCTTTAATATTTTCTTCATTTTTAAGAAGTAATATAAAAACTATTCAAGACATATGGGATGAAAACTCAAAACAATTCATCGATTGTGATTTATTATATTCTCAGCTGATAGACAGGAGAAACTGTATCTCAGAATACTCTAAAATTAAGAAATGTATTCCAAAAGACTACTTAAAGTTCTTAAAAAATGAAAATAATGATATAGAAAACAAAACTAAAAGTAGAAATAAAATGAAATTGTTAAATAATTTAACACTTACAGATATTAGAGGCAAAATTATTAATACAAAAGACGTGAAGATTAAAATTATACAAAAAATATTGAATAAAAAATCAATACCAAAATGTCAAGATAAATGGAATAATGTTTATAATGAAAAATTTCACTGGCCAAAAATTTGGAATAATCTTAAAAGACTGGACATCAGTAATAAAATTAAAGAATTCCAATGGAAATGCAACCATAACATTATTTACACCGAAAGTAGACTTAGAAAAATGAACCTATCCAATGGAAGATGTCACCTTTGTAAAGAATCGAACATTCAAGAAGATCTCCAACATTTGTTTTTTAAATGCATTATATCTAACCGATTCATATCAAACATCACAATTTTAATAAACATTTTAAATGTGGGAACTGCTAACTTAAATGAGAAAAATATGATGTCTGGGTTCAATATGGGGGGTAAGCATGAACTTCTATTAAATACATTAATTTTTTATATCTAAGTGGTCTATTTGGAAGGCAAGAAACAAAGTTAAATATGACAAAATTCATATCAATCAAAATGTACTTTGTAATATATGGAAACAGACTTTAAAATCTGAACTAAAAATTTTGCTAACGGCCAATTGTAATGATACAATAGATAAAGCCAAAATCTTGACAATTCTATCAGTGATTAGTAAGTAGTTATAATATATGAGTACAATGCATGTATGTAAATGTTATAATAAATTATGTTGAAGCTATCATAAAATGCCGATATAGATTGACTTACATGTTGATTTTATTATTGATAAATTTAGTTGTATTTTTGAAATGGGATCATGTGGACTCTAATAAATCTCTTATTAACCCTGGATAAGAGATCTATTGTAAAACAGGGAACCTTAGATTATTTTTGCTTACCTGGGCATCTAAGGTGTTTTATTAACAGGCGAGTCAAAAAAAAATGTATTTAAAAGAATTTAGTAGATCTCATATCAGCCAAATTGTCGATAAAATCTAATCAATGTTAATTACTTATCAATAACTGAATATATGAGATTTCTGACTGCTATTGTATACTCGAGTTATTTCCCTTTGAGTATGAAATTCTATATTGTGTATTGTAAATATTAACTGCATGCATTGTTGATTGCATCTTCGCTAGCCAAGGATTACGATTCGGGTCCCCCTTCTCTCCACCCTTGGCAGATCTAGAATACATTTTGAGGATTCGCGCTTTAATATTTCATTGGTTACGGCTACCAGTACACGTATCCAATCAGAAGACGTTTTACACGGAGCACATGTTATCGATGAAATGTAAACAAAGATGGCACCGGAATGCTCTCATATGACAGCGATTTGCCACTTCCCGTTTTGGTTCCAATGAAAACATCTTTCCCGTCTGCCAAAGCTTTGAAACTTTCACTTGGTTGACAGTAAGTGCTTCCAAATTAAATTTATCACAAATAAGTTTTTCTTCACTGGGCGCTGCCATTTTCAACTCTCCAACATACGTATAACAAAACGATTCTGATTGGCTGGCGATGACGACTATCTAAGGGGCGCAACTTCGATAAACCACCAGGTGGCATTGCGCACGAATTTCAAAATGTATTCTAGATCCGCCAAGGGTGAAGAGAAGGGGGACCTGAATCGTAACCCTTGGCTAGCGAAGATGTGTTGATTGTTGTTGTTGCCTTGTGTATGGAGAGGTTTATATAGGCTATTGTCTGCTATCCAATCCATTGCATTTATTTATGAATAAAATATGTTTAAAATGAAAATACTAAAATTAACATATTTTTATTATTATATGAAATAATATATTTATTTGTGTTTTTAGAAAATTGATATGACTTTTCATTTTTAAAAGGTAGCAATATTCCAGCAGCCCCTGCATATGGAGTATACATTTATCAGTTGAAATGGTATTCTTATCATGATTTCCTTGATAGGTGGTTGCTGCTTATAAGAAAGCCACTAAACCAATGGTTTCTAGTGTGCAAGCTGGGTCATCACGTCGAAAGTTTTACGATTTTGATTAACTGTTACAAAATATCTGTATGACAGGTGACCACGGTATGTCATTGGTAGTAGTCACAATCACGTCATCATTGTTTCCTCGTTCAGAATTTGTAACAATTGTGAAACGACTGATGTCACCAGTGGACCCGGAACTGCTTATCCTTCCGGAGCATCTGAGTTCACCCCCGATTTCAGTAGGCTTCGTGTTGCTCAATATGGAAGTCTTCTGTGTACTGTTTTGTTAATCATTGCTTGTCTTCTTTCCTTTGGCCATTGTATTGTCTGGACACAGAAATGATATACAGCTTCTGATTACCACGTTGGAATATTCAAACTTTTCTTATAATTTTCATAGCAAAAAGAAATTACATGTTGATGAGATGATGATGTACATGACTCGATTGTGCTAGACAAAAAACGTCGAACTGTTTTTATAATGTGCGCTCCATAAAACATGAGTCATTTCGCTCCACTCCAGCACATTCAGAGACATCCAGCCTTTTATCATTCTCATCAAAGCTGACCACTTAATGATGAAGCAACAAATGACTTTTAAGTCATTGGTTTGGCCCTACAAGTGATCGAACCCACACCCGAACCGTGCATGTTAGTCAGTAAACCATCGATGTGGTCCGTATACAGTGGAGGAAGTAACAACAACAAGGAAATTAATTTAAAATAAGCTTTATATTTTTTCTTAAACTTCCAATAATAACAATACATAAGATATGGATGACAAAATGAGAAAAACACTGATATAGTATTGAGTATGGCACCATTCAATGGTTCATTCGAACTGATTAATAGACAGTGATATAGTATTGCGTATGGCACCATTCAATGGTTCATTCGAACTGATTAATAGACAGTGATATAGTATTGAGTATGGCACCATTCAATGGTTCATTCGAACTGATTAATAGACAGTGATATAGTATTGAGTATGGCACCATTCAATGGTTCATTCGAACTGATTAATAGACAGTGATATAGTATTGCGTATGGCACCATTCAATGGTTCATTCGAACTGTTTAATAGACAGTGATATAGTATTGAGTATGGCACCATTCAATGGTTCATTCTAACTGATTAATAGACAGTGATATAGTATTGAGTATGGCACCATTCAATGGTTCATTCGAACTGATTAATAGACAGTGATATAGTATTGAGTATGGCACCATTCAATGGTTCATTCGAACTGATTAATAGACAGTGATATAGTATTGAGTATGGCACCATTCAATGGTTCATTCGAACTGATTAATAAACACTGATATAGTATTGAGTATGGCACCATTCAATGGTTCATTCGAACTGATTAATAGACACTGATATAGTATTGAGTATGGCACCATTCAATGGTTCATTCGAACTGATTAATAAACACTGATATAGTATTGAGTATGGCACCATTCAATGGTTCATTCGAACTGATTAATAGACACTGATATAGTATTGAGTATGGTACCATTCAATGGTTCATTCGAACTGATTAATAAACAGTGATATAGTATTGAGTATGGCACCATTCAATGGTTCATTCGAACTGATTAATAGACACTGATATAGTATTGAGTATGGCACCATTCAATGGTTCATTCGAACTGATTAATAAACACTGATATAGTATTGAGTATGGCACCATTCAATGGTTCATTCGAACTGATTAATAGACACTGATATAGTATTGAGTATGGCACCATTCAATGGTTCATTCGAACTGATTAATAAACACTGATATAGTATTGAGTATGGCACCATTCAATGGTTCATTCGAACTGATTAATAGACACTGATATAGTATTGAGTATGGCACCATTCAATGGTTCATTTGAACTGATTAATAAACAGTGATATAGTATTGAGTATGGCACCATTCAATGGTTCATTCGAACTGATTAATAAACACTGATATAGTATTGAGTATGGCACCATTCAATGGTTCATTCGAACTGATTAATAAACACTGATATAGTATTGAGTATGGCACCATTCAATGGTTCATTCGAACTGATTAATAGACACTGATATAGTATTGAGTATGACCCTATTCAATGGTTCATTCGAACTGATTAATAAACACTGATATAGTATTGAGTATGGCACCATTCAATGGTTCATTCGAACTGATTAATAGACACTGATATAGTATTGAGTATGGCACCATTCAATGGTTCATTCGAACTGATTAATAGACACTGATATAGTATTGAGTATGGCACCATTCAATGGTTCATTCGAACTGATTAATAGACAGTGATATAGTATTGAGTATGGCACCATTCAATGGTTCATTCAAACTGATTAATAGACACTGATATAGTATTGAGTATGGCACCATTCAATGGTTCATTCGAACTGATTAATAGACACTGATATAGTATTGAGTATGGCACCATTCAATGGTTCATTCGAACTGATTAATAGACAGTGATATAGTATTGAGTATGGCACCATTCAATGGTCCATTCGAACTGATTAATAGACAGTGATATAGTATTGAGTATGGCACCATTCAATGGTTCATTCGAACTGATTAATAGACAGTGATATAGTATTGAGTATGGCACCATTCAATGGTTCATTCGAACTGATTAATAGTTCCAATTTGATGCTATATATCCACTTATAATGCAAATATTTTTGATTGTTCACATACATATGAATATAATATTAAGATTTATTCACACATACCACATTAGAACCATTTGAAATTTTATATTATGCTTCTCTGTATTTTGAGTTTTTAGTATGTTTGCAATGGTTTGACAATTGCTACAAAAATATAATTGCTAAGTGGTTCAATTGATTGATTGGTGCTTAGCGCCAACATTATCAATATTTCAGCTATACAGTGGCGTGAACAAATTGTATTATTAACTTATACACCTACAAGACCTTTAGAAATAAAACGTACTTTTCTATGAAAAATCAGATTATATGTACAAATAAACGAAATATTGAAAAGATATATAGAATCTAACACCGGCAAAAGTGCAAGACAGGGAAATCTCAGACACCCGAGGGTATCGGAGATTTCTCTGTCTTGCACTTTTTGCCGGTGTTTGCTTTTATTTCTCACTTTTATCAGCTGTTTTTATTGCTTTTATTTCTCACTTTTATCAGCTGTTTTTAGTTTCGTGTTTGTTTATGTACTTTTAGCAGACGATCATGTAAACAATGTGAGTTATTTCCCCTTCATGTCAATCAAAAAATTAGTTCCGTATTTTTGTGTATTGCGTGAAGGTTATTATGTAATAATATGGCTGATTGTTAGGATGTGCGTGTTTATAAAAGATTGAAAACTTATATACAATGAATTGTTTATTTCAAAAAGGAAAAGCATGGACAATTGGGTGTGTGTGTGGGGGGAGGGGGCAGTTGACATAAACTGTACGGCATGCATTTGCCGGTAAAACGCACGTGATTTTTTTTTTGTCTTGCACTAGTGCAAGATCAGAAAATCTCACATCGCTAAAAATAGGAACTGGTCTGTCTCAAACGTGAGAAAACACCATTGTAATAAACAAGGAGAAAAGTTTATTGTCTGATTTCGGTGGTCCGATTGATTTATCTAAATCCTGTGCACAATCGTTTTTACGCCGAATTGGATACGTAAAGAGGAAAAGGACAAGAGCTGCTAGGAAGGTCCCAGTTTATTTCGAATTCATTCAGATGGAATTTGTGTCCGAAATTAAAAAATTGGTAAAAACTTATGACATTCCTGATGATTTGATAATTAATTTTGATCAAACCAATGTAATGATTGTACCTGTAGGACATTACACTTTAGATAAAGTCGGAAGTAAACAAGTTTCAATTTTGGGCTTAGAAGATAAACGTCAAGTAACTATGGTTCTTGCATGCACACTTAGTGGTAAATTTGTGCCCCCACAAATAATTTATCAGGAAAAAACGGACTTGTGCCACCCGAAATACAAATTTTCTGAAGGTTGAAATGTAACACACTCGGAAAATCATTGGAGTAATAAACAAACCATGCAAGAGCATGCAGAAAATGTGCTTATCAACCTTATGTTGAAAGTGTTGTTGATGAATATCCTCTTAACCGTAAGGATAAGAAAGCGCTATGCTTATTTGACGTGTTTGCTGCGCACAGAACGGATTCATTCAAAGACAAGCTAGACGACAATGATATTAAAATAAGATGTGTCCCTGCATCGTGCACTGGTGTACTGCAGCCACTAGATGTAGCTAGGAATGACGAATTTAAAAGGAAAATTACAAATTCCTTTATAAACTGGTATTCCGATAAACTTAGTAAAGGAATGAAATTGGGAAAAGCAGCAAGTGATATTAAAATTGATATAAAACTGTCTACTATCAAACCCATTAATACATCTTGGATCGTAGCTGCATTCCAGCAAGTAACAAAAGAAACTTTAATTAGGGGGTGGGGAAAATGGTGTCATCCTGGTTTGCCCACTTTTAATTACAGGTATAAATAAACATAGGGGGTTATGTTGTTTTATAAATTAAAGTTTGTTTCTGAAATGTAGTTATATTTTTACCTGTATTTTAACTGTAAAATCTTGTAAAGAATTATATATTTTACTATTGAATTAAGTGAAATATGCACATTTTAACAATAAATCTTTCACAAACTTTGTAGAAATATGCTTAATTTTAAATAAAATGTGCATACTTTGTAAATTCATTGTTTTATGTGATGCATAGTGCTTCATATATTTTGTTTTTAAGACAAAGGGTTTACTGACCATAAAATTGTATAGTCTGTCCCAAATATATAGGTGTCAAATATGTATGTTTCTGTGTATATAGAAGATTTTATTTCACTGTGTAGTTTCTTTTTAATATATAAATGTGTAAAAAAAAAAGATGAATAATATATCTTTATATACTTTAATATTACTTCATTGAAGTCAATTACAATTAATTTGAACAATAAATATAACAACATTGAAAGTAATCTTTAAACTTTACGGTGACCTCCTAGGACCAAACTTTCTCTGCCAAGCTTGTTCTGGACGTACTGAAGTGCTTGAAGTTGAGCGTTTGCCATACTTGGTTTGAATGATTCAAAACTAATATCGTTTATTCCACAATTCATGTTCCGTGAAAAGATGAAGGTCATAGGAAATCTACGCTTATCAAAATAGTGCAAATTGGAAACATATTTTTTGTGACGAAGAATCTAGAAAACACGAATAATATATTAATGACCAAAAAGTCAAGGATAAAATGAGGTTACAAGATACTTGAAACAGGACGACTTAATTATTCATTATCACTGTTTAATTACTATATCAGAATTAAATAATGATTCATTTCTTACAGTGGGTGGTGACTCGGAAATCATATCCGTCCATATTAGATTAAATCTTTAAAAAAAATAAAATCACATAAAACAATGAATTTACAAAGTATGCACATTTTATTTAAAATTAAGCATATTTCTACAGAGTTTGTGAAAGATTTATTATTAAAATGTGCATATTTCACTTAATTCAATAGTAAATTATATAATTCTTTACAAGATTTTACAGTTAAAATACAGGTAAAAATATAACTACATTTCAGAAACAAACTTTAATTGTTAAAACAACATAACCCCCTATGTTTATTTATACCTGTAATTAAAAGTGGGCAAACCAGAATGACATCCATTATTGACACCTATATATTAGGAACAGACTACAATTTTATGGTGATTGGTCAGTAAACCCTTTGCCTTTTATTTGTTTATTTAACTGATTGATAATTGGTGTAATTAAATGTGGGCAAACCAGGATTAAACCGGGAAAAATCATGTATCAAAGAATGTGTTGATAATTGCCGACTATGATTACCCTAATTATCTGTTTCACGTTTACAGTATGATTTCACGCTTTGACGCACACTGTGATTTTAGCATTTTATTTCTACTATAAGTACCTGTACTTTTTTTGTAATTAAATATTTTTCTTGAAACGTACATTTGTGTATGTCTTATTTATAATAGAAGGTCATGATCATAAAACAGTTTGACATGATCAGTTGGCCTGAAAACTATAAATATAATTGAATTGGGAGACAATCGGATACACAATGAAAACGAAATACCGGAAAACACTTCAACTTTACATAAAATACCAATAATTAAATATATAGTATACGTTTTGTACAAAATAAAAAGTTCACAAAACACACTTGGTGGAAATACTACACATTGTTCATGTAAAGAATACGAAAAGTTAACATCTTGGGTTGAAGTTATTACTATCCAGGACTGACGTAAGTAATCTTTTGTTACAATTTTTTGAGGGTACTATTTTTCGCTGTCTGACGTCCACCTCGAAAGAATATATATATTAATTTCTTTTAATGTACATCGTCACGATTTTTAATGTTGCTCTTCCACAGATCTATAAATCTCTATCAATATTAATTTCTTTTGATCGATTGTATTATATAGTTGTTTAAAAACGGTATTAAAATGTATCGAATTTTATTTGATAGTGACATCTGTTTAGGTTTAATTTCAGTGTTGTACTTAAATCGTTTTTTTTTGTTTTATGTAAGAAGAGTTTCAGGATACCAAAAGGGTAATCAGAATCCGTAAACTTTGAACTATAAACCCGTCAAAACATGACTTAAATACATTATGTCGTTCGTGTTCTTTGAAATGTTTTTCTTTATATTTTGAATATTTTGATTTGAATATAATTTGAATATTTTGTTTTCCTCTCCAGAAATAAGTAAAGCGATATAGCGTAATATAAATTTCTTTAGCTAACTCATTGTTCCTCATACACAATACACCAGCTGTGTATGCAATAGACACACTATAGACTTACATTACAATTATATATACGTGATCTAACTTTTACGTCACTAGAATGTGATGCTAGGGGTAGCCGTATTCGCTCTTTCGACGATTTAGATTATAGTTTGGAATTGTTAAGACAGTATGGTATTTTTTTTTCCATTTTATTACACAAATATTTTCATATATTTTCTCATTGGAGATATAAAAATAAGAAAGACACGAAAACATTCCTAAAAGTAATTATTTAATTCAACATATTTTATTTGCTCAAAATATTAGCAAATGGGGATTGGGCACAGGTTATGACAACAATCATTTAAAGTCCACTCCCTACAATTTACAACAAATTATATACATGACAGCAACACTACAGTGAAATATATAAATTTACATAAAGATGTATAAAAACAAGCACAAATGGAGAAAGAGTCAAACAAAGATACATGGTACTTATTATTAAAAGGAAGACACGTTTGCAAAACCAAAATAAAGGGGAAAAGAGTTGACATCTACATGATTAACCAAATATACTGCTATCCTTTAGCAAGACTTGAACCGGTATATGTACAAATCTATTGGAACAACACTTGATTTTTTTATTTGATTTTTTTTGTGTTTAACGCCACTTTCAGCACTATTTCAGCTATATATATTATGTAAAAAAAAAGGGACATGTTAAAAGAAAATCGTTAGATCTGGAGGCGGTATTGAGTGGTTAAATTATATTTTTAAATATCAAACTTGTAGTTTACATTGTAACTTTTGTGTACTAAAACATTGTGTGTGCAGAATCATGCATGTCATAGAAAAATAGATTAAATATCAAACTTGTAGTTTACATTGTAACTTTTATGTACTAAAACATTGTGTGTGCAGAATCATGCATGTCATAGAAAAATAGACCAATAACAAAAAAGTCTCTGTTCTTATTTCAGCCAATTAGCGGTGAATATTGGCCTATATATCTTCATTAACTGTACATGGGTGATGAAAAGTTCAAGATATTAGTATCGTTGTTATTACGTCAGTAAATAGTTAGATAATATACTTTGGCAGTTTTTGATGATCCCAAAATGGTGTTACATTTTCAACATTATAACCAATACAAATAGTAGGTATATCTTCAGTTTCTCTGAAATGTAGAAAAATGATACCATTATTAATATGTTAATATTATATGTTTGTCTAAATCTAAATGCTAACTTTGAACAGCAAATCGGTGATCCAACCTTTTTTGCTTCCAACTATAAGTTCTTAATTTATAGTGTGAAAATTACCAACACGTGGTTTAAATGTGTCAAGAACAATGAACACAGTTATTAGTAGATGTTAAATCAAAATATAAAAGTGAATTCAGGAATAAACGTAAAAAACCCAACAAGAATTATGAATGAAGGTAATGATATCATTGTCTATGAGTGAATGAGTGAATGTTTAACGCCATGTAAGGATTTTTTCATATATATCAAGACGAGAACATGTTAACTTTCAATGAAATGATGATGATTCTGCTTTGTACTAGATCAACAGGCTTAGTTGGATTTTCATAGTACTATCTAACTGTAAAAACAGTCCGTGGGTAGACATGTCGCTCCAATCGGACACATCATGCTGATTCCGAGACAAACCAACCGGTATTTGCTGTTACTCCTTAATGCTGCGTGTTTAGCGGAGAAGTAACAAATACCAATGTTCACATCTAACGCTAATCGCCACGATACAGCTGAACAAGTGTGTAAAACGTAAACCAACCGTTCACATCTAACGCTAGGATACAGCTGAACAAGTGTGTAAAACGTAAACCAACCGTTCACATCTAACGCTAGGATACAGCTGAACAAGTGTGTAAAACGTAAACCAACCGTTCACATCTAACGCTAGGATACAGCTGAACAAGTGTGTACAACGTAAACCAACCGTTCACATCTAACGCTAGGATACAGCTGAACAAGTGTGTAAAACGTAAACCAACCGTTCACATCTAACGCTAGGATACAGCTGAACAAGTGTGTAAAACGTAAACCAACCGTTCACATCTAACGCTAGGATACAGCTGAACAAGTGTGTAAAACGTAAACCAACCGTTCACATCTAACGCCACGATACAGCTGAACAAGTGTGTAAAACGTAAACCAACCGTTCACACAAACAATGAATTATATACTTAGTAGTACATTCGTTATGGGGGTTAGTGTTATGGTATTGACCGCCGCTTAGCATTCATTATATTACTAGAGTTATAGTGAATATTACAATAAGTGATACATACCAACTGTGTTGCCAGAGTTTACTGTAGCTAAATGGCAATGAAAGAACAAAATTTAAATAATACAACTATAATACGTTTTTTAATTACAAAAAAATATATAAAAGGTTCAATTATTTCGCATTCTGGACCAGATCCAAAGTAATTCATAGGCATATATCTAGATACATTCATCATATTTATTAAATACCCTCCCAGAAATAATTGAAAATGACAGAAAATAATGCCAAATTGAAATGCATAATTACTTAGATTTAGGTTATCAGTTTACAATTCCCACCCACCACATATGACATATGCCTAAAATTGTTTATGTGCTTCGTTGTAGGATAGTCCGATATATTTAAATGTCAAACGGTTACATAAAGAACAACAATAGACATAATGGGGAATGCATGACGTTTGCTAGACGATTGGTTAAAAAACCAAATTATGTCTTCTTAATATTATACACTTATTGACTGGGTATGAGGGTAATAGCACTTTTATTGTCCCTAAGGTACCAACTATTTTTCCGAGGCAACGCCGAGGAAAATAGTTGGTACAGAGGGGACAATTAAAGTGCTATTACCCGAATATCAAGTTTATAAGTGTTTTATTATACTGAACACCTGTGCAATTCAAAATTCTAAATTAGGTCCTTTTCTGGTGGATTTCTAGTCTACTTTATTAATGCTTTTTAAAACTAATACATTTTCATGTGTGCATTTGAAGAAGAAATTAATTTTCAAAAAAAGCAAACAAAAACACATGTGATTAAAGTGCTATTAACCGGCCGGTGAATAGTCATTTGTGTTATTCACCGGTGAATAGTACTTTTCAGACAAATTGAATGAAATTATGGAAATAGTATTTTTATTGCAATAAAATTTATATAGAAAAAAGTATGAGAAGCATAATAAAACAAATTGTCGTCTGCTTATGTATGTAAGATTTCAGTGTCCATTTCAATCAATATCGACTATTGACTTCCGTATTGGTTTCATCTATTGTACCATTATTACTACTTACCTTTTCTAACTATAAAGTCTGCATGTGGCACAAGTATGTTACTGCACTGGCCGCCATCTCCCGCATAACATCTTAATGTCGTACTTTTATCTTTATCTGACACAACATAGGTCAAGTTCGATAACTGTGTGTATTGACAGCCTTCTAGTACCATTTTGCCTTTCGTAATGTCTCCGTTATTATCGTAGACTTGAGGGTCTTCATCAGAGGAGTGCTGAATGCACCAATGCATGTCTTTTGGTGGATCACCTATGTGCCCATAACATTGTAAGACTAGTTCGGTGTCGACAGGAAATGGGATACTAGCATTTTGTCCACTGAGTAATTTGATTGGATCTATGGAGTCTGGAACGACTGCAAAATATTTCATTTTATTTTATTTTTGTTCCAATTTTTCAATGAATAAATACTCATCTTTCTGTTCCATGTATGTGGGGAAATGTAACCGTTGCTAGTGCTGTTAAAACTGCAGGACAGCATTGATGCAAACTAAAACATGGCAATTATTATTGAAACAGTGATGGTCATGATCATATAATAGAACAGCAAGTATACCTTAGCCTGGGTATAGCCATTTTTTAGCTTTGTCTGTATTAAAATACTCTAAGTATACCTTATGATAACATAAAATGAAAAAAAAAAACAAACAAAAAACACATTTCCCGCCTTGCAATATTTCATTGGTATTATGAACAGATATATCATGTTTGGGAGGGGTATTTGCGAAAAATACCAGTCGAGAGATGAACAAATTTCCACGGCACAGAGGGAAAACAAGTTAAATCCTCATGCAAATACCTCGGCAGCGGTAAAAATGAACGAAATTAATCCTAAATATGAAAATACACGAAAAATACACCGGCCATTAACCAATCAAAATCCAGGATTCTTATATAAGGTGTAATTATGTTATTTGTCTCGTGCATGTAATTCTATAATGTTACTTTGCAGATTTGTAATATACTATTATGTTAACATTTTATTTGCGTTTCCAAACGGGTCATACTAGTACATCTGATTGAACCATTAAGTGTCACTACTTTATAAATTATTTGGATGTAAAAATGTTTTCATATCTATGCAGTACGAATGCTCAGAAATAAGAAACAAAATGCGTACATTTAAGTTAATCAAAGTATCTCTTTGATTCGTTTCAGAAATACGACTGCACTGTTATTACGTGATATATATGAATTGTCAATAATACAAAGATGACGGACATGTGCAATTCAAGGTGGTCCATTCACTTAGCTGGTTGATATAATAAACCAAAGAATTTTACTGTTATATTCATACCTTTAACTTCTATATATACTTGATCTGTTGCCTTCGATCCATCAACGAATTCAACGTGACCTCTGTACATGCCAGTATCTGTACAATTAACATTTTTTGCTGGTAATTGGATGTCCAACACTACAGCGCATGTGTTATTGGATATCTCCGAGCAAGATCTTTCTTCCATGACAGTATCATTCCATGTTATAGTTTCAAAATTAGTTTCTAGGAGTTTACTAAATATTGTTGATACATTTCTGTCGACTGTCAGTTTAGTAGCTGTTGACATGGACGCTGTTTTAACGATTCTAAATTGCAAATACAAATAATCTTGGCCATATTTCACATTACTGGTAGCGAATATTTTCAGACCAGAAACCAATTCTGAAGTAAAAAGAAATAATGATTCTAACATGACGTCCTTCTTTCGCTTTGTTGACACACGAGCGATTTATCGATTGGGTATAATCTCATTAGCACATGCAATGTTCAAATTTGGCAGCATAAATTGTGTGGGACATTTTCCGCACACGTAAATATAAATTACCGTTTTCCAATCAATGTATACTACCGTATTTGTACTCTTAGACATATCAAAATCGAAATAAATCATGGAAGCCAGAATGTGTTTTGAGTTTTAACATGGGTTGGCGAATATTAGTAGATTTTATCCCTCGCCTCTGGCTCGGAATAAAATACAAATATCCGCCAATCCATGTTAAAACTCAAAACACATTCTGGCTTCCATGATTTATTTCTTAATTATATCTGCTATATATGATCCATAAATAGCTTTATTCTCTAAAACCGAGGAGGCTATTCAAATTGTCTGTCGAAATACAAAATTCAAATAAAAAGTTTTTCCTAGTTGCAATATATACTTTTTTGTTGAGTAAAAATAAAACTGCATATATAAATATGGAGTATTTTTCATGTACTTTATTCTGAATTTCTTATAGATACTCGGTGCACAATCATGGCCGATAAATCATGTGGTGGAAAGAGCATTGGGTAGTTTGACCATACACAATTCCAGTTTAAATGTGAAAATCGTAAGCTTAAAAAAATGTTTTTGCACAAGACACTAAATATGACCTTTGACTCGGGAATTTATATTTATATACTAGGCATGGAGCATAACTACAGAAAACACTATGCACTTGTGGGTTTTACTCATATCATATGTTTTATGGGTTAGGGTTATGGTGTTTAACGCCACGTTCAACAATATTTCAGTTATACCATGGCGATCAGTTTTATTGGTGGAGGAAACCACCGACCTGCCGCAAGTCACGGACAACCTTTATCACATAATGTTGTATCGAGTAAACATGGCCATGAAGGGATTCGAACTCACAACTTTTAGTGATGATAGGCACTGATTGTAAATTAAACTACCATACAATCATGACCACGACGGCCCCTATATGTTTTATGCACTTTTTAGAACAAGAAATGACTACGTTTCGGGTATTTGTTTTTTAAATATACCATTTCTTCTTTTCATGATTATTGCACATTAACCTACGTGTATTGTAAACTGACAATGCAATGTACTATGCTTTTTATCATGTGCGTTTTGCCATCTCGGTGAAATTGAAGATATATGTATTGTGCTCAGACACTTGTTTCTGGTAAGAAAAAAACATAGATATATAGTATCTAGGTATATTTTTTTTACCAGAAACAAGTGCCTGTGGTATTGTGCACTCGTGCACGTTATTTACCCCTATTTTGTCATATAGACAAAGACAATATCTTTATTAACATCAGACACTAATGTGTTCAAAAGAACAAAATCATATACAAATACACATCATATTATTAATAACGAAAAATCACCGGGTGATACACATATACAAACAATGACAACGAACAACTCGAGTTGACCGTGTAATATCTCTACACGTTTAATGTACCAGGATTATAACGGACTACTGGAGTTGACCGTGTAATATCTCTACACGTTTGATGTACCAGGATTATAACGGACTACTCGAGTTGACCATGTAATATCTCTACACGTTTGATGTACCAGGATTATAACGGACTACTCGAGTTGACCGTGTAATATCTCTACACGTTTGATGCACCAGGATTATAACGGACTACTCGAGTTGACCGTGTAATATCTCTACACGTTTGATGTACCACGATTATAACGGACTACTCGAGTTGACCGTGTAATATCTCTACACGTTTGATGTACCAGGATTATAACGGACTACTCGAGTTGACCGTTTAATATCTCTACACGTTTGATGTACCAGGATTATAACAGACTACTCGAGTTGACCGTGTAATATCTCTACACGTTTGATGTACCAGGATTATAACGGACTACTCGAGTTGACCGTGTAATATCTCTACACGTTTGATGTACCAGGATTATAACGAACTACTCGAGTTAACCCGTGTAATATCTCTACACGTTTGATGTACCAGGATTATTACGGACTACTCGAGTTGACCATGTAATATCTCTACACGTTTGATGTACCAGGATTATAACGGACAACTCGAGTTGACCGTTTAATATCTCTACACGTTTGATGTATACCAGGATTATAACGGACAACTCGAGTTGACCGTGTAATATCTCTACACGTTTGATGTACCACGATTATAACGGACTACTCGAGTTGACCGTGCAATATCTCTACACGTTTGATGTACCAGGATTATAACGGACTACTGGAGTTGACCGTGCAATATCTCTACACGTTTGATGTACCAGGATTATAACGGACTACTCGAGTTGACCGTGTAATATCTCTACACGTTTGATGTACCAGGATTATAACGGACAACTCGAGTTGACCGTGTAATATCTCTACACGTTTGATGTACCAGGATTATAACGGACTACTCGAGTTGACCATGTAATATCTCTACACGTTTGATGTACCAGGATTATAACGAACAACTCGAGTTGACCATGTAATATCTCTACACGTTTGATGTACCAGGATTATAACGGACTACTCGAGTTGACCGTGTAATATCTCTACACGTTTGATGTACCAGGATTATAACGGACAACTCGAGTTGACCGTGTAATATCTCTACACGTTTGATGTACCAGGATTATAACGGACTACTCGAGTTGACCCGTGTAATATCTCTACACGTTTGATGTACCAGGATTATAACGGACTACTAGAGTTGACCGTGTAATATCTCTACACGTTTAATGTACCACGATTATAACGGACTACTCGAGTTGATCGTGTAATATCTCTACACGTTTGATGTACCAGGATTATAACGGACTACTCGAGTTGACCGTGTAATATCTCTACACGTTTGATGTACCAGGATTATAACGGACTACTGGAGTTGACCGTGTAATATCTCTACACGTTTGATGTACCACGATTATAACGGACTACTCGAGTTGACCCGTGTAATATCTCTACACGTTTGATGTACCAGGATTATAACGGACAACTCGAGTTGACCGTGTAATATCTCTACACGTTTGATGTACCAGGATTATAACGGACTACTCGAGTTGACCGTGTAATATCTCTACACGTTTAATGTACCACGATTATAACGGACTACTCGAGTTGATCGTGTAATATCTCTACACGTTTGATGTACCAGGATTATAACGGACTACTCGAGTTGACCGTGTAATATCTCTACACGTTTGATGTACCAGGATTATAACGGACTACTGGAGTTGACCGTGTAATATCTCTACACGTTTGATGTACCACTATTATAACGGACTACTCGAGTTGACCATGTAATATCTCTACACGTTTGATGTACCAGGATTATAACGGACTACTCGAGTTGACCGTGTAATATCTCTACACGTTTGATGTACCAGGATTATAACGGACAACTCGAGTTGACCGTGTAATATCTCTACAGGTTTGATGTACCAGGATTATAACGGACTACTGGAGTTGACCGTGTAATATCTCTACACGTTTAATGTACCACGAATATAACGGACTACTGGAGTTGACCGTGTAATATCTCTACACGTTTGATGTACCACGATTATAACGGACAACTCAAGTTGACCCGTGTAATGTCTCTACACGTTTGATGTACCAGGATTATAACGGACTACTCGAGTTGACCGTGTAATATCTCTACACGTTTGATGTACCAGGATTATAACGGACTACTCGAGTTGACCGTGTAATATCTCTACACGTTTGATGTACCAGGATTATAACGGACTACTCGAGTTAACCCGTGTAATATCTCTACACGTTTGATGTACCAGGATTATAACGGACTACTCGAGTTGACCATGTAATATCTCTACACGTTTGATGTACCAGGATTATAACGGACTACTGGAGTTGACCGTGTAATATCTCTACACGTTTGATGTACCACGATTATAACGGACAACTCGAGTTGACCGTGTAATATCTCTACACGTTTGATGTACCAGGATTATAACGGACTACTGGAGTTGACCGTGTAATATCTCTACACGTTTGATGTACCAGGATTATAACGGACTACTCGAGTTAACCCGTGTAATATCTCTACACGTTTGATGTACCACGATTATAACGGACAACTCGAGTTGACCCGTGTAATATCTCTACACGTTTGATGTACCACGATTATAACGGACAACTCGAGTTGACCGTGTAATATCTCTACACGTTTGATGTACCAGGATTAAAACGGACTACTCGAGTTGACCGTGTAATATCTCTACACGTTTGGTGTACCAGGATTATAACGGACAACTCGAGTTGACCGTGTAATATCTCTACACGTTTGATGTACCAGGATTATAACGGACTACTCGAGTTGACCGTGTAATATCTCTACACGTTTGATGTACCACGATTATAACGGACAACTCGAGTTGACCCGTGTAATATCTCTACATGTTTAATGTACCAGGATTATAACGGACTACTCGAGTTGACCGTGTAATATCTCTCCACGTTTGATGTACCAGGATTATAACGGACTACTCGAGTTGACCGTGTAATATCTCTACACGTTTAATGTACCAGGATTATAACGGACTACTGGAGTTGACCGTGTAATATCTCTACACGTTTGATGTACCAGGATTATAACGGACTACTCGAGTTGACCGTGCAATATCTCTACACGTTTGATGTATACCAGGATTATAACGGACTACTCGAGTTGACCGTGTAATATCTCTACACGTTTGATGTACCAGGATTATTACGGACTACTCGAGTTGACCATGTAATATCTCTACACGTTTGATGTACCAGCATTATAACGGACTACTCGAGTTGACCGTGTAATATCTCTACACGTTTGATGTACCACGATTATAACGGACTACTCGAGTTGACCGTGTAATATCTCTACACGTTTGATGTACCAGGATTATAACGGACTACTGGAGTTGTCCATGTAATATCTCTACACGTTTGATGTATACCAGGATTATAACGGACTACTCGAGTTGACCATGTAATATCTCTACACGTTTGATGTACCAGGATTATAACGGACTACTGGAGTTGACCGTGTAATATCTCTACACGTTTGATGTACCAGGATTATAACGGACTACTCGAGTTGACCGTGTAATATCTCTACACGTTTGATGTACCAGGATTATAACGGACTACTCGAGTTGACCGTGTAATATCTCTACACATTTGATGTACCACGATTATAACGGACAACTCGAGTTGACCGTGCAATATCTCTACACGTTTGATGTACCAGGTTTATAACGGACTACTCGAGTTGACCGTGTAATATCTCAACACGTTTGATGTATCACGATTATAACGGACAACTCGAGTTGACCGTGTAATATCTCTACACGTTTGATGTACCACGATTATAACGGACTACTCGAGTTGACCGTGTAATATCTCTACACGTTTGATGTACCACGATTATAACGGACTACTCGAGTTGACCGTGTAATATCTCTACACGTTTGATGTACCACGATTATAACGGACTACTCGAGTTGACCGTGTAATATCTCTACACGTTTGATGTACCAGGATTATAACGGATTACTCGAGTTGACCCGTGTAATATCTCTACACGTTTGATGTACCACGATTATAACGGACAACTCGAATTGACCGTGTAATATCTCTACACGTTTGATGTACCAGGTTTATAACGGACTACTCGAGTTGACCGTGTAATATCTCTACACGTTTGATGTACCACGATTATAACGGACTACTCGAGTTGACCGTGCAATATCTCTACACGTTTGATGTACCAGGATTATAACGGACTACTCGAGTTGACCCGTGTAATATCTCTACACGTTTGATGTACCAGGATTATAACGGACTACTCGAGTTGACCGTGTAATATCTCTACACGTTTGATGTACCACGATTATAACGGACAACTCGAGTTGACCGTGTAATATCTCTACACGTTTGATGTACCAGGATTATAACGGACTACTCGAGTTGACCGTGTAATATCTCTACACGTTTGATGTACCACGATTATAACGAACAACTCGAGTTGACCGTGTAATATCTCTACACGTTTGATGTACCAGGATTATAACGGACTACTCGAGTTGACCGTGTAATATCTCTACACGTTTGATGTACCACGATTATAACGGACTACTCGAGTTGACCGTGTAATATCTCTACACGTTTGATGTACCAGGATTATAACGGACTACTCGAGTTGACCGTGTAATATCTCTACACGTTTGATGTACCACGATTATAACGGACTACTCGAGTTAACCCGTGTAATATCTCTACACGTTTGATGTATACCAGGATTATAACGGACTACTCGAGTTGACCATGTAATATCTCTACACGTTTGATGCACCAGGATTATAACGGACTACTCGAGTTGACCATGTAATATCTCTACACGTTTGATGTACCACGATTATAACGGACTACTCGAGTTAACCCGTGTAATATCTCTACACGTTTGATGTACCACGATTATAACGGACTCCTCGAGTTGACCGTGTAATATCTCTACACGTTTGATGTACCAGGATTATAACGGACTACTCGAGTTGACCGTGTAATATCTCTACACGTTTGATGTACCACGATTATAACGGACTACAAACGGCCCCTCACCAAACTTGCCACAAACGGCCACTCACACCAAAATGTTGCCACCAACGGCCGCTCTCACCAAAATGTTGCCACCAACGGCCACTCACCAAAATGTTTCCACCAACGGCCACTCACACCAAAATGTTGCCACCAACGGCCGCTCTCACAAAAATGTTGCCACCAACGGCCACTCACCAAAATGTTGCCACCAACGGCCACTCACACCAAAATGTTGCCACCAACGGCCGCTCTCACAAAAATGTTGCCACCAACGGCCACTCACCAAAATGTAGCCACCAACGGCCGCTCTCACCAAAATGTTGCCACCAACTGTCATTCACCAAAATGTTGCCACATACGGCCACTCACCAAAATGTTGCCACAAACGGTCACTCACCAACATGTTGCCACCAACGGCCACTCACACCAAAATGTTGCCACCAACGGCCACTCACAAAAATGTTGCCACCAACGGCCGCTCACACCAAAATGTTGCCACCAACGGCCACTCACACCAAAATGTTGCCACCAACGGCCGCTCTCACAAAAATGTTGCCACCAACGGCCACTCTCACCAAAATTATGACACCTACGGCCACTCACCAAACGTTTGCCACCAACGCCCACTCGCCAAAATACTGCCACCAGCGGCCACTCACACCAAACTTGCCATCAACGGACACTCCCACCAAAATGTTGCCACAAACGGCCACTCCCACCAAAAGTTGCCACCAACGGCCACTCCCACCAAAAAGTTGCCACAAACGGCCCCCCACCAAACTTGCCAGAAACGGCCACTCACACCAAAATGTTGCCACCAACGTCTGCTCACCAAATTGTTGCCAACAACGGCCACTCCTACCAAAATGTTGCCACCAACTGTCATTCACCAAAATGTTGCCACCTACGGCCACTCACCAAAATGTTGCCACCAACGGCCACTCACCAAAATGTTGCCACCAACGGTCACTCACCAAAATGTTGCCACCTACGGCCACTCACCAAAATGTTGCCACCAACGGCTGCTCTCACAAAAATGTTGCCACCAACGTCATTCACCAAAATGTTGCCACCTACGGCCACTCACCAAAATGTTGCCACCAACGGCCACTCACACCAAAATGTTGCCACCAACGGCCGCTCACACCAAAATGTTGCCACCAACGGCCGCTCTCACAAAAATGTTGCCACCAACGGCCGCTCTCACCAAAATGTTGCCACCAACGGTCACTCACCAAAATGTTGCCACCAACGGCCGCTCTCACCAAAATGTTGCCACCAACGGTCACTCACCAAAATGTTGCCACCAACGGCCACTCACACCAAAATGTTGCCACCAACGGCCGCTCTCACCAAAATGTTGCCACCAACGGCCGCTCTCATAAAAATGTTGCCACCAATGGCCGCTCTCACCAAAATGTTGCCACCAACGGCCGCTCTCACAAAAATGTTGCCACCAACGGCCGCTCACACCAAAATGTTGCCACCAACGGCCGCTCACACCAAAATGTTGCCACCAACGGCCGCTCTCACCAAAATGTTGCCACCAACGGTCACTCACACCAAATTGTTGCCACCAACAGCCACTTCCACCAAAATGTTGCCACCAACGGCCACTCCCACCAAAATGTTGCTCATTATGAGCTGCTGCAAGTTCCTTTTACATACAAAATGAACGTGACATTCTAAATTGGCACCCATCAATACGCCCATTTATTCGGGCGAGTTTCGCATTTGATTTGCGAACCAGCGGAATTCCATATCAGAGTGAATGTATCCCATTGCGGATAAGCTATTTCATATTTCAATACACTGGGTTTCCCAGAGAAGACCTGAATATGAATATGTATATAATTTACAATAATCATACAAAAATCATATTTCAGTTGATTTATGGTCACAAGAAAAATATTGTTTTCCTGTTGAAGATAGATAGTGACATAGAAAAAAAGTGTATGGTTTCTTTTACTCGGTATATAATTAATTTTACATTATAACATCTTCATTTTTTATAATTTCATATTACAGTTGTTAAAAAAAAACTGGGATTTAATTTATGTATTTGGAGAGCACTTTCTGTGTAATCGCATTTCCAAAATTAAATATTTAGGCATGAATATAGATCAAAAGTTTTAGGAGAAATTACCGTAAGCTGGCTCCATAAAGCCATCTGTTTATCATCAGAAACACGCAAAAAAATTTCAAAGGCTCTTAACCAATGTCATTTCGACTATTCTTATCGCCAATCAATCAACTATTCTTGCTCGTCCTGGTATGATGGTGTTTCACAGACATTGAAAACTAAATTTCATGTTGAACAAAATAAAGCAGTTAAAAAACTGGGGGACCACGACCTAGTGTTCACTAACAGGAATTATCAAGCGTTAATATTTTGAAGGAGGAAAAAGAGAAAAGAAACTAAGACAAATGTCCGTCATATCCCAAAAGAGGACTTAACTAAAATAAATGACATATGAACATCGTTGTACCTAAAATCAAGGTTGTGTACTCTTCATCTCTTTTTTCAATGCAGTTAAAGATTGCCGTTGGACTCCATCCCTAACCATAATTAAACTATATCTGATATAAATCGTCTAAAAAAATTGAAATCCACATAAATAGTTTTAAAAATCTATTGTTGCCATTTATCGATTCCAAATACACTTATATAATAAATAAGAATGATATATTGACATTAAAGGAACCATTTAGAAACAAAGAGGAACACTATATCGGTTTATCCTTGATTAATGTATCAATGATATAATGTATTCCGGGTGACGCTTTCGTTGTCTATTCATCAATATAAGATAAAAGGTATGCAGAAGTGGTATGTCGTATTTATAATGTATGTACATACTTTTAACTGATATTGAACTTATCACAGGCGCTTGCGGTATGGACTGACCACCACCCCATTTTTTGTTAACTTTCTGTTGACATATTTATCAATAAAAACTTCTTTATTATTTCACCTCTTATCTCTTATTTTAAGGTGTTCGTGTCCATATAACTATTCAATCTTACGATAAGAACAGTTTCATGTGCCGTTCCTCTATTCTTTGTAAAAGAAAAGGGAGGGGGCAATTCCATGTCACAAGGGTCACAGTATGTGTGGTACTAACAGGGGCGTAGCTGAGGCTTAATAGTGTGCACGCCATAATTCTTGAGAAGGAGAGGGGGTCTGGGATTTATTTTTTGACGAGATGCAAAATGGTGCGATCTGGGGCCATTTTAGGGTTTCATATAATATAGAATCAAGCACAATTGTAATGACTTTGATAGACAAGAATTTCTTACAATTGTCCAAAATCTGCCCTTCGTGTTTTAGCAGATACAAACACCTCCATTGCTTTGTACAAGTCCACTTCAAAATCTCGACGAATATGCACCAATCCAGGGAAGATAGCCTGTCATTTTTCATGGTCGACCTAACATAATTTGTCTAACACCTCAGTACACTAAATGACCTAGCGTTTACTACTGGCATGGTTAACAAAACACATAATATTGTATCTATAGAAGGATAAAGAACTGGATTTAAGTGTTGTTGGCAAATCATTACGTTTAGTAATGACCCAGTGGGTTCGAAATCTGGCTACTTCTCTCCTGAAATCCTCTAATTACAAATAAATGTCAGCCTGATATGCCTCGTATATTGTAGCAACATGATCATCAGTTAATTTGTCTGCAGCACGGGGCAGTAGATGCTGTGCATGGAAGCGGTTTTCCGATTTAAGGAGACGTGTTTCAAGTTCGTAATCAAATTGTCCAAAATTGGATAGTACAAAGAAATTCACCAATACTGTTTTGGCGTTTCCGCAGGGTGATTGGCTCTGGTAGTTTGTCTACCACCTCGCCTGGGCATACTATCACATAATATCAAAAGATTTGGCTAAATTAAGTGCAGACTGATATAACTCATCCTAAACCGATTCAGCTCTTAGCATTTCAATCACGGTCTTGGATTCTTTGATTGCTTCAAGAATGTCGTAATCAGTATTTTGGAGGAATGTTGGTCCAGATAAACAGTGCTATGTAAAATATGTTCCGCTATTACCAAAGCTATGATAAACTGAAACCGCATGATGGATGCAAGAAACTACCCGGCTTTGTCATCGCTTTGGTTTTGTAAGCGTTCTAACGCATGGACCACAACTGGATATTGACGTCTTAAAGGTATACAATGCGTACGCTCGACTTGTCCATCACATAATTACGATACAAAGGTTACTAGTACGTCTTATTAGTGATATATTAATTATACTGATTTAATTAGACTGTTAAAAGTAACAATATATTTTTTTTATTATTTTATTTCCTTTTTTTTTAACCTGCCGATGTGCACGCCATGGTGTGACAGCATATATGCAGCTACGCCTCTGACCAACATAACATAAATGCTATAATTAACTTTACCTTGACACTAGCCTACCCATTAACAGAGTCGCAGTTGCATCATTTTAATCGACAATGCTAATGTTATGAATTTAAATCCTTGTGGCCATTATTTTTTTAACTCTCATGCATCACCTGAACATAAAATACGCTAACGTTGAAAATAAATGTCACAAAAGAAACTTACCTTTATTGATTAAGCAAAATAATGCAAGAATATGGACAATCGTTATCGCCATATTTCACCACACCTTGCTATACTATTAAAGTCACGAGATGTATACAATATATCGTATTACAAATGCGAAAATTAGTCTATTTAAAGGGATATTGTCTACCAGCTGCGTAATTTTTTCATACCCAAAATTATTGTCGATTTCCGTACTGACCTTCATAAAATGAAGATTAAACACCGAATTATTGATGAATACGCTCCGAAACGTTGTTTTTTCGACTAAAAAAGCTGACCATCGTTACCGGAAGCTAATTAATTATGCACTGATCTGGGCGAGGCCAACTCTATTTATTTATCTATTTTTATGCCAGTAACCCGGATGCTGCAGCATGGATATTCAGGTAAGTTTCTATAAAAGTTGAGGAAAAAAGCTATTTGCGAACCGATATTGTATCTAAAAGACGTAGAGATAAATAATTTCTGTATCAGGAATAGATCTGAAACATTTGAAAGAATGAAAACTACATGCCTTAACAGATTCAGTCGATATTTCCACGATAACTATTGAAAACATGCCAGGAGGCACCCCATGGGGGCAAATTGTTGAAGCAGCTACTAGAGTTATTTTCGATCGGACTTTTTTGCCGGCCTTAAAAATAACTAAATTAGTCTTTTTCCTCATATAAGTTATGAAGTTGTTCCCCGAGATGTTGATACACATGTTAAATTAATTTATTTTAGCAAGTTTTACCGACAATATGAAAACAGAGACATAGAACACAGTGAAATACATGTCTGATGAAAACGAATGACGTAGCCAGTGTTGTTTTATTTGTTGATTGACTGGAACGTTTTAGAGAAATTTGGGCTGGATTAGAAACGAAAGAGACCTTCTAATTCCACAAGACAGTTGCTGGAAAATATTAATGGCAAATTATATGGTACTGACTATTGACTTTGAAGGGGGCTATGGTTTTTTTCAGACGCGACAAAAATCATATTCTTTTACATTTGTATTTGTATTTGCCGGAATGATTTTTTTTTTCTTCAAAATTTTGTATATGATTATACTGTGTCTGTGAAAATGGCAAGTATATGATTTTATTGTGAAAATGGCAAGTCGGAATATTTTTTTTCTCTCCTGTCCTGTTGCAAGACCAAAATGGTTCTCCCATAAACAAAAAAAAAACAAAAAAAACGAAATAAAACTGGTCATCAGAAAATCTTTCCTTCCAAAATCTAAAATAAGACTTTCTTTATTTCTCTAAACTGAATTAGTGCAAACTATTTCACTTATATAAATGAATTATTTAAAAACAAAATAGAGCTCATTTTTCTAGATGAATGTAAAATAAATTCTGAAAGTCCACAATTGTGTATATCTACATGTAATCAAAATTACATTTTTTCTTTATAGTATTCTGAAAGTTCTGTTTCAAAACACGATGGCAGTACATGTAGTGACAGTGATACACAGGCCCCAAGGGGTAGAGGAAGAGGCAGGGGGAAAAAGAGAACCAGGGGGAGTACAAGGAGACCATCAAGAAGAGGGGCAAGAGGAGGAAGAGGTTCCAGGGGAGGAAGACAGACTTGTGCACCAAATAGGGCCGATATTGCTCTTCAGACGAGGCAAAGAAGAGATCAAGAACGTCAGGTATCAGATTGCTAAAAAAAATATAAAATAATACTTTCATAAGGCGAGGATGGTATCAGGAAACCACGCTTGTCAGTTGGATGGGACGATAAAAATCATAATTTTTTTCTGGCACATATGATTATACTATATCAACACGACGGGTGCCACTAGTGGAGCAGGAACTGCTTACCCTTCCGGAGAACCTGAGTTCACCCCCGGTTTTTAGTGGGGTTCGAGATACTCGATCTTTAGTTTTATATATATGTTTTGTCGATTGTTGTTTGTCCTTTTGGGCATTGTATTGTCTGCTCTACTTCGATATACGGTTTCTGATTGCCCCTTTGGTATCTTCAAACTCTTCTTACCCCTAGCATGTTAAAGACCCCTTTATAGGGTTCGATAAGAGTAGGCTCAGTAGGGCCGCTATGAAGGTGGTACTCACACCCGCCACCTGGAGAGGGGGTTTCATCCAAGCCTTGGCTTATCCCCCAATGCACTATAAATAAATGAGCTTAAACTAAACACTGCATTGAAAACCTCATTGATTTTAATCAAAATTAAGTTTTTAATTTGTTTTTTATGTAATGCATTTTTTTTTGTACTTGAACTGTAAAGCACTCCCATTGATTTCATATTAATCATTAAAATGATTTATTTATTTATTTAAGGAGAGAATATCAAGACTAACCGAAGACCAGCTCAGGACCATTGTGAACGAGATGGTAGTTAGGCATCCTGGGTACGTCTTTGACATCCTTGATAGTCAGAATACGACACCAAGTGGATGACATCATCCACCAGAAGGCAGTACATCACCAGAGTGGTGTACCTGCTCCTACTGCAGGGATATGCCATCAGAAGCTGAGAGGCATTGCTGTGGCAGGAACCCAGAAAATTGCTACTCTCAAATAGCAGTATGTATAAATTTCTATATTTTTTTTTTACAATAAATGATTTTCCAAGTTTCATGTGCATTTAAAACCTGAAAGGGATGTATTTAGGACCATCTCAGATGGATGTTTGATATATGCAAGTATGAGCAGCAAAAGTGTATGCCAGTATAAGTTCATTATTTACTAATTTTTTTAACAAGGTGTGCCTCTCAGCAAAGACCTTCCAGAAAGCACTATAAAAATCTCAATTTTTTAAGGCAACCAAACCTTCATACTTTTAATTGTCAATTTCAGTGGATCCCAATACCTACATGTATGAAATAAAACTTGCAAATGTATTATGGGATCGACCATTTAACTTGCAGGGGGGAGGGCAAGTTTTTTATCCAAAAAATATTTTTATTCTGAATCTTGGGAAGAAAAAAAAAATTTGGCTGTTCAGGAGAAAAGAAAATATTCCGACTTGCAATTTTCACAGTATAATATGCATCAGAAAAAAAAAGAATATGATTTTTGTCGTGTATGAATAAAAAAACATTACCCCCCTTCAATTTAAATGGTCGGTCCTGAATGGTTTATTACCATGTCTTTACTCTATTTTTATTAAATCTCTTGTCTTTATTGTAGGACTTTGATCTGATTGTCCTTGATGAGGCAGTGTTGGGGGTTGCCAGAATGTTTCGAGAGGAACTTTTAGTAATGCCCCATGACCAGGATTACAACAGATCCAATAGGTATGCAGCCTACCGCCAGTATACCATTTGGGCACATGGCCGACTTGGAGCTGGGGTCAGACGTGTGATCCCAAGCTGTTGTACTTGGAAAATTAGGGACAAATATCCTGATCTATATGGACAATACAAGGGTTTCATTCCTAGACGATTTAATTAAAACTTGTTCATGAAATATTTTGTATTTTATCCCATATACCCTAATGATAAAGTTTACCACTTGCTTCCCTATGGTCGGTGGTTGTCTGGGTACTCTGGCTTCCTCCACCACTAAAACTGGTCGCCATGATATAGCTGAAATATTGCTGAAAGTGGCGTTAAAACACCAAAAATAAAAAATAAATCAACCCTAATGAGTTGTTAATTTCACAAGTTGGTCAGTTGGAATTGTAAATTTAATTTGAAAGTTTTGCCATCTTATTATCATTTTTTGTTCTATCAGCACTGACAACTTCTTCTAAAATGGACTGACAGTCTTTTATATAATTCCAAACCAAACTTGGCAGAGATGTTTTCTATGAGGTCCTACACAAGAATTGTTACTCATGTGCAGATTCGTCAAAAAACATGGCCACCATGCGACTTTGAAAATTCTGATTGGTCGATTTTCAAGAAACTTCTTCTCAAGAACCGCTGAAGGGATTGAATTGAAATCTGGTATATATGTTCCTATGAATGTCTTTAACATGTGTTGTTACTGTTTGCGCCATTTGAAAATTCAAAATGGCCACCAGCGGAGGTCAAAATTTGCATTGAAACCCTATGGGAAACAACATTTTCATCTTCTTCTTGAGAACAGCCGAACAGAATTTAACCAAACTTGGCAGAGATGTTTCTTGTGAGGTCCTAAAAAGTTGTCCTGGTTTGTACTAACTAGACCAACACACTGAGTGTTATCATTATTGTGCATTGGACAATTTGTAATGCCCATTATCCTGACTTGGGTACTTTTCTGCTCTAAATGTGCAGAACTTCTGTCAGACCAGGAAAAACAAAGAGTGACAATCTAAATTTATTTTATGCGACAATATAGTCAATTGTTTTGTCTTGGTCTTCAAATCTGGATTTCTGAGATGCTACAATATCATCCCGAGTTGGAGGTTGTGGAATTGGTGCAAGATGGACCGAGATTCTTCTGGGATCATCTACTTCCAACTGCACACGTTAATTCATTCCTTCATTATCTTGCAGTCTCATACAAATGATGACCCTTAATAGTCTTGGAACATAGGAATATGACTTGTCAGCTTTAACAGGCTGCACAGACCATCTAGCTGTCTTTTTGTTGTAACTTCTCTGCCATCTGAAGTAGAAAAATACATACAATGTAATTCACAAGAATAAAACAATAGAGATTATGATCAATGGAGCCCTAACTTTCAATTCAAGATGAATATCTCGAATGTATAGTGAATGAGCAACTAAACATATCATTACAAGTCCACTTTATGAAGGATTTGAGTGATTTGTAGACAGATTTTAGGTTGTGGTCATCCCTCAAGAAGTTCTACGGCAGGCATCACGAGCTGGTCAATGGTTACAGGGTGTCTGTTACCCAAATCAGACCTGATCTTCTGTTGTACTTGGAGAATTAGGGACAAGTATCCTGATCCATATGGACAATACAAGGGTTTCATTCCTGGACGATTTGATTAAAACTTGTTCATGAAATATTTTGTATTTTATCCCATATACCCCAATGAGTTGTTAATTTCACAAGTTGGTCAGCTGGAATTGTAAATTTAATTTGAAAGTTTTGCCATCTTATTATTAGTTCACCTGACCCGAAGGGTCACGAGAGCTATTGCTACCACTGGGCGTCTGTCGTTAGCTTTTTGCATTTAAATCAACTCTAAAACCACTAGGCCAATTTGAACCAAACTTTGGTGGAATGGTCCTTGAGTGCTCCCCTTTCAGAATTGTGTCCGACAATCCCCCCGCCAACCAACATGGCTGCCATTACTAAAAATATAAAATTTTGCAAAAAATCACTTAAAAATTATCTTCTTTGAAACTGCTGGGCCAATTGGGCCCAAACTATGGTGGAATGGTCTTCAGATGGTCCTCTTTGATAATTGTGTCAAGACAGACCTGCCCTCCATTCAAGATGGCTATTGTTACTAAAAATAGAAATTTGTTCAATTGTCCATTGCTGCTTTATTATAAATCTAAATGAGCTCAAATATTTACTGCAGCTACATGGAAATTAGGTAGTTTAACATATTTTAGCGGGCTAGCTGGTGAAATATATCCCGCCGAGGATGCCAAAAATTATGTAGCGGCTAGCTGGTGAAATAAATAAACCACAAGTTATATTCTATCCCTTGATAGAATCCTCAAATATACCAAGATATAACTGATATAAAAATATTGACAAAGTGATTCTATGTGTCGCTTTACATGTATTGGTAAAGCAATACTATGTCTCGTGTACAGTACTAACTTTTAGTACCGGGTCATCTAAACTTCACTAATGTGAACGAAAAATATAAGGGAAAACATGGCAAAATTCATGGAATACTATATGATTTAATATATCATTTATTTTCTCAACTTATTCTCAATGTCACAGATAAAATCAAAACAATTGAATATATTTGGATCCTGAGCTCTTACAGGATATGTGGATAAAATGCATTAATATATACAACAATCAAAATTACTTTGTCTCCAGATACATTGATTGATTAACTAATTACAGTAGTAATTACTAATTTACGCTACCAGGTATTTATCTACTTGTGAAAATAGTTGTTATTGAACAAAGTTCTTTCAAATTGTAATCTGAACAGAATTTAACCAAACTTGGCAGAGATGTTTCTTGTGAGGTCCTAAAAAGTTGTCCTGGTTTGTACTAACTAGATCAACACACTGAGCGCCATCATTATTGCGCATTGGACAATTTGGAAAACCATTATCCTGACTTGGGTATTTTTCCTCACTAAATGTGCAGACCTTCTGTTAGACCAGCAAAGACTAGTATTACTGTGAGCACAGCTCACTAAGATATACCCCCCACATCTGTCCAACCTATTTCCATAACCAAAACATTACTGATTGTTCCAACCAAAAATGAAAGGGATCCTCCTCTCTTCACTGGTAAGCTGCTGATACAATTTCAAAACATTCTGAGAAACACTACTCAAGTTATCATACGACATAGGGTAAAAATTATATTTTCCATCACAACAAGTCCAATAACTCTGGAACAGCATAAGTGCAAATCGTCAAAAATAAAAAGGATCCTCCTCTCTTCACCTGTAAACAGCTGATAAAATTTTAAAAGATTCTAAGAAACACAACTCAAGTTATTGTACGAAATAGGATTTGTCTAGAGACGGACGGACATGGTGAAACCAGTATACCCCCCTACAACTTTGTTGCAGGGGGTATAACAAAGTGACAATTAAAATTTATTTTATGGGATAATATAGTCAATTGTTTTGTCTTGGTTTTCATATCTGGACTTACGAGATGCTACAATATCCCGAGTTGGAGGTGGTGGAATTGGTGCAAGATGGACAGAGATTCTTCTGGGATCATCTACTTCCAACTGCACACATTGATTCATTCCTTCATTATCCTGCAGTCTCATACAAATGATGGCCCTTAATAGTCTTGGAACATAAAAATATGACTTGTCAGTTTTAACAGGCTTCACAGACCATCTAGTTGTCTTTTTGTTGTAACTTCTCTGCCATCTGAAGTAGAAAAATACATACAATGTAATTCACAAGAATAAAACAATAGAATTGAAATTATGATCTATGGAGACCTAACTTTCAATTCAAGATGAATATCTCGAATGTATAGTGAATGAGCAACTAAACATATCATTCAGGTCCACTTTATGAAGGATTTGTAGACAGATTTTAGGTTGTGGTCATCCCTCAAGAAGTTCTAGGGCAGGCATCACGAGCTGGTGAACAGCTGATTTGGGTAACAGGGTGTCTGTTACCCAAATCAGAACTGGTCTTCATTTGTTGTTGATGTCTTTCCCTTCATCGGACATGACTTCTAACGGAATTGACCATGGACAACGCAGTGGGTGTATTGCAATAGGCAGGAACTGTTGACTCTTCCGGAGCATCTGAGTTACCCCCATTTCATCGGAGATCTGTGTTGTTCACGTTTTTTTGTTGTTGATGTGATTTATATTTTTGTGTGTTTTGGTTGTATGTTCCCGGGATGTTCATGTTATCGGATTTATGACTTTTGATTGACCCTTCTGTTTTTCCCATACATACCTTGAAGAACCATCTTTGTTAGTCATTAAAGGTCTCTCTACATGGCCATTGTGGTCCAGAGCTGCCAGTCTGTTCCTAACCCTGTACACTGGGGGACTATATGAATGTCTCTTGGAGGCATAGGCAAGGATCAGATTTTGGAAATTTTCCAACTCTGCTGTGCTCCTAAAAATATAAAATCATTCATGATAGTGTGTTATAGACAAATTAACAACTTTCTTTATTTGTGAAAAGGATCAAAACTTGCTACATGCAGATGTATATCCCACATAAATGCTACAAAAATCGCTATAATACGACCATATGTATATCATGTATAAGAAACGTGTCCATTGGACAAAGATGCCGCAGCCCCCTAACTTGAAAACCCCTCATACCAGATATCCAAAATTAGAACTTCGTTTGCGGATTACTGATATAAACAACATTTCCAAATTTTAAATAAATCAGTCGAGACATTCAGGAGTTATTGCATGGAAACCTATTTCAAGACGTACAGACGGACATACAGGGGTAACACTTCATGCCCCTGTCACTTATCGGTGGGGTCATGAAAGCCTGCAAAGTCAAATGGAAATAGACAAATTATTTGAGAGAAGTAGTGTTCACAACAGTTTGGGAGGAGTTGCACTTTACAAGGGAGATGGACAGTCTGATACGACATACAGACAGGGTGATCTCAATTGGTGTGGGATGAAGTAAAAATTAATAATAAAAAAATTTTAAGTTTTGTTATTTTTATGGAAATTATTTTTGTATATCTTACTCAAATGATAGAAGTTTTAAAATGTGTTGATTTCTGTTTTGCAAAAAATTCACTTTCCCACAGACAAAATGTGAAAAAGTTAATGGACGGATAACGGATGCCAAGTGATGGCAATACATCAAATGGCCCTTTGGGCGAGGTGAGCTAACAATACATAGTTGACATAAGTACCTGCAGTTAAGATAATAGTGAACTCTGTTGACCAGGTATTTGTCCATCACAACTGATCGTAAACTGTTGTGTGCAGAAGAACCTTTTTTTAAATATGTCGTATCTCTGTTTTCCTCCAAAGGTCCATGCTGGCAACTGCCGATGACAGAGGAATCCCCATATGGGTCTGCATAAGGCACAGGCCATTCATGTTCATCAACCACATGATGGAGGACGCCATACCAAATATCCTGTAATTAGATTGTACTGACATTTAAAGATTGTGTTTTCCCATGATTTCAACAGAATAATTAATAATTTACGACAAAAGAGATGATTTCAATTTTCCCATTGTGAACTTTCCATTTATATGTAGCGATATTCCAGCAGCACCTGCATATGGAGTATTTATCTCTCAGATGATACGATATTCTAGAGCTTGTGGTTCCTATCAGAATTTCCTTGATAGAGGGTTGCTGCTAACAAGGAAGCTACTGAACCAAGGGTTCCTTTGGGTAAAGTTGAAGACATCTCTACGAAAATTTTACGGTTGCATGACTTGGTTGACCGTTATGGAATATGTGTCACAAACGACCACAGATATGTTCCACTTGTCGTAAACACTTCCTGGTCCTTTCCTCATTCACGACTTATTATCGGGTTCGTAACTAGATTAACACGGGTGCCACTAGTGGAACAGGCACTGCTTACACTTCCGGAGCACCCGAGTTCACCCCCTGTTTTTAGTGGGGTTCGGGTTACTGGATCTTTGGCTTTATATATATGTTTTGTCGATCGTTTTTTGTACTTTTCCTTTTGGCCATTGTATTGTCTGTTCTACTTCGATATACGGTTTCAGATTGCCCCTTTGGTATCTTCAAACTCTTTTTATTTAACTTGTTAATTCTCATTATCTTGTTTCCATTCCAGAAGAAATTTTAATACCACATGAACTATTTCTAACTATAAGGCCTATCACTCTTGACACTTGAATTTTATTTATTACCATAAAGGAAACACTTTGGGCTTTGGTTTCCAAGTTGATTTTTACAGATGTAAGATATGAGCCAATGAACCCATTATAATACATATTTGCCAGTTCCTCCATGACAATTGTGATAACACCCATAGTTTTACTTACAAGAAATCTTTCTACTGTCTTTCCTACTTCAGCAGTGTGCCAGTAATGGTTGACGATATCTTTCACCCACACGAGCAACTCCTTATTCTCTTTTTCCTGACCCACCTAAAAAAATAAAAATTTATACTACAAAAGGAATTGATCGTGATAACAAGCCTAAGTTTAAAACTTGAATCAAACTGTATAAATTCATGCAGCTTGTATTTATAAAATGCAGCACTTTTGAATGTTTTATCATGTTATACAAATTCTGTGCTCAGTTAAAGTCATATAGTGCTTTATGGAGATAAACTACAGGCTCAGGTGAGCCTGTATCGCTCACCTGACATAAATAAGCCCTCTTAAGAATGTCTGCAAGTCAATATGCCAAAGTCATGTATCAAAAATAAAATCATTTCTTCCAGTAGCAGCTGAGACATCTTTAACGGAAGTGTGAACGGACGGACAAGGTGTTTGCAATATAACCCCTTCTCTACGAGTGGGGGTATAAAAATCAGGTATATGACCATCCAATGAACATTTCTGCCAAGTTTGGTTCAAATCTGTTTTGTGGTTTCAGAAAAAAAGATGAAAATGTGAAATTCCCATAGGGTCCAATGTTAAACTAAGTCAAGTCATGGTGGCCATCTTGGATATGCGATCGGCACAAAAATAACAAACTTGGTACAATGTAGAGGACCACATAGACATCATTTCTATAATGTTACAATTCCATCGGCTGGGTATTTTATGACAAGAAGATTTTTAAAGTTGGATTTCCGATCTGCACCAAAATAACAAATCTGATGGAAGACCTCCTAATGAGCATTTCTGCCAAGTTTGGTCCAAATCTGTTCAGTGGTTTCAGAGAAGAAGATGAAAATATGAAAAGTTTACAGACACGGATGCAAAGTGATGACAAAAGTTCACATGGCCCTTTGGGCCAGGTAAGCTAAAAACACATTGGCCCTCATCCTGAAATATCATTATATATATATACATATCAAGCATTCTGGTTTCATGATTTGATATGTCATTGAAGTCAATTAAAACTATAAATGTTTCATTTCCAATCATACCAAACTTATAACAATATACGAGGCCATGCAAAGTTAATTTATTGGTTCACAGGCCATTTTTGATGAAAATCAATGAGGGAGGGAGGCACTTGTTTTCCTTTTTTATTGTCCCAAAAGAGTGATGAGGATGTTTTTTACATTGTTCATAGACAGAAAAAATTATAAGCGATGTAGTTTTTGGATTTTGTTTTATTAATATGGCAATAAAAATGGGTAATAAGGCACCTTTAAAAGAGATGAGGGAAATTATTTTTTGTTGGCCCCATAAAAAATCTTACCTTTGTCAACTTCTTTCCCAAATTCTTAGTGCCATGCCAAACATCAAAAGAGTGTTTGATGTCAGGGTAATCTTTCTCTGAAACATAAAAATTAACACTATTAATCATTTAAAAGTATTGTTGGGGAAGTAAATCAATTCTAATGAATTTACATTTTGTTGCACTTTGCATATTGCCATGAAAGAAACAGAAACATTACATAAGAAAGAATGCTTTTCGAGTGAATATGACATGTTAATTGATCTGCTGAATCAATACCGAGCATATTGACTTATTCCTAATAAGAAACAAATTGACTGAACATTTAACTTAGTTGTCAAACAGGTTGGAAGGTAGGAGAAATAAGTAAATCTTACTCATCAATGCAGCTATCTGGTTGTGAGCATCTGTAACAACTTCCACAACTCGCAAATGCTTTTCCCTAAAAAACTGCATCCCTTTCTGGAAACATGCCTTTTCCATATTTGTGCTCTTTCTGTCAGTGTTGCGCTTGTCCAAAGTCACAATAAATAGGATCTTCTTACTGTGATATTCCATGAAGGTATATGAACAGTACTGTGCACTGTGTCCAGGGCTGTCCATCCTTCCATCCCCTGAAAATGATGTAAATTACCTAATTTTGGTCTATTACGTTTCTTTCAGTCAATCTGATATTTTATTAAGCCTCTTATCATAGTCCTTTTCTAGATGTATACAAATGAAAATGAATACATGTACATACAATGAATACATGTACATACAATTATTGTAAATGTTGGTAGTAATGACATGTAACTTTATATCAATGTAAGACCTTTATAAAACTGACATTTACATTGACAAGAGTTTAATTTCACTTAAAATGAAATTATATTGAAAGATCTATTCCCATGCATACAACCTTCGTTCGGTCTTTCCTTTAATTGGTCATAAGCAGTCTGTACCAAAAACTTTTTCAGCTACTAGCCCGAAATAGTTACTTTTGAGGTTTTCTTCTATTTGTTTGTATAAATTTCAGTCAAATTTCAATAGCTTGAACAACATTTTACTAGTTTCGAGCATAGGGCTAGTGGCTAAAGGCACAGACTGCCATAAGGTGTTCTAATAATAATTTACAAAATTTAGGCCAGATAAATTTAAATTCTAACATGACCTTCTTCTTTTGCTTTGTTAACAAACGAGCCAGTTATCCATTCGGTATAATCTCATTTGCATACGTGTCGGTGAATGTGAACGACTTTTGCATGGACAGCAAAATAATGACGATAGAGGGTGCAGTATTATTCAAGTTACATAAATTGTGTGCGACATTTTACGCAAGCGTAAATATAAATTACCGTCTTCCAATCAAAGTATACTACCGTATTTGTACTCTTAGACATATCAGAATAGAAATAAATAATGGAAGCCAGAATGTGTTTTGAGTTTTAACATGAATTAGCGGATATTAGTAAATTGTATCCCTTGCTTCTGGCTCGGGATAAAATACTAATATCCGCCAATCCATGTTACAACTCCCAACACATTCTGGCTTCCATGATTTATTTCTTTATTTTATATTCTCATCCTCTCACTCTCCTGTTTTTTGAGCAGCAAAATCACAATTCATTTTCAATTTTTGTGGAATTTTCTTAAAATTTCAGCAATTTTAGCACAAATTCAACTAATTATAAATGCCTCCCTCCCTTCCCATATTTTTACTGACAGGACGAGAATGTAAAAATTTATTTCATGTGGCCTTACCCAGCACAATAAGATCTTTGTCCTGAAATTCACTGAGAACATCCTCCTGTTGTTGCATCCAAAACCTGTCAATTGAGGGCACAAGGTATGTTCCCTGGATACGATGAAATGTCGAAGAACTCAAAAATGGTAGTTTCAAACATTTTGCCAAAGTTGAAGTTGTTGCCTGAAATCAAAATAGACGAAGCTAACATTAAGTCTCCAGCATGCATGCGCATATTCAGTAGAGGTTGAGAGCACCATCTGTGATTTATATGTTCATTTGTGCAGACCTGCAAAGAGAATATAAGATATATGTACATGCATTTATAATAAAAGTCTAGCTATATGTAAATCAGCGAAATGACATAAACGGTGCTACAACTATAAATATAAAACATGTTTAAAATACAGTGTGTGTATATTTTCCGGCTAACTATTTTACAAGTTTGTAAATAATATTTTTGATAAAAGAAGATGAACTGTGAGCTAATGCGCATGCTCATTTATGATACCCCTGCTCTTCGGTAAACAGGAAGTAGGAATCTGATGGGTCCAAAAACACTTCCCACAATATGGCATACCTATATGAAGCTTGTGACAAAATATCAGATTCCTGTCATCAATAGTTGCTTAGAAAAATGTGCATATACAAAATATATGTTCAATGTGTATAAAAATCAACAAAATCGGCAAACAGGAAGTAGGAATCTGATGGGTCCACAAACGCTTCCCACGATATGGGGTACCTATATGAAGCTTGTGACCAAATATCAGATTTCTGCCATCAATAGTTGCTGAGAAAAATGTTACAAAAAATGTGCATATATATTCAATGTGTATAAAAACCAACTAAGTCAGCAAACAGGAAGCAGGAATCTGACGGGTCCAAAAACGCTACCCACAATATGGTATATCTCTATGACGCTTGTGACCAAATATCAGATTTCTGCCATCAACAGTTACTGAGAAAAGTGTGACGAAAAATATCTTGGACAGGCAGAAGGACAGAGGTAAAACAGTATACCTCCCTCCCCCTTTGGGGAGCGGGGGTATAAAAACAAACAAAAAACAAAATTTTAGTAAATACAACATACTCACCCACTTGATGTAGATTGCAGATGCAATGATCTCAGTGGACATAGATATACTTCTCTACAGTCCTTAAATGTACAGTTGGAATTGACATGTGTTGTAGCTAAGTCCATAAGCTGTCTCTGGTACACAAGAACAGGACGATCACTTGTCAGCAAGTCAACTTCTTCCTCTTTCTTAATTCTGTGAATTCCTATTCCTAGGTCGATCTCTTGGTCATCCAAAGGTTCATCCTCACCATAATCAGATTCATCAGATTCCTCGATGGGGAGGTGTTCGGCATTGTTATGTCTGTGTAGAAGAGACAAGTAACACAATGTGTATTACCATTAAAATAATGTACATGTATCTGAATTGGATCAGTTGGTATGAATGCAAGTTTAAACAACTGTCCTGTTGAATACATTAAAACCTCATTTTTTATAACAGCTGCTTAGTATTACAATTTTCAATGTGTATAAAACAAACTATGTCAGCAAACAGGAAGTAGGAATCTCACTGGTCCAAAAAATGCATCCATTATATGGCATACTTATATGAAGCCCATGACCAAATATCAGATTGCTGCCATAAATAATTACTGAGAAAAATATCTTGGGACAGACGGATGGACAGAGGTAAAACCGGTGGAGCGGGGTATAATAAAGCTCCTATGACATGATCATGCATGGTTCTGTTAATTTATTAGGACCAAATTTCAAGTATGTAAGTAAGTTACAACTGAAACATATGAAACTAGGAAGAACTGTTTTAGATACCTAAAACTTACGTCTCCCCTTAATGCGGCCATCTGTACAACAACCCATCTTGAAAGACAAAAATGTTATGGCCCGGACAAGAAAATAATATTTAAAAAACCATTATTTGAACTGGAGGTCAAAGGTCAAGGTCCCACGAAGGTCATTATGGTATGCAACACATCGCCTTATGGTCATACACCCACATACCAAATATCATTGACCTATCTCGAAAGAGTAAAATGTTATGGCCCAGACAAGAAAATACTATCCAAAAACAATTATTTGACCTAGAGGTCAAAGGTCAAGGTCACACAAAGGTCACTATGGTATGTGACACACTGCCTTATGGTCATGCACCCACAAATCAAATATAATTGACTTATCTGGAAAGAAAAAAAATTTATGATCTGGACAAGCTTTGCTGAGAAGAAGCGGAAGAAGGAAAAATCAGACTAAAACAATATGTCTCCCTTCGTTCGAAGGGGAGACATAATTAATATGACAAACCTTAGAGTGAAGTTGAGGCTAGGTTCAAAATCTTCATCATCAGAATCATCACCAACATCACTGCACTCTTCAGTAATATCTATTGAGAGACTGTAAGAATAAAAAATAATTGTTTATTGGTGTATGTGTATAATATCGAAACAAATTTTGTAACATGGTCCTGATGTGCTGCTGTATAACGAAAAAGCTTTTCAAAATAATATCAAATCTATAATCTAAATACATGTATTCAGCACACATCTACACAGACAACCCAATATCAAGAAACAAAATTATATCAAAGTTCCAGAAGCGTGTCAATTCTGTCCAAGTTTGGTAACATTCCCATAAATAGCTAAGGAGGAGTCACACGACTGGCCATTTCAGCTTGTGGATTAATGAAAATGTAACGATGACGCAGAAGCCAACATGATCCCTACTAGTAGTAATAAGCATGCAAGCCACAATAATTAATAGGAAACTGTTATACAAGTGACTGTGTTAAACAATATTGACAATGTTACCTATAAACATAATGTAGAATATGTCTAATCAAACAAAATGAACATACTCAAATGGGTTCACAAATGAATTTGATTTCTCCAGCTTCGTCCGTTTCCTTGAAATGTGATGGCTGCTCCTTTCTTCTACGCCAGAAATACCATAGTCAGAATATCTAAATTAAAAGTACAAATATCAATCATTACAAAATCACATATCAAATTACCAGTTTTTGTAGTAATTTGCCTAAAAAAAATAAGATAATTTTACAAAAATCTGCATGATTTTAACACATACATGGTCCATCTGTCTACCGTTAAATTCACACACTGTGAGAACATGCAAATTGCTATGGATCTTCACATTATTTCTTAAAAATCTTGTTTATAAATCATACTAACAAGATCCAAACTAAAAAAACAGTTCAAATGACACTTCTTTAAATAGAAAGCCTTTATATGAAAAATACATATTGATTTTCCTCTATCATATTTATGTTGATAATTCAAAAACAGTAGGTATAATTATGTCAAAAATTGTTGAAATGTAGTAAAAAACTAGTTAATGTAATGTTTTTAGAATAGACAAGAAATAAACTTGGTTTGCATAAGGACATTGAAAATTATTTTCATTTAGCCATGGTCTAAACTAAAATATGCAGTTTAGGACATTTCAGTACAATTTTATAGTCAAATTTCTATGGATCTTCATATTATTTTTGAAAACCTTGTTTATGTATCATACTTACAGGATCCAAACTAAAAATGCTATTGAAATGACACTTATTTAATGGAAAGCTTTTTATATAAAAGATACATATTGATTTTCCACTATGGTGATAATTCACAGACAGGTAGATATAATTTTGGTTCCCATAACAAAGTTTTATGCTCAAACTTGTTGAAAAGTACTTAAAACCTTATTTATGTAATGTACTTCCAGTACCCAAGATATAAACTTGTTTACATAAAGGAATTGAAAATGATTTTCATTTAGCCATGGTCTAAAATATGCGTTTTAGGACATTTTGTTAAAATTTTGTAGTCATATATAAAAAAAGTTCTGAAACTTGAAAATTTCAATGGATATTCATATCATTTCTTCAAAACCTTGTTTATATATTATACTTACAGGATACAAACTAAAAATGCACTTCAAATGAAGCTTCTTTAATAATAGAAAGCTTTTATATGAAAAATACATATCAATTTTCCATTATAGTGATAATTCACAGAAAGTAAGGTGTACTTTTGGTTCCCAAAACTAAGTTTTATGTCCAAGTTGTTGAAATTTGATAAAAGCCTAATTATATGTAATATATTTAGAAGATCAAAGAAATAAATTTGCTTGAATGGTTTTCATTCAGCCAAAGTCCAAAATATGTACATACAGGTACCTGTATATTTCAATAATTTACAGATATTATACATGTAGTCAAATACATATATCACACTTTTTAAGTGTACAAAATTCATTCATGTAATGGTCAAGTCTAAAAGTGATAAATTATCAATTAACATTCTGTGTAATGAATTATTTACTCTGAACAAAATACCATCCCACAGATACAAACAAAAAAAACTCACAATCCACGTTCTCCTCCAGAAGAAATGTCCGACACCCCACATGGTGATACAAATTCAGGACGTACTGGGTCTGGTGTAGAGGCATATGCAATAGGTTGCTGACATGCTGTTGCAGAAACTGGTTTAAGCTCTTCTTCTACATGTACACTACTTGTGGCCGACTCGACACAGGATTTGTAATAACTGAATAGTAAATAAATCCAATATCACATCTTAAGGTTTTTAATCACTGTTTTAAAGAAGTGTTGTTGAGAACAATTTCTTTTTTATGCAATCTGTTCCTTTATTTCATGAGACATGATTTAACATACTTTGCCAACAAGGCCATCTAAACAAGCCTTGTTACAAGGCATATAGAATACCTGCATGTACACCTGTAGATCCATGTAGAGTTTTAATACTTGCATTAACAATTAATTGATTGGATATTTTTATTTAAATTGATAATAATAGTAAAATTCGGCTCATTTCAATATTTGTTGATCGCAAAAATACTAAACTGCATTGATATCATTTTTGTATTCCCATTTCCCCTTTGCTGGCCTCTTAAAATTCGTGTTTGTTTACCTCGCAAATATGACTGTTTTATGCTACTCATTGACAATAACCTGCTGTTGCCAGGTGCAAAATTACATATATTGAATAATTATCTACCGAAAATGATCATAGGCATCACCATAAATTCATAAAATATGAAAAACGATTGAGAAAGGAAGGCAACATGCTCTGTTTACCTGTCAAGCAAAATCTTTGCCACTTTAGCGTGAGTTTTGACGCGTAGCACTTTCTTCAGTTCGTTCCAACGGTCCAACTGATCCCCTATATATATCCTGCCTGTGTTCCATTTGGAAGACACTGCACTTCTATTCCTCTTTCTCTCTGAATCTGTCAAAGTCCGCTTTCTACCACGTGTTGAAACTTTCTCTTCCGACATGTTGTTTATTGTTTTTAAGCAGTGCGCATGCTCAAGACGCGTAAAATAAGAAGGCCATATGAATATATTTGAATATTGTCATCCGGACAATAATTACAATAACGATAGTTTTGGGTCTTTTTTGTCAAAAAATCGTATCTTTTGCAGTGTTAATCTTCATTTTATGAAGGTCAGTACGGAAATCGACAATAATTTTGGGTATGAAAAAATTACGCAGCTGGTAGACAATATCCCTTTAAGTTTAGAGCCAGACATTTTTACACTACAAGCCAACAGTTCTTTTGACGGTCAATGACAAACTAGTAAATGTATCAATTCATTTCTAGATTCAGATGTTAAAAAGCGTGTGAAAAACAAATTGTGTTTTATTTTATGTCAAGACAAAGCCTTTGAAGATCAAATGAACTGTCAATTTCAAAGAGTTAGTTAAGGTCACAGTACTCATTGCAAATGTTTATCTTTCAATTTGTGGAAGCTTGTCATCAGTACAATAAACATAAAACAGACATAATTAAATTATGTAATGCGTTGTTTGTCATTTTTCATCAATAAACAAAATTGGGGGGGGGGGAGGGGGAATTATGTGTAGGCACGTGCCTAAAGTGCCTTACGGTAGCTACACCCCTGTATATATAGATATTGTAAGAGAGGTATATCAATAACAAATGTGATTGAGTTATGATAAAGTTTGTCAGTGACTTGCGACAGGTCGGTGGTTTTCTCCGGGTACTCCGGTTTCCTCTACCAATAAAACTGACCGCCACGATACAACTGAAATATTGTTGACAGTGGCGTTAAGGACCATAGATCAAACCAGTTATGTACTAACGTGATGCAATGGTGGAGAGTGTGGTGAGGAGTTTAGTTAAGATATGATAAACACAACCTGACCACAACAGTTAGATATCTATATAGTATAAGGAATATTTATGTGTTCTTGTTGGTGTGCGTTATTAAGAAATTTCATTGCATGATATTTTGTTGCATTATCTTTCTTGAATTATCTCGTCAGGATTACTGATCTGCAATATGCAAATAATAACACAATCGTACCATATATCGGATCGTTGTGGTCGTGATCGTACGATAGTTGGATTTACAACTACCTGTGCAGTCGGGGCCTATCATCACTAACAGTTGTGCGTTCGATTCCCGTTCATGGTGACATGTACTCGATATAACTTTATGTAAGGCAGGTCGGTGGTTTTCTCCGGGTACTCCAGCTTCCCTCCATCAATAAAGCTGACCGCCACGATATAACTGAAATATTGTTGCGTTAAGCGCTATAACCCTAATCCTAACACTCCTTTTAAGCTAAATCCGTGGATGTTTTATTCTAACGGAATGCTTATTTCCTGAAATATTTTGTTTTCTTAATTATGTTGACACTGTTGACAAATTCCTCAATTAAATACCCAAATCTATTTTTATATATTTTTTAATAGACTACAGTAATGGTAATTTCCGCATTCTCGTGACTTCAGCATATTAAGGTGTGGTGAAAATATGGCGATAATGATTGTCCGTATTCTTGCATTATTTTGCTTAAAGGGATATTGTCTACCAGCTGCGTAATTTTTTCATACCCAAAATTATTGTCGATTTCCGTACTGACCTTCATAAAATGAAGATTAACACCGAGTTATGTTGCAAAAGATACGATTTTTTGACAAAAAAGACCCAAAAAAGAATTATTGTCCGGATGACAATATTCAAATCTATTCATGTGGCCTTCTATGCGAACACGTCTTGAGCATGCGCACTGTTTAGAAACAATAAACAACATGTGGTTCTTGGGCAAAAGAGAAACTGTCAACGCGTGGAAGAAAGCGGACTTTGACGGATTCAGAGATAAAGAGGAATAGAAGTGAAGTATCTTCCAAATGGAACAAATGCAGGATATATGTAGGGGATCAGTTGGACCGTTGCCGTTGGATGGAGCGAACTCAAGGAAGTGCTTGATTATTGTTGAGAGGTAAGCCGAGCATGTTGCCTTCTTTTCTCAATCGTTTTTCATATTTTATGAATTTATGATGATGCCTATGATCATTTTCGGTAGATATTAATCAATATATTTAATTTTGCATCTGGCATCAGCAAATTATTGTCAATGAGTAGCATAAAACGGCCGTATTTGCGAGGTAAACAAACACAAATTTTAAGAGGCCAGCAAAGGGGAAATGGGAGTGCAAAAATGATATCAATGACAATGCAGTTTATTATTATCAATTTAAAAAGAAATATTGAATCAATTCATTTTTAATGCAAGAATTAAAACTGTACATGGCTTAATGAAAACCCTATAAAGTTCTTTTTATTCAAGCAAATTTATTTCTTTGATATACAACATATAATTAGGCTTTTAATTTGATCAAATTTCAACAACTTGGACAAGAAACTTAGTTTTGGGAACCAAAAGTATATACCTTACTTTCTGCGAATTATCACTATAATGGAAAATCAGTATGTATTTTTCAAATAAAAGCTTTCTATTTAAAGAAGCTTCATTTCAATTGCACTTTTAGTTTGGATCCTGTAAGTATAATATATAATTATAAACAAGGTTTTGAAGAAATGATATGAATATCCATTGAAATTTTCAAGTTTCAGAACTTTTTTTATATATGACTACAAAATTTTACTGAAAATTTCAGAAATGTCCTAAAATGCATATTTTAGACCATGGCTAAATGAAAATCATTTTAATTCCTTTATGCAAACAAGTTCATATCTTGGGTACTGGAAATACATTACATAAATAAGGTTAAAAGTACTTTCAACAAGTTTGAACATAACACTTTGTTATGGGAGCCAAAATTATATCTTCCTGTCTGTGAATTATCACCAACACCAAAATCTGTATGTATCTTTTATATAAAAAGCTTTCCATTTAAATAAGTGTCATTTCAGTAGCATTTTTAGTTTGGATCCTGTAAGTATGATACATAAACAAGGTTTTTAAAAAATAATATGAAGATCCATAGAAATTTGCAAGTTTCAGAAACTTTTCTATATATGTGACTATAAAATTTTACTGAAATGTCCTGAACTGCATATTTTAGACTATGGCTAAATGAAAATCATTTTCAATTTCCTTATGCAAACCAAGTTTATTTCTTGACTATTCTAAAAACATTACATTAACTAGTTTTTTACTACATTTCAACAATTTTGGACATAATTTTTAGTTCAGGGAGCCAAAATTATACTTTACTATCTTAGAATTATCAACATAGACATGATAGAGGGAAATCAATATGTATTTTTCATATAAAGGCTTTCTATTTAAAGAATTGTCATTTGAACTGCTATTTATCCCCTCGCCAACGAAGTTGCGAAGGGATATAGTAACGCTACCGTCCGTCCGTCACATCCTTGTGAACACTCTAGAATCAACATCCTTCAATGGATTTTGACCAAACGTGGTACATACTTAGTCCTTAAGAGAATTTGAAACCCTATTGATTTTCAAGGTCACAGGGTCAAATTTTTACTGCGTAACATCCTTGTGAACACTCTAGAATCAACATCCTTCAATGGATTTTGACCAAACTTGGTACATACTTAGTCCTTAAGATAATCTGGAACCCTATTGATTTTCAAGGTCGTATGTCAAAGATCAAGGTCACAGGCTAAAATTTTTACTGCATAACATCCTTGTGAACACTAGAATCAACATCCTTCAATGGATTTTTGACAAAACTTGGTACATACTTTGTCCTTAAGATAGCCGAAACCCTATTGATTTTCAAGGTCATAGCCTTATAGGTCAACGGTCAAGATAACCGGGTCAAAATTTTACTGCGTAACATCCTTGTGAACACTCTAGAATCAACATCCTTCAATGGATTTTGACCAAACTTGGTACATACTTAGTCCTTAAGAGAATCTGGAACCCTATTGATTTTCAAAGTCAAAGGTCAAGGTCACCAGGTCAAATTTTTAGGCGAGGGGATACCCCATGCTTTGCCCTTGTTTAGTTTGGATCTTGTAAGTATGATTTATAAACAAGATTTTTAAGAAATAATGTGAAGATCCATAGCAATTTGCATGTTTCACAGTGTTTGAATTTAACAGTAGACCAATGGCCCATGTCTGTGTTAAAATCATGCAGGTTTTTGTAAAATTGTCTAAATTTTTTAGGCAAATTACTACAAAAACTGGTAATTTCAGACAAATGTGATTTTGTAGTGATTGATATTTGTACTTTTTATTTAGATATTCTGACCAAGGTAATTCTAGAGTAGAAGAAATGAGCAGCCATCACATTTCAACGAAACGGATGAAACTGGAGAAATCAAGTTCATTTGTGAACCCATTTGAGTATGTTCATTTTGTTAAAGATTAGACATACATGTATTCTACATTATGTTTATAGGTAACATTGTCAATATTGTTCAACACAGTCACTTGTACAACAGTTTCCCATTAATTATTGTGGCTTGCATAGTGATACTACTAGTAGCTAAATTATATAGGGATCATGTTGGCTTCTGCGTCATCGTTACATTTTCATCAATCCACAAGCTGAAATGGCCAGTCCTCCTTAGCTACTTACGGGAATGAAACCAAACTGGGACAGAATTGACGCACGTCTGGCGCACCAAATTTTTTCCTGGAACTTTGATGTAATTTTGTCTCTTTATATTGTGTTGTGTAGATGTGTGCTGGATAGATGTATATAGATTTAATATTATTTTGAAAAGCTTTTTCGTTATACAGCTGCACATCAGAACCATATAGCAAAATTTGTTTCGATATTATACACATACACTGTAATAAACAATTATTTTTTATTCTTACAGTCTCTCAATAGATATTACTGAAGAGGGCAGTGATGTTGGTGATGATTCTGACGATGGAGATTTTGAACCTAGCCTCAACTTCACTCTAAGGTTTGTCATGTTAATTTCATGTTTCAGTTGTAACTTACATACTTGAAATTTTGTCCTAATAACAGAACCATGCATGATCATATGTCATAGGAGCTTTATTATACCCCCCACTCCACTGGAAAGGGGTGGTATACTGTTTTACCTCTGTCCGTCCGTTTGTCCCAAGATGTTCATAACATTTTTCTCAGTAATTATTTATGGCAGCAATCTGATATTTGATCATAGGCTTCAGAAGGGTCAATCGAAAGTCGCAAACCCGCTGCGCTGTCCATGGTCAAGTCTGGTAGAAGTCCCATCCGATGAAGGGAAAGACATCAACAACAAATGAAGATCAGGTCTGATTTGGGTAACAGACACCCTGTAACCATTGACCAGCTCGTGATGCCTGCCGTAGAACTTCTTGAGGGATGACCACAACCTAAAATCTGTCTACAAATCACTCAAATCCTTCATAAAGTGGACTTGTAATGATATGTTTAGTTGCTCATTCACTATACATTCGAGATATTCATCTTGAATTGAAAGTTAGGGCTCCATTGATCATAATCTCTATTGTTTTATTCTTGTGAATTACATTGTATGTATTTTTCTACTTCAGATGGCAGAGAAGTTACAACAAAAAGACAGCTAGATGGTCTGTGCAGCCTGTTAAAGCTGACAAGTCATATTCCTATGTTCCAAGACTATTAAGGGTCATCATTTGTATGAGACTGCAAGATAATGAAGGAATGAATTAACGTGTGCAGTTGGAAGTAGATGATCCCAGAAGAATCTCGGTCCATCTTGCACCAATTCCACAACCTCCAACTCGGGATGATATTGTAGCATCTCAGAAATCCAGATTTGAAGACCAAGACAAAACAATTGACTATATTGTCGCATAAAATAAATTTAGATTGTCACTCTTTGTTTTTCCTGGTCTGACAGAAGTTCTGCACATTTAGAGCAGAAAAGTACCCAAGTCAGGATAATGGGCATTACAAATTGTCCAATGCACAATAATGATAACACTCAGTGTGTTGGTCTAGTTAGTACAAACCAGGACAACTTTTTAGGACCTCACAAGAAACATCTCTGCCAAGTTTGGTTAAATTCTGTTCGGCTGTTCTCAAGAAGAAGATGAAAATGTTGTTTCCCATAGGGTTTCAATGCAAATTTTGACCTCCGCTGGTGGCCATTTTGAATTTTCAAATGGCGCAAACAGTAACAACACATGTTAAAGACATTCATAGGAACATATATACCAGATTTCAATTCAATCCCTTCAGCGGTTCTTGAGAAGAAGTTTCTTGAAAATCGACCAATCAGAATTTTCAAAGTCGCATGGTGGCCATGTTTTTTGACGAATCTGCACATGAGTAACAATTCTTGTGTAGGACCTCATAGAAAACATCTCTGCCAAGTTTGGTTTGGAATTATATAAAAGACTGTCGGTCCATTTTAGAAGAAGTTGTCAGTGCTGATAGAACAAAAAATGATAATAAGATGGCAAAACTTTCAAATTAAATTTACAATTCCAACTGACCAACTTGTGAAATTAACAACTCATTAGGGTTGATTTATTTTTGGTGTTTTAACGCCACTTTCAGCAATATTTCAGCTATATCATGGCGACCAGTTTTAGTGGTGGAGGAAGCCAGAGTACCCAGACAACCACCGACCATAGGGAAGCAAGTGGTAAACTTTATCATTAGGGTATATGGGATAAAATACAAAATATTTCATGAACAAGTTTTAATTAAATCGTCTAGGAATGAAACCCTTGTATTGTCCATATAGATCAGGATATTTGTCCCTAATTTTCCAAGTACAACAGCTTGGGATCACACGTCTGACCCCAGCTCCAAGTCGGCCATGTGCCCAAATGGTATACTGGCGGTAGGCTGCATACCTATTGGATCTGTTGTAATCCTCGTCATGGGACATTACTACAAGTTCCTCTCGAAACATTCTAGCAACCCCCAACACTTCCTCATCAAGGACAATCCGATCAAAGTCCTGTAATAAAGACAAGAGATTTAATAAAAACAGTAAAGACAGATGGTTATACATTCATCTAGAAAAATGAGCTTTATTTAAAAAAGACATATAATTCATTATAAGTGAAATAGTTTGCACAAATTCAGTTTAGAGAAATAAAAAAAAGTCTTTATTTTGGAAGGAAAGATTTTCTCGTGGGACTTTCTTATGACCACAGTTTTATTTCGTTTTTTTGTTGGTATATGGGAGAACCATTTTGGTCTTGCAAATTTTTTTTTATCAATTTACCCCTCAAGCTATTCAATTTTAATTTTATGGTTTTTTTCCTAAAAATTATTTTGATTCTGAATCTTGAAGAAAAAAATTTGGCTGGACAGGAGAAAAAAATATATTCCGACTTGACATTTTCACAGTATAATCATATACTTGCCATTTTCACAGTATAATCGTATACAAAATTTTGAAGAAAAAAAATTATTCCAGCACTTCGCCAATCCAATTAAAATTAGATCTACGCACTTGCTCCCTATTTTAGATCTAATTATACCCCCGCTCCCCGAAGGGGGAGGGGGGTATACTGTTTTACCTCTGTCCGTTCGTCCTTCCAAAATATTTTTCGTCACATTTTTCTCAGCAACTATTGATGGCAGAAATCTGATATTTGGTCACAAGCTTCACATAGGTATGCCATATCGTGGGAAGCGTTTTTGGAACCATCAGATTCCTACTTCCTGTTTGCCGACTTAGTTGGTTTTTATCCACATTGAACATATATGCACATTTTTCTCAACAACTATTGATGGCAGAAATCTGGTATTTGGTCACAAGCTTCATATAGGTACCCCATATCATGGGAAGTGGCAGGGGTATCATAAGTGAGCATTAGATCACAGTTCACCTTGTTTTAATTAGATTGGCACTTCGCCGGAAAATAAGAAAATATGATTTCTGTGCAGTCTGAAAAAAAACATTTCTACGTGACATAGTCCCCTTCAAGGTAAATGGTCAGTCCCATATTATTTTGCAGCAACTGTCTTGTGGAACTAGAAGTAAGGTCTCTTTTGTTTCTAATCCAGCCCAAATTTCTCTGAAACATTCCAGTCAATTAACAAATAAAACAACACTGGCTACGTCATTCGTTTTCATCAGACATGTATTTCACTGTGTTCTACATGTATGTCTCCGTTTTCATATTGTCGGTAAACTGGCTAAAATAAATTATTTTAACACGTGTATCAAAATCTCGGGGAACAACTTCATAACTCATAAGAAGAAAAAAACTAATTTAGTTATTTTTAACGCCGGCAAAAATTTCCGATCGAAAATACGTTGTTAGTTGAGCTTGTCCCCATAGGGTGCCTCCTGGCATGTTTTCAATGGTTATCGTGGAAATATCGGCTGAATCTGTTAAGGCATGTAGTTTTCATCAAAGAAAATCTATTCCTGATACAGAAATTATTTATTCTACGTCTTTTAGATACAATCGGTTCGCAAATAGCTTTTTTCCTCAACTTTTATAGAAACTTACCTGAATATCCATGCTGCAGCATCCGGGTTACTGGCATAAAAATAGATAAATAAATAGAGTTGGCCTCGCCCAGGTCAGTGCATAATTAATTAGCTTCCGGTAACGACGGTCAGCTTTTTTAGTCGAAAAAACAACGTTTCGGAGCGTATTCATCAATAATTCGGTGTTTAATCTTCATTTTATGAAGGTCAGTACGGAAATCGACAATAATTTTGGGTATGAAAAAATTACGCAGCTGGTAGACAATATCCCTTTAAACTTAAAGTTAGAACTTTGGATGAAATGTTTAAAAAGATAAGCTCCACACATTAACAGATCACACAACTAATTCAATCTTTGATTCTTTTCGTACGGATATTGGCGACAGACCAGCATTTATTGATGAAGTTGCTAGATGGAAAACACGCTGGAATATGGCTGATGGGTAAAAACCACAAACATTACTGGAGACACTCAATGTCACAAACCAAGACTTGTACCCCAATATTTTTACAATGTTTACAGTATTGATAACAATGCCAGTTTCTTCCGCGTCTAGCGAGCGTTCATTCAGTGCGATGCGCCGCGTAAGAAAACTGTCTTAGAGCTACAATGGGTTATCAGAGATTATCAAATTTATCGTTGTTACACATCAACAGAACAAGAAATCTAAGACTCGGAAGATGTCATCAACAAATCTGCAGTGAGAAAAAACAGACGTCTGGACTTTATCTAATTACCAGTCCGTGTTGCTGGACATGATGTCTGCATGTGCTTACATGAACTCTGAAACTTCATTCTTTGAATGTTTCCGGGAATGTTTCTTTCATACAATTTGCATTTATGATAATCTTCGCTATAGATTTAATGCTTTGTGATGTTGAATTTTTGTAACCGTTAAAATTATTATGAAAAGCGGTGTATAAACATTCAGTCAAAATTCTCATATTCAGCAAAAATATATTGACAACTTCGATTTTTATTTGTATTGTTTCCATGATAAAATACGAATATTTTTCATGTCTTTTATTGTTCAGATTTCGCCATTTGTACATCTATTTACTCTTAAAATCGTTTTCCGTTGGTGCAACTTGCCCCCCTGAACCCCCACCAGACCCCTCGCCGCAAGTTGTGCCTACATTTCATTTTATACCTAGCTACGCCCCTGATATAGATACAATCCAAAACACAACAAATACTTTGAATAAAGTTTACTATTCAATAGAAACGTTGTGAATACAAGTATATGCATATTCTATTTCGGGTTCAATGTGACAGAGAAAGTAGGAACCAAAATAGAAAGATTGACACAACTAATAATGAAAGGGGCACGTGGGAAAGCCAGTGTTACGGGGATGGGTTTTCTCCCCAGTCATTTAACTATTTTCAGCTATTTCCCTCTAAACAAAATTCTGAAAGTTGCAGGACAGAGTCAGAACAGGTCAGAAATGGACCTGATGAAAACAAAGGGGGTTGTAGATGGTTTCAGCTATTTTTCATTGATCTTCAGTTATTTTATTATCTATTCAAAATCATCCATGACATTAAGTTTTTTATAACGCCCTACACATTGTGATTACTATTTTTGTTAATATCAAAACAACAATTAAACAACTACTGTTTCCAGGGGCGTAGCTAGCCTTTTTTGCAGTGCAAGCAACCAAACAAATTTTTTGACTAGATGCAAAATGGTGCGTTCTGAGGTGTTTTCATGGGTAAATTGAATACATAAGCAACACATTGATTTCATGATTTTGTTAGACAGAATTTACTTAGAATTGCCCAAAATCTGTTCTTTGTGTCTTAGCAGGCACGAATTTCTCCATAACTTTGACTAAATCCACACTGAAATCACGATGGATATGCATTAATGCTAGCGATGACAACCTATCGTTATTCATTGTTGTTCGTACATATGTCTTCAACCGACGTAGTACACTGAACGATCGCTCTGCGGTAGTACTTGTTACCGGCATTGTCAACATGATATACACAAGATGGTATCTATAGAAGGACATAGCACCGGGTTTACCGCATCAAGTATCTCACAAAGTGAAGTTGGCATTTGATCGCGAGGTGTTATACTCCAGCGTGTTCGCCATCAAGCGACATTCCTCTTGAATTCGTCTAAATTATATGTCAAGTCATTGAATTTTCACAAAAAGCCACAACGAGACTTTGTTTTCCACTTTTTTTAAAAAATTTATTATTCCTTATTTATTTTATTTTTTTTGTTCTTTATTTTTTTTTCAGCACGCCGATGTGCACGCAGCTGCGTGTTGGCGTATAGGGAGCTACGCGCCTGGTTTCATATAATGAGACGATATTCAATTTGTTCTAGGATTCATTATAATCAGTCAGGAAAAATATCATTTCCGCTCCGTTGTTGTGTTTGCAGTTAATTATTGCTTCTACCACCCGACATCATCTAGACTAATAACAGCATTATTTCTATGGTAGATATTTGATGTTGTATCTCAGCATGTCACTTTGTAACGAAATATTTAAAACAAAAACATTTAATTTCCATCGTCAGATTAGATTAATGCATGTCAATTTTCAGTATCAATTAAAAGCTTTGTAACCAACTCACTGTCAATTTTTTTTATTTTTTTCAAGTTTTGATTGTATGGAATTATGTGAGTTCATAGATATGTGCACATGTGTGTTGTGATAATAAAATGTTAAATGAGGCATTCTTTAAATAGGATAAAAAAAAGTCATTAATGTGTTAGAATAAAATATTCGTTATATAATTATGCTAATGATATCACCAAGGCATTAATTCTATACAACTTGTCTATGCTATCATCGATTTCTAGCGTATTACACACACACATTGATCCGAGCCAGTGTGTATCTTGTAGATAATTATACAGACGAGGAAAAAATCAGCTGTTGTAATGCTTCTGTGTATAAACATAAAAGTATATTCGAAAGTCTCTAAAAACATTGACAGTTGTCCAGAATATAGTACGGTTATCTATTATCATGGGTGATTTTAATCCATTTTGCATACAATTATTACAACCGGGGATTTTAATACAATGCCGCGTACAATGTACATTATTATCTGTAGCGTTAATATTTTGCATAATTATATATTCAATGTTTTGAATATTTAAATCATCACCGAACTGTAATGAACATACATGTATTATGCCTGTTTAATATATGTTTGTTTATTTGATGGAGTTTAACGTCACTTTCAACAATATTTCAGTTTTATTGGTGGAGGGAACCGGAGGACCACCGTCCTGTCGCAAGTCACTGACAAACTTGATCACATAATGTTGTACTCATCGACCTGATCGAGATTCGAACTCACAACATCAGTGGTGAAAGGCACTGATTGCATATAGGTAGTTGTAAATCCAGCTACCATACGATCACGACTACGACAGCTCCCCCCCCCAAAAAATATTATATAGCAACTTTACTGAGCAAGAAACAATCAAGTAATTATAGCTCATCTGACCTAAAGAGTCATACATTTTTGAACTATGAAGTCAATACTTGGTGTCCTCTATCTTTTTCACATTTGTTATCTTCTGCAAAACTGCTCAAATGGCACTAAACTAGGAAGTGATGATCCATGGGAGGACGGAGATTCAGAATTATGCAACCCCCCCCCCCCCCCCCCCCCCCTGGTCAGGAGCTATTAGGGGAGGCTTAAAATGGGTGGTCATGTTAATCTTCTGCATTCAATAAAAGAAATGCTACAATAATGATATGTGGTTTTTAGAGTTGGTTAAGCGAAGTTCCCGTGGCTTTGGGGTTCAAAATTCAAGAAGAGACAATTATATATAATCCAATTTTAATGTGTTTTTCTTCTTTGAATTTATTGAGCTGCAAGCTTCTTGTGGTATGTCTACCGGTTTCCTCTATCTTGTAAGTTTTCCGAGATAAACTCGACCAAAACTAAAAGTTCAAATATTAAATACACCTTTAACAATATATAATACATCCCTAACAAATAAATTTACTCTAAATCTTTACTTTAGAATGTGTTATATTTATCACTTAATTATATACCTTTTCTTTTGAATCAATATATCATAACATATATATAGAATATTGAAGAAGATGGATAGGAGATTAACTACAAATGAGTTTTTACGGCTTAAAGTCATTTTTTATTTACTATGCTGCATTAAAAATTGACAATTTATTTACAACTATCCCACTAAAAGCGTCACACTCCTTGTGTAAATGTGACATGTATTATTAGTAGCATAACTTCGTACTGATAGTTGATAGGTGGCCGTCATGGTCGTGATTATATGGTAGTTGGGCTTACATCTACCCATGCAATCAGTGCCTATCGTGGTGAGGTCGAATCCCGATCATGGAGAGGTGTACTCGATACAACATTATGAAATAAGGTTTGTCAGTGACTTGCGGTAGGTCGGTGATTTTCGCTGGATACTCTGGTTTCCTCCACCAATAAAACTGACAGACACACTATAGCTGCAATATTGTTGAAAGTGGCGTTAAACATTATAAACCTTACCCTAGCCTGGTAAGAGATGTCTTAATGAAACTTTACACCAAGAAAGCAGTTATTCGAGTGGTTGCTTTGACTCTTACGTTTTTCTTGCCACATACAAATCAATAACACCATAACTAATGAATTAATTCTTTTTTTAATCGCCAAATCCCAAAAGACAGTAACAATTCTAATTCGATGGGAAATCTAAGTTTTTTCTTGGGACAGATACAAAACGGATTTGGTTGACAATTTAGATAAATGTACTTTTTGTATTTGCTTTTGTTGGTTCTGCTTTCCAAAGATACATATTTATATGATAATTACACCTTATATCAGAATGCTGGATTCTGATTGGTTAATAGCCGTGATATTTTTGACAAAATCAGACCTTGCATTGTGAATTTGCAGAATTTTTACTTCATGTAGGTGTATTTGCATACGATTTAACTTTTTTTCATGTTATTTGCAAAATCGTATTTGCCGTTTTTACCCTTCACCGAGAGGCTTGTAACAAAATTTGTAAAACGTTATCAGTTGTGCGTTTTATGTAACAATCGTATTTGCCGTTTTTACCTTTCACCGAGACGCTTGTAACACAATTTGTAAAACGTTATCAGTTGTGCATTTTATGTAACATCATTCGGTAGAATTAAACAGATACATCATGTAAGGTCCTGAAAACGACAAACAAAAGGTATTATTTATTTAGCCAGTGTTCCAAATAATATTCGGTGTAATTAAACAGATATATCATGTTTGGAAGGGGTATTTGCGAAAAATACTCGTCTTGAGACTAAATTTCCTCTCTTGACTGGTATTTTTCGCAAATACCTCTCCCAAACATGATATATCTGTATATAAACCCATATGAGTATTTATAGTATAACTAATCTTGCATTCCGAATATCGTATATAGATCACGCGTAACCGAACAACGACTGATATTTATTTGAAATGCGCGTTAGCTCATGAGCTAACAACATGCATTCGCTAATTACTGCCTTGTGGTTTATTTTCGATATTTGGAATGCAAGAGTATTTATACTATTATTTTTTCAACCATCTTGGTATTTCGCTGGTATCTATCAAAGACAATTTTCTATTTGCTTCACAGCGTCTTGTTATTAAAAAAAAAATATAAGACATGTGTCTTGAATATTATGTAAAGATAAAATATTACAGCCACACAATCACGGATTTCTATTAGTTTATCAACAGTTGTACATATCCACAATCTGTACAAGCCTAATCGGCGGTGTATACTAATGGTTAGCCTGCTTGCCTCCTTTGCAGTAGACCGTGGGTTCGAACACCGGTCGGGTAAAACCAAAGACTATAAAATTGGTAATTGCTGGTTCTTCCCTAAGCACACAACATTAGGAATAAGAGCAAAAACTGATTGGCTCGGAATCATGATAATGTATCCAAGTTGAGCGGTGTGTATACCCACGAACTGTTATTTCAGTCAGATAGCACTATTAACACCAACTATTAAGCGTGTTGGTCTAATACAAATCCAATGTAACGTGTTCTGGTTGTGATTTAGCTGAACAATTGCTCATTTGGCATTAAGCAGCAATTACCCACTCATTATCCCTGCAATATACATGAGATAGATATTCTTTGAAACATTTTCTCTAGTTAAATACATTATTCTAATTGATGCACATTTTTTGCAGGTGCTCTTTTAGAGACTTTTAAGAGGAGAAAACGACCCTTCTATGTAGGTTCAGGAACAGACGGCACGTGATACTGATAAGAAGTTCTTCCGATAGAGTACAACCCGACAGTGGATACTAAAGTATAATTACTTTATTAAATAAAGTTCTTTCAACATAAACCCAAATATCATATAAAACAACAAAAGAATATAAAGTGAAATGTCTGAAAATGAATTAGGACAAAAGGACAATAAAGACACAACAGAATCTGATTTCTGTATCACAAATAAAAAGAATTCTGGTAAATGTACAATGTGCTACAAGGGTATTCAGTGCAACCACACAACAAATACGAAACACAACAAACAGTTTCAGTGTGACGTGTGTGGGGACTGGTTTAAACACACGTACACTTTGCGAAAACACAAATCTAATCACGAGGGAAAATATGTGTGCAGTGTGTGTAACAAGCGATATGGATTACCAAGTTCTCTAAAGAGACACATGCAAGTTCATTCTAAGGATAAGGACAAGAAACGTCATAAGTGTGGATACTGTGAGAAATCATTATGTAGTGCTTCAAGTCTGGCTGCACACGAGAGACTACATACCTTAGAAAAACCATTTAAATGTGATGTCTGTCAAAAGACATTTGTACAATCAAGTAATCTGACGACACATAAACTTATTCACTCTGACTTCAAACCGTATGTATGTGAACTCTGTACGAAACCTTTCAGACACAAACAGTCGTTGTTAGTACACTTGCGTTCACATACACAGGAAAGGCCATACAGTTGTGCAACATGTGGCAAAACGTTCTCTCAGAACACGCACATGCGTACACACGAAAGACTTCATTCCGGTGTTAAACCGTATAAATGTTCTATGTGTGAGAAAACTTTTTCTCGAAAGCATCATTTGGAGTATCACTTGGAAATGCATTCGGGCAAAACATACAAGTGTTCTATTTGTGACAAATTGTTTACAGCCGAGAGAGCGGTGATTCAGCATGAAAGAATTCATACTGGTGAAACCCCATACAAATGTGACGTCTGTGGGAAAGAATTTAAATATCATGGCTACCTCAGTATTCATCGTAGAATACATACAGGAGAATTACCATTCACGTGTAAATTATGTTCTAAACAGTTTATTGTCGCCAGCTCACTACAGTCTCACTTACAACGTTTTCATAAAATAAAGCACAAGAGTTTTCTTAAAAGTATTGCTAACCGAAATGTTTCCATGACTGAGGACAATTCATTGAAAACAACTCATACTAAATCCACTACTCAAAATGTTAAAGTGAAGAAGAGTGTTCCACTCGCGAGAGAGACTATTCAAAGTGTGAAATTGAAGAAGAGTGTTCTACCCGCGAGAGAGACGAAGAAGGGGAAACGTGTCGTAGCAACTGTTACATCTAAGAAGAAAATTGGTGATTGTCATCATAAAAATGGATCCATAAAGCCACGTCGTAAGAAGTAAAAATAATTTTCTAGACATAATGTTCAATTCGGAAAACATCTTTGGTAAATAGGAAACCATGACATGCATTGTATTAACTATATCTAATGGGTGTTATTATTTATTTATTGTAACTTATGGTGTGAACAATTCTTTCATCTTGATTCCACTGTCATATTAACCTCTAAATTCACTTTCAAGTGTTAAATTACTACTGCTGATAATACAATATATGGAAATTGTCCTACATTTTTATAAAATATCCGTATAATGTCCTCTATAACAAATGGCAATTTGTTTTATTAAATTCATCACAAATCCTCAAAATATACTCTTATAGAAGGTTTCGGTAAATAAATCCATAATTTTATTTACCCCATAATAATCATTATTAATTTGACACATCTCCTATACCAACACATTGAGTTGTCGAACCTTTTAGTTGTTAAATAGATGTGACATGTTGAACAGAATTACCTGCAATATAAATACATTGGAATCTAAATACTCAAAATTACCCAAATGTAAATCATCCTTGACTTGACGTTTCCATGGATACATGTTGTATTGTAAAAACCAAATCAAAAACTCATTTCGTGTTCTGTCTGTGATTTGTGTATATAGTTACATACTTGTTGTATTTCCTTTTTCTCTAAGTTGATGTTACAAAAAAAAATGTCTTAATGATAAACAATTTATATCTTATGAAAATGATTTGATTTAATTTGATTGATTTATTGTGTTTTAACGCCACTTTCAGCAATATTTCAGCTATATCATGGCGACCAGTTTTATTGGTGGAAGAAGCCGGAGTACCCGAAGAGAACCACCGACCATGGGCAAGCAACTGGTAACTTTATCACTTGCGGCTGCTAGTCGAGTACACCCTTTTTGTACTTTACAAAGCGGGGCGCGAACCCACGCCGTATTGGTGATAGGCTTGTATGAGTTGTTCGGTAATCCTATTACCTAACTCATTGAGCTACCCGGGCCCTTAAGATGAAGACGAAGACATGTACTTCAGCTTAAGCAGTAATTGGTCTCCTGCTTTCATTTCTATATTTACACTATTGTTTCTTATGAAAAGAAATTTAAATAGTGATGGTCAACAATTCCACTAATATCAACAATTTGATAAAACTTGTGTAATTGATTATCTTGGACAATAAGCAATTTAACATTAACATAAAGTTCTACACAAAACAAGCCTTCAAAACTAATTTAAAAAGTGGGCTGTTTGGTAATATCTGGAGTTCTACAGACTATTAGGTAATATCTGGAGTTCTACAGACTGTTAGGTAATATCTGGAGTTCTACAGACTGTTAGGTAATATCTGGAGTTCTACAGACTATTAGGTAATATCTGTAGTTCTACAGACTATTAGGTAATATGTGGAGTTCTACAGACTGTTAGGTAATATGTGGAGTTCTACAGACTGTTAGGTAATATCTGGAGTTCTACAGACTGTTAGGTAATATCTGGAGTTCTACAGACTGTTAGGTAATATGTGGAGTTCTACAGACTGTTAGGTAATATGTGGAGTTCTACAGACTGTTAGGTAATATCTGGAGTTCTACAGTCTATTAGGTAATATCTGGAGTTCTACACACTGTTAGGTAATATCTGGAGTTCTACAGACTGTTAGGTAATATCTGGAGTTCTACAGACTGTTAGGTAATATCTGGAGTTCTACTGACTGTTAGGTAATATCTGGAGTTCTACAGACTGTTAGGTAATATCTGGAGTTCTACTGACTGTTAGGTAATATCTGGAGTTCTACAGACTGTTAGGTAATATCTGGCGTTCTACAGTCTATTAGGTAATATCTGGAGTTCTACAGACTGTTAGGTAATATCTGGAGTTCTACAGACTATTATATCTGGAGTTCTACAGTCTATTAGGTAATATCTGGAGTTCTACAGACTGTTAGGTAATATCTGGAGTTCTACAGACTGTTAGGTAATATCTGGAGTTCTACAGTGTATTAGGTAATATCTGGAGTTCTACACACTGTTAGGTAATATCTGGAGTTTTACAGACTATTATATCTGGTGTTCTACGCACTGTTAGGTAATATTTGGAGTTCTGCAGACTGTTAGGTAATATCTGGAGTTCTACAGACTGTTAGGTAACATCTGGAGTTCTACGTACTGCTATGTAATATCTGGAGTTCTACAGCCTATTAGGTAATATCTGGGGTTCTACACACTGTTAGGTAATATCTGGAGTTCTACAGACTGTTAGGTAATACCTGGAGTTCTACAGACTGTTAGGAAATATCTGGAGTTCTACAGACTGTTAGGTAATATCTGGAGTTCTAGAGACTGCTAGGTAATATCTGGAGTTCTACAGACTGTTAGGTAATATCTGGAGTTCTACAGACTGTTAGGTAATATCTGGAGTTCTACAGTGTATTAGGTAATATCTGGAGTTCTACAGATTATTATATCTGGAGGTCTACACACTGTTAGGTAATATCTGGAGTTCTACAGACTGTTAGGTAATATCTGGAGTTCTACAGACTGTTAGGTAATATCTGGAGTTCTACTGACTGTTAGGTAATATCTGGAGTTCTACAGACTGTTAGGTAATATCTGGAGTTCTACTGACTGTTAGGTAATATCTGGAGGTCTACAGATTATTATATCTGGAGTTCTACAGTCTATTAGGTAATATCTGGAGTTCTACAAACTGTTAGGTAATATCTGGAGTTCTACAGACTGTTAGGTAATATCTGGAGTTCTACAGTGTATTAGGTAATATCTGGAGTTCTACAGACTATTCTATCTGGAGTTCTACACACTGTTAGGTAATATCTGGAGTTCTACAGACTATTATATCTGGTGTTCTACACACTGTTAAGTAATATCTGGAGTTCTGCAGACTGTTAGGTAATATCTGGAGTTCTACAGACTGTTAGGTAATATCTGGAGTTCTACGGACTGCTATGTAATATCTGGAGTTCTACAGCCTATTCGGTAATATCTGGAGTTCTACAGATTATTATATCTGGAGTTCTACAGTCTATTAGGTAATATGTGGAGTTCTACAGACTGTTAGGTAATATCTGGAGTTCTACAGACTGTTAGTTAATATATGGAGTTCTACAGTGTATTAGGTAATATCTGGAGTTCTACAGACTATTATATCTGGAGTTCTACACACTGTTAGGTAATATCTGGAGTTCTACAGACTATTATATCTGGAGTTCGACACACTGCTAGGTAATATCTGGAGTTCTACAGATTGTTAGGTAATATCTGGAGTTCTACATTCTATTCGGTAATATCTGGAGTTCTACTGACTGTTAGGTAATATCTGGAGTTCTACAGACTGTTAGGTAATATCTGGAGTTCTACTGACTGTTAGGTAATATCTGGAGTTCTACAGACTATTATATCTGGAGTTCTACAGTCTATTAGGTAATATCTGGAGTTCTACAAACTGTTAGGTAATATCTGGAGTTCTACAGACTGTTAGGTAATATCTGGAGTTCTACAGTGTATTAGGTAATATCTGGAGTTCTACAGACTATTATATCTGGAGTTCTACACGCTGTTAGGTAATATCTGGAGTTCTACAGACTATTATATCTGGTGTTCTACACACTGTTAGGTAATATCTGGAGTTCTGCAGACTGTTAGGTAATATCTGGAGTTCTACAGACTGTTAGGTAATATCTGGAGTTCTACGGACTGCTAGGTAATATCTGGAGTTCTAGAGACTGCTAGGTAATATCTGGAGTTCTACAGACTGTTAGGTAATATCTGGAGTTCTACAGACTGTTAGGTAATATCTGGAGTTCTACAGTGTATTAGGTAATATCTGGAGTTCTACAGATTATTATATCTGGAGGTCTACACACTGTTAGGTAATATCTGGAGTTCTACACACTGTTAGGTAATATCTGGAGTTCTACAGACTGTTAGGTAATATCTGGAGTTCTACTGACTGTTAGGTAATATCTGGAGTTCTACAGACTGTTAGGTAATATCTGGAGTTCTACTGACTGTTAGGTAATATCTGGAGGTCTACAGATTATTATATCTGGAGTTCTACAGTCTATTAGGTAATATCTGGAGTTCTACAAACTGTTAGGTAATATCTGGAGTTCTACAGACTGTTAGGTAATATCGGGAATTCTACAGATTGTTAGGTAATATCTGGAGTTCTACAGACTATTATATCTGGAGTTCTACAGACTGTTAGGTAATATCTGGAGTTCTACAGACTATTATATCTGGAGTTCTACAGATTATTATATCTGGAATTCTACAGACTGTTAGGTAATATCTGGAGTTCTACAGATTGCTAGGTAATATCTGGAGTTCTACAGACTGGTAGGTAATATCTGGAGTTCTACAGACTGTTAGGTAATATCTGGAGTTCTACTGACTGTTAGATAATATCTGGAGTTCTACAGACTGTTAGGTAATATCTGGAGTTCTACTGACTGTTAGGTAATATCTGGAGGTCTACAGACTATTATATCTGGAGTTCTACAGTCTATTAGGTAATATCTGGAGTTCTACAAACTGTTAGGTAATATCTGGAGTTCTACAGACTGTTAGGTAATATCTGGAGTTCTACAGTGTATTAGGTAATATCTGGAGTTCTACAGACTATTCTATCTGGAGTTCTACACACTGTTAGGTAATATCTGGAGTTCTACAGACTATTATATCTGGTGTTCTACACACTGTTAAGTAATATCTGGAGTTCTGCAGACTGTTAGGTAATATCTGGAGTTCTACAGACTGTTAGGTAATATCTGGAGTTCTACGGACTGCTATGTAATATCTGGAGTTCTACAGCCTATTAGGTAATATATGGAGTTCTACAGTCTATTCGGTAATATCTGGAGTTCTACAGATTATTATATTTGGAGTTCTACAGTCTATTAGGTAATATCTGGAATTCTACAGACTGTTAGGTAATATCTGGAGTTCTACAGACTGTTAGGTAATATCTGGAGTTCTACAGTGTATTAGGTAATATCTGGAGTTCTACAGACTATTATATCTGGAGTTCTACACACTGTTAGGTAATATCTGGAGTTCTACAGACTATTATATCTGGAGTTCGACACATTGCTAGGTAATATCTGGAGTTCTACAGATTGTTAGGTAATATCTGGAGTTCTACAGACTGCTAGGTAATATTTGGAGTTCTACAGACTGTTAGGTAATATCGGGAATTCTACAGATTGTTAGGTAATATCTGGAGTTCTACAGACTATTATATCTGGAGTTCTACAGACTGTTAGGTAATATCTGGAGTTCTACAGACTATTATATCTGGATATCTACAGATTATTATATCTGGAGTTCTACAGACTGTTAGGTAATATGTGGAGTTCTACAGATTGCTAGGTAATATCTGGAGTTCTACAGACTGCTAGGTAATATCTGGAGTTCTACAGACTGTTAGGTAATATCTGGAGTTCTACTGACTGTTAGGTAATATCTGGAGTTCTACAGACTGTTAGGTAATATCTGGAGGTCTACAGACTATTATATCTGGAGTTCTACAGTCTATTAGGTAATATCTGGAGTTCTACAAACTGTTAGGTAATATCTGGAGTTCTACAGACTGTTAGGTAATATCTGGAGTTCTACAGTGTATTAGGTAATATCTGGAGTTCTACAGACTATTCTATCTGGAGTTCTACACACTGTTAGGTAATATCTGTAGTTCTACAGACTATTATATCTGGTGTTCTACACACTGTTAAATAATATCTGGAGTTCTACAGATTGTTAGGTAATATCTGGAGTTCTACATTCTATTCGGTAATATCTGGAGTTCTACTGACTGTTAGGTAATATCTGGAGTTCTACAGACTGTTAGGTAATATCTGGAGTTCTACTGACTGTTAGGTAATATCTGGAGTTCTACAGACTATTATATCTGGAGTTCTACAGTCTATTAGGGAATATCTGGAGTTCTACAAACTGTTAGGTAATATCTGGAGTTCTACAGACTGTTAGGTAATATCTGGAGTTCTACAGTGTATTAGGTAATATCTGGAGTTCTACAGACTATTATATCTGGAGTTCTACACGCTGTTAGGTAATATCTGGAGTTCTACAGACTATTATATCTGGTGTTCTACACACTGTTAGGTAATATCTGGAGTTCTGCAGACTGTTAGGTAATATCTGGAGTTCTACAGACTGTTAGGTAATATCTGGAGTTCTACGGACTGCTAGGTAATATCTGGAGTTCTAGAGACTGCTAGGTAATATCTGGAGTTCTACAGACTGTTAGGTAATATCTGGAGTTCTACAGACTGTTAGGTAATATCTGGAGTTCTACAGTGTATTAGGTAATATCTGGAGTTCTACAGATTATTATATCTGGAGGTCTACACACTGTTAGGTAATATCTGGAGTTCTACACACTGTTAGGTAATATCTGGAGTTCTACAGACTGTTAGGTAATATCTGGAGTTCTACTGACTGTTAGGTAATATCTGGAGTTCTACAGACTGTTAGGTAATATCTGGAGTTCTACTGACTGTTAGGTAATATCTGGAGGTCTACAGATTATTATATCTGGAGTTCTACAGTCTATTAGGTAATATCTGGAGTTCTACAAACTGTTAGGTAATATCTGGAGTTCTACAGACTGTTAGGTAATATCGGGAATTCTACAGATTGTTAGGTAATATCTGGAGTTCTACAGACTATTATATCTGGAGTTCTACAGACTGTTAGGTAATATCTGGAGTTCTACAGACTATTATATCTGGAGTTCTACAGATTATTATATCTGGAATTCTACAGACTGTTAGGTAATATCTGGAGTTCTACAGATTGCTAGGTAATATCTGGAGTTCTACAGACTGGTAGGTAATATCTGGAGTTCTACAGACTGTTAGGTAATATCTGGAGTTCTACTGACTGTTAGATAATATCTGGAGTTCTACAGACTGTTAGGTAATATCTGGAGTTCTACTGACTGTTAGGTAATATCTGGAGGTCTACAGACTATTATATCTGGAGTTCTACAGTCTATTAGGTAATATCTGGAGTTCTACAAACTGTTAGGTAATATCTGGAGTTCTACAGACTGTTAGGTAATATCTGGAGTTCTACAGTGTATTAGGTAATATCTGGAGTTATACAGACTATTCTATCTGGAGTTCTACACACTGTTAGGTAATATCTGGAGTTCTACAGACTATTATATCTGGTGTTCTACACACTGTTAAGTAATATCTGGAGTTCTGCAGACTGTTAGGTAATATCTGGAGTTCTACAGACTGTTAGGTAATATCTGGAGTTCTACGGACTGCTATGTAATATCTGGAGTTCTACAGCCTATTAGGTAATATATGGAGTTCTACAGTCTATTCGGTAATATCTGGAGTTCTACAGATTATTATATTTGGAGTTCTACAGTCTATTAGGTAATATCTGGAATTCTACAGACTGTTAGGTAATATCTGGAGTTCTACAGACTGTTAGGTAATATCTGGAGTTCTACAGTGTATTAGGTAATATCTGGAGTTCTACAGACTATTATATCTGGAGTTCTACACACTGTTAGGTAATATCTGGAGTTCTACAGACTATTATATCTGGAGTTCGACACATTGCTAGGTAATATCTGGAGTTCTACAGATTGTTAGGTAATATCTGGAGTTCTACAGACTGCTAGGTAATATCTGGAGTTCTACAGACTGTTAGGTAATATCGGGAATTCTACAGATTGTTAGGTAATATCTGGAGTTCTACAGACTATTATATCTGGAGTTCTACAGACTGTTAGGTAATATCTGGAGTTCTACAGACTATTATATCTGGATATCTACAGATTATTATATCTGGAGTTCTACAGACTGTTAGGTAATATGTGGAGTTCTACAGATTGCTAGGTAATATCTGGAGTTCTACAGACTGCTATGTAATATCTGGAGTTCTACAGACTGTTAGGTAATATCTGGAGTTCTACTGACTGTTAGGTAATATCTGGAGTTCTACAGACTGTTAGGTAATATCTGGAGTTCTACTGACTGTTAGGTAATATCTGGAGGTCTACAGACTATTATATCTGGAGTTCTACAGTCTATTAGGTAATATCTGGAGTTCTACAAACTGTTAGGTAATATCTGGAGTTCTACAGACTGTTAGGTAATATCTGGAGTTCTACAGTGTATTAGGTAATATCTGGAGTTCTACAGACTATTCTATCTGGAGTTCTACACACTGTTAGGTAATATCTGTAGTTCTACAGACTATTATATCTGGTGTTCTACACACTGTTAAATAATATCTGGAGTTCTGCAGACTGTTAGGTAATATCTGGAGTTCTACAGACTGTTAGGTAATATCTGGAGTTCTACGGACTGCTATGTAATATCTGGAGTTCTACAGCCTATTCGGTAATATCTGGAGTTCTACAGATTATTATATCTGGAGTTCTACAGTCTATTAGGTAATATGTGGAGTTCTACAGACTGTTAGGTAATATCTGGAGTTCTACAGATTGTTAGGTAATATCTGGAGTTCTACAGTGTATTAGGTAATATCTGGAGTTCTACAGACTATTATATCTAGAGTTCTACACACTGTTAGGTAATATCTGGAGTTCTACAGACTATTATATCTGGAGTTCGACACACTGCTAGGTAATATCTGGAGTTCTACAGATTGTTAGGTAATATCTGGAGTTCTACATTCTATTCGGTAATATCTGGAGTTCTACAGACAGTTAGGTAATATCTGGAGTTCTACTGACTGTTAGGTAATATCTGGAGTTCTACAGACTGTTAGGTAATATCTGGAGTTCTACAGACTATTATATCTGGAGTTCTACAGTCTATTAGGTAATATCTGGAGTTCTACAAATTGTTAGGTAATATCTGGGGTTCTACAGACTGTTAGGTAATATCTGGAGTTCTACAGTGTATTAGGTAATATCTGGAGTTCTACAGACTATTATATCTGGAGTTCTACACGCTGTTAGGTAATATCTGGAGTTCTACAGACTATTATATCTGGTGTTCTACACACTGTTAGGTAATATCTGGAGTTCTGCAGACTGTTAGGTAATATCTGGAGTTCTACAGACTGTTAGGTAATATCTGGAGTTCTACGGACTGCTAGGTAATATCTGGAGTTCTAGAGACTGCTAGGTAATATCTGGAGTTCTACAGACTGTTAGGTAATATCTGGAATTCTACAGACTGTTAGGTAATATCTGGAGTTCTACAGTGTATTAGGTAATATCTGGAGTTCTACAGATTATTATATCTGGAGGTCTACACACTGTTAGGTAATATCTGGAGTTCTACAGACTGTTAGGTAATATCTGGAGTTCTACAGACTGTTAGGTAATATCTGGAGTTCTACTGACTGTTAGGTAATATCTGGAGTTCTACAGACTGTTAGGTAATATCTGGAGTTCTACTGACTGTTAGGTAATATCTGGAGGTCTACAGATTATCATATCTGGAGTTCTACAGTCTATTAGGTAATATCTGGAGTTCTACAAACTGTTAGGTAATATCTGGAGTTCTACAGACTGTTAGGTAATATCTGGAGTTCTACAGTGTATTAGGTAATATCTGGAGTTCTACAGACTATTATATCTGGGGTTCTACACACTGTTAGGTAATATCTGGAGTTCTACAGACTATTATATCTGGTGTTCTACAGACTGTTAAGTAATATCTGGAGTTCTGCAGACTGTTAAGTAATATCTGGAGTTCTACAGACTGTTAGGTAATATCTGGAGTTCTACGGTCTGCTATGTAATATCTGGAGTTCTACAGCCTATTCGGTAATATCTGGAGTTCTACAGATTATTATATCTGGAGTTCTACAGTCTATTAGGTAATATCTGGAGTTCTACAGACTGTTAGGTAATATCTGGAGATCTACAGACTGTTAGGTAATATCTGGAGTTCTACAGTGTATTAGGTAATATCTGGAGTTCTACAGACTATTATATCTGGAGTTCTACACACTGTTAGGTAATATCTGGAGTTCTACAGACTATTATATCTGGAGTTCGACACACTGCTAGGTAATATCTGGAGTTCTACAGATTGTTAGGTAATATCTGGAGTTCTACATTCTATTCGGTATTATCTGGAGTTCTACAGACTGTTAGGTAATATCTGGAGTTCTACTGACTGTTCGGTAATATCTGGAGTTCTACAGACTGTTAGGTAATATCTGGAGTTCTACTGACTGTTAGGTAATATCTGGAGTTCTACAGACTATTATATCTGGAGTTCTACAGTCTATTAGGTAATATCTGGAGTTCTACAAACTGTTAGGTAATATCTGGAGTTCTACAGACTGTTAGGTAATATCTGGAGTTCTACAGTGTATTAGGTAATATCTGGAGTTCTACAGACTATTATATCTGGAGTTCTACACACTGTTAGGTAATATCTGGAGTTCTACAGACTATTATATCTGGTGTTCTACACACTGTTAGGTAATATCTGGAGTTCTGCCGACTGTTAGGTAATATCTGGAGTTCTACAGACTGTTAGGTAATATCTGGAGTTCTACGGACTGCTATGTAATATCTGGAGTTCTACAGCCTATTAGGTAATATATGGAGTTTTACAGTCTATTCGGTAATATCTGGAGTTCTACAGATTATTATATTTGGAGTTCTACAGTCTATTAGGTAATATCTGGAATTCTACAGACTGTTAGGTAATAAATGGAGTTCTACAGACTGTTAGGTAATATCTGGAGTTCTACAGTGTATTAGGTAATATCTGGAGTTCTACAGACTATTATATCTGGAGTTCTACACACTGTTAGGTAATATCTGGAGTTCTACAGACTATTATATCTGGAGTTCGACACATTGCTAGGTAATATCTGGAGTTCTACAGATTGTTAGGTAATATCTGGAGTTCTACAGACTGCTAGGTAATATCTGGAGTTCTACAGACTGTTAGGTAATATCGGGAATTCTACAGATTGTTAGGTAATATCTGGAGTTCTACAGATTGTTAGGTAATATCTGGAGTTCTACAGACTGCTAGGTAATATCTGGAGTTCTACAGACTGTTAGGTAATATCGGGAATTCTACAGATTGTTAGGTAATATCTGGAGTTCTACAGACTATTATATCTGGAGTTCTACAGACTGTTAGGTAATATCTGGAGTTCTACAGACTATTATATCTGGAGTTCTACAGATTATTATATCTGGAATTCTACAGACTGTTAGGTAATATCTGGAGTTCTACAGATTGCTAGGTAATATCTGGAGTTCTACAGACTGCTAGGTAATATCTGGAGTTCTACAGACTGTTAGGTAATATCTGGAGTTCTACTGACTGTTAGGTAATATCTGGAGTTCTACAGACTGTTAGGTAATATCTGGAGTTCTACTGACTGTTAGGTAATATCTGGAGGTCTACAGACTGTTAGGTAATATCTGGAGTTCTACAGTGTATTAGGTAATATCTGGAGTTCTACAGACTATTCTATCTGGAGTTCTACAGTCTATTAGGTAATATCTGGAGTTCTACAAACTGTTAGGTAATATCTGGAGTTCTACAGACTGTTAGGTAATATCTGGAGTTCTACAGTGTATTAGGTAATATCTGGAGTTCTACAGACTATTCTATCTGGAGTTCTACACACTGTTAGGTAATATCTGGAGTTCTACAGACTGTTATATCTGGTGTTCTACACACTGTTAAGTAATATCTGGAGTTCTGCAGACTGTTAGGTAATATCTGGAGTTCTACAGACTGTTAGGTAATATCTGGAGTTCTACGGACTGCTATGTAATATCTGGAGTTCTACAGCCTATTAGGTAATATATGGAGTTCTACAGTCTATTCGGTAATATCTGGAGTTCTACAGATTATTATATCTGGAGTTCTACAGTCTATTAGGTAATATCTGGAGTTCTACAGACTGTTAGGTAATATCTGGAGTTCTACAGTGTATTAGGTAATATCTGGAGTTCTACAGACTATTATATCTGGAGTTCTACACACTGTTAGGTAATATCTGGAGTTCTACAGACTATTATATCTGGAGTTCGACACACTGCTAGGTAATATCTGGAGTTCTACAGATTGTTAGGTATTATCTGGAGTTCTACATTCTATTCGGTAATATCTGGAGTTCTACAGACTGTTAGGTAATATCTGGAGTTCTACTGACTGTTAGGTAATATCTGGAGTTCTACAGACTGTTAGGTAATATCTGGAGTTCTACTGACTGTTAGGTAATATCTGGAGTTCTACAGACTATTATATCTGGAGTTCTACAGTCTATTAGGTAATATCTGGAGTTCTACAAACTGTTAGGTAATATCTGGAGTTCTACAGTGTATTAGGTAATATCTGGAGTTCTACAGATTATTATATCTGGAGGTCTACACACTGTTAGGTAATATCTGGAGTTCTACAGACTGTTAGGTAATATCTGGAGTTCTACAGACTGTTAGGTAATATCTGGAGTTCTACTGACTGTTAGGTAATATCTGGAGTTCTACAGACTGTTAGGTAATATCTGGAGTTCTACTGACTGTTAGGTAATATCTGGAGGTCTACAGATTATCATATCTGGAGTTCTACAGTCTATTAGGTAATATCTGGAGTTCTACAAACTGTTAGGTAATATCTGGAGTTCTACAGACTGTTAGGTAATATCTGGAGTTCTACAGTGTATTAGGTAATATCTGGAGTTCTACAGACTATTCTATCTGGGGTTCTACACACTGTTAGGTAATATCTGGAGTTCTACAGACTATTATATCTGGTGTTCTACAGACTGTTAAGTAATATCTGGAGTTCTGCAGACTGTTAAGTAATATCTGGAGTTCTACAGACTGTTAGGTAATATCTGGAGTTCTACGGTCTGCTATGTAATATCTGGAGTTCTACAGCCTATTCGGTAATATCTGGAGTTCTACAGATTATTATATCTGGAGTTCTACAGTCTATTAGGTAATATCTGGAGTTCTACAGACTGTTAGGTAATATCTGGAGATCTACAGACTGTTAGGTAATATCTGGAGTTCTACAGTGTATTAGGTAATATCTGGAGTTCTACAGACTATTATATCTGGAGTTCTACACACTGTTAGGTAATATCTGGAGTTCTACAGACTATTATATCTGGAGTTCGACACACTGCTAGGTAATATCTGGAGTTCTACAGATTGTTAGGTAATATCTGGAGTTCTACATTCTATTCGGTATTATCTGGAGTTCTACAGACTGTTAGGTAATATCTGGAGTTCTACTGACTGTTCGGTAATATCTGGAGTTCTACAGACTGTTAGGTAATATCTGGAGTTCTACTGACTGTTAGGTAATATCTGGAGTTCTACAGACTATTATATCTGGAGTTCTACAGTCTATTAGGTAATATCTGGAGTTCTACAAACTGTTAGGTAATATCTGGAGTTCTACAGACTGTTAGGTAATATCTGGAGTTCTACAGTGTATTAGGTAATATCTGGAGTTCTACAGACTATTATATCTGGAGTTCTACACACTGTTAGGTAATATCTGGAGTTCTACAGACTATTATATCTGGTGTTCTACACACTGTTAGGTAATATCTGGAGTTCTGCCGACTGTTAGGTAATATCTGGAGTTCTACAGACTGTTAGGTAATATCTGGAGTTCTACGGACTGCTATGTAATATCTGGAGTTCTACAGCCTATTAGGTAATATATGGAGTTTTACAGTCTATTCGGTAATATCTGGAGTTCTACAGATTATTATATTTGGAGTTCTACAGTCTATTAGGTAATATCTGGAATTCTACAGACTGTTAGGTAATAAATGGAGTTCTACAGACTGTTAGGTAATATCTGGAGTTCTACAGTGTATTAGGTAATATCTGGAGTTCTACAGACTATTATATCTGGAGTTCTACACACTGTTAGGTAATATCTGGAGTTCTACAGACTATTATATCTGGAGTTCGACACATTGCTAGGTAATATCTGGAGTTCTACAGATTGTTAGGTAATATCTGGAGTTCTACAGACTGCTAGGTAATATCTGGAGTTCTACAGACTGTTAGGTAATATCGGGAATTCTACAGATTGTTAGGTAATATCTGGAGTTCTACAGATTGTTAGGTAATATCTGGAGTTCTACAGACTGCTAGGTAATATCTGGAGTTCTACAGACTGTTAGGTAATATCGGGAATTCTACAGATTGTTAGGTAATATCTGGAGTTCTACAGACTATTATATCTGGAGTTCTACAGACTGTTAGGTAATATCTGGAGTTCTACAGACTATTATATCTGGAGTTCTACAGATTATTATATCTGGAATTCTACAGACTGTTAGGTAATATCTGGAGTTCTACAGATTGCTAGGTAATATCTGGAGTTCTACAGACTGCTAGGTAATATCTGGAGTTCTACAGACTGTTAGGTAATATCTGGAGTTCTACTGACTGTTAGGTAATATCTGGAGTTCTACAGACTGTTAGGTAATATCTGGAGTTCTACTGACTGTTAGGTAATATCTGGAGGTCTACAGACTGTTAGGTAATATCTGGAGTTCTACAGTGTATTAGGTAATATCTGGAGTTCTACAGACTATTCTATCTGGAGTTCTACAGTCTATTAGGTAATATCTGGAGTTCTACAAACTGTTAGGTAATATCTGGAGTTCTACAGACTGTTAGGTAATATCTGGAGTTCTACAGTGTATTAGGTAATATCTGGAGTTCTACAGACTATTCTATCTGGAGTTCTACACACTGTTAGGTAATATCTGGAGTTCTACAGACTGTTATATCTGGTGTTCTACACACTGTTAAGTAATATCTGGAGTTCTGCAGACTGTTAGGTAATATCTGGAGTTCTACAGACTGTTAGGTAATATCTGGAGTTCTACGGACTGCTATGTAATATCTGGAGTTCTACAGCCTATTAGGTAATATATGGAGTTCTACAGTCTATTCGGTAATATCTGGAGTTCTACAGATTATTATATCTGGAGTTCTACAGTCTATTAGGTAATATCTGGAGTTCTACAGACTGTTAGGTAATATCTGGAGTTCTACAGTGTATTAGGTAATATCTGGAGTTCTACAGACTATTATATCTGGAGTTCTACACACTGTTAGGTAATATCTGGAGTTCTACAGACTATTATATCTGGAGTTCGACACACTGCTAGGTAATATCTGGAGTTCTACAGATTGTTAGGTATTATCTGGAGTTCTACATTCTATTCGGTAATATCTGGAGTTCTACAGACTGTTAGGTAATATCTGGAGTTCTACTGACTGTTAGGTAATATCTGGAGTTCTACAGACTGTTAGGTAATATCTGGAGTTCTACTGACTGTTAAGTAATATCTGGAGTTCTACAGACTATTATATCTGGAGTTCTACAGTCTATTAGGTAATATCTGGAGTTCTACAAACTGTTAGGTAATATCTGGATTTCTACAGACTGTTAGGTAATATCTGGAGTTCTACAGTGTATTAGGTAATATCTGGAGTTCTACAGACTATTATATCTGGAGTTCTACACACTGTTAGGTAATATCTGGAGTTCTACAGACTATTATATCTGGTGTTCTACACACTGTTAGGTAATATCTGGAGTTCTGCAGACTGTTAGGTAATATCTGGAGTTCTACAGACTGTTAGGTAATATCTGGAGTTCTACGGACTGCTATGTAATATCTGGAGTTCTACAGCCTATTAGGTAATATATGGAGTTCTACAGTCTATTCGGTAATATCTGGAGTTCTACAGATTATTATATTTGGAGTTCTACAGTCTATTAGGTAATATCTGGAGTTCTACAGACTGTTAGGTAATATCTGGAGTTCTACAGACTGTTAGGTAATATCTGGAGTTCTACAGTGTATTAGGTAATATCTGGAGTTCTACAGACTATTATATCTGGAGTTCTACAGTGTATTAGGTAATATCTGGAGTTCTACAGACTATTATATCTGGAGTTCGACACATTGCTAGGTAATATCTGGAGTTCTACAGATTGTTAGGTAATATCTGGAGTTCTACAGACTGCTAGGTAATATCTGGAGTTCTACAGACTGTTAGGTAATATCGGGAATTCTACAGATTGTTAGGTAATATCTGGAGTTCTACAGACTATTATATCTGGAGTTCTACACACTGTTAGGTAATATCTGGAGTTCTACAGACTATTATATCTGGAGTTCTACAGATTATTATATCTGGAGTTCTACAGACTGTTAGGTAATATCTGGAGTTCTACAGATTGCTAGGTAATATCTGGAGTTCTACAGACTGCTAGGTAATATCTGGAGTTCTACAGACTGTTAGGTAATATCTGGAGTTCTACAGATTGTTAGGTAATATCTGGAGTTCTACAGACTATTATATCTGGAGTTCTACAGACTGTTAGGTAATATCTGGAGTTCTACAGACTATTATATCTGGGGTTCTACAGACTATTAGGTAATATCTGGAGTTCTACAGACTATACTCTTCAAAAAAAGAAACGCATAGTGAAATGTTAGGGCGATATAGAAACAAACAAATTTCAAGTAAAGTAATATTTTATTAATCAATCAAGAAATCAGAACTACAAACACAATTAAAATGTTCATTTTCTTGTTAAATTCATTGCACATTTAAAGTTCAAGGTCACTACAGTTCAATATCTCGTATGTCCACCACGGGAATCAATAACAGCATGACAGCGCCGGCTCATTGACGAAATCAGACTTCGAATCGCTTGTTGCGGGATGTTTTTCCACTCATCTTGTAACGCATTCACCAGTTGTTGTAAAGATTGAGGCTGTGGTTATCTTTGGCGAACGCGTCTGTCTAAGGCGTCCCAAAGATGCTCAATTGGATTGAAATCGGGAGATTTGGACGGCCAAGGAAGCACCGCAACGTTAGAATTAGTGAGTAATGCGGTTGTAATTCTTGCAGTGTAGGGTCGGGCATTGTCATGTTGATATCTTGCACCATTCTGCTGCATTAACGGTAGAACATGCGGCTGCAGGATTTCATCACAAAAACGCTTGGCTGTCAAATTCCCTGGGATGTGCACTAACGCTGTCTTTCCAGTATGCGATATTGCAGCCCACATCATTACACTCCCACCTCCGAATCTGTCGATTTCCTGAACTACAGTTATTGGCAGAGCGCTCATTTCGTCGTCGGTATACCCTAGCTCTTCCATCGCCTCGTTTCAACAGGAACCGAGACTCGTCGCAGAACCAAAGTGTGCTCCAGTGTTGATGTGACCATACTCTATGTGTCCGAACCCATTGAAGTCGAACTTGACGGTGTCGGCGGGTCAAAACAACAGCTTTAACGGGACGTCTTGTTCTTATTCCGGCTTCAAGTAGGCGGTTACGGACTGTCTGGTGTGAAATTCTGCGCTGTCCAGGAATTGCTGCTGCAGTAGATGTTGCTGTTGTGAGCCTGTCCCGCAAATGACGTAACCGGATATGACGATTCTGAGCAGGTGTTGTCACTCTTGGTCGTCCTGACCGTGGGCGGTCATGTGTTGAGCCTTGCTGTTGGTACCTATCCCAAAGGCGAGAGATGTTACTCTGGGAAACATTCAGCACCCTGGATACATGTGTCTGGATTTCACCTGCTTGTAACCGGCCGATAGCGTTGTTTCGTTGGTCTTCGCTAAGACGTGGCATGAGTTGGATCGTTCAGTGTCTACATGTGCAGCTGAGAATCCTTGGATTTTATAGGCCCTAGGTTAGGGTTTCATGCAAAAAGCGTGCAAAATTTTCAAACTCGTGCATCCTGGTGCAATCAAGCGAAAACAAATTTTGACCAAAAGCATGACTAGTCACAATAATTGACCCGGCATTTAAAACCCATATTAAGATTCTTTTGTCCTCACATAATGACATTTAAATCATGTACATTTATTGAAACAGCAATCTCGTTAAAATAAAAAAATGGTGTAAAATGAGCTATGCGTTTCTTTGTTTGAAGAGTATATTATAATCTGGAGTTCTACAGTCTATTTATTATCTTGTCAAATTAAGTAACCATGCTAATGTAAGATGTAGTACGATTTTTGACTCCGTTATTTTTTCCTGATTCTCTCTACCTCCCCTACAGCTGAGACGCTTTTCCTCATTTATCAGGCCGTCGTGGTTGTGAACGTATGATAGTTGGATTTACAACTACCTATGCAATCAGTGCCTATCACCACTAACGTTGTGAGTTCGAATAGCGCTCAGGCGAGGTGTACTCCATACATCATTATGTGTCAGTGACTTACGGCAGGTCGGTGGTTATCTATGGGTTGTCCAGTTTCCTTCACCAATAAAACTGACCGCCACGATATAACTGACATATTGTTGAAAGTGGAGTTAAACACCATAAACCCATAAACAAATTAATTTGTTGTTTTTACCTCAGTGGACTACAGTCTGATACATATTTCAAGAAAGACCAATAAATATAGTATTAGTAAAATGGTAGTCTGGCAAAAACATATGGTATGCTTGGTTATTTCTTTCATATGCAATAACAGGAGCTGGGTCAGTGAATCCTCTCAAGTAAATTGACTACTAGCTAGGAAGATAGAATATGTTGCTTATACACCATATCATTCGGACAAATAATATTATTACATATTGAAATAAAAACGTAGATTTCAAATTTTGTGCACACGATGCATTTCTAAAATAACTTTCATCAGCAACGTTCAAAGTCACAAGACTGCAAAACCAAATAATTTGGGAAGTTTTTGGGATCAAGAAAACACAAGGACCTAAACAGTATAGACAAAGATTACATAGAAACGTTTGACGTAGCAGAGGACATTTTGAATGTAGGATCTAAATACCTATAATGTAAGACATTGTACAGGTTATCGTTCTGTTACTACTATTGCAAAAGTGGACCGGGAACTACTACCCGTCCGGAACACCTGAGCTATTGGTAGTATGTCGACGGATTTCCCGTATCCCTTGCTGTTTAGAGATAAAATCAATCGAAAGGGACCAGCAAAAGCCATATTCAAATCTTAGAACTTTCCAATTTTTCATCCAATTTTAATGCAGTTTTTTTTTGTTTTGGCAAAATGATTATCTTTATGGGTTATTACTGGTTATTAAACAGTTGTAATTTTATTTCATTGGCGAGACGAGCATAATACACATCCCCAATAGGGGAACGTCGTGGTGGTGATCGTATGGTTGTTGGATTTACTACTACCTGTGCAATCAGTGACCATCACCATTAAAGTTGTGAGTTCGAACCCGGTTCATGGCGAGGTAAACTCGATATAACATTATGCGATAAAGTTTGTCAGTGGCTTGCGACAGGTCGGTGGTGTTCTCTGGTTTCCTCCACTAATAAAACTGACCGCCACGATATAACTGAAATATTGTTGAAAGTGGCTTTAATCACCATAAACCCAAACCCACATCCCTATTAGGGAGACGACCATAATAAGAGAGATACAAATACACACTCATATTAAAGATTTATAAATAAATATATTTTTTACATTTTGTATACAACATCACATAAAAGTTATATATACATGTATATCACAATAATCTCAATAATAATCTTCATAGACAAGAGGCTCCAGAGAGTCTGTAAGCACTCACCTGGTTAATAAGTACCTTCTATACAAATGTATGTCCAGTTGGCGAAAAATAAAAAAATAAATCTAAGCAAGACATGTAGACCTTGTAGCAATTTCAAAAATATTTTAATTTTAGTAGTCGCAGATGACGACCTTTCAAGAAATATCCCAATCCCATTTGTTGAAATATGCCAAATAATGTCAGAAAAAAATGTGTGAACCCGACACAGACAACTCTTGATATATGTTAGAAAGCTCATAATAACATAAGTAGCAACAATTTAAACCAGTTCTTACTCAAAATAAAGAGGTTTTGTCCATTGAAAGAAATGTATGACATCGTGTGTGTAAGCTAGCGTTGTACGCTACTATTGTGAAGTAGGCACATCCCAAGGTTGACTTGATTTGGCATAGCTGTTTCAGGGGAGACGACTCGAATTAAAAAAGTTAATGACAGTCGCGGATGAATACATGAACGCAACATCGTGTATTTACTTTGTCCATGTGAGGTAAAAGTAATTTCAGAGCACTGTTTACTTAAATCAGAGTATGTAAAAACAATAAGGGTTAAGCAAACTTGTTGAAGTTAACTGGAATAAAATATATATCAAATTGTATACTACACTGAGTGAACATGTATGCTTTTCATTTTAAATGTTACCGTTTTTTGGGTACATATAATATCAAATTATAATCTTTTTTTTCTTTTTCGTTTTTTTCTTAGAAGGTTTTTTAAGTTCAGTTTTTGTTTTCTCTACATTTTCTGATTGTTCTGGGAAAACAAATGTTTTCTTCTTTTTCCGCCATTTCTTTTTCTTGACACGTTTCTTTTTAGATATTTTTTTGTCGGTTGATTGGTCAGCAGGAATTTGTACCGTTATTGTTTCGTCTTCGTTACTTGAACTTGAAGAATCTGAACTTTGAACCTCTTCAAGACCATCTCCGGTTGGTACGGAAATTATATATGACGACTGGTCATCTGGTATTACCATTACATTTGATTGATCATTGCTGGTGTAATTTGTCACATGACCATTAAAAGTTGGTGACGAAACTATTTTACTTCCAGAAATGCTCCAAATACTGTTTTCTTGCGGAATCTTTTGCGTATCTTGCCGTATGTATTCTTTAATAGACTCAACACTGATAGACGAATTGTTATCTTCATGTAATTCCTTTTCATTCCTACCAAGATTTACAATAACATTCTGGTTGCTATGGTGTTTAATGTCTTCTGTGGATTTGTCTTTGTATGGAGTAACTTTATTAGAATTAATACTTGAAGCGGACTTATTACTATCAGGTGGATTCTTAGAATTGTATCCACTATCCTCCGTCTTTTTATTCGACAGTTTATCGGGTATTGTTTTTAATGTATCACTTTTACTGGATGCCATGCTTGTAACAGAACTATCCATGTTTTGTAGATCTTTAGGATGATGTAAGGTTTGTCTTGGTTTATCTATATGCACTCTCTCTGTCTTCAGTTCAACTTCGGGTTCAGATCGTTCGCTGTTTATTCGTTTTTTAAATACTTCTTTTGGCTTGTCTTTCGAGTTTTTGGATTTGTCAATATATGGGGGGTCTGTTTTAAGCTCAACGCTAGCTTCAGACCTTTCACTGAATGTTCGTGTCGTACGAAGATCTTCTGAGCTTACACAATTGTCACTTTCTACACAAAATTGGTTTCTAGTGTAGTGCCCTGGTGTACCACTGAAAAATAGCATAATAAAACAGTATAATACATTTAAAACTGTTTTATATGTGCCGTAGTTGCTGTTTTTGTTTTGTCTTAAGAACAATTTGAAGATGCCAAAGAGGTAATCAGAATTCGTAAATCGAAGAAGGTCTGACACCACAATGACCAGAAGAAAAAGGACAACAACATCTACAAAATATTACACAGAAAACTAAAGACTTAAGAGTGACAAAGTAACTTAGTTAAAAAAGTAAGACAGTCAAAGCATACAAAAACCATAGTACAAAAATTAAATAAAGTACTACAGCTAGGCCCCACTGTTCAAATTGTTTTTGTTGTGTACTGATGTGGAAACCCAAAATCATGGTTTTTTGGTGGAAATTGTGATGGATACCATACAATTTATATACACACATGATTGAACATAAAGTTAGACATGTATTTATATTAATGGTATATGCTAACTTGGGCAATATACATGTGTATCTAAGATACATAATTTTATGTGGACATGATTCTAAAAATTGCTTGTACCATTTCAAGATAATATTAAAGAACATATTTTGCACATTTGTTAAAAGAAAAAAAATAATTCTAGAGTGAATACCACGGAAAAGCGTGAAATTTATGTGTTCAAAGCTTTTGGGAATTGTCCATACAAAAAACAAACCAAAAACAAAATCGTCCTGTTGAAGCAATTATTTTGAGTGCATGTGATAGCATGTGGACTTCCTAGTATATTAAAAGAAATAGTCCTTAAATATTATTGTCATAACATTAAGTATGGACAGAAATGCAGTGTATGTTGATTAATTGCTTTGTTGCAGTCATCTCTTTGTACTAGAAATGATAGAAAATAACTCCTAAAGTTAAATGTCTTGTACACTTGAAGGTTCTGGTCGATACTCCGCTTTCGTAAGGGGCCCCGACTTCCTTTAAGCAAAATGAAAACCTACACATCAATAGCTGAAGGGGTGATAATTACACGTCCAGATTTACCGCCATGATGGGAAATGTCGTCTGGTGGGTGGTCTCTGTAATAACGAAAGTAAAAACACTTAAAAACTAAAAGAAAACACAAAACACAAATACCATGATAAGATCTCAATTGATTCTGTACTCTAATTACTCCTCTTTAAGGCTTATACGTATCTCATTCGATGCAATGCCTTACTGGTGTCGCTTATGGTATACATGTACGTATCAAAATTGATACAATACCCTACTGAGACTTGTTAAGGTATATACACATATATCAATTGATACCATACTCTACTATCATAGTGCCACTAGTGGAGTAGTAACTGTCTACTTTTCACCACCTGTTTTTTCTTGGGGTTTGTGTTGATTAATGTATCTATATACATGTAGTTATTTGTGGGTCATTGTTTTAGTTGGCCATTGTATTGTCTGTCTTTCTTCGATTCATTGTTTTAGTTGGCCATTGTATTGTCTGTCTTTCTTCGATTCATTGTTTTAGTTGGCCATTGTATTGTCTGTCTGTCTTCGATTTACGGCGTCTGATTTTCTCCTTTTAATCTTCAGCAAATGTTTCGTTCGTATCTCATTTCATACAGTACGCTCCTGACATCGCTTAGAGTATATACGCATTTCAATTGATGCAGTACTATAGAATAATGATAGCTGTAGCAGAAGGCGAGGTAATTGCTTTAAAAAGAAAAATCGCGGTTTCTCCTTTGCTTTGTTTGTTTGTTTATTTGTTTGTTTGTTGCCTTTTCCCATATGTTTTGGATTTCTTATATTTCGTTTATACTTTTTTATTCTCAATTTAATTCCTTTATCATGATATTTGTTCATCCATTTAAATGTTGTTTTAAACAATTATATATCTAAATGTTGTTTTAAACAATTATATATCTAAATGTTGTTTTAAACAATTATATATCTAAATGTTGTTTTAAACAATTATATATCTAAATGTTGTTTTAAACAATTATATATCTAAATGTTGTTTTAAACAATTATATATCTAAATGTTGTTTTAAACAATTATATATCAAAATGTTGTTTTAAACAATTATATATCTAAGTGTTGTTTTAAACAATTATATATCTAAATGTTGTTTTAAACAATTATATATCTAAATGTTGTTTTAAACAATTATATATCTAAATGTTGTTTTAAACAATTATATATCTAAATGTTGTTTTAAACAATTATATATCTAAATGTTGTTTTAAACAATTATATATCTAAATGGAATACCACTATCTACCTAAATATATATCTATTATAAAAAAAACTCAATAAAATGAAAATACTTACTCCTCCATCTTTTGTACTCCATCTACAAAACAAAGTGAGATAATAGAGTGTAATTATAAATTTGAATTATAAGTATAACTTTCAAGTGGGGAATCCTTATTGAAAGATGTCTTATCTAGACGAATCCTAAATAATGTGTACAATTTATTAATCGAATCCTCTAAAAGTGTGTAATTGTTTGTATATTAGATATTATCGCGAATCAATTAATATAGTCATTGAAAATAAATTTTCGTGAACATTCAGTGCATCAGCGAAGCTCAAAAATTGAATATGAAGTCATAATAAAAAAAGAAATTAGCTCCTATGCCAATTCAATGTCAATAAACATTTAAAAAATCAACTAAAATAACTATCTATAATTAGTGTCTTACCTTTGTCTTTATTACAGCATCTCACGAACACATAGACAGACAAACAAACAATCAGTATAAATATAACAATACCAGGTACAATAAAAGCTGCTGATGTTCCCACTGTATAACCTAAAATTAATGATAATCATAAACGAAACTGGTTTTATATTGAAAGTATCATAATTACCGAGAAATAACATATATGTAAGCCTAACAGATAATCATTGGTATTAATAAAGTCAAACCAAACTAAAATATAACAAAACTTTATCAAACAGTTTGGTTCGACGAATTAAATGCAAAAGTGTCCAATCGTATGGCAATGACGTAGAGTAAATACATACTAATTTGTTTTTTTTTGGAATCAGATGACTAGTCATATATTGATAATGAATAGGAAATTAGGAATATTATTCATGACAAATAACATAGTTATATTTTCAACTACCTTACTACATCTTATGAAATAAATGTTTAAACAGTGATGACCAAGAATTCTACCAATATCATCAAAACAAACAATCACCTTTCCTCTTTACTCATTGAACACAAAAAGATCATGACATACGACACAGGAAATCCATGTCCTTTCTTGTTTGTATGGGTTTCTGACCCAATAGTCTCAATGCCGTTAGATGGCTGCAGAGTGGAATTAGTGAGGTCACTAGTACCAATGCAAAGCTAGGTTTGAATAGAATTAACCATTCGCATAATTATTGATACAGACATCAAAATTGTCATTAAAATTTCTGTATTTCCAAATCAAAATATACATAACACCATATCATGTGTCTCAAAGACCACCGGATTATAAATATTAAATTAATTCTCAAAGACCACCGGATTATAAATATTAAATTAATTCTCAAAGACCACCGGATTATAAATATTAAATTAATTCTCAAAGACCACCGGATTATAAATATTAAATTAATCAACATTCATAATTAAACATCACATGAGGAAATGCAACCAGTTAAAAGGTTTTAAATATGGAATGCATTGACGTCCGTTTTCACCTGTACTGCTACAGGTGCGAGTGAATTGTGGTGAAACCAACAGCTATTGAATGAGCTAATAAAATTAAATCTTTAAATGGTGGTTATCAGTGTGAAGCTTAGAAATGCTTAAAGATACAAAATTAATAATCAAAAGACGTAAATTGAAGCTAAAGCTTGTGAAAACAAAGCAAATCTCCCAGTATTCCTCAATACCCCAGGTAACAATACTTCTAGATTCCTTTTTGCATAACCTAATGATGTATCCCTTATTGTTCTTTTTTAGTTAAGTGTTTGATATCTTTACATGCCTAGTCACGCCTCTTGTGTAAACTGTGTCGATTGGGGATAATCATGCACGGCTCTCTCGAATGGCATGTACATGCTATGCTTGTTATTAAGAAACCACGTGTTCTACGTGTAGGTTTATCAATACATACCTGAACATTCTGTACCGCATTCCGCTACCACAACAATAGCAGCAATGATCATACAGATTAGCAGTGTAGTAATGACAGATACTGTATATAACTTTATTTTAACGTGCCGGTCATGGGTTGCATCTGAAATTATCAGAAAGCTAATCATGGTTAAAGGGGAATGAAACCAAATCATAGTGTAATGTAATAAAACCAAAATTAAAAGGAATAAAATTCATTTTCTTCCTAAAATAATTGCAGAAAATTATTTATTGAGTATAATAAAATCAAATACATGTCCCGCCGGTAAGACATCCTTCATATTGACAATGTCATTGACGTAACTCTTTCAATTCTGGTTACTTCTCGCCTCAGTTATTATCATAATGCACATTATCGACCAATGAGGGCGTAACATATATATTGCATTAAAACAGATGATTGTAATCACATTACCATTAGTATACCGATCATCTGTTGAAACACTAGTCCTTAAAACCTGCCAAATATGTTTTCGATCAAAACGTCTAAACATTGAATGATCTTATCCTGTTTAAATATATTATTAAAGTTTGAGTGGCTTATTGACAAAGTAAGATTTGTCTCTACCAATAACAAGATACCGATACCTTTGTTCTCCGTTCTTATTTGAGAAGCAACGCGGAATCAATTCTTTAAGTCTAGATTTTAGTTTCGGATATGTGGGATGGTGGTATATAATGTAGAGAAATCAAATGTTTTAGAGCCGTTACCAAACAAGAGGTAACACAATCTTATAGGAGGGCTTGGCAGGACGTACTATGTCCAACATGTTTCAAAGAACTTTCTATTCTTCATTCCTCATATCTTGGATATTGTCTTCAATAGTTCTGTTCAGATTAAACTGACTTAAGCTTAAAGTAACAACAACATCATCAATGAAAACAAAGGGTAAGGTTGGAAGTTCCCCCACGCTCGCAGGTCATGTCTGCTTACTGTCGTAACAGCAGACACCCTTTTTGTAATATAGATAATACAGGCCAAGTAGAACAAAGAATAACCTTCTTTTAGTCAACAATATCTTGTAGATAGTAGATAATAAAAATTTCTGTATATAACATCATATCTTGTATATAATACCTACCAAGTATAACGAAGGATAACCTTCCTGTAATCAGTAATACTTTGTAGATAATAACAGCCAATAGAGTACCAATCACCATGCCAACAACAGAAAACAGAACAGAATATCCAAACGCTGCATCTGTGGTTAAAACTGAAAATAACAAGACATCATATCAAAGACTTTGTTATACAATTATAAAGTGTATCATTAGTATGTGTTTAAATTAGTAAAGTGTTTCTCCCCTGAATTCTAGGGGTAGGGAAATTATGTTTATTGTCACTTTCAACAATAGTTCAGTTATATCGTGGTGGTTGGTTTTATTGGTGGAGGAAATCGGAGTACCCGGAGAAACCACCGATCTTCCGCAAGTCACTGAAAAACTTTATCACATAATGTTGTATAGAGTACACCTCGCCATGAGCGAGATTCGAACTCACAACTTGAGTGGTGATAGTCACTGGTTGCACTGATCACGACAACGGCCCCCCCTCTGAGTTCTATATTAATTCTTTAACTACATATGATGGTGATAGTGTGGGTTTATTATTAGGTGTCTAAAGTCCCCCTTTTGACAATGTAGAATAAACGTTATAGCAGCGCTTCATTCATTGGTAGTATATTATTTTGTTTGTAGTATCAGTCGGTCAACCTTTAAATTTGGCCTTTTTTAATGTTGCATACACATTTAGTTTTACATGGTCTCATGTAAGTTTGTTGTCACATTAAATTAATAACATTTCTGATTAATTCAATTCAACAACTAGGAGACAAATATGAAAAAGCACGCTATAACGTGGAGTGAAATATAATAATAAAAAAGCAGGTCCGGTTAGACATTAAGCGTAATGATATCATAAGCCCACACTGTAAATATCAGTAAACAAAGCTAGTTATAAATCCTCTTGAGAATAAAGCACAACAAAGCAAATAAGCTTCACAATCAAATCATGCAGACAATCTTTATACAGTCATACTTTCTGTGATATCGTGATGTACAATAAAAATCACAAATGTCAAATAATACATGAAGTTTCTAAGCACAGATAGAACACATTTGTATATCATATTGACAAAATGGAATTTGCTTTGCGAATATTGTGCCTACCGAGAGATATATACTCAAGTACTGTTGGAATCTACTACATATAAATGGAAAGAACACAATGGGAAATTAGAACGCATCTTAAAGCTTAGTTCTTCACCGCCCTCACTTTCAATTTCTAGGAGTAAGTCAAGATATGAAGCAGACCTAGCTGTGTTTGTTCTGTCCTTTATGTCAGGTCCAGTGGGACTTACAGATGAGTTCACCATAATTACCAAATTTAATTAGAGAAAGGGCATCGTATATCTAGATGAAAGTTAAATTAAAGGTCCGGGTTAGTTTCTATTGGTCTTCATTGAGAAGCACCTGCGTAAAGTCTGCTTCATACGATGTTGTCAGGGATTGGTTGGTGGTAGAAAGTCTGTGTTTCTCATTCATCCCGTACAACTAGCGGATGCCAATTTAGGACGGGTAGTTCGGGATTTTATTGTGGGTAATCTGTGCTAGGGAAGTGGTTCGTGTTGTTGCGGTTGGTTATTGTAATGACAATATTTGATTTATTTATTATTTTCCAATGCATATTTATTATCACTATATCTTGTTTTACTTAGATGAGTATCCCGTACACTCAATAGATACACACATACTACTCACATGTTTAAAACGTGTACAATTCATTAATATTTAATTCAAACAAATTGATGACTTATTTGTTCTATTCTCATATGATAACCATTAAATTATTTTGGTGTATATGAAAAATATTTTTGATATCAAATATATTAGTGGTATCTGTTATTATTATCGTGTCATAAGGACTAGTAAATTAGTATTTACTTCTTTTCCACTCAGCACGAGGCATTAAGGGGTAGGATATAAGCGTGGTTGGCTCGAAATCAGGATAATATGTCCGTGAAACGACTAAGCGTGTTGGTCTAGTACAAAATGAGGAACATCATCATTGCATTGAATGTAACTTGTTCTCGTCATGATATAGCCGACAACATGCTCATTTGTTGTTAAACAATAATCAATTACTCACTCACTCCAATAAGAGTAACATATCCTACATTATTATCTACGAACATAGACTGGTCCTACTATTGTACTACCCATGTTTGTGTTGTCCTTCAGTTTTGTGATAATGTTTTTCAGTAGACGCGAATATATGCCAGTTTTAATCTGTTTGTTTTATCAGTATAGGCGATAAAATAATCAAGAGGAGAGGATTGAGATCCAATTGTATGGTTTAACATTTCTGTGCATATAACCGCATCGGTGGTGTATTGGTTAGCGTGCTCGCCTAGAGTGTGGTAGATCGTGGGTTCATCGGTGGTGTAATGATTAGCATGCTCGCCTAGAGTGTGGTAGATCGTGGGTTCATCGGTGGTGTAATGGTTAGCGTGCTCGCCTAGAGTGTGGTAGATCGTGGGTTCATCGGTGGTGTAATGATTAGCATGCTCGCCTAGAGTGTGGTAGATCGTGGGTTCATCGGTGGTGTAATGGTTAGCATGCTCGCCTAGAGTGTGGTAGATCGTGGGTTCATCGGTGGTGTAATGGTTAGCGTGCTCGCCTAGAGTGTGGTAGATCGTGGGTTCATCGGTGGTGTAATGATTAGCATGCTCGCCTAGAGTGTGGTAGATAGTGGGTTCATCGGTGGTGTAATGGTTAGCATGCTCGCCTGGAGTGTGGTAGATCGTGGGTTCATCGGTGGTGTAATGGCTAGCATGCTCGCCTAGAGTGTGGTAGATCGTGGGTTCATCGGTGGTGTAATGGTTAGCGTGCTCGCCTAGAGTGTGGTAGATCGTGGGTTCGAGCCCCGATCGGGTCAAACGAAAAACTATGAAATTCGTATGTGTTGCTTCTCCGCTAAGCACACTGTATTAAGGAGTAGGAGCAAGACGGGTTGGCTCGGAATCAGGCTAATGGATCCGATTGGGGCAACATGTCTCTTCGCGGACTATTGTTTCAGTTAGTTTGCACTATAACAACCCAACTAAGTGGGTTTTTCTAGTACAAAATGAGCATCATCATCGTATCATTGAAAATTGACTTGTTCTCGTAATGATATAGCTGAAAAATTGCTGAGTTGGTGTAAAGCTACACATCACTCACTCACCAAGCCATTACCCAGATTTCCGGTTTATTATTAAAAGAAAATTTAAACAATGATGGTCAACAATTCCATCAATATCAAAAAAACAAATACCCACCTTAAACTGAACACTAAAAGATCACGACATTTGGATTTGGAAACCCGCTTCATGGGTTACAACAAGAGCAAAATATGGCGCGATTTGACCTGATAATAGGGTCGCAAATCTCCCCTCTTAAGCGACCTTACAGACAAGTAAGCAATAAAACAACATGCACAGGTTCGCTTCCATTAAACAAAAACAAAAAAACAAAAAACAAAAAAAACAAAAAAACAACCAACAACATAAAGATGGATATTACAATAGCGGGTTCAATGAATGCTCGTAGTTAACTGAAGTTAAGGAAGGTATAATCTGTTGGTTAAAGACCCATACACTAAGGACACAAAATCATAACTGATACTTCTAATAAATTTGCTTTATTTTCACTAATTTGAAGTGATATGTGGATATGTGGTTGCTCTTTTGTTGATATTGGTGGATTTTGTTGACACTCACTGTTTAAACGTTCTTTTCATAATTGCCAATTGGTCAACACAAGCAAAACAAAATGTTTTTATCATGAATAGTAAGGTTTAACATCCTAAGATTTAATTGTATTTACTTATACCATATATAAAAGTCTTAAAATTTATGAATTTTCTTTTATTTCATGTTCATAATATAAAATTATTTAATGGAGTCGTGTTTGGTCAAGTATAGTAGTCAGGAAAAGTCATTCATACTGGATTAGAGAATATGTCATATGTATGTGTTTTTGATTTGTTTTTATAGATCTAAAGACATCAATAGTAATACAATAATAATATATAAAAATATCACACTGTCGGAACGATTCCAAACAATACCACACTGTCGGAACAATTCCAAACAATACCACACTGTCGGAACAATTCCAAACAATACCACACTGTCGGAGCAATTCCAAACAATACCACACTGTCGGAACAATTCCAAACAATACCACACTGTCGGAACAATTCCAAACAATACCACACTGTCGGAACAATTCCAAACAATACCACACTGTCGGAACAATTCCAAACAATACCACACTGTCGGAACAATTCCAAACAATACCACACTGTCGGAACAATTCCAAACAATACCACACTGTCGGAACAATTCCAAACAATACCACACTGTCGGAACAATTCCAAACAATACCACACTTTCGGAACAATTCCAAACAATACCACACTGTCGGAACATTTCCAAACAATACCACAATGTCGGAACAATTCCAAACAATACCACACTGTCGGAACAATTCCAAACAATACCACACTGTTGGAACAATTCCAAACAATACCACACTGTCGGAACAATTCCAAACAATACCACACTGTTGGAACAATTCCAAACAATACCACACTGTCGGAACAATTCCAAACAATACCACACTGTCGGAACAATTCCAAACAATACCACACTGTCGGAACAATTCTAAACAATACCACACTGTCGGAACAATTCCAAACAATACCACACTGTCGGAACAATTCCAAACAATACCACACTGTCGGAACATTTCCAAACAATACCACACTGTCGGAACAATTCCAAACAATATCATACTGTCGGAACAACTCCAAACAATACCACAATGTCGGAACAATTCCAAACAATACCACACTGTCGGAACAATTCCAAACAATACCACACTGTCGGAACAATTCCAAACAATACCACACTGTCGGAACAATTCCAAACAATACCACACTGTCGGAACAATTCCAAACAATACCACACTGTCGGAACAATTCCAAAAAAAAACACACTGTCGGAACAATTCCAAACAATACCACACTGTCGGGACAATTCCAATAAATACCACACTGTCGGGACATTTCCAAACAATACCACACTCTGGGGACAGTTATAACAGACAAATCGTGGAAACAGAGGCAAACTCGATACTCCAAACACACAAATAGATGACCGCTCACTTTTCTGGCTTGGAATAAACCTTTCAATAATAGGTGGCGGGGTTAAACTAGTTGTATTGGCCTATATGGGACGTTATTTTCCAATTGTTAAAGATAGTGAAACAAAACTTGCAAGTATAACAATTGGGAGAGTTAGGAAGATCCCATTATCCGGTTTAATCTCGCCACATTTGTATGACTGTCCCAAGCCAGGACCTGGATTTCCAACGTCACATGTTTTCTTTTGTGTTCTATGGCTTGAGGTGAGAGGTGGTTGTTCGTTTTGTTGATATTGATGAAATTGTTGACTATCATTGTTTAATTTTTTTCATTATAGCTTTGTTTTTCGTGTGTTGATATTGCATCAGTTATTTATACTTGTTGTATATGTTGTCTATGACATCAGTTATCTATACTTGTTGTATGTGTTGTCTATGACATCAGTTATCTATACTTGTTGCATGTGTTGTCTATGACATCAGTTATCTATGCTTGTTGTATGTGTTGTCTATGACATCAGTTATCTATACTTGTTGTATGTGTTGTCTATGACATCAGTTATCTATACTTGTTGCATGTGTTGTCTATGACATCAGTTATCTATGCTTGTTGTATGTGTTGTCTATGACATCAGTTATCTATACTTGTTGTATGTGTTGTCTATGACATCAGTTATCTATACTTGTTGTATGGGTTGTCTATGACATCAGTTATCTATACTTGTTGTATGGGTTGTCTATGACATCAGTTATCTATGCTTGTTGTATGTGTTGTCTATGACATCAGTACATGGATTTGGCAGTTCCACGCTTTGATTCCTAAAATATGATCTCGAAATGACAAGTAGTATGGGTATGTAACAGGACAGGAGAGCCACAATCATATTTAAAATAACAATGGAACAACGATTGAAGACAATATAGAGTACTGAGTACTGGTGACGATCCCCAGGGCTCAACCCACAGAGCTGTCTATAGTGAACCCGGTTGGGAGGAAAACGGGTACTCTCAATGGAAGTCGTCAGGTTATTAATATTTATCGACCGGTCTGCTGCTGGAACATAGTCGTAAATGTAGTATTAAGCATATTTTCGAGAGTTCCACACACCATGTCTATTAAAAAGGACCACTGTTGTAGATTCGGAAAGAGTATGCGCATTGTAGTCACTACAAAAAAACATTTCGTCTCTATCAAATTGCCCTACTTTTTTCAATGAAAGTCAAAGTCACTGTCTCCGGTTGTTTCATCCCCATTTTTCCGTTTGACTTTATACAATCGCAAATCAATCAATCGATCATTACATAGTAGGATGATAGGCTTAAGTCAATATACAGTATGACAATTGACTTAAAGACTTCACACAGTGGAATAAAATGCATAAAATGCAATAAACAATAGAGTGATAGGCCAAGCAATATAAAGGAGAATTATTGGCCAAACGCCAATATTCCGTGGAATGATATGCTATCCTGCTTAGACCCTTTGACTAGATTGCTCCCAAAGACTCTTATTAATAATTTGTCTTTTCAATCTTTTGACTTTGAACGTACCTGATGAATACTAATCCAGACACACCTTGTGCGCACTAACACAGATATCTACGTTCCTACTTATAATGCCGAAAGATGCCATGACAAACAACGTGTCCTTTTGTGTTAAATATCAAATAAAAAACAAACAAACAAATATACCAAATCATCATACAAATTTCAGAGACCATTTGATAAATCAACTATTACTTATACCAATTTATGAGGAAAAAAAAATAGTTTAATATAAATTATATTTTATTTCAATTTATTAATTGTTTCCGTTTAATAATAGTTTTCTCAATATATATGCCCCAAAGATATGCCAGTATTCGCATAGTATGTCTACATATTTAATACGAAAATTATTTCGTCCCCGGAATCAGGTTGATCACACGTATTACAGTTTGTGTTCTGTGACATGTTGGTAGAATAGTCAAGGCTTTTAACTTCTGAAGAGTCAAGTGCTTCAGTTGATAGTATGACTTCAGGATTTTCTATTTGTGGTTGAATTCGTTCTTGAGAGGAACTATTCCCGTCATTCATACTTTGTTGATATGACGGTAGATTAACGTCTTTTCCAGGAAACGACGGTTGGGAGAATTCAACATCATAGTCATTTCCAATATGTTCAACAGAAGCAATCGATGGTACTATAGACTGTGTATTTGTTCCTATGTCAAGAAAATGTTCCTCTTTTTGTTTTCGTTTGAATATAACGACAGCAGCATAAGCTATGATAATAAGAAGAACGACAACTCCGACAGATATCCCGACAGCCAATTCTGCTTTTCCACCATTCGACAGTTCACGGGCATCTGTCAAAATCCCGAAAAAATCATTTTTAGGAATTCGTACATTTAGCAAAAATATATGATAATGTACATGTATGCTATGATAGAAAAATTGTTTTTAAAATTTATGAATTTATTTCGGGCAATGTGGAACTGGATAACAATTATGTTTGTGCTCCTATGTTCCCAGTCCTAGACATGGTTATCTGTCACAGCAGGGGAGGTAATAAATGTTGAGAGGAAGATGTTGTTTATCTTGAAGTAATAAAAATGTAGATATCTAAGTTTGTGCGCACCACGCTTTTAGGTACATGTGTACTTAAGGTTGAATCAAAATGAGGTAAAGACGATAGCCAAACAGTACACAGGGGACCAATCTTATGATCAGTTTATGGTATCGATGACCAGATTTTTGTGTTTTAATACATTTTCATATAGATAATATTGATTTACATTTATATAGAATATATTGGTGTATATTTAAATAAACTTAGTTTCTGTTTCTTGTGGCGTAATATTCCTAGTGCAAACCGGTTATCGACAAATCTGAATGAAATTGTTTAATCAAAGGAAAAATATTACCTCATATATGTTATAACAATTTGTCAATGTCAATGATTTTATGCATTGCCATTCCTTTGCTGGAGATAATTCAACGCAATACAATAATTGAAAAACATTTTCAACAGGTCAGGTATAAATCATTGCGTAAAAGAATGTTTGAACAGGTAAACTAATATTTGATAATAATTTTGACACTACGACACTTCTTTGTCATCGTGTACATTAATGCTAAAACTATAAATAAAAAACAAACAATGAAAACAGAAGCCTCAAATACTGGAATAATACATGTATACACATTCGTGGCATTGAGAGAAAAGAGAATCGACCATCAAAGCCAAAGATTGATTGCTTGAGCATCGTTTAACGTCTAGCCAGCAGTATTTCACCTATTTTCAAGTTCAATAATAAATAAAAACTATATAGAAATTGAGAAAGGCATAAGTCAATCGGGTCAACGACTTCTGACTGCCACTGAAAAGGTATTGAGAGTTGGGTAGGTACGAGATATTTACACTTTTGTAGCGGTTGCAGTGCGCCTTCACCTTTTCAAAATCTACAAAAGAGATCTATATCGTGCAGGAAGCATGGCATCTCCAACCACGTTACCAACTATGGTCCACGGTCAGGCTTTCCGTATTATAACCTGACAACTCACCATTTTAGAGTGCTCCCCCTATTGATCATCCGGGGACGCTCTAAGTAGCTCTATGGGTTTGATCCCTGAGAACAATCACCAGTACCCAGAAAAACCAAAGAATCCCAACATTTATTTATAATACTTCTCAACAGACACTTACATCGATTGGTATGTCTTAATCCAAACTACTACCAGACTTGTATCCTATTGCTATTTCCTACACTGATTTGCCTTTAATTCTTATTATGGAGATGAACAGGGCTCTCATGCTCCAGTTTTAAACTAGAACATTTTCTTCTACAATAATAATACGATCCATGACCTATTGGATGAGATTCAAGTTAGGAAGGTGATCTGGGATTGAACATGTAGTACAGGGATACCACATTAACTAAACCGATGGGGTCATGAAGCCTCCTATCCCACGAATCCTGGGCATTTTATTTTTAAAACATAGAAATTGACCTCAAGTTCATTTAACTCTATGTTATTTCTTTGATTTATTGATAAATATCGAAATAAATAACGAGTATCAACATCAATCAGGTTCAAAACGAGATATTTTATCAATTTCAATTACTTTGTTTACTGTGATAACTCTACAGGGACCAGTTTATGATTTTTCTGTCATCTTTGTCAACATCATAAAATAATTAGCATTACAGTCCATAGACTAAGTATAAAATATTGTGAAAACTGATAAAACAATTGGTACAATGATCGCTGAACACCTCTAAACCATCAGTACAATGATCGCTGAACACCTCTAAGCCATCAGTACAATGATCGCTGAACACCTCTAAACCATCAGTACAATGATCGCTGAACACCTCTAAACCATCAGTACAATGATCGCTGAACACCTCTAAACCATCAGTACAATGATCGCTGAACACCTCTAAACCATCAGTATAATGATCGCTGAACACCTCTAAACCATCAGTACAATGATCGCTGAACACCTCTAAACCATCAGTACAATGATCGCTGAACACTTCTAAACCATCAGTACAATGATCGCTGAACACCTCTAAACCATCAGTACAATGATCGCTGAACACCTCTAAACCATCAGTACAATGATCGCTGAACACCTCTAAACCATCAGTACAATGATCGCTGAACACCTCTAAACCATCAGTACAATGATCGCTGAACACCTCTAAACCATCAGTACAATGATCGCTGAACACCTCTAAACCATCAGTACAATGATCGCTGAACACCTCTAAACCATCAGTACAATGATCGCTGCACACCTCTAAACCATCAGTACAATGATCGCTGAACACCTCTAAACCATCAGTACAATGATCGCTGAACACCTCTAAACCATCAGTACAATGATCGCTGAACACCTCTAAACCATCAGTACAATGATCGCTGCACACCTCTAAACCATCAGTACAATGATCGCTGAACACCTCTAAACCATCAGTACAATGCTACCAAAAACATCTCAATAATAACATGTTTGGTCTTTTAATAAATAAAGCTACAACTATAAATAAATGTTAGAGAAAACCGAAAGGGAAAAAAAGAATGTATAGTCTAGAGACACAGCCAACATTGGGCACAAGACACAGGACGAAAGACCAAGAAAAGAAGAACAAAACACAACATAGAAAACTAAAAAGAAGATCAACACATAGAACACAAATAAACCGAGGTAAACCCAGTTTATGGCGAAGACCAAGCAGTTCCTGTTTCTTATAAGGCATCCGACATATTACTCATAGTCAAGTGCTGTAACAATTCTCGTCCGTGATAGTGATAAGAAAAATCTACATAAAAGAGACAAGATCCGTTACCATTTGAGAAATGGATATTTCGAATTCGCGATGACGACAGTAGAATTGGCAGCATAGAAGCAAACAGTCTTGTTTGGGAAGCTTTCGTGTCAGCAGCTGAGCTTTGTTCAGAAAAATGACTGTTCTGGAATAGCGTACGAGTTGTGAAATGTGAACGCCATATGTTGGTGCTGCCGCGATATCGCAATTAATAAATGGGAAGTTGACAATTGGAAAAGTGAAGTCACCACGCTTGTCATGGAATTTTTAAAAACACTGGCGAAACAGAAATATCAAAGCAAAACCCTAAATTGCATAAACTAGATTGGCATAAAGTGACATTAAAGTTTAAACAGTGATGGTCAACAATTCCAAAAATATCAACAATCTTCAATTATTGCACACACAAGAGACCACAACAGAATACTCTCAAATTTCAAAATGTGCGATAAAATTGTACATGTTTTGTATTCTTTATGCTATGGTTAATATTGTACAGACAATAATCAATAGATCTGTTAAATGTGTATTAACGAAATTTATGGTCCACTTTACATAACCATATAAATTTCTTTCGTGAGCAAATTCTCTACCCATGAAGTCAAGTGTCAAACCCATAAACTTACAAGATGGAAACGTCACATCATAAGGTCAGATATTTGAGTGTCGCCCATAACTTTTACTACTCTCGTGATAAACAAATATAAAGTAATTATATAGTGGACGAGAATGCTTTGATTTCAGTGTTTACATAAACAACAGAATATTATTACATTTATATAGTTTCCGTTCTCTTTAAGTCTTAAATCTTAAATTTATTATGAAATATATGTAGTAGATAAAGCAGAAATATAAACTTTGTATGATTTTTTTTTTTAATTTCAGCAAATTTAACAAACTTCATATTAAAGCACTCTCAAGCACCAAATACCGTAAAACAAATGTCAACCATTAAACTATATAAAGAAATGTGTATTTTACAATTACTCATTAAAAAGTCTTTCAAAACAGTAAGATGGAATAATTTTCTTAAGATTTTCTAAAATGAGAACAATGTTGCCCAGTCTAAACAATTACGAAATGTAATTCAACATTATGCTATACATAGTAAACAAAATTTCTGCTACAGTGATAAAAATACAGATTGTGTGTCACAACTGTATAATTATGAATAAAGCTTACCGCTTAGCATTCTAATCCTCCTTTGAAAATAAAAATAATTAAAAACAAATGTATAGAAAACACGAACTTCCACAAAAACCAGGTGTGAGCAGGTTCATCGAAGGGATCAACACGTCCTGCTCCATCCATGGCACATGTCGTGTATAATAGGTTTTAGAGTGTGCATCGACTTCAAAAGGTACAAAATTACAAGCCTGATACATTCTGTGTAAATATCTAGCAGGATAGCTAGAACCAATATTTTCAACTTGATTTAAAGGATTAAAATGACATTCGTAGCGATTCCGCGTTTAGGGCTGTGGTGTTTGAAGCCACATTCAACAATATTTCAGTTATATCGTGGCGGTCAGTTTTATTTGTGGAGGACATCAGAGTACACGGAGAAAACCACCGACCTGTCGCAAGTCACTGACAAACTTTAGCATATAATGTTGTATCGAGTACACCTCGCATGAGCGGAATTCAAACATACAACCTTAGTGGTGATAAGCACAGATTGTACAGGAAGTTATAACAAATCCGATACGATGACAACCACGACGATCCTCGTAATGGTTCCGTATTCCGTATTTTGACAAAGTAAAAATGCAAGAATGTTTCTAACCCACTAAATAATGGACCGGAAGAGGAATCCAGAGCAAGGACAACGAATTTTATTGAAATCTGGAAAAGAATACAGTGTGCATTATGTGCGAATGTTGAAAAAATTCTCTCTTATAGTGGATAGATGATCAAGACAACTGACTGTGGATTAAGAGAGAGATTTCACACATAATTCTTGTTATTGGAAATAATTGTTTATATATTATAGGATTCGCTATAGATTTATTACAACATAAAGAATGGTATTGTATTTACTGAAGAAACACACTCATACTCTTGTTAACAGTTTAACAGACACAAGTAAAATTGTAAATTGATATTTACCAAAAACACAATAAAATCTATAATAATGACAAATACGACATGAAATGAGAAAAAAACAAAAAAAGTAATTTCACAATTATGTCACAATTTTGAGAGGAAAGAAGTTTTTGGTGTCCATCTTAACTTGTGACCGTACATTGTATAACGATCAAATAAAATCTATAATAATGACAAATACGACATGAAATGAGAAAAAAACAAAAAAAGTAATTTCACAATTATGTCACAATTTTGAGAGGAAAGCAGTTGTTGGTGTCCATCTTAACTTGTGACCGTACATTGTATAACGATCACCCCCCCCCCCCCCCCCCCCTCCCATTTTGTCACGGATACTCTAATCTAAAACGTAACACTCTATTAGCAAATATTGCAGACAATTGTTATATGTTAAGCATTGCATTTCGTTCACACATATGTAATTATTACCTTTAGTGTTATTTATAGTCATCTCTGAAATAAAGTCATACGTTTTTATGTGTCTTAGTATAGTTTTGGTGAAGGCGAAAACAACCAATTTAATATCACATTTTTACTTTAGATCAATGAACAGTTCTCGACAGATAGCAATGATATTTGGCACAAACGGCTTACTTATTGGTTGGCTAAATAGAGAAAACAAACTTTTATACCGAGACAAAGACGAAATAACTCAATATTGGAATGATTCGATTGTTGAAGAAGAATAAAGATCCATATTTGATTTTGTGGTTAACTATATATATAATGTTCTTGACCATTTCATTAATGTGTGAAAACGGGAGGAATAATGCATACTATGTCATCTGAAACACAAATAACTAATACGACATCTCTAGAACACAACAAAATAATGCCTCTTGTCCGACACATATGTTCAAAATTTTCCTTTCTTCAGGATTTGGAATTTTATATGCAACAGAAAATTATTTGTCGATTATATGAAGGATAGATAATACAAGACTAAATACGACACAAGGACATAATATGTAGATAATTACCACAATTAAAGGTCATGTCTAATAATAGCGTTATTTATATTGACACTAACCTTTACATTTTGGGAACTTGATGACATGACTTGAAACCCATTCTGTTGTTGAGTATTCAAATGGCAGTCCTTCTGGTGCAATCAACAATCTGGGGAGGACTGTGATACTACAGGCATCGTCTGACGTAATAGTTATACCACCAGTGTAAACAGCTTCTGGTGGTAAACACGTGTCATTTGTGATATAAACAGATTCCAAATTCGCACTGATCGTGACGTCTTCATCCTGCAAAAAATGTAAATCAGTCCAAAAGTAAACAAAAAAACAACAATTTACGGAGTAAGATACAAAAACATCAAATGAAATGTGAGAGAAATATTGTTTTTGATTGACTGTAACCGTACATAGTACCACTCAGTGTTATATTACAAATGTACGTCACGTATTTGCAGTCATGTCAACATTCCCAGACGATTATATTGCGAATGTACGTCACGTATTTGCAGTCATGTCAACATTCCCAGACGATTATATTGCGAATGTACGTCACGTATTTGCAGTCATGTCAACATTCCCAGACGATTATATTGCGAATGTACGTCGCGTATTTGCAGTCATGTCAACATTCCAGACGATTATATTGCGAATGTACGTCACATATTTGCAGTCATGTCAACATTCACAGACGATTATATTGCGAATGTACGTCACGTATTTGCAGTCATGTCAACATTCCCAGACGATTATATTGCGAATGTACGTCGCGTATTTGCAGTCATGTCAACATTCCCAGACGATTATATTGCGAATGTACGTCACGTATTTGCAGTCATGTCAACATTCCCAGACGATTATATTGCGAATGTACGTCACGTATTTGCAGTCATGTCAACATTCCCAGACGATTATATTGCGAATGTACGTCACGTATTTGCAGTCATGTCAACATTCCCAGACGAGTCGCACTTCGCATAATATAATAAATTTCAGACAATTTAAGTGTTTTTATGGGGAATTAAGGAGCAGATTCTCTTTATTACTAAGTAGCATGTCTATTTTGATGAGTAAGGAACAGGTCCTATTTGATTAGTGGGGACTTTTTCATGAGTAAGGACCAGATCCTCACTCCTTTCATCTTTGGTGTTTTACATTGTACTTTAGGTAGTGTGACATTTTACAACTTATTTTTCAATTAAAAGAATTAAACCTTACCAGTACGATTGGTGTACTTAATTCGCAAAAATCTTCCAATCAGAGCAGTATTTTGAATATACATATTTAAGACATATTCTGGACATAATAAGTAGATGAATTTAAAATTTTAATTGCATTTTGTTTTTAATCACAGTCTGTTTTTTTTTCTAAAGATATCCAGATTTCACTGTATTTTACTTCTGATGTATATTAAAACATTTATTGTACACTAAAATAATTTCAGTTATATCTTGGCGGTCAGTTATATTGAGGAGGAAACTGGAGAATCAGGAGAAATCCACAGACCTGTCGCAAGTCACTGACAAACTTCATCACATACTTTTGTATCGAGTACACCTCACCTGAGAGGGATTCGAACTCACAACTCTAGTGGTGATAGGCACTGATTGCACAGATAGTTGTAAATCCGTCTACCATGCGATCACTACCATACGATCACGACCATGACGACCCCTCACAGATTCATTAGAATAAACATATTTTATTGCCAAATATTATAAGAATTGGATTGGACACAAATTATAACAATTTACAAGGGTCCTCTCCACTATTCATTATACATACCTCTTGTGTGTAATAAAGTTTAACGTCTGGCTTAGGATTCATACATGAGGTAGTGAACGAAAGCGTTAACACAGAGACATCCTCACTCAGGGTGATGTTTTGGTCCATACCTCTTACATCTATAGTGGAAGAAGTAACTGAAATTACACAACAATACACATTTACCTTATAATATATTCAATACAATACTCTCTCAGATATTTTCTTCACTATACATCTCAAGTAATAAAAGCTTACGCGATTAAGTGGCATATTCCTACGTGGTTGCTTAAAAGGAACTTTTCACTTCAACAAAATGTAGATACAATGCTTATAGTTCTCAAAAAACGTTTAGACAAAATTATTTTTAATCCTCCCTTTCATATAGAAACTAAATTTTAATCACCAGACAAGTATACAATGGAAGAATGATATACAATGTTAGCTTTATTTAAGAAAGGATTCTTAAACCAAAAAAATAAAAAAAAAACAAGAGAGAGAGAGAGAGAGAGAGAGAGAGAGAGAGAGAGAGAGTTTTCCTTTGATTAAAAACCTTGGTGGGTTTTTTTTTATGGTTTTGTTTTGTTTTGTTGTTGTTTACTTTGGTGCCACTCGCGATCAGGTATCAGAATATATCTTGGTTTTACGAGGAAAATACTATAAATTACTTAGATAATTCCTTAGATTAAATGTTTAGATCTACGAGTATAGCCATTTTGATGATCCTAGGCCTGTACCTATGTCGTAATCACAGCCCCTATTATGTAGCCTAGCGGTCCTGAACGTACTTATCATGTACCTAAGCGGTACTTCACGGCCCCTATTCTGTAATAAGCGGTTTTCATGGATTAAGTTTTATTTAGCCCTCAATACAGAATAATCAGAAAGATGATTTAACTCCAGTCAAGTAATATACACTGTAAACAGGATCAAGGATCACATTATATATACACGTACTACTTTTTATATATGACAGTAAACACTATGAATAAACATCAAAGATTAGAACACCAAAAATAGTATATATACTCTTTTTAAATTATATATTAAATGACTATGGAATACTATATAATGCTCTTTATAGTGTACTATATATTTGTTCTGTTTATTCTAAGACACGGTTTACTTGTTGATGTTAGTACAACTTTTGATCTCTACTGTGTTTTAATCTTATAAGATGTCCTTTCATAATATGTTTTATGTAATATTAAAAATGACACTTATAATACAACTGGAATTCAAGATATTCGTGTCCCATAAGTCTTCGAATCATGTGACGAGTACACTATATACATGTTTTAGATTAGGGTTAGGAATATGGTGTTTAATGCCACTTTCAGCAATATTGCAGTTATATCGTGACGGTCAGCTTTATCGGTTGAGTAAACCGGAGTACCCGGAAAAAACAACGACCTGTCGCAAGTCACTGACAAAACTTCGTAACATAATGTTGTATCGAGTGCACCTCGCCTAAGCGGGATTCGCACTCACAACGTTAGTGGTGATAGGCACTGATTGCATATGTGACGAGTACACTACACACATGTTTTTGTATGACCTGTCCTTTTTTATTTATTCAATGTTCAAGATCTTTTATGAACTTTATAAGAAAGAGTTGATACTGAATTATTAACAATCAGGATAAAACCTGGTAGTTTTACTTACCGAACACATTATCATTGTAACTTAGTATGCACGACACTGGACTATAACCAGAATGATGACACGTCCAGACTCTCTGTTCATTTCTATTTATATTGTTGATCGTCACTGATATACCAGACGAATTGCTGGAATATCTGTATTTTGTACCATCGGTCTCGGCAGAACAGAAACCAGTATTGTCACACTGGGTAGCATAGAACTCTTCGTTGTCCCTATTCCATTGGCCAGCAGCAGAAAATACCGGTATATTACAGAACAATGTTGCTGGTCTGCCTGCTATGAGTGGACCAGTTGTTAAACTTAATTCTCCTATTGGAAATATATCATTATTTCAAAATATATTAAGAACAAATCTTGTATATGCAATACTAGTATGATTTTAAAGTGCATCGGTTGGAATCATTTGAATGAGATTGTTAAATGAATATGGAAAATATCATATTATTATTGTGCCCAGAGACGAGGGTTGTGTGATTGTTCGGACGACAAAACTGATAATAAATCTTGCGAAAAATTATTTCTGGCAAAAGGAATCCCCCCATTTTTTTACCCACCAAAATAAAATTGGACTGGAAATGAATAGCTTCTCTCTAAGATGGCAGTGATATCTTATAGCATACTATATGATTAATAGGGATATAAACAATCATGTCGACATTATAAACATCCACAATCACTCCGTCAAATCTAGAACGCAGCCAATACAACGATAGAAGCCATGTTTTTGTTCATATTTCTCAAGTAAAATATTCAACGTCTTTTGTAATTTGCAACACAATACTAGATAAGTTTAAGTACCATTTTAAAATATTTAAAAGAAACGCACTGTCCGCCATATTTGTTTTTATAGAAGTTTAAGTAGTGAGTATGATATAGTTTAAATATCATCCACTATCATTTTACATTTGGAACAATAATTTAAATTTTAATTTAAACATATTTTATTGTCTAAATAATGACAAAAGGATCAGACACAAGTTTTTCAACTTAGTATTGTCTTCTCCATAATTTGGAACAATAATACTATACATGCCATTATATTGATTTACTCACCATTGCAAATGAAAACATCAACCACGAAAAAAAGTACCAAAATTGTAAAATGCATGACGTTACATCGGAGCTGGAAGAAAAAGGGTTAACAATTGTCAAACGCTTTAATTTTTACAATATTAAAAGTAATAATCACACGATAATAAATTACTTATGTGACCTCTAAGAAATAGAGACATTAAAATACCCGGATGTCTGATTGCTTTGTTTTAAAAATAATATTTTCAACCGTTTTAACAACAAAGTTTGCAGAGTTAATAAAAAAAAAAACATACAATGAATTGAATAAAAATATTTGATATTTTTTATATGAAAAAAAAAGAAAAAAAAGGAAAGCTAAAAAAAGAAAAAGATTGCATAAGTATCTGACGACAGTGCATTATAGAATACAATATATATGTACCTACCAGGTGTACCAATAGATGTAATAAGTAAGAATCACCCACTGATAGATGTTAACTATTCCACCATTTCTGTGCACATTGTCTTAACGACAGGCTATAAACAAACACTTACAGGTTACAACCCCTCCCTAGAACTGTAAATATACAAAGTCAACATAATAAATAGTTTATGGCTTTGTCAAAGATAGCAGTAATTTGTTTTGTAAGAAATTATTCTTGACAATATCAGGATAAGATGGCGTGGGACAACGAATTCAGAATTCTAGTGTTTATCCTAATATTTTTCAGAACGGGTGAGTTTTCTTAATGTAAAATCTATCTATCTAAGATGATCAATACATTTTATTGTTTTGTTTTTACAAATAAGAATTGAACTGCGTCAAATCTGGGTTTTTTTCTTCTTCAGGAGCGCTATCACAGTCAGTTGACATGACGGTTGACAAGATGATGCCTGTTACAGAAGGAGATAGAGTAGGGTTTACATGCAAAATATCGGGCAATCCTAGAATAGTTTCATATGCACGATCGGGTGAAGGGCTTATCACCTCGTGGAAAACAATCGAAGGACGGTGTGACCAATTCGAGCCCCCAGACACTACCTTATACACTGCCTCTTGTGATAGAGCTAATTCAATGTTTTATATGACTATTCTTAATGTAACCTCCTCTTTCCATCATATCAATATCACATGTAAGGCCCATTATGGTACAGACTCTGCAGATATTCTCGATGGTTTTATATTCATGGAGGTGAATGGTAAGTCACATTTTATTACCTTGCTTGTGTGAGGAAATGTACCATTTATTAATATCACCCAAATATCTGTTTAAAAATATAAATATCAGAGATAAAAATGAACGCGTTAGAAAACTCCACATTAACAAACTCAAAGTTAAATATTTAAACTAATAAAATTATAAATGTTCAGAATAACAGTTTGATCACTATAGTTACCCTTCATCATATCACATTAAAACGGCAGGTCGGTAGTTTTCTCCGGGTACTCCAGTTTCCTCCACCAATAAAACTGACCGCCACGATATAGCTCAAATATTGTTGAAAGTGGCGTTAAACACCATAATCTTAACCATATCCCATTAAAACTCAGCGGCAAAAATTGTATTATATTCTTCAAAGGAAAACTTATTGTTTTGTAACATGACTTGTACAATAATACCCCCAGCAATGCTATTGTAAATGTGGCCTCTAATAGTAGTTACAGGCAGCTGTTAGAGGCCGTTGATACAGGCAGCTGTTACATGCCACAGACACAGGCAGTTGTTACATGCCACAGATACAGGCAGCTGTTACATGCCACAGATACAGGGAGTTGTTACATGCCACAGATATAGGCAGTTGTTACATGCCACAGATACAGGCAGTTATTACATGCCACAGATATAGGCAGTTGTTGCATGCCACAGATACAGACAGTTGTTACATGCCACATATACAGGCAGTTGTTACATGCCACAGATACAGGCAGTTGTTACATGCCACAGATACAGGCAGTTGTTACATGCCACAGATACATGCAGCTGTTACATACCACAGATACAGGCAGTTGTTACATGCCACAGATATAGGCAGTTGCTACATGCCACAGATACAGGCAGTTGTTACATGCCACAGATACAGGCAGTTGTTACATGCCACAGATATAGGCAGTTGTTACATGCCACAGATACAGGCAGCTGTTACATGCCACATATACAGGCAGTTGTTACATGCCACAGATACATGCAGTTGTTACATGCCACAGATACAGGCAGTTGTTACATGCCACAGATACAGGCAGTTGGTACATGCCACAGATACAGGCCGATGTTTCTTCAGTTCTTTTTATGAACGAGGTTATGACTTTGACCAATGTTGTACATGTAATAGGAAAATTAGGTAAACTCGTTCAAAAACAAAACTGTTCTCAGGACCTTTTTTATTTTATGTATTATAACATTGTTATTGTACAAGTTAGATACATTATATTGAAACAATTAAGAAATTGCTCGTATTGAATATACACAGTATGTGGCCAAAGGTATTGGCACATGTAAAAAAATCCCTATATAATCAACCAAATCTATATTTTTTCCAAAAAATATTGTGAAGTCATTTCTGGATAGATTTTAACACATTTTACACCAAAACATTCGGAATTGTCTATATTTTGTTCGTTTATTTGCTCATTATGTTTATATGAGTAGTTCTTATTTGTACATAATTTTATGATTTATAAGTTTATCAGTTGAAATATAAAGGAAAATCCAAGTCAATGTTTACTTGTTGTGTTTAAATTATGTACAAATAAATATCACTCATAACAACATAATGAGCAAATAAACAAACAAAATATAGACAATTCCGAATGTTTTGGTGTACAATTTGTTCAAATCTATCCAGAAATGACTTCACAATAATTTTTTGAACAAATATGGTTTTGGTTGATTATATAGACACCTTTTTTTTACATGCGCCAATACCTTTGGTCACATACTGTAGTGGATTTCTTTTCCGCATTCGTACTTAGATGAAGGCCTTGGTGCTACTCACTTCGGATTTCACATGAGTACTCATGCAGAAAAAGAAACCCGTTATTTAACATGGACCGCTTCTTTTGTTTGAATAGTAATGTATCTGATGCATATTTACCGTGGGCTTTAGCCTTGAAATCTGCCATCATGAGTTTAATGTCAAGTTAAAATCTGCCGACATCAGCCATCGTAGATTAATACCACACAGAAGTCTACAATAACGTGTAACTTGTGTCACGGAATGTTTATTTTATTTACATTACACAAGAATATAATATTATTTTTGTAAATAAACCCGTTTTTCTGTGTACAGTGTTACCTCAAATGAACTGTGTATTAAAAGTTATTTTTAACAGAGATTTTAATTGCAATTTATATTATCATAGAGAATGAATGATTTACGAGGTCATTTGAGATAAAGCTGTCTAAAACAAACTAATCTTGAACCTTCTTATTTCAGTTCCTCTGAAACAGGTAGATATAAGTGAGAATGGAAATATAACAGTACAAGAGGCCTACTATGTTAATGTGTCCTGTACAGCAAGAAGTCGGCCATTGCCATATTTTACATGGTTCATATCAGGAAGACAGATCCATGACAATTACACGACAGTAACATACAATGACATTATAGTGACCAGTACCGTGTCTTACAGAGGAAACAGAAGTGACAATAACAACAGTCTGTACTGTAGAGTAGATAACGGCTTCACAGAATTCTTATCTTCTCTTATATTCCTAAATATAACATGTAAGATATATTTATCAAAGTACATTTAGGTGTTCATTGTTCATTTAAGAGAAATTGATTTTTGATTTTGAAACAATTTAACATTTGCTTTAACAAACGATTCCTTTTAAAATAGGAAATAGGATTTGAGTAAGTTTCTGGTGATTTTCGTCGAATACTGACGTTTCCCTGACCAGTGATGCTAAGTACCAATAAACCTTATCATTTGTTAAATTACATGATCCCTAGCTTAGATTAAAAGTTTTAAAGTGTAAATATATCAATGTTTATACATAGACGTCCATATCTTGTCCTCGCTTTATTTACTGCCAAAGTGTGTTCATGTTGACTTATCATATATCATATCTAGACAATCGTTATATTCCACGATTTAACATGTATCTCGGTACTATCTAGATCCACCAGATATTAACGTCTTCCCCAATGGCGTACCAGTCGAAGGAATTCAACAATACAATTTGACTTGTTTAGTTCTTGACAGTAACCCAACAGAACATAGTTTCAGCTGGCACATTGGTTCAGACCTATCTGTGCAGAAATCCAGTGTTCTGACTGTGCCCATGTTAAACAGGTCAGACAGCAATAACTACACATGTTCTGCTACAAATGGTATTGGTGATGTAACGTCAGAAACCGTATTTCTTGACGTACTGTGTAAGTACATACATGCGTAGACATTTAATAACATCTTTTTCTGCCTTGCGAGAATTAAAGATTTGGTGAATACATTATAATAAGAAGAGCTTTGAGATACCAAAAGGGTAATCAGAATCAGTAAATCGAGGAAGGACTGGCAACATAATGGCCAAAAGAAAAGGGACAAAAGGACAAACAACGATCTACAAAACATACACATAAAACTAAAGATCGAGTAACACGAACCCCACTAAATGGCGACAAAGCTATGACAACGGAAGAAACTATATACCAAGATTACAAATATGTTGAATCAATAGCAAAATTCAGTCACTATTGTCCAGTTGTGGAAATGTATAACCATTCAAACTTCAAACTTCAGATTGAAACCGGAAGATGGAATAACATAGCAAAAGAACTAAGATTATGCTCATTTTGCAATAGAGAAATTGGAGATGAATATCACATTTTATTTACATGTTCAAATGATAGAATTGTTCAATTAAGACAAAAACATATTCCGAATTATTATTGGAATCCACCTGTTATTTTTAAGATGGAGGGTTTGTTCAGATTATGCAACACACAACTTATGACTAATATTTCAAGGTTTATAAAAAATATGTCACAATCATTATAACTATCTTCTATATATAATTTAAAAAATATATATATATCTATAATATATAAAATATATTCTTAATACTGTTTCTGTTTAGTTCGTCATTTTCTGTATTGTATTTAATATTATACCTTATGTTACACTGTAAAGTGTCTGAGTGTTGTTCAATAAAGTTCTTGAAAGTTCTTGAAAGTTTAATTGCTATTATTTTTTCTCTTTTCTCTGAAAGACAAGTCGTAATCGGGAAATATAATGAAATGCAATTAGAGTACAATGATATAAAGAGATAGTGAATCAACAAACATAAGATAGTCTTCCTCCAAACCGGAATCAATGAAGGTCAGCACAATGAAAAGATGATTTTGAAAATTAACACAGCACATACAAAGAAATTAACAATGGTCATGAATACCTTGATTACCTAAATTATTACACTTACTATCAGTGTTGTATATACATATATAGATTCTCCTTCTGTTTCAAGTGGAATACGATATTTCAAATTGTAAAGCCCGAGCATTGACGAGAGTTTTAAAATTTGAAAATTTAACAACTATCGAGACTTTTAAGGAATATCGTAATCCACTGGACACATAAGAATAATATATAATGACCATCGCAAGGAAATTGGCTGCAATTACCATGTGAAAATTTAGCCACGGCAATAATATGACAAACAATATTATTAATAGAGCTCAATTGTAACTGCTTTTTTTTATTTGAAAATGACCATTCATACAAAATGATTTATTACTTTTTGCAGATAAAGGAAGTATTCTTAATTTCACCACTGGTAATTCTTTTCTGTCAGACGGAGACATGTTTCTTGCTGAAGTTCAAGTAGAGGGAAAGCCATTACCAAATGTCACGTGGTCCTACAACAGAACGGGGTCCATTTTGTTAACAGACAATGGTGTTACAAATAGTAGCTTGAATATAACTACGAGATGTCAAGAGACTGGGAACTACAGCTGTTCTGTAGATAATGGTTTAGTACAACCAGATACGGCAGACTTCAGAATTACTGTTATATGTAAGCTATAATAAAAATTTTAAAAAATAACAAAAAAAGAGACCACGCTGTCGGAACAGCTCCAAATTCCAATGGTAAAATCTTAGAAAGAGGTCTAAATTGATACCCCAAATACACATATACATGACCACTCACATTCCTGGCTGAGTACAGGTACTTCTATAAAAATGTCAGAGACAAACTAGTTTTATTGGCATAATCTGTTAGATACAGTATCCTTCTGATAATATTAATAATAAATATATAGGCAGATGAAATTTGTTTATTATTAATAAAGATGCACAATAGAACAAAATCACATTCAAGACGAATAGACGTGAAATTAAAAAATCAAATGTTGAAGAACAATCAAAATATCTTTCCCGTGATACAATATTGATTTAATTTGATTTATTGTGTTTAACGCCACTCTCAGGAATATTTCAGCTATATCATGGCGACCAGTTATAGTGGTGGAAGAAGCCGGAATACCCGGAGAGAACCACTGACCAAGGGCAAGCAATTGGTAAACTTTATCACGTGCGGCTGCGTGTGGAGTGCACCCTTTTTTGTAATTTACAAAGACGGGGGTGAACCCACGCCATTTTGGTGATATGCTGTTAATCCAACTACCTAACTCATTGAGCCACCCGGACCCTACAACTACCTAACTCATTGAGCCACCCGGGCCCCGTGTGATACAGTACGTTTAATCAATTTATATCAGTGGTTATTAAAAGACAGACGTGTGAAATGAGTTCCACAATACAAATCTGATGAATATTGATGTTTACAGCCAAACCGTACAAGATAAAAAATGTTATAAAAAATAATCAGCCGTAGTAATTCTATGTAAGAACATGACATGGGTTTTCGTCAGCTATCGGGCAAGTAGGACATGTCTATAATAACACAGTTTGTGTTTATATCATATTTATAATCCCCCCTCCTTGGTGTTTACTAATAACACGTAGATATCGAATTGAGTGCGCTGAACGCGTCCTGGAATAACTTATTAAGTGGACAGCTTACCATTAAACAATGTATTATCTATTTTCTTTTTAAGGTAAACCAAGGACACAGTCATATGTAAATGATCAGAACGACTTTTCTATTCAAGATGGTTCAACGCTCAGTTTACAGACAACGTTTATTGCTTATCCACAGCCAAATATAACCTGGTATTTTAGAACTGTCAATTTTACGTCAAATTCTACAGCCCCCATCGGTGATTATGACATCATCAGTGATGAAGCCATTCATATAACAACATTATCTATAGCATCAGTAAATTCTTCTCATAGCGGCCAATATGTCGTCATGGCAGAAAATAGCATTGGCGAAGATATGAGAGTTTTCACTGTATATATAGTAGGTATGGAGTGTATTTACTTATATAAAAAAATCTTGAATCAGTATTTAAGTAATTACTGAAACCTTCAGTTTAAACATTTAGGTAGTTACTGAAACATTTATTTTACTTAGTATTTACGTAATTACGTCAAAATACAGATCGTATTTACGTAATTACTGAAACATATAACTCGAATGTACGTAATTACTTTACTTATACATGCCAACTATAAATAACCAGAATAGAAGAACAGTATCGTAAAGCTAAATAAACGCAAAAAATACTTCATTGAACATTATCTTTGTGTGTATTGTAGGGATTGATTCGGATGGCATATCCTTTAAAAAATATAATAAAGAGGGAGAAGATCCACTGTCGATTCACTGTTGCTAATTTGCTTAAGCAAAATACTAATTTCTTTATAAGCATTTAAATTCTCAAATGTTCTCTAATTCTAAGGAACCCACTGGTGTGTGTGTGTGGGGGGTGGGGGGGGGGGAGTACTGCTCTGACCCCGCTGCGAACATAGACTGTAAATCTGTTCGCACGACAACATAAAACCCTGCATCCCATTACAAAAAAGGGAAACATCATTAGATATCCCATTGCAACGGGGCTAGACATTGTCAGAGGAGATACCACTCATTCACAACGGTGGGACATATTGTTGGAGTATAAGTGTTTGGGATCAATATACATTTGTAAACAAAATAATAAATTGATTGTGAAATGATAATTGGTCATATTGTACAAAATGTGATATCTTATTGTGATTTAAATTTTTCTAGAACCTAGCGAGAGCAAAGCGGTAAAGACAGAAGCCATTGTCGGTGGCGTTGTAGGAGCAGTTGTTTTTATAGTGATAGTGGCTTTAGTCATCAACTGTTACAGGAAAAAGAAAAGGAAAGGTAATATTAGTGTGCAACAATTACAGCTTCCTAACTCATTAAAAAGACTCCATTTATTAAAGTTTATTATATGAACATATCATATGTCAATTTCATAATTATGTTATGACATACGAACTCGAATATCTGAAATATGACATAAATAATTATTAAAAAATAATTGACACATTTTTGCATTTCACACTTGGCAATTATCACCTTTCCTTATATGTAATGATCCATAAAATTAACACATTTTAAAAATTGCTGTAATTATTGAAAATATGTTTACTTAAATTTGTAAGAAATTCCACTTTATTTACAGAGAAAGAAAGAAATCGTTCTTGGAGATCCAGGTAACATCTTTATATTACAGATTATATACTACTTATTTTTTTTGTAAAGAGAATTGATGCAAAATTAAAATGTTTCATATATTTATTTCTATGTTTATTTATGTGTTGTCATTACATGTAGGCTGTCATTGTGAATAGCACCACACTAATCTTGTTAATCTATGTTCTTGATATCATTTCACAATAGATGTTCTTAGTTGAATAGTTTAATTCAATCGTGCTGGAACATCTTCTCAAGACTTTCGTAAAAAAAAGAAAAATAAAGGTTTTGATTATATTAAACAATAAGAACTTATAGACTAAAAACAGTGTCAAAGCGCCGAGGAAAATGAACAGACATATCATGAACATTATAAATGTATTCAATATTAGTGTAGACTTGTTCAATACATGTCATAATTGCTGAAGATGACAGTTAATATTATTCAAATTGAATAAATGCACAATAGTATTCAAATTAAATAAAAAAAAAAATTCTGCAGCTCGGGAAAAAATACTAATATCCTCCTAACTCATGTTAAAACTTACAACAAATTATGGTTTCCATGAATTATTTTTCAGTTCCAGAGACATTGATGATATTATCAAAGAAAATGGTAAGACAAAACATGACACAGGTAGATAAATTATATATATTGAGCTAAATACATACCGTTATACATAAGAAATGTTTGAAGATGGCGAAGAGATAATGAGAATTCGTAAATCCAAGGACAGAAAATAACAAAAAGAAAAAAAGACAAAAGAAAAAAAAACGATCTACAGACCATTACACATAAAACTGATGATCGAGCAACACGAACACCACTATACACCGGATTTGAATTCATGTGCTCCAGAAAGGTAAGCAGTTCCTACTCTACATATGGCACCCGTCGTGTTATTCTTGTTGCAAACCCGGTGATAAGTCATGCCTGAAGACAGGAACGGAGCGCGGAGTTTTTACGACAAGTGGATCATATCCGTGGTCATTTGTGACACAGCTATTCCTTGTGAGGATTACTAGGCAACAGGTTTTTAAATATTTTTGTTTGTATCCTCTCCAAAATTCTGGTTTAAGAAGTGATATCGTGTGAATTGAAAAAAAATAAAATTGTAAGCAAGCTACATAGCAAATGTAGATATCACAGGCTATGTTATGCTACTAAACTCCATGATGCAGCCTATGTATATTTGGAAGTGACTTGTCATGTAGAAAATCAAAAATTTTAAATTCACGCTATTGTTGATTGTATCTAAATAATTATGTCCACAAAAACAATACAATAAACATAAAGACCAACAACTTAATCTAAACAGTAAATTATTACGTCTAATATTAGATTTAATATTTTAGAGAATATCCTTATCTTTGTATTGTTCGCTATGCTATGATTTTGACCAATAAAACAATTAGTTATTCTTCGTTATTTCTTGTTTCCTGTCCATTGCTATGGCTATATTTTGGTTGTCCTGGTTATTTACTGTTGTTACCATTGTGTTTGGTATTGTTTTAATATCGATAAAGAAAGTAATTCCAAAATAGATAGTGTCGTTATGTTATTCTTCATTTTACACTCACCGTGTTGTCGTCATTGGATGTTATTAATAGATAGTTCAATAAATTTACACCATGGAGATGTAGATAGCGATATCCATTATCTCCCTTGCATTATGTAGACTGTTTTACATTGTTATTATTTAAACAGTAGCAGACGAACCTATTGTTGAACCAATAGAACCGATGTATACGACGTCATCTGGTTATTATCATTCATCTTCACATACGACAAAAGTTGAAGTGTCTGTACAAGGTAGTGAAGTGTATGGCAAAGTCAGTAAGCCATCAGTCAAACAATCTAATGGGTTAAAGACAGCTGAAGCTGATGCTAATACAAGTAAGTTAATAATAGTGAAAATCAGCTGGTAAAATAATGAAACTAGTGCGTTGAAAACGATTAAAATAATTAGCCTAACACTTATGCCTGTTCGTAATACATTAAAATTCGAAAATTACACCAACAATACACATTGTAGATCCACTTGAGGTACTCCAGGGTTATAACAATGTAATGCAATAATATTTGATTGCGATAGATTAAGCAATAGGAACGGACACAAGTTATTGCAACTTATATTATAAGAATATAGCAGTACCCTCAGGAGTTCACACTCTCCGAAGGTGTCCACTGGTTAAGCGGAACGAATCAAATATTTACCTCGGCCGTGGGAAGGACGTAAAAAGTGAGTTTTATGTTGCAGAATGGCAAGCGCCTTCAACACAGAAGACAACTTGAAGAAGCACACAATGCGTATAATGTACAAAATAAATGTTAGAGAAAACCGATGGTGCAACATAGAGACAGCTGCAACATTAACACTTGACACAGAACAAGCAGAAACAAAACGAAAAGCACAAAATAGAAAACCAAAGGGATGAGCAACACGGACCACAACACAACACCCGGTGGAGAACAGGTGGTCGCGAAAGACACACAAAGACACTTGATGATAAGCAACACATATTCAATAATGGAACATCCACAGACACCAACAAAGCTGGGCACACAAGATACACACACATGCATACAAACACACACATAAACAGTGCCAGATTTACATATAGGCTTGATAGGCTGAGGCATAGGGCCTCAAGATATAGGGGGCCTCCGGTCAAGGTGTTTAATATTTTTAACACTGTTATTGGACTTTCACACTTATGGTGTCATAACGTACTGTACTTTCTAAACAACCTTTCAGTAATTTTCCTTACACAGTTTCAGAATATGGTAGAATTTTAAGAAACCCTCATCATCTTTGCCTTTATTGAAATTGATTAAACACACTTCCATCTTTCCTCAGTCCTGAAGGTGGGGAATTGGGAGGGGTCTCATAGGTGGAATAACCTAGGGCCTCTCTTTATCTAAATCCGGCACTGCACACACACACAGAATATAAAAAGATAAGCAACTTGGACCCCACCAAGAACAAGGGGAGCGAAGGATAATATATTTCAGACTTAGTTTTATACTATTTAATTATGTTACACATAACAATTTTCTCTCTTTTCAGAATTTTGACAATACTGCACATGGACGATTCAGGCATTCATTTATCTTCTATGGTCTGTGATATTGTTAAATCTGTAAATACATGTTCTAACTTTACCATCCATTTTAGTTTAGAACTGACGTATTTGTGAATCCGCCATTTTAAATTTTGTATTTGCATATGTTCAATGAAACCACTGACTACATGTATCAGACTACTGACAATTGTATGAACTGTTTTATATATTGTAAATACAGTATTTATTAGTTATATTATTTATACAAGTGTCAGCACTAATCGGGAGAGAACTTTTGTGTTAAATCATATTGTACATATTTGACAATAAAACATGTTTAAAGGCATGTTTTAATTAATATAAACAAACAAAATCAATTTGAGCGACTGTGTGCCTTTAAATTAACCACTGTTTTGTCTAGCCCATGTGCTACGGGCATTTGTTGGTTACTATCTCATAATCTTTGTCAACCTTAATGTTCAATTATTGAGCTTTCTTTAATAAAGTATTTCGTATTTCGTATGTTGTTCGGCCTCTCGTGGAATCGTGTGTTTGATAATCGACAATTGTTTGTCTCTTTTCCTTTGCCCATTGTCTGTCGATATTCGACTTACGGCTTCTGAATACCCCTTTGGTATCTTCAAATGTACCTTACAAATGTTATTTTCATAATGATAGTACACATATTTGCCATAGTTAGTATTAAACATACCATTTTTTTTTATTTGATAAATAAAGAACATTAATATATGAATAGATCACGTGATTGACCTTCTGAAACATCCCAGCTAATAGTTGTATGGACAATTTGAATAAAGATAAATAGTATCCATTACATCTATGTCAGAAAATGAGAGCAATTGTCTTTAGATATTATTTTTGGTCAAAACAATTCAATGCATACTCAATACAATTGGTAGATTTTACGTAATTAAATTGAATTACAAGGATGACGAAGATATTTGTAACTTTCAAAATGTGTATATTTTGAACACATATCTTTAAAAATTGTTTTATTTTGAACAATGTCATATCCAGCCGGCTAGTATCTCTGCCAGTCTGGATTTTCTGCATCTGAATTATAATCCTGTTGGTCATTGTTGTCTGGGTTGTCGTCTATTTCTGGAGGATCACACTCTGGTGTGTCATTCTTCTCTGGCAGGCCACCAAACTCATCTGATTTTTCAAGCTCGTCATCATTTTCCTGGAAATATTTTGAATAAAATGAAAGGAAAACAAAAAACACGATTGTAACAGTTTCAAAATCCAATGGAAAATAAAACAGGCAATATCAATACCCCTTATGTACTCTCCTGACTTGGTACAGGCAATGATAAAGTGGCAGGGTTAAACTAGTTTTATGATGTCAAGACCTCCTCTCGCAGTGGAATGATGTGAAATAATAAAGCACTACTGTGTGTGCATTCTAAGAAGAGTTTGAAGATATCTTCTCCATTAGTGATACCAGTAGTGCTATTCTAGATACAAACCCGGTGATAAGTCATGAATGAGGAAAGGACCTCACGACAAGTGGAACGCATCCGTGGTTATTATGATTATGATTCTTGTAAAAATTGGGAAAAATAACATCGACCAATCACAGTGCTTCAAAAGTATTTTAAATATGTGTACAAATTACTTCAATTTTTGTTGAAGTAAACTAATTTCTGATCATCAGCTTACTTTTTGACATCTATGTCATTCAATACCATTTTGCTTTGAACATTAACACAACACATTAACCTATAATATTAAACTTACTGGATTTACTTTCTTGTTGTTCTTTTGTTTCCAGTTCATATACAACACACCAATACAAGTCAGTATAATAACAAATAACAAAGACAAAGATATCAAAAACGCCACTGTAAATAAAATATCAAAAACGCTACTGTAAATAAAATATCAACATTTTATTGTTTATCTTAATATTAAGCAGTATATCAATAACATTTTGAGTTATGTGCATATATCATGTGTAAAATAAACGTAATGCCCTTATGTATTAAAATAATATAAAGGCATATTTCTATAACTTTCATCGCGTCAGCAGTACACATAATTGACAATAAGATATAAGTTAAAAAGGAACCAGTCCAACGAAAATCGCAATACGGATAAAAACATATCATTAAAGAATAAATCAGATAAAATGGATAACACACAAAATCAAATACAAAACAAGGAGTTAGACTATGCGCCTTAAATCGAAAAGTATCACCTGTTCTATGCTCGCCGTCCGTCGTGTATTATGACGACAATAAACTAGTTGTTCTTACGCAGACATCACGTAGACATCACAATATTTGATAAATACATGAATCATGCAACGTGACATCCCTTCTTTATGCAAAGATATAATACAGAAAAATACATAATACATCATAATATACGATGTAAGAGTGAGACTAGGTGATTCCAATATACAATATATCTGAGAACACAAACACCTTTAAACCAAATTAGGAAAACACGACAGACCAAACGTTAGAAATATACCTGCTGAATTAAAGAAGCCATGTGACTGATAATACATTGGCTACTAAGCAGATAACAGAGATATCGTCCTAGGCAGATGATATCCTCGAAGACAAAATGTTACAATGATAGAGGTATCAACACAGAGTGATATCGAACTGACTGCGTAAAAAAGATTTGCTATCTTAAACCTCCATTTCATTCTTTGCAGCGATTATATATATCAAAGCATGCCAAAAAATATCATATTTATCGACAGGGTATTGCATGTTACACCCTCCCTCCTTGATTAGAACATGCCACACTATATCTAGATTTACTCGCCCATACGGGATCAATATTTTATCAGTGTGTATTGTTTTATAAATTGCTTTGTTAACTTTAATTTGTCGAATGTGGTCATCATTTCTAAAGACATATTTGCAAATATTCACACGATTCAAAAATATGTTGATTGAAGAACCTTTTAGTAGATTTAGTATTTCCTCTATCACTGAAAGACTGCCCCCGGGCGATTATTTGTTTTATTTCTTGCTTTGTTCGTTTTCGTTCTATACATTGCCCCATGGTGCCTGTATCTCTGTTTTCTCGATTACTGATTGCTCCTTTGGTAATCTCTTCTTTATGTAAAACATATTTAATGCCACAGTGGTGACCGATTAAAACTATTTAACAACGATGATTTGTACGTTAACATACCGGTAATTAACATGTTGTGTAACACTTACCAATAGCGGATTCTTCTGTCACGGGAACAGGATCGGCGGCTGTCGTTGCCTCTATTAATTTGAAATAAAGAAAATGATATTGTCAATAAATTTTGCGTTGTTATTCATAATAAGATAAGGTTTGAAATTAGCTTTATTTCATGCATAAATCTTTAAAGGAACCATCACAAAGTGTTCCTCTATATGTAAAATACATGTACATAGCTCTGTATCAAACTTTTAGATATGATGCACTATATATGTTTTATGTGCCTTAGTAGACATTTCTGTATTAGTGGTTTGTGAAGTGTGAATTAGCCATGTTGATTTGTGCCTTTATCGTGTTGATTTTGTTCAGTTGATTTGATGTTGTTTTGATATTTAATGATATTGTCATGTCACGTAGTCGTCTTGACAGATAATGCTACATGTACTGACTTATATTACGATATTTACCCTCCGTGGTTGTGGCGGTAGTCGTTGTACTTGTCGTCGTTGGAGCTGGTGTCGTCGTCGTCGTTGTGGTGGTTGTGGTGGTGGTGGTGGTGGTTGTGGTACTGGTCGTTGTTTCTACAGAACAACAATAATTATATATCGATGCAAGATAATGTCATTTTATGATACTAACTTTCCATACAATGTATCAAAATCATAATTAAATTGGTAGTTTCTATTGATAGTTGTAATTGTATAAATGTTTGACTGATGACGTCCATGATGTTTGAAACCCTTTCAATATAATTGAGAGAGAGAGAGAGAGAGAGAGAGAGAGAGAGAGAGAGCGAGCAATAAAATGATATGTATTTTTCAAGTTTCAAGACTTCCAAATTGTTGCAATATACAACACATCATTTTTACATTCAATTTGCAAAGTTATACTTAGGAATGTTAGTCATTGAAGGGTTTACACTATCATACGTTGTACTTACCTATACACTTGTCAAAGTTTGCTAACGGTATATCCACAATTTTAGGATTTCCACCATCACAATATGCGTCCACAATAATTGTGCCATGTATGGCCAGTAACCACTCTCTGAATTCTTCTACGTCACAACCACAGTCAAAGGGGTTGTCTTCCAGATACCTAGAGCACAATTCATTAAGATATATATGTATATAATATATAGTTAGATTTAAATGATGTTATTTAGTGTAAGCATTTATAAATACCCGCATACTAGCAAAGTTGTTTTTCTTCAGGAAAAGATGTTTATTTGATAGAGTACAATTAATACAATACACAGTCCGATAAAGTCATGACAGAAACACATTTCATTTATTTGCCTTTCCTTATCACATTGACACACTCCTGTCCTGCTTTAACACCTGCTTAATCATATGAAACAATGTATCCTTCCTGGCCTGCTTTAACACCTGCTTAATCATATGAAACAATGCCTCCTTCCTGTTCTGTTTTGATTGCTAATACAGTGTATGACACCTATCATATTTCCTGTTCTCTTTGATAGCTAGTAAACCTTATTACTCATTTTATTTCCCCTATTCTAATAGGTAATAAGCTATATGACACATTTGTTCTACTGTTCTTTTCTGATAGCCAGTAAATCATACAACACTTTGCCTCTCTCATATTCTATTGTCACAGTTAATACAATCTATGACACCCCATTCCTTTTATATTATAATAGTCACTATAGTTTTGTATTTTCAAAGAGCGATTGAATTTTACCTTTGTACATATCAACAGTATAGACCAGTTCCAGTTTTAACACGTTGATATTATTATAATTATGTTACATTCTAAAAGGTTAGCTATGTGTTGTCCTATAATTGTAATGTTTGATGTCTTTATTTTCAACTTTCCTAAATTTCTACTCCTTTTATGTTAAACACTTACAGCCAATTCAATTTGGTCATCTTAGCAAATAATCCATCTGGAATCTTGGTTAATAAATTATTGTTGAAGTTCCTTTATAAAAACAACATTGTTCTGATTATATTATTCTGTCATTCAAAACTGCGAAACAACATGGATGTATTCAATAAAGAATATCCCCGATCTCTTGTTACTTGAGGGATACGAAATTTTAGATACTTGCTCTTAATGACTTGAATTATTTGGCTTTCAAATCTTTTGAATACACAGTATGAGCGTACCTGATGAAGGTTATTCCCGAAACACGTCGTATGTACTAAGTTAGATATCTACGTCTTACATTGAAACACGTCGTATGTACTAAGTTAGATATCTACGTTTAACATTGAAGCACGTCGTATGTACTAAGTTAGATATCTACGTCTTACATTGAAACACGTCGTACGTACAAAGTTAGAAATCTACGTTTTACATTGAAACACGTCGTACGTACTAAGTTAGATATCTACGTTTTACATTGAAACATGTCGTACGTACTAAGTTAGATATCTACGTCTTACATTGAAACACGTCGTACGTACTAAGTTAGATATCTAAGTCTTACATTGAAACACGTCGTACGTACTAAGTTAGATATCTACGTCTTACATTGAAACACGTCGTATGTACTAAGTTAGATATCTACGTTTTACATTGAAACACGTCGTACGTACTAAGTTAGAAATCTATGTTTTACATTGAATCACGTCGTACGTACTAAGTTAGATATCTACGTCTTACATTGAAACACGTCGTACGTACTAAGTTAGATATCTACGTCTTACATTGGAACACGTCGGTGCATACTAAATTAAATATCTACATCTTACATTGAAACACGTCGTACGTACTAAGTTAGATATCTACGTTTTACATTGAAGCACGTCGTACGTACTAAGTTAGATATCTACGTTTTACATTGAAACACGTCGTATGTACTAAGTTAGGTATCTACGTTTTACATTGAAACACGTCGTACGTACTAAGTTAGATATCTACATTTTAAATTGAAACACGTCGTACGTACTAAGTTAGATATCTACGTCTTACATTGAAACACATGGTACGAACTAAGTTAGATATCTACGTTTTACATTGAAACACGTCGTACGTACTAAGTTAGATATCTACGTCTTACATTGAAACATGTCGTACGTACTAAGTTAGATATCTACGTCTTACATTGAAACACGTCGTACGTACTAAGTTAGATATCTACGTTTTACATTGAAACACGTTGTACGTACTAAGTTAGATATCTACGTCTTACATTGAAACACGTCGTACGTACAAAGTTAGAAATCTACGTTTTACATTGAAACACGTCGCACGTACTAAGTTAGATATCTACGTTTTACATTGAAACATGTCGTACGTACTAAGTTAGATATCTACGTTTTACATTCAAACACGTCGTACGTACTAAGTTAGATATCTACGTCTTACATTGAAATCCGTGGTACGTACTAAGTTAGATATCTACGTTTTACATTGAAAAAAGTGGTACGTACTAAGTTAGATATCTACGTCTTACATTGAAACACGTTGTGCGTACTAAGTTAGATATCTACGTTTTACATTGGAACACGTCGTACGTACTAAGTTAGATATCTACATCTTACATTGAAACACGTCGTATGTACTAAGTTAGATATCTACGTTTTACATTGAAACACGTCGTACGTACTAAGTTAGATATCTATGTATTACATTGAAGCATGTCGTACGTACTAAGTTAGATATCTACGTCTTACATTTAAACACGTCGTACGTACTAAGTTAGATATCTACGTCTTACATTGGAACACGTCGGTGCATACTAAGTTAAATATCTACATCTTACATTGAAACACGTCGTACGTACTAAGTTAGATATCTACGTTTTACATTGAAGCACGTCGTACGTACTAAGTTAGATATCTACGTTTTACATTGAAACACGTCGTATGTACTAAGTTAGGTATCTACGTTTTACATTGAAACACGTCGTACGTACTAAGTTAGATATCTACATTTTACATTGAAACACGTCGTACGTACTAAGTTAGATATCTATGTCTTACATTGAAGCACGTTGTACGTACTAAGTTAGATATCTACGTTTTACATTGAAACACGTCGTACGTACTAAGTTAGATATCTACGTCTTACATTGAAACACATGGTACGAACTAAGTTAGATATCTACGTTTTACATTGAAACACGTCGTATGTACTAAGTTAGATATCTATGTTTTACATTCAAACACGTCGTACGTACTAAGTTAGATATCTACGTCTTACATTCAAACACGTCGTACGTACTAGGTTAGATATCTACGTGTTACATTGAAGCACGTCGTATGTACTAAGTTAGATATCTACGTTTTACATTGAAACACTTGGTACGTACTAAGTTAGATATCTACGTTTCACATTGAAACACGTCATACGTACTAAGTTAGATATCTACGTCTTACATTGAAACACGTCGTACGTACTAAGTTAGATATATACGTCTTACATTGAAACACGTGGTACGTACTAAGTTAGATATATACGTGTTACATTGAAACACAGCGTACGTACTAAGTTAGAAATCTACGTTTTACATTGGAACATGTGGTACGCACTAAGTTAGATATCTACGTCTTACATTGAAACACGTCGTATGTAATAAGTTAGATATATACGTTTTACATTGAAAAACGTCGTGCATACTAAGTTAGATATCTACGTCTTACATTGAAACACGTCGTACGTACTAAGTTAGATATCTACGTCTTACATTGGAACACGTTGTACGTACTAAGTTAGATATCTACGTTTTACATTGAAACATGTCGTACGTACTAAGTTAGATATCTACGTCTTACATTGAAACACGTCGTACGTACTAAGTTAGATATCTACGTTTTACATTGAAACACGTCGTACGTACTAAGTTAGATATCTACGTCTTACATTGAAACACGTCGTACGTACTAAGTTAGATATCTACGTCTTACATTGAAACACGTCGTACGTACTAAGTTAGATATCTACGTCTTACATTGAAACACGTCGTACGTACTAAGTTAGATATCTACGTCTTACATTGAAACACATCGTACGTACTAAGTTAGATATCTACGTTTTACATTGAAGCACGTCGTACGTACTAAGTTAGATATCTACGTTTGACATTGAAACACGTTGTACGTACTAAGTTAGATATCTACGTATAACATTGAAACACGTTGTACGTATAACGTTAGATATCTACGTTTAACATTGAAACACGTTGTACGTACTAAGTTAGATATCTACGTCTTACATTGAAACACGTTGTACGTACTAAGTTAGATATCTACGTTTAACATTGAAACATCTTGTACGTACTAAGTTAGATATCTACGTCTTACATTGAAACACGTCATACGTACTAAGTTAGATATCTATGTTTTACATTGAAACACATCGTACGTACTAAGTTAGATATCTACGTTTTACATTGAAACACGTCGTATGTAGTAAGTTAAATATCTACGTTTTACATTGAAGCACGTCGTATGTACTAAGTTAAATATCTACGTTTTACATTGAAACACGTCGTACGTACTAAGTTAGATATCTACGTCTTACATTGAAACACGTGGTACGTACTAAGTTAGATATCTACGTTTTACATTGAAAAAAGTGGTACGTACTAAGTTAGATATCTACGTCTTACATTGAAACACGTTGTACGTACTAAGTTAGATATCTACGTTTTACATTGGAACACGTCGTACGTACTAAGTTAGATATCTACATCTTACATTGAAACACGTCGTACGTACTAAGTTAGATATCTACGTTTTACATTGAAACACGTCATACGTACTAAGTTAGAAATCTATGTTTTACATTGAAACACGTCGTACGTACTAAGTTAGATATCTACGTCTTACATTGAAACACGTCGTACGTACTAAGTTAGATATCTACGTCTTACATTGGAACACGTCGGTGCATACTAAATTAAATATCTACATCTTACATTGAAACACGTCGTACGTACTAAGTTAGATATCTACGTTTTACATTGAAGCACGTCGTAGGTACTAAATTAGATATCTACGTTTTACATTGAAACACGTCGTATGTACTAAGTTAGGTATCTACGTTTTACATTGAAACACGTCGTACGTACTAAGTTAGATATCTACATTTTACATTGAAACACGTCGTACGTACTAAGTTAGATATCTATGTCTTACATTGAAGCACGTTGTACGTACTAAGTTAGATATCTACGTTTTACATTGAAACACGTCGTACGTACTAAGTTAGATATCTACGTCTTACATTGAAACACATGGTACGAACTAAGTTAGATATCTACGTTTTACATTGAAACACGTCGTACGTACTAAGTTAGATATCTACGTCTTACATTGAAACACGTTGTACGTACTAAGTTAGATATCTACGTCTTACATTGAAACACGTCGTACGTACTAAGTTAGATATCTACGTTTTACATTGAAACACGTTGTACGTACTAAGTTAGATATCTACGTCTTACATTGAAACACGTCGTACGTACTAAGTTAGAAATCTACGTTTTACATTGAAACACGTCGTACGTACTAAGTTAGATATCTACGTTTTACATTGAAACATGTCGTACGTACTAAGTTAGATATCTACATCTTACATTGAAACACATCGTACGTACTAAGTTAGATATCTACGTTTTACATTGAAACACGTCGTACGTACTAAGTTAGATATCTATGTATTACATTGAAGCATGTCGTACGTACTAAGTTAGATATCTACGTCTTACATTGAAACACGTCGTACGTACTAAGTTAGATATCTACGTCTTACATTGGAACACGTCGGTGCATACTAAGCTAAATATCTACATCTTACATTGAAACACGTCGTACGTACTAAGTTAGATATCTACGTTTTACATTGAAGCATGTCGTACGTACTAAGTTAGATATCTACGTTTTACATTGAAACACGTCGTATGTACTAAGTTAGGTATCTACGTTTTACATTGAAACACGTCGTACGTACTAAGTTAGATATCTATGTCTTACATTGAAGCATGTTGTACGTACTAAGTTAGATATCTACGTTTTACATTGAAACACGTCGTACGTACTAAGTTAGATATCTACGTCTTACATTGAAACACATGGTACGAACTAAGTTAGATATCTACGTTTTACATTGAAACACGTCGTACGTACTAAGTTAGATATCTACGTTTTACATTCAAACACGTCGTACGTACTAAGTTAGATATCTACGTCTTACATTCAAACACGTTGTACGTACTAGGTTAGATATCTACGTGTTACATTGAAGCACGTCGTATGTACTAAGTTAGATATCTACGTTTTACATTGAAAAACTTGGTACATACTAAGTTAGATATCTACGTTTCACATTGAAACACGTCATACGTACTAAGTTAGATATCTACGTCTTACATTGAAACACGTGGTACGTACTAAGTTAGATATCTACATCATACATTGAAGCACGTCGTACGTACTAATTTAGATATCTACGTCTTACATTGAAACACGTGGTACGTACTAAGTTAGATATATACGTGTTACATTGAAACACGGCGTACGTACTAAGTTAGAAATCTACGTTTTACATTGGAACACGTGGTACGTACTAAGTTAGATATCTACGTCTTACATTCAAACACGTCGTACGTACTAAGTTAGATATATACGTCTTACATTGAAACACGTCATATGTAATAAGTTAGATATATACGTTTTACATTGAAACACGTCGTGCATACTAAGTTAGATATCTACGTCTTACATTGAAACACGTCGTACGTACTAAGTTAGATATCTACGTCTTACATTGAAACACGTCGTATGTACTAAGTTAGATATCTACGTCTTACATTGGAACACTTCGTATGTACTAAGTTAGATATCTACGTTTAACATTGAAACACGTTGTATGTACTAAGTTAGATATCTACGTTTTACATTGAAACATGTCGTACGTACTAAGTTAGATATCTACGACTTACATTGAAACACGTCGTACGTACTAAGTTAGATATCTACGTCTTACATTGAAACACGTCGTACGTACTAAGTTAGATATCTACGTCTTACATTGAAACACATCGTACGTACTAAGTTAGATATCTACGTTTTAAATTGAAGCACGTCGTACGTACTAAGTTAGATATCTACGTTTAACATTGAAACACGTTGTACGTACTAAGTTAGATATCTACGTTTAACATTGAAACACGTTGTACGTATAACGTTAGATATCTACGTTTAACATTGAAACACGTTGTACGTACTAAGTTAGATATCTACGTCTTACATTGAAACACGTTGTACGTACTAAGTTAGATATCTACGTTTAACATTGAAACACCTTGTACGTACTAAGTTAGATATCTACGTCTTACATTGAAACACGTTGTACGTACTAAGTTAGATATCTATGTTTAACATTGAAACACGTTGTACGTACTAAGTTAGATATCTACGTCTTACATTGAAACACGTCATATGTACTAAGTTAGATATCTACGTTTTACATTGAAACACATCGTACGTACTAAGTTAGATATCTACGTTTTACATTGAAACACGTCGTATGTAGTAAGTTAAATATCTACGTTTTACATTGAAGCACGTCGTATGTACTAAGTTAAATATCTACGTTTTACATTGAAACACGTCGTACGTACTAAGTTAGATATCTACGTTTAACATTGAAACACGTCGTATGTACTAAGTTAGATATCTACGTTTAACATTGAAACACGTCGTATGTACTAAGTTAAATATCTACGTTTTACATTGAAGCATCTCGTATGTACTAAGTTAGATATCTACGTTTAACATTGAAACACGTCGTACGTACTAAGTAAGATATATACGTTTAACATTGAAACACGTCGTATGTACTAAGTTAGATATTTACGTCTTACATTGAAACACGTCGTATGTACTAAGTTAGATATCTACGTCTTACATTGAAACACATCGTACGTACTAAGTTAGATATCTACGTCTTACATTGAAACACGTCGTACCTACTAAGTTAGATATCTACGTCTTACATTGAAACACGTCGTATGTACTAAGTTAGATATCTACGTTTTACATTGAAACACATCGTACGTACTAAGTTAGATATCTACGTCTTACATTGAAACACGTCGTACCTACTAAGTTAGATATCTATGTCTTACATTGAAACACGTCGTACGTACTAAGTGAAATATCTACGTTTTACATTGAAGCACGTCGTATGTACTAAGTTAGATATCTACGTTTAACATTGAAACACGTCGTACGTACTAAGTTAGATATCTACGTTTAACATTGAAACACGTTGTATGTACTAAGTTAGATATCTACGTTTAACATTGAAACACGTCGTATGTACTAAGTTAGATATATACGTTTTACATTGAAGCACGTCGTACGTACTAAGTTAGATATATACGTCTTACATTGAAACACGTCGTATGTACTAAGTTAGATATCTATGTCTTACATTGAAACACGTCGTATGTACTAAGTTAGATATATACGTTTTACATTGAAACACATCGTACTTACTAAGTTAGATATATATGTCTTACATTGAAACACGTCGTATGTACTAAGTTAGATATATACGTCTTACATTGAAACACGTCGTATGTACTAAGTTAGATATATACGTCTTACATTGAAGCACGTCATATGTACTAAGTTAGATATCTACGTCTTACATTGAAACACGTCGTACGTACTAAGTTAGATATCTACGTCTTACATTGAAGCACGTCGTACGTACTAAGTTAGATATCTACGTTTAACATTGAAACAAGTCGCATGTACTAAGTTAGATATATACGTCTTACATTGAAACACGTCGTACGTACTAAGTTAGATATCTACGTCTTACATTGAAACACGTCGTACGTACTAAGTTAGATATCTACGTCTTACATTGAAACACGGCGTACGTACTAAGTTAGAAATCTACGTTTTACATTGGAACACGTGGTACGTACTAAGTTAGATATCTACGTCTTACATTCAAACACGTCGTACATACTAAGTTAGATATATACGTCTTACATTGAAACACGTCATATGTAATAAGTTAGATATATACGTTTTACATTGAAACACGTCGTGCATACTAAGTTAGATATCTACGTCTTACATTGAAACACGTCGTACGTACTAAGTTAGATATCTACGTCTTACATTGAAACACGTCGTATGTACTAAGTTAGATATCTACGTCTTACATTGGAACACTTCGTACGTACTAAGTTAGATATCTACGTTTAACATTGAAACACGTTGTATGTACTAAGTTAGATATCTACGTTTTACATTGAAACATGTCGTACGTACTAAGTTAGATATCTACGTCTTACATTGAAACACGTCGTACGTACTAAGTTAGATATCTACGTTTTACATTGAAACACGTCGTACGTACTAAGTTAGATATCTACGTTTTACATTGAAACACGTCGTACGTACTAAGTTAGATATCTACGTCTTACATTGAAACACGTCGTACGTACTAAGTTAGATATCTACGTCTTACATTGAAACACATCGTACGTACTAAGTTAGATATCTACGTTTTAAATTGAAGCACGTCGTACGTACTAAGTTAGATATCTACGTTTAACATTGAAACACGTTGTACGTACTAAGTTAGATATCTACGTTTAACATTGAAACACGTTGTACGTATAACGTTAGATATCTACGTTTAACATTGAAACACGTTGTACGTACTAAGTTAGATATCTACGTCTTACATTGAAACACGTTGTACGTACTAAGTTAGATATCTACATTTAACATTGAAACACCTTGTACGTACTAAGTTAGATATCTACGTCTTACATTGAAACACGTTGTACGTACTAAGTTAGATATCTATGTTTAACATTGAAACACGTTGTACGTACTAAGTTAGATATCTACGTCTTACATTGAAACACGTCATACGTACTAAGTTAGATATCTACGTTTTACATTGAAACACATCGTACGTACTAAGTTAGATATCTACGTTTTACATTGAAACACGTCGTATGTAGTAAGTTAAATATCTACGTTTTACATTGAAGCACGTCGTATGTACTAAGTTAAATATCTACGTTTTACATTGAAACACGTCGTACGTACTAAGTTAGATATCTACGTTTAACATTGAAACACGTCGTATGTACTAAGTTAGATATCTACGTTTAACATTGAAACACGTCGTATGTACTAAGTTAAATATCTACGTTTTACATTGAAGCATCTCGTATGTACTAAGTTAGATATCTACGTTTAACATTGAAACACGTCGTACGTACTAAGTTAGATATATACGTTTAACATTGAAACACGTCGTATGTACTAAGTTAGATATTTACGTCTTACATTGAAACACGTCGTATGTACTAAGTTAGATATCTACGTCTTACATTGAAACACATCGTACGTACTAAGTTAGATATCTACGTCTTACATTGAAACACGTCGTACCTACTAAGTTAGATATCTACGTCTTACATTGAAACACGTCGTATGTACTAAGTTAGATATCTACGTTTTACATTGAAACACATCGTACGTACTAAGTTAGATATCTACGTCTTACATTGAAACACGTCGTACGTACTAAGTTAGATATCTATGTCTTACATTGAAACACGTCGTACGTACTAAGTGAAATATCTACGTTTTACATTGAAGCACGTCGTATGTACTAAGTTAGATATCTACGTTTAACATTGAAACACGTCGTACGTACTAAATTAGATATCTACGTTTAACATTGAAACACGTTGTATGTACTAAGTTAGATATCTACGTTTAACATTGAAACATGTCGTATGTACTAAGTTAGATATATACGTTTTACATTGAAGCACGTCGTATGTGCTAAGTTAGATATCTACGTTTAACATTGAAACACGTCGTACGTACTAAGTTAGATATATACGTCTTACATTGAAACACGTCGTATGTACTAAGTTAGATATCTATGTCTTACATTGAAACACGTCGTATGTACTAAGTTAGATATATACGTTTTACATTGAAACACATCGTACTTACTAAGTTAGATATATATGTCTTACATTGAAACACGTCGTATGTACTAAGTTAGATATATACGTCTTACATTGAAACACGTCGTATGTACTAAGTTAGATATATACGTCTTACATTGAAGCACGTCATATGTACTAAGTTAGATATCTACGTCTTACATTGAAACACGTCGTACGTACTAAGTTAGATATCTACGTCTTACATTGAAGCACGTCGTACGTACTAAGTTAGATATCTACGTTTAACATTGAAACAAGTCGCATGTACTAAGTTAGATATATACGTCTTACATTGAAACACGTCGTACGTACTAAGTTAGATATCTACGTCTTACATTGAAACATGTCGTACGTACTAAGTTAGATATATACGTCTTACATTGAAACACGTCGTATGTACTAAGTTAGATATCTACGTCTTACATTGAAACACGTCGTACGTACTAAGTTAGATATCTACGTCTTACATTGAAACACGTCGTACGTACTAAGTTAGATATCTACGTCTTACATTGAAACACGTCGTACGTACTAAGTGAAATATCTACGTTTTACATTGAAACAATAGAATGGCAGCATCAAAATGTTTTTAGGAACAATTTCAAATCTTTTTCGGTTTGTTTATCAGTATATATGGCTACTGTATTATTACAAGATAATTCATATTTATTCAGACAAAATATGAAGTTTTAGAATTAAAACGTACATCTAGTAATTATGCGCCGTTCTCCTAAAGCAACATGGAGTATGCTTGATTTGTATGACGATTATGTGACTGACGCACAATGATAATAGTTTATGGTCAGGGTATTCGATGATCTTGTCCTTACCTCACGTTATTTGTGTCTGTTTGTGCATAGCGGTGTCCAACACATATTGTGTTGTGTTTTTTTGTTGTTTTTTTTTGTCTTGTGTGCTCTGTGTTGCCATTTTTTCGGATTGTCTATTTTTACTTGTCTATTTTTACCTGCTCCTTCCGTATTCTCTAGCGTTTACTTATGATCAAATATAATTTCTGCAGTGTATCCAATGACATTTTACGATAAAGAGGTTTCGCATTTCGATTTGATTTCAACATAATATTTGCAGTATGAACATACACTGTACCAATGTAGAAAAATCAGGAACCGCTAAGTCCCTGATTGTATGTGCATGGGATTTATATGTACTAATGGAAACAATGAATATCACTAGGCATACTCAAGTTGTGAGCCTGTATGTACTCGATACAACTGCATGCATGAGTAGCTTGCCGCATTTCCGTGGTTTGGAATGTGTGTGGGAAGTGCCACCATGGCCACGGTAAGGTTGAAATGATGTTGAAAGGGGCATTAAATTCCCATATCACATCTCAAACCAGATGCTTGTTGCCTTTTTCTTAAAATAGCGGATAAGAATTCTTTCTAAAATATCACTTTCATAAAGCACCTACAAATATCGACAACTGTCTTCAAATCATGAACTGATCGTGACGAGCACCAAGATTTGATAAAATATACTGAATGTTAATCCTTGTTCATTATTCATTATTATACTTCACAAAACTTAAATGGTTTTCGCTTATATGAATTATCATAATAAATCATACTAGATCAAAGTTATTTTATATCTATATTATATCCGTTATTAAATACATATTGCAAATATTCAACAACATATATTCTTGATAATCCAAGTATGTTTTAATAAAACCACAGGAAAAGAACACATTTGATCAGTAATAGACCTTTCCAAATAAGGTGTTTGGAAGTATATCGTTGCAAAATTTGTCCATTTAAAATTCAAAATGAGATATAATGCAACCGCAGTCATAGACTATGTTATAAAATGATATAATTAATGTAACTTACACCTCCACAAGATTAACAGCCTTATCAAATAGTCCATTAGGTATAGCAGATATCTTATTGTTGTTGAGTTTCCTTAAAATAAATAAAATAATATGAAACACAGTAGTTCTCTGATATCTACCACATCAGTAGATGGTTGACTATCCTGCTTATACACTTTTGTTATTTTGCCCCAAAAGTCGTTCTCCTTCCTGATACATATGTGACCTTAGTCGATGATGGTTATTCTGCTTAGGATCTTTAGTTGTCTTGCCCAAAAATATTTTAAATTATTTGTCTTTCAAATATTTGACTATAAGACTATGAAGATTCAATTCAATTTAAAGTTTTATTTAGAGTCGATACATAGTATACAAGATTATTCCAGAAACGCGTCTAGCACACTACATTAGATAGATCTACGTTTTTATTAAGAAGCATTGCAAGGGTATGTAAAACATTGCATTGGACACCCCTATAGCCTGCTTATACAAGATTTGCTTGAACAAAGAAAAAGAAACCATAGATGTTTGATAAATATAGAAAGAAAAAAATATCGATATTATGAAGACTAAGTATAACATAAATGATTCTGACATTGATGAGGGGAAAAAAGGAAATATACTAATCTGTCAATGAAAAATATTATTCATAACATCAAAAACGTGTCAACATAATAATTATGCTATAGTGGGTGTCTTATAAGAGGTGGGAACTGCTTGGCCTTCGCGGGGACCTGGGTTTGTCCCCGGTTTTTGGTGGAGTCCGTGTTGCTCATCTTTTTAGTTTTCTGTATTGTGTGTTTTGCTTTGCTTGTCCTCGTTCTGTGTGTTGTGTACCCAATGCTGCCAGTTTCCCTGGATTGTCTTTGTCCTGTGTCTTGTGTACCCAATCCTGTCAGTTTCCCTGGATTGTCTTTGTTCTGTGTCTTGTGTACCCAATGCTGCCAGTTTCCCTGGATTGTCTTTGTTCTGTGTCTTGTGTACCCAATGCTGCCAGTTTCCCTGGATTGTCTTTGTCCTGTGTCTTGTGTACCCAATGCTGCCAGTTTCCCTGGATTGTCTTTGTTCTGTGTCTTGTGTACCCAATGCTGCCAGTTTCCCTGGATTGTCCTCGTTCTGTGTCTTGTGTACCCAATGCTGCCAGTTTCCCTGGATTGTCTTTGTTCTGTGTCTTGTGTACCCAATGCTGCCAGTTTCCCTGGATTGTCTTTGTCCTGTGTCTTGTGTACCCAATGCTGCCAGTTTCCCTGGATTGTCTTTGTTCTGTGTCTTGTGTACCCAATGCTGCCAGTTTCCCTGGATTGTCCTCGTTCTGTGTCTTGTGTACCCAATGCTGCCAGTTTCCCTGGATTGTCTTTGTTCTGTGTCTTGTGTACCCAATGCTGCCAGTTTCCCTGGATTGTCTTTGTCCTGTGTCTTGTGTACCCAATGCTGCCAGTTTCCCTGGATTGTCTTTGTTCTGTGTTTTGTGTACCCAATGCTGCCAGTTTCCCTGGATTGTCCTTTCTTCATTGCCCCTTCGGTTTTCTTTAACGTTTATTATAACACTGCACTACGAAGCGACATGATAGAGACAGTGACGATTCTGTTCATTAATATTCTGACTGTGCTGTTGAGAATTGTCGAATAATTAAGGTAAAAAACAATTATTGATCATTCTAGTCTTTCGTGTTAAAAACTAACAAATGACAAGAAATTATATTTACGACAACGAAAATTATGCATACATTAGTTGAAAATATTGGAATTAAATTGACTATATGAATGACATTTAGAACAAAATTTAATTTGACACTCTACATATTGAGATTTGTCAATGGACATGTTTTATATTTCCCATTGCTATCAAATCAGTGTCTTTTTATTATAAATGTATCAATCATATTACCCTTGAAAATAATAGATTTCGATTAAACATATCTTAGTGCTAACCATTTTAACTATTGTATTGCGCTCGGACACAAGTTATATCAACTTACAAATGTCCTCTCAAATAATAAATAATAACAATAATACATACGTAGGTAATCAACAATATCTGCACTGGATTAATATTTTGTCTGCTAAAGAACAACCTTGTAAATAATCTGCTTGAATATTTACGTGTAATCATGTTTTTAAAAATTTTTAAGGGGCCATCTTGGTCGTGATCGTATGGTAGTTGGAAATCAGTACATATCACCACTAAAGTTGTGAGTGCGCATCCCACTCAGACGATGTGTACTCAATACAAGTGTATGTGATAAAGTTGGTCAGTGACATACGGCAGATCGGTAGTTTTCTCCGGATGCTTCGGTTTCCTCAACCAATAAATTTGACTGCCACGATATAACTGAAATATTGTTGAAACACCATAACCCTATCTCTATTTTTAACAATAGACACACTATGCATGCAATATATTATTACTACAGCTAATGAATAACTTTAGTGTACTGTTGTCACTTCAATACGTACAGATACGTCAGCTCTGTCAGGTTGTCAAAGTAACTTTCAGGAATCTCTTTAATCTCATTCCTATCAAGACGCCTACAAAATTTCATAAATTGTGAAGAGTTGACAAAAACCACGAGTGTATAGTGCACAAAACAAAACGATTATGAAAGAGAACTATGCGAAGTGACTTGCGACAGGTCTGTGGTTTCCTCTGCGTACCCCGGTATCTTCCACCAATAAAACTGAACGCCATGATATAATTGAAATATTGTGTAAAGTGGCGTTAAACATGATAGATCAAACCAACCGGAAATGGAATAGTTATTTGGAGAAAATACATAATGAATTGTTTGTTCATATGCATGATATCCAACATGACATGATTTTACTTCGTATCAGACATTTATATATAATTGTAAATATTTGGACTGTTTCTCAAGGTAACTTCCATATCAAACTGAACAAGTCCAAAAAACATAAATTTGTTATATTAAAATAAAACAATATGTAATACTTACAAATCATAAGCTGTTGTCGGCATTCCTGGCATTTCTTTCATATCTTGTCGGGAACAGTCTACAATGAGATTGCCTCCTGTACCTACATTACAGGAACATTTTGGCGAGTCTGCACAATCTTGTTCACTCCATACCTCATTTGCCATTATCAAGAAATAAACCAAACTTCCACAGAGAATCCTTAAATTCATTTATTCGACAAGCCACAACAAGATTCTTTACTTCAAACAAATATTTTTCGATTACATGAATGTAAAATAACAAATGTTCACACACCGTTTACCAAGTTCTTTTTTGTGAATGTTTAAATATTAAACATGACAAAAAATATCACTGTAAATTCTGTCTGAAACAGCTTATGAAAGTTTTTACGTAGGAATTATTCTTATCTGATTACTGAATGGTATCTTTTAGAAATATAAGACGAATACTTTGTATTTTCTGTCATTTTGTAACCAGGACTTCAAGATTATTGTTGTAATCAATAAATGACTTGACTTGAGGTGTCATTGGGTTAAAGTTACTTTATTGAACCGTGATGCCAATACATTAAATATGAATTCTTCTACACACACTTAGACTCTGAACACAAATACGCTTTAGGATTCAGAAAGTAGACATAATGGGTTGAAAAAGAGATTTACTATATTTTGGAAGTTGAAAAGAAGAAGAACCTTTTTAAGAGCCGTATTGATTTTGAAACTAAATATGAAAAACAAAAATATTATGAATATAAAATCTTCAAATAGTAAATTATTAATGAAGAAGAACGTAATATAAGCAATATACTATAAAGTGTACCTGCTCTTAAGTCTCACAAAGTGAGGATGCTTATTGTTAGGATTATTCATGCGGAATGGCTCCTTTTGATATTCTTATTTATGGAGAATATCTTTTGTTGTTGACACAGATAGAGATAAGATTGCATAATCAGTGGAAATAGGTTGCGAAAAATAGAAAAAAAAGTTGCATGATGGAGTATATATCTCTGAGTTGATCCTATCACTTAAGGAATAACAGTACTGTATTTGAAGAGTTGAAGGTGTCAGATGTGGAATTGATGGTCGCAAATGCAGTTTTACTGGCGACGCGAAGCGGAACCAGTAAAACGGATATCTGCGATCGTCAAATCCACAATTGACACCGACAACTCTTCAAATACAGTAATATTCTTATGAAAATCTCCCAACGTGTACACACTAATTTGAAAACATACAAATAAATGACGAAATATATGCACTTTTCAAATTCCTTCCGCTAAAATAATAGTAATGTAGTTGCTTAAGGATCCGCTATCTTAAAAACGTGAAATCCTACATGTCATATGTACAACAATGCACAAAAATAATTAAAATGCCTACCTTGAAAACTTATTTTAGTTAAATTCTATCTAAATTGAAGCATACACGAAGCGAAATAATGTCTGATCTTTACATTTTAAACTGGAAGTCTTCATATGACGTCACGTTTTTTATGTGCCAAAGTCGTTCAACAATATTTCCCGGAATTTTAATTTTTGTGATTTTTAGACCCAGGGATATGCAAGAATATGTTCAGTATTGCATTCAAATGGACAGTAAACTCGATTTGCGACCATCAAATCTTCAATTGATGCCATGAAATTTTCAAATACAATACAGTTATCTCCTAAATAGGTCGTCAGCGTCAAATTCATATTTGGAAATATCTGGGTCAGCCATATTGTTTACAAACAAGTTCATTCGGCGTCGGAATATAGCATTCCTTCAGGCATGTCAACTGTAGATTTGACAGCTCTCGAAAGCCAATGAAAATACGCGTTACATTATAATTGCATTAGAATATTTCCTTGATGGTGGACTGTTTCTAACAAGGAAGCTACTAAGACAAGAGTTCCTATAGGTTAAAGCTGAAGTCATCACTTCGAAAGTTTTGCGGTCGCCATCAAGACTTGATTAACCGTAGCGGAATGTCTGTGTCACAAATGACCACATGTATGTTCTGTTTGTCGTGATCAAAATCCTGTTTTCCCCCATTCATGACTTATCACCTGGTTTGTAGCAAGGGTAACACGACTGGTGCCATTAAATGAGCAGAAACTGCTTACCCTTTCCGGGAAACTGAGTTCACCCCCGATCATTTATGGGTTCGTGTTGCTCAATCTTTAGTTTACTTGCCCCTTTGTTTTTCTCCAACGTTTATTTTTTTGTGTAGTGTTTTGTAGATAATCGTTTGTCCTTTTGTCCTTTTTTTGGGGTTATTGTATTGTCTGTCTTTCTTCTATTTACGACCTCTGATGACCTCCCTTTGGTATCTTTAAACTTTTGGCCATTGTAATTGTCTGTCTTTCTTCTATTTACGACTTCTTATGACCTCCCTTTGGTATCGTTAAACTTTTGGCTATTGTAGTGTATGTCTTTCTTCTATTTACGACCTCTGATGACCCCTTTGGTATCTTTAAACCTTTGACTATTGTAATTGTCTGTCCCTCTTAGATTTACGGCTTTTGATTACCCCTTTGGCATCTTCAAGCTTTTCTCTTTTATATCTCCTATGTTGAAGAGACTTACTGCGAGGACATTTTACATGAAAAGGCGCCCATTGGTATTCTTATTTGAATCTCATAATGGAGACCTGATTTAAGGACTTTGACGTTGAAGGAGCACATTTGAAATCCTTATTTAAATCTTATATTTTGTGGAGATTATTATGTCTTGGTAAACCGTACTCTGTCACTGAATATCTCTGTCACAGATTACCACCGATATGTTCCATTTGTCCTAGTCACAATACTGGCCTCTTTCCTCTCCTATGACGTGCTACTAAATCTTTAACAGGAGTAACACGAAGGGTAGAGCGGGAATCGTCTACCCTTCCGGAGCGCCAGAAGGTGGCATATATGGAGAAGGAGAAGATAGCCATTTGGAAGTACCTGATTACTCTCCTCAATTTCTTGTGGTAGTTTGCTCTGCTTGCATTAGGAGAGACCGACAACAATATTACAAGTGTATCTGGATTGTCCAGTCTTGATTGCCGGTTCGGGTTTCTCTAATGTTTATATATATATATATATATTTTCTGATAAAAGGAAATGTGAAAAGTCTATACAAATATAATAAAACAAACAAAACACCAACATCGAATAAAATATTACAAATATTATCATTTACAGACAAAATATATATAATGTACATGTACTTTTGTACTACACTATGTTGTAAATTAATTTCGCTTAATAAGTTTGAGATGAATTCCATTTTTTGCTCGAATAATCCCAGCATTTTCAAATTCAATTGGTATCTGAAAAAACAACAAGAAATGAGATATTATATAAATTAGCAATATTTTCTTTTTACATTCTATAAACTTCGGGTTGTAATACGGGTACATGCATGCAGAAAAGATAGACAGTGACGGTTGAATTATAACCTTTACATAATCACCGGATTTGTAATAAGCGCAACAAGACTGGTGCTACATGCTTCCCTTTCGAAGCACATGAGGTCACCCTCTGTTGCTTGTGGTGTTCGTGTTGATCGATCTGTAGTTTTCTGTGTTTTGTAGATAATTATTTGGCTGTTCTTTTGTCCTCTTTCTTTAGGCCATTATGTTGTCTGTTCTTCCTAGATGTAAGATTTCTGATTACCCCTTTCGTATCTCTTTTCTTACATCATATTAATTGCTCAAATAATGAAAGAAAAAATCATAAGCTACAATCAGGTGCTAAATCTAAAAATATCATAACTGGAATAACATAGATCTCTTTTTTCAATTTTTCATATTTTTCGCAGTCGTGTGGTTTATACTTACACTTAATTAAAGCATCGTTTATGTCCAAACAATATGATCTGCTCTACCACCATGCTTTGTATTACTATGGTAATTACTATTGAATTCCCATGGAAAATGTAGATATCTAATTGAGTGTGCAAGACGCGTTTCATGAATAATCTTCATCAAGTACACTCAAAATCGAAAGATTGGAAAGCCAAGTAATTGAAAGGTGTTTTGTAAAATTCACTCCGATTTATAGTGAGATTCATGTTACTTGATCTTTAGTTTTATGTGTATGTTTTGTAGATCGTTGTTTGTCATTTTGTCTTGTTTCTTTTGGCCATTGTGTTGTCTGTCCTTTTTTGATGAACGGATTCTGAATATCCTCAAACTCTTCTTAATCTACATCTTGCACTTCGTGAGCTCTTTGATATTGTTTTAAATTTTAATGAAAACAACTATATAATGCTAGACGCTATGTATGTTTAAATGTATATTCGAGGTTGCGATTGTGAATATGTCAATGAAGAGCTGGCCATGCAGCTTGATTGAATTTACTTACCTCAGTCTTTTCGCAAGGAGCAAATGTGAAGTTCTGAATCATGGACACTAATGCCATTTTGGCCTCCAACAAAGCCAACCTCATTCCGATGCAATGTCTAGGACCAATACCGAAAGGTGCAAAGGAATACTCTGGTCTCTTTTTCTTGTTCTCGTCCGTAAATCTGTTAAATAAATGCAAAAGTTTCTGCCATAAATATATTTTATTATCAAACAGTTTCAAAGCAATAATGTATTCTTTCACATATCAATGCAATAAGCGTTATTGACACCTTTTTCTCACATTTCTTAAAATTAAAAATGCATTTTTAGTGAATAGAGTACAATTACATAAGATGCTAAACTAACTTTGTAGTATTGTGAGTACGCTGTGGTGTCACCATTGGATAGTGTTTACTAACTGACCCAATAAATTATGTACCTCTTAAACCCACATTGCCTAATCACTAAACACTATACAAGAAACAATCAAATAAAAAGATTCTAAATCTCACCTGTCAGGATCAAACTTCTCAGGGTCTGGCCAATATTTAGGGTTTCTATGCAGGCCACAAATTGGTACACTTACATCTGTCCCTTTGGGTATAAATACACCATTAATTGTAATGTTTTCCCGGGGTACTCTGCTTAACCTGTAATAGTTGGGTAAATATTTAAATACTTTCCACACAAGAATCATGCACACTGACTCATGTTGGGAAATGTAATTGTAATTTCTTTTTATTCCTGAATCTAAGTGGGTGAGTGATTGGTGTTTATCGCCAAAATGAGCAATTTTTCAGCCCATCGTTAGCGAGAACCAGTTACATTCGATGAAATGATGATGACTTCTACTTTGTACTAGATCAACACTCTTTGTTGGAATTTTATAGTTCTGGCTCATTGAAGCACCATTCCGCGGATAGACAAGTCGCTAAACTCGGACACTCTGATTCTCAGGCAAAATATATTTCCTTTGTTTCCCTTAATTCTGCCTGCTTAGCAAAGAAGCAATAAATACCTTTTGCATAGCCATTGGTTTGACTGATGCTCGAACCCACGATCCACCTCATTCGAGGCGGGCACGCTAACCAATACACCACCGATGTTGTCTCCTGTATCTAAAATCTCATTTTATTTGATGATCTTAGCATGTCTGGTTGGATGTTGTATAGTAAAATATTTACCATTGAAACCACACAGAAATGATCAAAAAGAGGAGATTGTTGTTGAATAAATAACATAAACACGATGGTTACTAAATTAAATGCTTCCTATTCCCCGGAAACCACGACAACAAATTCAAAGGTATATAAACTATAAAGTAGATATTTTACCTACACGTATGTGTAATAAATGCATATTTCTTACATTGAATTATTTCATAAAAATAATTAATTTCAATTTCCAATTAGGAAACTTCAATACAACCGAGTGTCAATATTTCATATATGAAACAACAAGCATTCGGTTGTATTCTATATTTGCATTTTCATTCTTATCAATTGTATATTTAAAATTGCACTTTAATTGTATAGCTCCCAATGGACAATATTGACAATAAAGTATTTATTGTATGATTTCAGAAAATCTGATGAGAAGATTCCCTCTCTGTTTTATAGGAACAGACGTAGTACTTCATTCAGAAATCGAGGATCCGGGTGGCTCAATGAGTTAGGTAGTTGGATTACCTAACAACTCATACAAGCCTATCACAAATACAGCGTGGGTTCGCGCCCGGGATTGTAAATTACAAAACGGGTGCACTCGACTCGCAGCCGCAAGTGATAAAGTTTACCAGTTGCTTGCCCATGGTCGGTGGTTCTCTCCGGGTACTCCGGCTTCTTCCATCTCTAAAACTGGTCGCCATGATATAGCTGAAATATTGCTGAAAGCTTCGTTAAACACCAAACATCAAATCAAATCATTCAGAAATCTGACGATTTAGATGTACCCTCAAGAAAAGTTTAAGGATACAAACGATGTAATTAAAAGCTATAAATAGAAAAAGTGCAGATAATACAATAGCCAAATAAATATACAAACAACAATCTACAAAACGCAGACAACCAAATATTGCACAACACCAACGCCAGGTGCCTCAAACTGTTAAACAGTTCCTGCTCCATCAAACGACCCCTTCTTACCTAGCAGCAGCTCCATACAGACGAAGTACTTCATTCAGAAATCTGTCAAGGTAGACTAACTTAGATGTATCATCAAGCTGGTACTTTTTCTACAAAAAACACCAAATCATGTCAATTAACAAAATCTACAATGTGGTTTCATTCAATAAAAACGTACACATATTTCATTTATGCAGTGATGGGGCTAAATCATTCAGAAAATATATACTATGAGTAAAATACAGTGCACGCAGCAAAAATTAAACCTGACACACGAGATTGCCTATTAAACGGGTGCAAATAAAATTAGGTTAACAATATCTGGATGTTCTGAACAAAGAACATGAAACCACGACATATATCTTTGTATGCCTGTCCCAAGTCAGGACCTGTATTTACAACTTCATATGTTGTGCTACCTTAACGTAATTCAACCAAAATGTCCAATGTGTTTACTTCTTTGTTTGTAACTTTAACAGTTTGTAGCAAATATGACATCACAACATACACTCTTATACATGTACTTTGTCGTGAAATATACAATTTATTTCCACTCGCCCAGAATCACAAAATAATGCACGTCACGTGATTGCTTTTCTGCTGTTGATAACGCTCGTACAAATAAATGTTATATTTGCCGACAATGTACGTATATTCTCTATATATACATACTCCTTGGAGAACTGTATCAATTTCATCAACGAGTTTCTCTTGTACACCTGGATTAGTTCCCAGACAATAACAAGCGAATGCCAGTGTGTTTGCTGTCGTGTCATAGCCAGCAATAAAGAACGTAACAGCATTCTCGGTTAGCTCCATACTATTCAAACCTATAAATGTATTCAAAGCAATAGTTTTCTATAAAGTTTTCTGTAATAAAAAAAATGATATTGCATTAATAATTAATCCTTCATTGACAAAAACAATGTCGTGCATGTTAACACTCATACTACGTTAAGAAGAGTTTGAAGAAACCAAAGGGGCAATCATAATCCGTATATCGAAGAAGAACAGACAACACAATGGCCAAAAAAAAAAGCACAAAAAGACAAACAACGATCGACAAAACATACATACAAAACTAAAGACCGAGTAACACGAACCCCACTAAAAATCGGGGGTGAACTCAGGTGGTCCGGAAGAGTAGGCATTCCTGCTCCACTAGTGGCATCCGTTGTGTTAATCCAGTTACAAAACCCGGTAATAAGTCGTGAATGAGGAAAGGACTGTGAAGTGTATATCCGTGGTCATTTGTGACACAGATATTCCATAACGGTCAACGAAGTCATGGTGGCGACCGTAAAATGTTCGAAGTGATGACTTCAACTTTACCAAAAGGAACCCTTGGTTTCGTAGCTTCCTTGTTAGCAGCAACCCTCTATCACGGAAATCCTGATAGGAACCACAGGTTCTGGAATATCGTATCATCTGAGAGAGATATACTCCATATGCAGATGCTGCTGGAATGTTGCTACATATAAATGGAAAGTTCACAATGGGAAAATTGAAATCATCTCTTATGTCGTAAAGCTTCGTTCTTAACCGATCCTTACTGTCGATTTCGAGTTGTAGGTTAAGGTATGAAGCAGACCTATCTGTATCTGTGGTGTGCTTTATTTCAAGCTCAATGGGATAGATGCGATCAACAAAATCACCAAACCTAGAATTATTTAGTGAAAGGACATCATCTATATAGTGGAACGTGAAATTAAAGGATCGGGCTAGCTTCTTTTTGCTTTTCTTAGGAAGCCCCTGTATGAAGTCTGCCTCAAACGAATAAAGTAACAAGTCGGCGAGAAGAGGAGCACAGTTTGTACCCATAGACTGTCTGTTGAAAAACATGTCCATCAAACATAACAAATATGCTGTCATTCAAAAACTCGAGCATGTTGAAGATATCGGTTTCAGAGAACGTTTTGGTAGAATCAGAGTGGTGTTGTACAAAATAAGATCTGTCTCTTCCTAACACAAGGTATTTGTATCTACGTTGGCCATTCTTTTTTATGAAACACAGTTGGACCAACTCCCTTAATTGTCCTTCAGCTTAGAGTGAGGAATAGTCGTGTAAGGAGTAGAAACGTCAAATGTGTTAATGTTATTACACGAGGAGAGGGACCTAGATTGTATGTACTCTAACAGATCTTTCGAGTTCTTCAGAATCCACATCTGATTCACACCACCTCTCGAGTAGCTAGTGTCACAGTAGCTCTGAAGTCCGGTTTTGACCGCAGATAGAATACATGTTAATAATTTGGATAACATTAATCGGAATTGAAATATGTTTGTGCTATATAATCCGAAATAGAACGCAAACCGCAGAATTCAGTGTTTAGGCAGTGTTAGAGAAAACCTAAAGACAAATCAAAAATGGGCAATCCAGAGACACAGGCAACATTGGTTACACAAGAATATAAACAAACAAACGAAAAAACAAAACAAATACAATAAAAAAAAACCCAGAAAACTAAAAAGATAAGCAACATAGACCTTTTCAAAAACCGGGCGTGAACCCATGTGCTGGTGGAGAGTAAGCAATTTCTGGCTTTTATTGGTCACCCACCATGTTACTCCTAGAGTCAAGAAATAAATGAACCTACTGTCGGCAAGCAAACAAAGGTTCTCCTCCCTCAGGTATAGGTGATCTCAGAGGATAATAGGATCTGTAACTTACCTCTATTTTTAAACTCCTGTAGATCACCTTTAGTAAAGTAGTCAGAGTGTTCTCCTGTATCATGACGTGCATCCAACATTAATTGTAAAAAGTCGTTGTAAACCTGTAATTAACAAGAGATAAGTTGTCCAATCATAGATGCAATGATTTCACACATGACGAATTTATATGACAATATTTTGTTCCTGTATTTAAATACTGTTATAGTGACAGCCGGAACCTTTGAACCGTAATGAAAGCGGGAGGTTTGGCGCTTTAAAATCTGATTCAACCCACCATTTCTTTAGAAATGCCTGTACCAAGTCAGGGTCATTACGGTTTTCACAGTTTTCCGGTTGTTGACTGATTTTGTCTGTTTATATAATTATGAGTTTTGACTTTCCCTTTGTAAGATTGTTCGGAATTCGGTAATTTTGGTATTACCCTTATTGATGATTGAAAAATGTTTCATCTGAATGGCCCGTTTTATTACATATATGTAATTTCACTGACAACAATATCCCACATTCGTATTCAATCTAGTTGTACAAGAAAGAGTAAATATTAAGTGAAAATACATTTACAGGTAACCCACTTGTCACATGAGAAACATACATAAGCAAAAACAATACACACGAACATTAGGATCCATGGAAACAAGAACTAGGAAATCTATGTACTGGGTAATGCTAACTGTTCTGGATTGCCAAACGTCACTTTTCTGGGTCATAACGTGTCCACGTTCTAAGTCACAAAGGGATGAACATTATAAGGCACACGGCTCCACTTTATGCTTGTAAATAGCGACTTCGTACTATTTGAATTTATATCTCGAACATCTTTTTTGACATGTATGTTCTGTGTTCGTCTCACCATTAAATAAGGAAGGTTAAACTTCTCTTTGTCTGTAGTTACTAAACATGGAGTGGGTTAAACCTCCCTTTGTCTGTAGTTACTAAATATGGAGTGGGTTAAACTTCTCTTTGTCTGTAGTTACTAAGCATGGAGTGGGTTAAACTTCTCTTTGTCTGTAGTTACTAAACATGGAGTGGGCTAAACCTCTCTTTGTCTGTAGTTACTAAACATGGAGTGGGTTAAACTTCTCTTTGTCTGTAGTTACTAAACATGGAGTGGGTTAAGCTTCTCTTTGTCTGTAGTTACTAAACATGGAGTGGGTTAAACTTCTCTTTGTCTGTAGTTACTAAACATGGAGTGGGTTAAACTTCTCTTTGTCTGTAGTTACTAAACATGGAGTCGGTTAAACTTCTCTTTGTCTGTAGTTACTAAGCATGGAGTGGGTTAAACTTCTCTTTGTCTGTAGTTACTATGCATGGAGTGGGTTAAGCTTCTCTTTGTCTGTAGTTATTAAACATGGAGTGGGATAAACTTCTCTTTGTCTCTAGTTACTAAACATGGAGTGGGTTAAACTTCTCTTTGTCTGTAGTTACTAAACATGGAGTGGGTTAAACTTCTCTTTGTCTGTAGTTACTAAATATGGAGTGGGTTAAACTTCTCTTTGTCTGTAGTTACTAAGCATGGAGTGGGTTAAACTTCTCTTTGTCTGTAGTTACTAAACATGGAGTGGGCTAAACTTCTCTTTGTCTGTAGTTACTAAGCATGGAGTGGGTTAAACTTCTCTTTGTCTGTAGTTACTAAACATGGAGTGGGCTAAGCTTCTCTTTGTCTGTAGTTACTAAACATGGAGTGGGTTAAACTTCTCTTTGTCTGTAGTTACTAAACATGGAGTGGGTTAAACTTCTCTTTGTCTGTAGTTACTAAACATGGAGTGGGTTAAACTTCTCTTTGTCTGTAGTTACTAAACATGGAGTCGGTTAAACTTCTCTTTGTCTGTAGTTACTAAGCATGGAGTGGGTTAAACTTCTCTTTGTCTGTAGTTACTAAGCATGGAGTGGGTTAAGCTTCTCTTTGTCTGTAGTTATTAAACATGGAGTGGGTTAAACTTCTCTTTGTCTGTAGTTACTAAACATGGAGTGGGTTAAACTTCTCTTTGTCTGTAGTTACTAAACATGGAGTGGGTTAAACTTCTCTTTGTCTGTAGTTACTAAACATGGAGTGGGTTAAACTTCTCTTTGTCTGTAGTTACTAAACATGGAGTGGGTTAACTTCTCTTTGTCTGTAGTTACTAAACATGGAGTGGGTTAAACTTCTCTTTGTCTGTAGTTACTAAACATGGAGTGGGTTAAACTTCTCTTTGTCTGTAGTTACTAAACATGGAGTGGGTTAAACTTCTCTTTGTCTGTAGTTACTAAACATGGAGTGGGTTAAACTTCTCTTTGTCTGTAGTTACTAAGCATGGAGTGGGTTAAACTTCTCTTTGTCTGTAGTTACTAAACATGGAGTGGGTTAAACTTCTCTTTGTCTGTAGTTACTAAGCATGGAGTGGGTTAAGCTTCTCTTTGTCTGTAGTTACTAAACATGGAGTGGGTTAAACTTCTCTTTGTCTGTAGTTATTAAATATGGAGTGGGTTAAACTTCTCTTTGTCTGTTGTTACTCAATATGGAGTGTTAAACTCCAAATGTGTCTTCATAACAACGCTATATTCTATGTGGTGAACTACATCAGAATATCTTTCCTTTGAAGGTTAGCTGTTGCAAACAAATTGCATGGATGTTTAAAATATACAAAACGTTGAGTTAATTGGAAATAAAACAACACACGTGTCTATCTAATATCTAATACATTACCTCTTTTCCTTGTTTTCTTAGTTCAATGGCAGAATCAACCACAGATGTGAAAAATTCTCCTACTTCTTTCTTTGAGAAACGCATTGTAAACATATTTTTCAGAAATGGAAACATAACTAAAAAAAATGACAAGCAAAAATTACCACACCATCTGAACAGTTACAAAATCTAATAGAATAATCGTCAAAACAGAGGTAAAATCGATACACATATACATGACCACTAGCACACATATACATGACACCTAACACACATATACATGACCACTAGCACACATATACATGACACTTAACACATATATACATGACCACTAGCACACATATACACGACACTTAACACACATATACATGACATCTAGCAAACATATACATGACACATAACACACATATACATGACACCTAGCACACATATACATGACCACTAACAAACATATACATGACCCCTAACACACATATACACAACCCCTAACACACATATACATGACCACTAACACACATATACATGACACCTAACACACATATACATGACCCCTAACGCACATATACGTAACCACTAACACACATATACATGACCCCTAACACATATACATGACCACTAACACACATATACATGACCACTAACACAAATACATGACCACTAACACACATATACATGACCACTAACACACATATACATGACCACTAGCACACATTTACATGACCACTAACACACATATACCTGACCACTAACACACATATACATGACCACTAACACACATATACATGACACCTAACACACATATACATGACACCTAACACACATATACATGACACCTAGCACACATATACATGACACCGATCACACATATACATGACACCTACCACACATATACATGACCACTAACACACATATACATGACCACTAACACACATATACATGACACCTAACACACATATTCATGACACCTAGCACACATATACATGACACCTAACACACATATACAGACACGTAGCACACATATACATGACCCCTAGCACACATATACATCACCACTAACACATATACAAGACCACTAACACACATATACATGACCACTAACACACATATACATGACCACTAACACACATATTCATGACACCTAGCACATATATTCATGACACCTAGCACACATATACATGACACCTATCACACATATACATGACACCTACCACACATATACATGACCACTAACACACATATACATGACCACTAACACACATATACATGCCCAGTAACACACATATACATGACCACTAACACACATATACATGACCAGTAACACACATATACATGACACCTAACACACATATACATGACACCTACCACACATATACATGACCATTAACACACATATACATGACCACTAGCACACATATACATGACACTTAACACACATATACATGACCACTAGCACACATATACATGACACCTAACACACATATACATGACACCTAGCACACATATACATGACCACTAACACACATATACATGACCCCTAACACACATATACACGACCCCTAACACACATATACATGACACCTAACACACATATACATGACACCTAGCACACATATACATGACACCTATCACAAATATACATGACACCTACCACACATATACATGACCACTAACACACATATACATGACCACTAACACACATATACATGACACCTAACACACATATTCATGACACTTAACACACATATACATGACACCTAACACACATATACATGACACGTAGCACACATATACATGACCCCTAACACACATATACATGACCACTAACACACATATACATGACCAATAACACACATATTCATGACACCTAGCACACATATTCATGACACCTAGCACACATATACATGACACCTATCACACATATACATGACACCTACCACACATATACATGACCACTAACACACATATACATGACCACTAACACACATATACTTGACCAGTAACACACATACACATGACACCTAACACACATATACATGACACCTAACACACATATACATGACACCTACCACACATATACATGACCACTAACACACATATACATGACCACTAGCACACATATACATGACACTTAACACACATATACATGACCACTAGCACACATATACATGACACTTAACACACATATACATGACCACTAGCACACATATACACGACACTTAACACACATATACATTACATCTAGCAAACATATACACGACACTTAACACACATATACATGACATCTAGCAAGCATATACATGACACATAACACACATATACATGACACCTAGCACACATATACATGACACCTAACACACATATACATGACCACAAGCACACATATACATGACACTTAACACACATATACATGACCACTAGCACACATATACACGACACTTAACACACATATACATGACATCTAGCAAACATATACATGACACATAACACACATATACATGACACCTAGCACACATATACATGACCACTAACAAACATATACATGACCCCTAACACGCATATACACAACCCCTAACACACATATACATGACCACTAACACACATATACATGACACCTAACACACATATACATGACACCTAGCACACATATACATGACACCGATCACACATATACATGACACCTACCACACATATACATGACCGCTAACACACATATACATGACCACTAACACACATATACATGACACCTAACACACATATTCATGACACCTAGCACACATATACATGACACCTAACACACATATACAGACATGTAGCACACATATACATGACCCCTAGCACACATATACATCACCACTAACACATATACAAGACCACTAACACACATATACATGACCACTAACACACATATACATGACCACTAACACACATATTCATGACACCTAGCACACATATTCATGACACCTAGCACACATATACATGACACCTATCACACATATACATGACACCTACAACACATATACATGACCACTAACACACATATACATGACCACTAACACACATATACATGACCAGAAACACACATATACATGACACCTAACACACATATTCATGATACCTAACACACATATACATGACACCTACCACACATATACATGACCACTAACACACATATACATGACCACTAGCACACATATACATGACACTTAACACACATATACATGACCACTAGCACACATATACATGACACCTAACACACATATACATGAAACCTAGCACACATATACATGACCACTAACACACATATACATGACCCCTAACACACATATACACGACCCCTAACACACATATACATGACACCTAACACACATATACATGACACCTAGCACACATATACATGACACCTATCACAAATATACATGACACCTACCACACATATACATGACCACTAACACACATATACATGACCACTAACACACATATACATGACACCTAACACACATATTCATGACACTTAACACACATATACATGACACCTAACACACATATACATGACACGTAGCACACATATACATGACCCCTAACACACATATACATGACCACTAACACACATATACATGACCACTAACACACATATTCATGACACCTAGCACACATATTCATGACACCTAGCACACATATACATGACACCTATCACACATATACATGACACCTACCACACATATACATGACCACTAACACACATATACATGACCACTAACACACATATACATGACCAGTAACACACATATACATGACACCTAACACACATATTCATGACACCTAGCACACATATACATGACACCTACCACACATATACATGACCACTAACACACATATACATGACCACTAGCACACATATACATGACACTTAACACACATATACATGACCACTAGCACACATATACATGACACCTAACACACATATACATGACACCTAGCACACATATACATGACCACTAACACACATATACATGACCTCTAACACACATATACACGACCCCTAACACACATATACATGACACCTAACACACATATACATTACACCTAGCACACATATACATGACACCTATCACAAATATACATGACACCTACCACACATATACATGACCACTAACACACATATACATGACCACTAACACACATATACATGACACCTAACACACATATTCATGACACTTAACACACATATACATGACACCTAACACACATATACATGACACGTAGCACACATATACATGACCCCTAACACACATATACATGACCACTAACACACATATACATGACCAATAACACACATATTCATGACACCTAGCACACATATTCATGACACCTAGCACACATATACATGACACCTATCACACATATACATGACACCTACCACACATATACATGACCACTAACACACATATACCTGACCACTAACACACATATACATGACCACTAACACACATATTCATGACACCTAGCACACATATACATGACACCTAACACACATATACATGACACGTAGCACACATATACATGACCCCTAGCACGCATATACATGACCACTAACACACATATACAAGACCACTAACACACATATACATGACCACTAACACACATATACCTGACCACTAACACACATATACATGACACCTAACACACATATACATGACACGTAGCACACATATACATGACACCTATCACACATATACATGACACCTACCACACATATACATGACCACTAACACACATATACATGACCACTAACACACATAAACATGACCAGTAACACACATATACATGACACCTAACACACATATTCATGACACCTAACTCACATATACATGACACGTAGCACACATATACATGACACGTAGCACACATATACATGACCACTAGCACACATATACATGACACTTAACACACATATACATGACCACTAGCACACATATACATGACACCTAACACACATATACATGACACCTAGCAAACATATACATGACACATAACACACATATACATGACACCTAGCACACATATACATGACCACTAACACACATATACATGACCCCTAACACACATATACACGACCCCTAACACACATATACATGACACCTAACACACATATACATGACACCTAGCACACATATACATGACACCTATCACACATATACATGACACCTACCACACATATACATGACCACTAACACACATATGCATGACCACTAACACACATATACATGACACCTAACACACATATTCATGACACTTAACACACATATACATGACACCTAACACACATATACATGACACGTAGCACACATATACATGACCCCTAACACACATATACATGACCACTAACACACATATACATGACCACTAACACACATATACATGACCACTAACACACATATACCTGACCACTAACACACATATACATGACCACTAACACACATATACATGACACCTAACACACATATACATGACCACTAACACACATATACATGACCACTAACACACATGTACCTGACCACTAACACACATATACATGACCACTAACACACATATACATGACACCTATCACACATATACATGACCACTAACACACATATACATGACCACTAACACACATATGCATGACACCTAGCACACATATTCATGACACCTAACACACATATACATGACACCTAGCACACATATACATGACACGTAGCACACATATACATGACCACTAACACATATACAAGACCACTAACACACATATACATGACCACTAACACACATATACATGACCACTAACACACATATTCATGACACCTAGCACACATATTCATGACACCTAGCACACATATACATGACACCTATCACACATATACATGACACCTACCACACATATACATGACCACTAACACACATATACATGAAACCTACCACACATATACATGACACCTAACACACATATTCATGACACCTAGCACACATATACATGACACCTACCACACATATACATGACCACTAACACACATATACATGACCACTAGCACACATATACATGACACTTAACACACATATACATGACCACTAGCACACATATACATGACACCTAACACACATATACATGACACCTAGCACACATATACATGACCACTAACACACATATACATGACCCCTAACACACATATACACGACTCCTAACACACATATACATGACACCTAACACACATATACATGACACCTAGCACACATATACATGACGCCTATCACAAATATACATGACACCTACCACACATATACATGACCACTAACACACATATACATGACCACTAACACACATATACATGACACCTAACACACATATTCATGACACTTATCACACATATACATGACACCTAACACACATATACATGACACGTAGCACACATATACATGACCCCTAACACACATATACATGACCACTAACACACATATTCATGACACCTAGCACACATATTCATGACACCTAGCACACGTATACATGACACCTATCACACATATACATGACACCTACCACACATATACATGACCACTAACACACATATACATGACCACTAACACACATATACATGACCAGTAACACACATATACATGACACCTAACACACATATTCATGACACCTAGCACACATATACATGACACCTACCACACATATACATGACCACTAACACACATATACATGACCACTAGCACACATATACATGACACTTAACACACATATACATGACCACTAGCACACATATACATGACACCTAACACACATATACATGACACCTAGCACGCATATACATGACCACTAACACACATATACATGACCTCTAACACACATATACACGACCCCTAACACACATATACATGACACCTAACACACATATACATGACACCTAGCACACATATACATGACACCTATCACAAATATACATGACACCTACCACACATATACATGACCACTAACACACATATACATGACCACTAACACACATATACATGACACCTAACACACATATTCATGACACTTAACACACATATACATGACACCTAACACACATATACATGACACGTAGCACACATATACATGACCCCTAACACACATATACATGACCACTAACACACATATACATGACCACTAACACACATATACATGACCACTAACACACATATACCTGACCACTAACACACATATACATGACCACTAACACACATATTCATGACACCTAGCACACATATACATGACACCTAACACACATATACATGACACGTAGCACACATATACATGACCCCTAGCACGCATATACATGACCACTAACACACATATACAAGACCACTAACACACATATACGTGACCACTAACACACATATACCTGACCACTAACACACATATACATGACACCTAACACACATATACATGACACGTAGCACACATATACATGACACCTATCACACATATACATGACACCTACCACACATATACATGACCACTAACACACATATACATGACCACTAACACACATATACATGACACCTAACACACATATTCATGACACCTAGCACACATATACATGACACCTATCACACATATACATGACACCTACCACACATATACATGACCACTAACACACATATACATGACCACTAACACACATAAACATGACCAGTAACACACATATGCATGACACCTAACACACATATTCATGACACCTAACACACATATACATGACACGTAGCACACATATACATGACACGTAGCACACATATACATGACCACTAGCACACATATACATGACACTTAACACACATATACATGACCACTAGCACACATATACATGACACCTAACACACATATACATGACACCTAGCAAACATATACATGACACATAACACACATATACATGACACCTAGCACACATATACATGACCACTAACACACATATACATGACCCCTAACACACATATACACGACCCCTAACACACATATACATGACACCTAACACACATATACATGACACCTAGCACACATATACATGACACCTACCACACATATACATGACCACTAACACACATATGCATGACCACTAACACACATATACATGACACCTAACACACATATTCATGACACTTAACACACATATACATGACACCTAACACACATATACATGACACGTAGCACACATATACATGACCCCTAACACACATATACATGACCACTAACACACATATACATGACCACTAACACACATATACATGACCACTAACACACATATACCTGACCACTAACACACATATAAATGACACCTAACACACATATACATGACCACTAACACACATATACATGACCACTAACACACATATACCTGACCACTAACACACATATACATGACCACTAACACACATATACATGACACCTATCACACATATACATGACACCTATCACACATATACATGACCACTAACACACATATACATGACACCTAACACACATATTCATGACACCTAACACACATATACATGACACCTAGCACACATATACATGACACGTAGCACACATATACATGACCACTAACACACATATACATGACCACTAACACACATATACATGACCACTAACTTTCCTTGTTTGTTACAGGCACATACAAAGTAGCAGAATTAAACTTGTTTTATGGGTCCAAACCTTCTCTCTTAATATTGGAGTTTATGCATACTATATTTAAATCTTTGTGGCAGAAGTCGTCAGATGTATAATATAAACTTGTTTAAAGATAAGATGAGACGATTCTTTAAAAAAAACCTTGACTTAGTAGTTTAGTACCCAGAAGACGATGACGTTGTAAAAGTCTGAATACAAACTACAAGCTCGAGCGTAGAGTATGAGTTGTGAAATAAAAACTCTATACGTGGGAGTGGTTGGTATATTACTGTTAAAGTGTGCAACATTTATAATGGCTAAATTGAAGTTGTCTTTTTTGTCATTGAATCTGGTATAATGCTAGCATGTCATAAACCTAGAAACGGGATAGCATGGCATAAAAATGAAAATAGTGGATAATATGACATACAGTTGAAATACAGGATATATCATGAAACTAAAACAGGATAATTGATATTAAATCAAAAAGCGGTATAGCCTGGTATAAAACTAAAATACGGGATAACATGACATAAAACAGACTAAAATGTTACAAAACTATAGCATGTTATAAAACTAAAAAAACAGGAATAGATGACATAAAGCAAAAATACGGGAAAATATGACATAAAACTACAATACAGGATAACACGACATAAAACTACGGGATAACATGACATAAAACTACAATACAGGATAACACGACATAAAACTACAATACAGGATAACACGACATAAAACTACGGGATAACATGACATAAAACTACAATACAGGATAACACGACATAAAACTACAATACAGGATAACACGACATAAAACTACGAGATAACATGACATAAAACTAAAATGTCGAAATTTGATTGGCTATTAACTAAGCTGAACATAAATCGAAACCTGATAAAAAAAATAATGGTAAGAAATGAAATAAAATTTATTCATTTACCATTCTTGAAGTAAAATATCATCTGCCTTTTAGGTGATTTCATAATATCATTTATGTATAATACAACTTACTTACATATTAACAGAAACTGTGGCTTAAAAATTTGTCCAAGTGATGATTCTTTGGCATATTTGACGAACGTATTATTTGGATCTTTTTGTGAGTCAACCTCAATCCCAAATGCTGTACTAGATATAACATCCATCGTGTATGCACCACATAACCTACAATGTTTTATATCAACATGCAACAGATTTTACTCTATTGCAATTTAATCAATCGCTATATAATTTCATTGTGTCATAGCACTGATGGTTTATATATTAATATACACATAAGACCTACTTTTTAACTCAAGATTTTAAATTCAGTTCATGTTCACTCATATCCATATCTTATCCTGTGTAATCTATTACACATTATGTCTTTACGTTTTTTAAATATGTGAGTTGCGATTTCAAATTGGAATTCAAGGCAACTTATGATTACTTATATACAAAAGCATTATAATAGTGACCGCTGACCAAACAGGGATACCGTTAGTATTTGACAAGGGCGATGTTTGATCTATAGAACTTATATTTATTATTTTCAATTTTTTTCATAATAAGGAGTACACATAGTTTTAACTACAATTGGAGGTGTGACATATTTCTACTTACTCCTTCATATCAACTGGTTCTCCGTTTTCACTTTGCAGTCTCATATTTTCTACCAGATCCATACAGCATCTTTGAATTTTCGGTGCCATCTAAAACAAGCATGTTAAAGCATCATGTTAACTTTGAGGTATGGACGATTTAATAAGTCATGTCAGAAATATCATATCATTAATCTAAATCAGTTTCGACATTTTTGATGGGCAATTCAGAATTCAATTTTTCAAACATAATTTACATGGAGCCTAATAAGGGTAATAGCAAAATTACCGAACTCCGAACAATCTTACAAAGGGAAAGTCAAAACTCATAAGTATATAAACAAACAAAATCAGTCAACAACCGGAAAACTGTGAAAACCGTAATGATCCTGACTTGGTACAGGCATTTCTAAAGAAATGGTGGGTTGAATCAGTGGTGGTGGAGGTGATAGTCATAATATATAACGCCACTTTCAACTATATCGTGGCAGTTAGCTTTATCGGTGGAGGACACCGGAGTACCACCGACCTGCCACAAGTCACTGACAATTTATCACATAAAATTGCATCGAATACACCAACGTTAGTGGTGATAGGTACTGATTACATAGGTAGTTATGAATCCAACATTCATACGATCATGCCCACGACGGACCATAATTGAAATTCTCCTAGAAGTACATTAAAGTTGTCTACATGGTAATGATCTAAGACGAAACAGTAAGACGCTTTCTGAAGACACAATAATAAATATAGATAATGAACGATGCAAGAGTATAATTGTGCAAAACATTAAATTGTTGAGATAAGAAGAAATAATAAAATAACATACCAGTTTCATTTTCCCATATGTAAATGTTGGTGACAAAGTGCTACGTAGGAATTTCCAGTGATTGTCGAAAGCAGTACCAACTCCTGATTCAGTTTGTTTATCCATCTTGAAAGGAATCTTGAATATTGAAAATGACAGGATTAATTATGTTACACAAAATAGTTATTAGAGATTGTAAGCTGATAGTTGATAAGAAAAGTTTTAAGATATCAAAGGGGAATCAGAATCTGCTAATCGAAAAAGGACAGACAACACGCTGGCCAATCGAAAAACGACAGAAGGACAAGCAACGATCCACAAAGCACCACTCAGAAAACTAAATATCTGGCAATACGAACCTCACTAAAAATCGGGAGTGAACTCAGGTGCTCCGGATGGGTAAGCAGTTCTTGCTCCATAAGTGGTACCGTTGTGTTAATTTAGTTACAAACCTTTCGATAAGTCATGAATTAGGAAAGGTCAGGGAGCTGTCTAACACTAGTGGAACATATCCGCGATCATTTGTGATACAGATATCCCGAAACGGTCAACCAAGTTATAGGGGCGACCTTAAAAAATTTCGAAGTGTTGACTTCAACTTAACCAATAGCAACCCTTGGTTCAGCAGCTTCCTTGATAAGCCTCTATCAAGGAAATCCTTGTCGTAAAGTGTCGTTATGAATCAGTCCTCACTGTCAATTTCTAGGTGTAGGTCAAGGTATAAAGCAGACCTAGATGTATCTGTGGTATCCGTTATTTCAAGCTAAATGGGATAGATGCGATATACAAAATCACCAAACTTAATCAATTATTTTGAAAGAACATCATCTATATAGTGGAACGTTAAATTAAAGGATTGGGTTAATTTTATTTTGCTTTTCTTTAGAAGCTTCTGTATGAAGTTTTCCTCGTGTGAATAAAGGAAGAAGACGATGAGAAGGGGAGCACATAGGTATGCCAAGGACTGTTGAGAAACGTGTCCATCAAACATAGCAAATATGTTGTCAATCAAAAACTCGAGCATTTATATGATATACGCTTCAGAGAATTTTTTGGTAAAAACATGGTGCTTTTCTTTACATAATAAGATTTTTTCCTTTCCTATCGTTTGAATTACAATGATATTTTGCATATAATGATAACAACTGCTCCTAAAGAATAATCATTGGTTTATCCACATGTGGCACCCCCTATAAAATGTCCAGTAAATGACGTACATTATGTAAAAGGAACTAATAGAAATTACGACCGTGAAAACAGATCCTGCTTCACATGTGATATAGACAGTGCGCATAGCGATCAACCAACTGATGATGGCGACATTTAAGCTTCCGAAATGTACAATTTAATCTAAATGTCATAAATCTCTGCGTAAGCAAATTGTTGTCAACAGTAATCGTCTATCGTAAAAATCCAGATATGTCATAAAGCTATTGAGAAATATAAACTGAACTTGAATGTTGCTACAAATGAATGAGAACTTTACAATTGGAAAGTTGAAATCACCTCGTTTGTATATATTGTATTATTATACCTTACTGAATTTAATTGCTAGCAAAATATAAGGGGAAATAAGTAACAGTATACCATTGTCAAACACTTTATACTCATGTTTTATCTATATACTTTAAATTGGCCACACATGATCAAGAAGCACTGCCATGTGTCTTCCAAACCCTCTGACGGAACGACAAATCTGTCAGCTACAATCTTAATCTAACTCTGCTGGGCTTAAAATTTATAGAGGTAACAATATTGTCTTGTGACTTGTTTACACTTGTTTCTGTCAAAAAATAGTAACGGGATTCTAAGTACTTACGGAGTGGTCATGGCAATATATACATCGGCACAAATAATGTTTAGCTGTAAGAATCTAAAGTAAGAGCTACCTTTTTGTCTAATGACATCAGAAGTCCTGTTCCTGTTAACTTTGTAGCATGAATTATCTCCCTTGTCATGAAGTCAAAGCGCTGACGAGGTATTGCTGAGAGGTTTTTTTTAAAGACACACAATATTTCAACTCTCACAAATGTTATGTTATTCCGTTTTCAAAACATGGACATATAATTAATTTGATTTCAAAATTGCAATCTGATTGGCTGATCCGCTTGGAGAAAATTGTGGCTATACTTGATAACCTGGGTTGGTATTGTGACGTCATCAGCATATTCATTCGACGACAAATTCAAATAGTCACATGAAATAATCGTAATTAAAATCGAGGAATCATTGAATATTGTTGTGAAAATTATATTATAAGCAATATTTGAAATTTTTTAACATGTTATACTTGTATAACCTTGTTTGTAACAGTTTATGCTTTTCATAAACCACTTCACGGTATATTTAGCGTAAGCTGCTCCAAACCAGGTTATATCGTATAACTGTTCAACAAATTCAAATATTCCTTAAATGTCAAGATTTAGTACTGCTATTTTTCCTCCCAATATTTGTCCCGTCATGGTTGTTATTGTTTGGTAGTTAGATTTACAACTACCTGTGCAATCAGTACCTATCACCACTAACGTTGTGAGTTCGACTCCCGCTCAGGCGAAGTGTGCTCGATAAAGCACTATGTGATAAAGTTTGTCACTGATTTGCGAGAGGTCGGTGGTTTTCTCCGGGTACTCCGGTTAACGTTTCCTCCACCAATAAAACTGACCGCCACGGTATAACTGAAATATTGTTGAAAGTAGCGTTAAACACCATAACCCACCTCCTCTCTACCAACATTAACATGTAGGACCAGAGCACCCTATTTGACAAATACTATCATGTGGTGATAGCCTGATTTAACCAGAGATAATATATTCTACTTAAAATGTATGCGACTCAAGAGGAGAACTGACCCCTCGATATGAGACATATAGGTCTAATCGATAATGTAATAATTAATTGTAATTTTATACTTACTGGTCTGTTGGTAAAATTGGAGAAATTCTTTATGAATATCTGTTTTATCATATCTGGATCTGATATCAACAAGGTTGGAAGATGGCAGTTGTATACACTGTTGGAGAGATAAGTAATAATAACATCAACATAACACAGAACAAGGTTGGAAGATGGCAAGTGTATACACTGTTGGAGAGATAAGTAATAATAACATCAAAATATACACAGAACAAGGTTGGAAGATGACAATTGTATATACTGATGGAGAGATAAGTAATAATAACATCAAAATATACACAGAACAAGGTTGGAAGATGACAATTGTATATACTGATGGAGAGATAAGTAATAATAACATCAAAATATACACAGAACAAGGTTGGAAGATGGCAAGTGTATATACTGTTGGAGAGATAAGTAATAATAACATCAAAATATACACAGAACAAGGTTGGAAGATGACAATTGTATATACTGTTGGAGAGATAAGTAATAATAACATCAAAATATACACAGAACAAGGTTGGAAGATGGCAAGTGTATATACTGTTAAAGAGATAAGAAATAACATCAAAATATACACAGAACAAGGTTGGAAGATGACAAGTGTATATACTGTTGGAGAGATAAGTAATAACATCAAAATATACAAAGAAAATAATAACATCAAAATATACACAGAACAGGTTGGAAGATGGCAAGTGTATATACTGTTGGAGAGATAAGTAATAACATCAAAATATACACAGAACAAGGTTGGAAGATGACAGGTGTATATACTGTTGGAGAGATAAGAAATAACATCAACATATACACAGAACAAGGTTGGAAGATGACAAGTGTATATACTGTTGGAGAGATAAGTAATAATAACATCAAAATATACACAGAACAAGGTTGGAAGATGACAAGTGTATATACTGTTGGAGAAATAAGTAATAATAACATCAAAATATACACAGAACAAGGTTGGAAGATGGCAAGTGTATATACTGTTGGAGAGATAAGTAATAATAACATCAAAATATACACAGAACAAGGTTGGAAGATGACAAGTGTATATACTGTTGGAGAGATAAGTAATAATAACATCAAAATATACACAGAACAAGGTTGGAAGATGACAAGTGTATATACTGATGGAGAGATAAGTAATAATAACATCAAAATATACACAGAACAAGGTTGGAAGATGACAATTGTATATACTGTTGGAGAGGTAAGTAATAATAACATCAAAATATACACAGAACAAGGTTGGAAGATGACAATTGTATATACTGTTGGAGAGATAAGAAAAATAACATCAAAATATACACAGAACAAGGTTGGAAGATGGCAATTGTATATACTGTTGGAGAGATAAGTAATAATAACATCAAAATATACACAGAACAAGGTTGGAAGATGACAAGTGTATATACTGTTGGAGAGATAAGTAATAATAACATCAAAATATACACAGAACAGGTTGGAAGATGGCAAGTGTATATACTGTTGGAGAGATAAGTAATAACATCAAAATATACACAGAACAAGGTTGGAAGATGACAAGTGTATATACTGTTGGAGAGATAAGTAATAATAACATCAAAATATACACAGAACAAGGTTGGAAGATGACAAGTGTATATACTGTTGGAGAGATAAGTAATAATAACATCAAAATATACACAGAACAGGTTGGAAGATGACAAGTGTATATACTGTTGGAGAGATAAGTAATAACATCAAAATATACACAGAACAAGGTTGGAAGATGACAAGTGTATATACTGTTGGAGAGATAAGAAATAACATCAACATATACACAGAACAAGGTTGGAAGATGACAAGTGTACATACTGTTGGAGAGATAAGTAATAATAACATCAAAATATACACAGAACAAGGTTGGAAGATGACAAGTGTATATACTGTTGGAGAGATAAGTAATAATAACATCAAAATATACACAGAACAAGGTTGGAAGATGACAAGTGTATATACTGTTGGAGAAATAAGTAATAATAACATCAAAATATACACAGAACAAGGTTGGAAGATGGCAAGTGTATATACTGTTGGAGAGATAAGTAATAATAACATCAAAATATACACAGAACAAGGTTGGAAGATGACAAGTGTATATACTGTTGGAGAGATAAGTAATAACATCAACATATACACAGAACAAGGTTGGAAGATGACAAGTGTATATACTGTTGGAGAGATAAGTAATAACATCAAAATATACACAGAACAAGGTTGGAAGATGACAAGTGTATACACTGTTGGAGAGATAAGTAATAATAACATCAAAATATACACAGAACAAGGTTGGAAGATGACAAGTGTATATACTGTTGGAGAGATAAGTAACAATAACATCAAAATATACACATAACAAGGTTGGAAGATGACAATTGTATATACTGTTAAAGAGATAAGAAATAACATCAAAATATACACAGAACAAGGTTGGAAGATGACAAGTGTATATACTGTTGGAGAGATAAGAAATAACATCAACATATACACAGAACAAGGTTGGAAGATGACAAGTGTATATACTGTTGGAGAGATAAGTAATAATAACATCAAAATATACACATAACAAGGTTGGAAGATGACAAGTGTATATACTGTTGGAGAAATAAGTAATAATAACATCAAAATATACACAGAACAAGGTTGGAAGATGGCAAGTGTATATACTGTTGGAGAGATAAGTAATAATAACATCAACATATACACAGAACAAGGTTGGAAGATGACAAGTGTATATACTGTTGGAGAGATAAGTAATAATAACATCAAAATATACACAGAACAAGGTTGGAAGATGACAAGTGTATATACTGATGGAGAGATAAGTAATAATAACATCAAAATATACACAGAACAAGGTTGGAAGATGACAATTGTATATACTGTTGGAGAGGTAAGTAATAATAACATCAAAATATACACAGAACAAGGTTGGAAGATGACAATTGTATATACTGTTGGAGAGATAAGAAAAATAACATCAAAATATACACAGAACAAGGTTGGAAGATGGCAATTGTATATACTGTTGGAGAGATAAGTAATAATAACATCAAAATATACACAGAACAAGGTTGGAAGATGACAAGTGTATATACTGTTGGAGAGATAAGTAATAATAACATCAAAATATACACAGAACAGGTTGGAAGATGGCAAGTGTATATACTGTTGGAGAGATAAGTAATAACATCAAAATATACACAGAACAAGGTTGGAAGATGACAAGTGTATATACTGTTGGAGAGATAAGTAATAATAACATCAAAATATACACAGAACAAGGTTGGAAGATGACAAGTGTATATACTGTTGGAGAGATAAGTAATAATAACATCAAAATATACACAGAACAAGGTTGGAAGATGACAAGTGTATATACTGTTGGAGAGATAAGTAATAATAACATCAAAATATACACAGAACAGGTTGGAAGATGGCAAGTGTATATACTGTTGGAGAGATAAGTAATAACATCAAAATATACACAGAACAAGGTTGGAAGATGACAAGTGTATATACTGTTGGAGAGATAAGAAATATCATCAACATATACACAGAACAAGGTTGGAAGATGACAAGTGTAAATACTGTTGGAGAGATAAGTAATAATAACATCAAAATATACACAGAACAAGGTTGGAAGATGACAAGTGTATATACTGTTGGAGAAATAAGTAATAATAACATCAAAATATACACAGAACAAGGTTGGAAGATGGCAAGTGTATATACTGTTGGAGAGATAAGTAATAATAACATCAAAATATACACAGAACAAGGTTGGAAGATGACAAGTGTATATACTGTTGGAGAGATAAGTAATAACATCAACATATACACAGAACAAGGTTGGAAGATGACAAGTGTATATACTGTTGGAGAGATAAGTAATAACATCAAAATATACACAGAACAAGGTTGGAAGATGACAAGTGTATACACTGTTGGAGAGATAAGTAATAATAACATCAAAATATACACAGAACAAGGCTGGAAGATGACAAGTGTATATACTGTTGGAGAGATAAGTAATAATAACATCAAAATATACACATAACAAGGTTGGAAGATGACAATTGTATATACTGTTAAAGAGATAAGAAATAACATCAAAATATACACAGAACAAGGTTGGAAGATGACAAGTGTATATACTGTTGGAGAGATAAGAAATAACATCAACATATACACAGAACAAGGTTGGAAGATGACAAGTGTATATACTGTTGGCGAGATAAGTAATAATAACATCAAAATATACACAGAACAAGGTTGGAAGATGACAAGTGTATATACTGTTGGAGAAATAAGTAATAATAACATCAAAATATACACAGAACAAGGTTGGAAGATGGCAAGTGTATATACTGTTGGAGAGATAAGAAATAACATCAACATATACACAGAACAAGGTTGGAAGATGACAAGTGTATATACTGTTGGAGAGATAAGTAATAATAACATCAAAATATACACAGAACAAGGTTGGAAGATGACAAGTGCATATACTGTTGGAGAAATAAGTAATAATAACATCAAAATATACACAGAACAAGGTTGGAAGATGGCAAGTGTATATACTGTTGGAGAGATAAGTAATAATAACATCAAAATATACACAGAACAAGGCTGGAAGATGACAAGTGTATATACTGTTGGAGAGATAAGTAATAATAACATCAAAATATACAGAGAACAAGGTTGGAAGATGGCAATTGTATATACTGTTGGAGAGATAAGTAATAATAACATCAAAATATACACATAACAAGGTTGGAAGATGACAAGTGTATATACTGTTAAAGAGATAAGTAATAATAACATCAAAATATACACAGAACAAGGTTGGAAGATGGCAATTGTATACACTGTTGGAGAGATAAGTAATAATAACATCAAAATATACACAGAACAAGGTTGGAAGATGACAATTGTATATACTGTTGGAGAGATAAGTAATAATAACATCAAAATATACACAGAACAAGGTTGGAAGATGACAAGTGTATATACTGTTGGAGAGATAAGTAATAATAACATCAAAATATACACAGAACAAGGTTGGAAGATGACAATTGTATATACTGTTGGAGAGATAAGTAATAATAACATCAAAATATACACAGAACAAGGTTGGAAGATGACAAGTGTATATACTGTTGGAGAGATAAGTAATAATAACATCAAAATATACACAGAACAAGGTTGGAAGATGACAAGTGTATATACTGTTGCAGAGATAAGTAATAATAACATCAAAATATACACAGAACAAGGTTGGAAGATGGCAATTGTATATACTGTTGGAGAGATAAGTAATAATAACATCAAAATATACACAGAACAAGGTTGGAAGATGGCAATTGTATATACTGTTGGAGAGATAAGTAATAATAACATCAAAATATACACAGAACAAGGTTGGAAGATGACAAGTGTATATACTGTTGGAGAGAGAAGTAATAATAACATCAAAATATACACAGAACAAGGTTGGAAGATGACAAGTGTATATACTGTTGGAGAGATAAGTAATAATAACATCAAAATATACACAGAACAAGGTTGGAAGATGACAATTGTATATACTGTTGGAGAGATAAGAAAAATAACATCAAAATATACACAGAACAAGGTTGGAAGATGACAATTGTATATACTGTTGGAGAGATAAGTAATAATAACATCAAAATATACACATAACAAGGTTGGAAGATGACAAGTGTATATACTGTTAAAGAGATAAGTAATTATAACATCAAAATATACACAGAACAAGGTTGGAAGATGGCAATTGTATACACTGTTGGAGAGATAAGTAATAATAACATCAAAATATACACAGAACAAGGTTGGAAGATGACAATTGTATATACTGTTGGAGAGATAAGTAATAATAACATCAAAATATACACATAACAAGGTTGGAAGATGACAATTGTATATACTGTTAAAGAGATAAGAAATAACATCAAAATATACACAGAACAAGGTTGGAAGATGACAAGTGTATATACTGTTGGAGAGATAAGAAATAACATCAACATATACACAGAACAAGGTTGGAAGATGACAAGTGTATATACTGTTGGCGAGATAAGTAATAATAACATCAAAATATACACAGAACAAGGTTGGAAGATGACAAGTGTATATACTGTTGGAGAAATAAGTAATAATAACATCAAAATATACACAGAACAAGGTTGGAAGATGGCAAGTGTATATACTGTTGGAGAGATAAGTAATAATAACATCAACATATACACAGAACAAGGTTGGAAGATGACAAGTGTATATACTGTTGGAGAGATAAGTAATAATAACATCAAAATATACACAGAACAGGTTGGAAGATGGCAAGTGTATATACTGTTGGAGAGATAAGTAATAACATCAAAATATACACAGAACAAGGTTGGAAGATGACAAGTGTATATACTGTTGGAGAGATAAGAAATAACATCAACATATACACAGAACAAGGTTGGAAGATGACAAGTGTATATACTGTTGGAGAGATAAGTAATAATAACATCAAAATATACACAGAACAAGGTTGGAAGATGGCAATTGTATATACTGTTGGAGAGATAAGTAATAATAACATCAAAATATACACAGAACAAGGTTGGAAGATGACAAGTGTATATACTGTTGGAGAGATAAGTAATAATAACATCAAAATATACACAGAACAAGGTTGGAAGATGGCAATTGTATATACTGTTGGAGAGATAAGTAATAATAACATCAAAATATACACATAACAAGGTTGGAAGATGACAAGTGTATATACTGTTAAAGAGATAAGTAATAATAACATCAAAATATACACAGAACAAGGTTGGAAGATTGCAATTGTATACACTGTTGGAGAGATAAGTAATAATAACATCAAAATATACACAGAACAAGGTTGGAAGATGACAATTGTATATACTGTTGGAGAGATAAGTAATAATAACATCAAAATATACACAGAACAAGGTTGGAAGATGACAAGTGTATATACTGTTGGAGAGATAAGTAATAATAACATCAAAATATACACAGAACAAGGTTGGAAGATGACAATTGTATATACTGTTGGAGAGATAAGTAATAATAACATCAAAATATACACAGAACAAGGTTGGAAGATGACAAGTGTATATACTGTTGGAGAGATAAGTAATAATAACATCAAAATATACACAGAACAAGGTTGGAAGATGACAAGTGTATATACTGTTGCAGAGATAAGTAATAATAACATCAAAATATACACAGAACAAGGTTGGAAGATGGCAATTGTATATACTGTTGGAGAGATAAGTAATAATAACATCAAAATATACACAGAACAAGGTTGGAAGATGGCAATTGTATATACTGTTGGAGAGATAAGTAATAATAACATCAAAATATACACAGAACAAGGTTGGAAGATGACAAGTGTATATACTGTTGGAGAGATAAGTAATAATAACATCAAAATATACACAGAACAAGGTTGGAAGATGACAAGTGTATATACTGTTGGAGAGATAAGTAATAATAACATCAAAATATACACAGAACAAGGTTGGAAGATGACAATTGTATATACTGTTGGAGAGATAAGAAAAATAACATCAAAATATACACAGAACAAGGTTGGAAGATGACAATTGTATATACTGTTGGAGAGATAAGTAATAATAACATCAAAATATACACATAACAAGGTTGGAAGATGACAAGTGTATATACTGTTAAAGAGATAAGTAATAATAACATCAAAATATACACAGAACAAGGTTGGAAGATGGCAATTGTATACACTGTTGGAGAGATAAGTAATAATAACATCAAAATATACACAGAACAAGGTTGGAAGATGACAATTGTATATACTGTTGGAGAGATAAGTAATAATAACATCAAAATTTACACAGAACAAGGTTGGAAGATGACAAGTGTATATACTGTTGGAGAGATAAGTAATAATAACATCAAAATATACACAGAACAAGGTTGGAAGATGACAAGTGTATATACTGTTGGAGAGATAAGTAATAATAACATCAAAATATACACAGAACAAGGTTGGAAGATGACAAGTGTATATACTGTTGGAGAGATAAGTAATAATAACATCAAAATATACACAGAACAAGGTTGGAAGATGACAAGTGTATATACTGTTGGAGAGATAAGTAATAATAACATCAAAATATACACAGAACAAGGTTGGAAGATGACAATTGTATATACTGTTGGAGAGGTAAGTAATAATAACATCAAAATATACACAGAACAAGGTTGGAAGATGACAAGTGTATATACTGTTGGAGAGATAAGTAATAATAACATCAAAATATACACAGAACAAGGTTGGAAGATGACAAGTGTATATACTGTTGGAGAGATAAGTAATAATAACATCAAAATATACACAGAACAAGGTTGGAAGATGACAAGTGTATATACTGTTGCAGAGATAAGTAATAATAACATCAAAATATACACAGAACAAGGTTGGAAGATGGCAATTGTATATACTGTTGGAGAGATAAGTAATAATAACATCAAAATATACACAGAACAAGGTTGGAAGATGGCAATTGTATATACTGTTGGAGAGATAAGTAATAATAACATCAAAATATACACAGAACAAGGTTGGAAGATGACAAGTGTATATACTGTTGGAGAGAGAAGTAATAATAACATCAAAATATACACAGAACAAGGTTGGAAGATGACAAGTGTATATACTGTTGGAGAGATAAGTAATAATAACATCAAAATATACACAGAACAAGGTTGGAAGATGACAATTGTATATACTGTTGGAGAGATAAGAAAAATAACATCAAAATATACACAGAACAAGGTTGGAAGATGACAATTGTATATACTGTTGGAGAGATAAGTAATAATAACATCAAAATATACACATAACAAGGTTGGAAGATGACAAGTGTATATACTGTTAAAGAGATAAGTAATTATAACATCAAAATATACACAGAACAAGGTTGGAAGATGGCAATTGTATACACTGTTGGAGAGATAAGTAATAATAACATCAAAATATACACAGAACAAGGTTGGAAGATGACAATTGTATATACTGTTGGAGAGATAAGTAATAATAACATCAAAATATACACATAACAAGGTTGGAAGATGACAATTGTATATACTGTTAAAGAGATAAGAAATAACATCAAAATATACACAGAACAAGGTTGGAAGATGACAAGTGTATATACTGTTGGAGAGATAAGAAATAACATCAACATATACACAGAACAAGGTTGGAAGATGACAAGTGTATATACTGTTGGCGAGATAAGTAATAATAACATCAAAATATACACAGAACAAGGTTGGAAGATGACAAGTGTATATACTGTTGGAGAAATAAGTAATAATAACATCAAAATATACACAGAACAAGGTTGGAAGATGGCAAGTGTATATACTGTTGGAGAGATAAGTAATAATAACATCAACATATACACAGAACAAGGTTGGAAGATGACAAGTGTATATACTGTTGGAGAGATAAGTAATAATAACATCAAAATATACACAGAACAGGTTGGAAGATGGCAAGTGTATATACTGTTGGAGAGATAAGTAATAACATCAAAATATACACAGAACAAGGTTGGAAGATGACAAGTGTATATACTGTTGGAGAGATAAGAAATAACATCAACATATACACAGAACAAGGTTGGAAGATGACAAGTGTATATACTGTTGGAGAGATAAGTAATAATAACATCAAAATATACACAGAACAAGGTTGGAAGATGGCAATTGTATATACTGTTGGAGAGATAAGTAATAATAACATCAAAATATACACAGAACAAGGTTGGAAGATGACAAGTGTATATACTGTTGGAGAGATAAGTAATAATAACATCAAAATATACACAGAACAAGGTTGGAAGATGGCAATTGTATATACTGTTGGAGAGATAAGTAATAATAACATCAAAATATACACATAACAAGGTTGGAAGATGACAAGTGTATATACTGTTAAAGAGATAAGTAATAATAACATCAAAATATACACAGAACAAGGTTGGAAGATTGCAATTGTATACACTGTTGGAGAGATAAGTAATAATAACATCAAAATATACACAGAACAAGGTTGGAAGATGACAATTGTATATACTGTTGGAGAGATAAGTAATAATAACATCAAAATATACACAGAACAAGGTTGGAAGATGACAAGTGTATATACTGTTGGAGAGATAAGTAATAATAACATCAAAATATACACAGAACAAGGTTGGAAGATGACAATTGTATATACTGTTGGAGAGATAAGTAATAATAACATCAAAATATACACAGAACAAGGTTGGAAGATGACAAGTGTATATACTGTTGGAGAGATAAGTAATAATAACATCAAAATATACACAGAACAAGGTTGGAAGATGACAAGTGTATATACTGTTGCAGAGATAAGTAATAATAACATCAAAATATACACAGAACAAGGTTGGAAGATGGCAATTGTATATACTGTTGGAGAGATAAGTAATAATAACATCAAAATATACACAGAACAAGGTTGGAAGATGGCAATTGTATATACTGTTGGAGAGATAAGTAATAATAACATCAAAATATACACAGAACAAGGTTGGAAGATGACAAGTGTATATACTGTTGGAGAGATAAGTAATAATAACATCAAAATATACACAGAACAAGGTTGGAAGATGACAAGTGTATATACTGTTGGAGAGATAAGTAATAATAACATCAAAATATACACAGAACAAGGTTGGAAGATGACAATTGTATATACTGTTGGAGAGATAAGAAAAATAACATCAAAATATACACAGAACAAGGTTGGAAGATGACAATTGTATATACTGTTGGAGAGATAAGTAATAATAACATCAAAATATACACATAACAAGGTTGGAAGATGACAAGTGTATATACTGTTAAAGAGATAAGTAATAATAACATCAAAATATACACAGAACAAGGTTGGAAGATGGCAATTGTATACACTGTTGGAGAGATAAGTAATAATAACATCAAAATATACACAGAACAAGGTTGGAAGATGACAATTGTATATACTGTTGGAGAGATAAGTAATAATAACATCAAAATTTACACAGAACAAGGTTGGAAGATGACAAGTGTATATACTGTTGGAGAGATAAGTAATAATAACATCAAAATATACACAGAACAAGGTTGGAAGATGACAAGTGTATATACTGTTGGAGAGATAAGTAATAATAACATCAAAATATACACAGAACAAGGTTGGAAGATGACAAGTGTATATACTGTTGGAGAGATAAGTAATAATAACATCAAAATATACACAGAACAAGGTTGGAAGATGACAAGTGTATATACTGTTGGAGAGATAAGTAATAATAACATCAAAATATACACAGAACAAGGTTGGAAGATGACAATTGTATATACTGTTGGAGAGGTAAGTAATAATAACATCAAAATATACACAGAACAAGGTTGGAAGATGACAAGTGTATATACTGTTAAAGAGATAAGTAATAATAACATCAAAATATACACAGAACAAGGTTGGAAGATGACAAGTGTATATACTGTTGGAGAGATAAGTAATAACATCAAAGTTTTACAAAGGATTTGTATCAAATAACGTATATACATATATATAATACAGCATTGAAAAATATTTTATTCAGTTGTGTAACTAAATAAAACATGACATTTCTCCTCTAATTATCCCCCGTTACCATATGAAAACATTGCAAGATTTACATTATGACGTCAATAACTTAATCAATCTTTCTCAACATCCATATATATATGTAGCAGTTCGAAATTTGTTATAACATGACCATTGTTGATTTAAACAACAACTTCACTGAATTCCATGACTAGCCAGAGAGATTTCACTAGATATATTAAACATGACTTATTAACACTCACCCTACAACCTCGCCGTATTTTTCTACCAGTTCGATATCTGTTTTTACAAGACCCTGGAAGAATCAACAGCAAATCCAAATAAATATATCATGACCAGAAAAATGTATTTATATTTCAATGCACTAGAACATTACTCTTAGTTGGACTTTTTGGTGCTAGCTCACTGAAAGAACAATCCGCGGGTAAACGTGTTGCTCTACACGTACACATTATACCCATTCCTTACTCCTTAATGTTGAGTGTTTAATCTTTGGTTTGACTCGACCGGGGCTCAAACCCATGATTTACAACGATCACGACGAACACGCTTACCATCACACCGACGATGCTGTTGGTAAATATAAACATATTCTTATCTCAATAACAAGCAGTTGGTTAATATAAACATGTTCTTATCTCAATAACAAACAATGACATGAAACGTATAATATACAAATTAGCAAACCAAAAATATCAGAAAATTATAGACGAACATGAACAATTGCCATTTATTCTAACCTTACATTGCATTATACATTCTTCAAAATCTTTTCAGAAAATTTCAAAATCATATTTGCAGAAATACCCCCCATCATAAAACAAATATACTGACCTTTTTGATAAATTGTAGCATAATACCAAGGAATGGAACAGGCTTCGGTCCTGGTATCCGTAATCGTCTCCATAAACTGTGCTGCCATAGTGAGTAGCTACAAACACATAGAAGATTATAATTACTCTATTAAAATAGACTACGAATAACTACACCTCGAATGATTGTGCTTCTTTCGGGGTATTTTGTATATAATTGCACCTTATATAAAAATACTTTACTTTGATTGGTTCTGTACAGGTGTATTTAAAGCAAATATCACGATTATCTAGCAACAAGGTTGAATTTGCAACGATTTATGTGACTCCGGAGTATTTGTTCAATAAAAATTGCCATTTTTACCCTCTGCAGCGCGGTATCTGCATTTTTGGATTTCTCTTTATTACCCTCGCGTGTCACTTCTCGCCAAATTTTATTCGGTTCTCTCATTTTTTTTTCTGTCGGTCTGATGACGTCACATGTACATTTTGCAACAAATATGGCAGACAGACGTTACGCTGCATGCGGTCGCTACGGTGAGGCACTCCAAAAACTCATAAAAAATACGTTTTTTATGTAAACGCATACGTCAAGGTACAAATGAATATTAGGTGTAATTAATTTATTTGTATTTGTAAAACATTCCAATCTTGAGACAAAATTTCACTCGCCGTTCCTTCTCGGGAAATTAGACCGTCTCTCGACTGCTATATTTCGTCCGTGATATATCTGTTCAAAACATTTCCTATATTTGTCTGTCAAAATATTAGCAGATATTTTATGAGCTAATATCTGTCTAAATATACTATGTGCACTTTTGACTGTCAAAATAATAGAAGCTAATTTTATGGGATAGTTTGACATACAATATATACTTGAGCACCTGCCTTACCGAGGAAAGAAACAAACACCTGCTACCAACATTCAAACCTGTATATAGAATGGCACTCAAAGGAACCTGGAAATGTGCCCTTTATGAGCAGTTGCCCTTTATATACAAGTTAAAATTATATGTACTATTTATTAATGGAAACATTAGGCTGCCCTCTATAGACAAGGATTTGTTACATTAAGGTGCACTGTAAGGCAGGTTTGACTGTATATGATTTATAAATCCTTAAAATGCTCAAAAATGAGATTATGTCATAACTAATGCTGTACCAATAGTTATTCAGACGAAACATTGTCAACCTAATGACTGTTGAAAGTAGCATTAGCCACCATAACCCTAACCCCTAACGACCATGCTGTAGATGTAATAAATTAAATCATAAATCGGGATATAATGGAAAGAGTCGGACAATAGGCATTTCAACAGACCAACACTTGTCACAAGAAAAAGACGACAGGGTCCACATGTGGAACAGAAATTACTTACCCTGCCGGAGCTCATGAGTTCAACTCCGGTTTTTAGTGTGGTTCATTTTATGTGTGGTGTTTTGTGGATCATTGTTTGTCCTTTTTCTTTTCGCCATTGTATTGTCTGTCCTTCCTCGATTTACGGCTGATTAATTCTTTGGTATCTTCACACTTTTCTTACCAGTTCTGATAGATTTCGGTTGCTGCAATTTGTCCTTCACGTGCAAGGAGATTGATATTCTTCAAACACGAGACACTAAGTTCACAGTGCATTCATTTACGTCTGACTCTAAGGACGAGATTTGTATTTGGTTTGTGGAACACAACTAGTGGACGGTCATTTGTGAAGGGGTCGTACCTCGTAGAGGGGAAACAATGTCCCGTATCTACATATGGGATCCCGTACATGCGAAATTTGAACTTACAAGTATTTCATAAAACTAGAAAAGAAGTATGCCCCCGCAATTGATAATTATGGACAAAGTTGTTTTGTTAGGAGTGATTTTTTAAAAATGAAGTGTGTCTGTAAGACACAAATAATGCCCCCGCCTGACCATAATAAATTATAGACAAGTTAACCTCCATTATGTATATAAATATCATACAAAATATTAAAGCTGTAGCTCCAAGACTGTAGGAGGGGATAGCCGAACAAACCATGTATCTATATCCGGACGGACGAACAAAATGACTAAGTCCAACTACCTGTCATTTTGGGAATATTTGATGAAAATCAAAATCCTGTGGACATGCACACCTCCATTATGGGTATAAACATCCTGCAAAATATTAAAGCTGTAGCTCATAAACTGTTGGAGGAGTTAGCCGAACAAACCATGTTCGCTTTATTCAGTTAGAAAGAAAAAAATGACTAAGCCCAACTACCTGTCATTTTGTGAATATTTGATGAATATCAAAATTCCATTATGTGTATAAACATCCTACAAAATATTAAAGCTGTAGCTCCATAACTGTAGGAGGAGATAGCCGAACAAACCATGTATCTATATCCGAACGAACAAACGGACGAACGGACGGATAGGGGTAAATTAATATGCCGCCCGACTCTTCGTCGCGGGGGCAAAAAAAAAAAATTCACTAGGATTAATGTCAACATAGCCAATGACCATATGCACATTTGTAATTACAGTTTAAAACGTTAAGAGAGCTATAGCTAAGACGTGTTTGTAAACACCTGTTTTACTTTTAAAATATATGTACTTACAGATATAATGTTATAATAACGAGAATAATAGTAAGTATCCACCCAGGTACGTTCAATATTCCTAGGATCTCCATTATAAATATTCGTGTGTTAGTCTATAGACCACTTTAATTTAAATATAAAACACATTACAGCCTTATAAGGAAATATGTAGCAGGTTAAGATATATATTGAACTTCGTAATATTTTGGTTTCCTCTTGATATGTGTTTATGTATGTCCAATGGTTGTGTAATATGCTGTATAGCGTATAAACAGACGTATGTAATGTCATACACAACACTATTTTACTGATAAACGGTAAATTGTGATTTACAACATTGAACTGTTGACCTCAATAGTTTTGTTCTAAATATATCTGGCGCTCTATCATCCGTAGATATAGAGATGTTAACACTCTAAAGTTACGAGGAACACCCTGGGGCGGATTTACGGATAAGGAATGTAAATAACGAATTTATCTCCGGTTATATTAAAAGATAAGACATTTTGGACCCCGGTGGACCACGTACATGTAAGAGTGATGTGTTTTTGTTGTTTGGAAAGAATAAGTAAAATATGAAAGCTTCGAGTGTTTCAAGTACCCTACTGTTGATCAAATTAACAGCTTTATATTCAATATATTGCCAAAATCAACTAATTTTTATTTTGGCGCGCAACGTCGCGAGCTTTGAAATCATTAATGTTTTCCGTCGACGTGGGTAATTTGGATTCAGTCACTCAGGACTAAAGAGTTCAAATTGTGCATCATCGTTTGTTTCAGCTAAATATTGCCGTTGTAAACTTCCTGCAACTTTGTTTGCCCTTTCTGTCGTTGTCCAAATACTTTTCAACCTTTTATGAAGAATTTCATTATCAGTGTGGCTAGCGAAGGGCTTCGCCATTTTCAATATGGACGCTGAATATGTAATTATGCGCGTGATATCTTCCGTGGAAATGGCTAGTTACACCTGGTAATATGTTATAATTTTCAAGCCGAGGATAAAATTCCTCGTTCTGGATGTTCGTTATGTTGATCTATGTGAGTTATCGTTCTTGTGGGTAGGGATTTTTGACTTTCTATATTATTAATTTAATATACCCTAGATTTAAGAACATAAACATGTCATTACATTAACAATAACCCTGAAACTCATCGCGATTTAAATTATATATAAATCATGTTTTGCATAGGATATGATAAAATCATCCTTGTATATGCATGTAATTCCAAGGGGGAGGGGGCATAGTTGTTGGTAAGGCATTTGCTAATAGCAAACAATTTCTTGAAATCAAATTTAAATTAAACGTCTGTTTTCTGTGTAGTGTTTTGTAGATTATTGTTTGTCCTTTTTCCCCTATTTGTTTTAGGTTATTGTATTGTCTGGTTTTTTCCCTTAGAATTACGGCTTCTGATTACCCCTTTGGTATCCTCAAACTTGCTTTCTCTTTTTAATCTCCTATATTGCAGAGACTTATTGCGAGGACATCTTGCATGAAAATATCCTATTGGTATTCTTATTCAAATCTCAGAAAGTATGGAAACCGATTGTAAGGATTGTGACGTTGATAGAGCACCTTTGATTTCCTTATTTCAATCTTATATATTGTAGATACTTATATATAGGACTTTCTACATTGAAAGACCTTTATTTATCATATTTAAATCTTGTGGAGACTTAAGTTCGTGAATATGGACATTGAAACACACAATCGGTATTCTTATTTAAGCCCCCTTCCTTAAAAAGTGAAGTCGAAACTGATAGCGCGGACCTTTGACTACTAAACCTCAATTTATGCTGACATAACGAGAAAGCTACTGAATTAAGGGATTAAGGGATGCATAGTGGTTATGTTGAAGTCATCACTTGGAAAATGTTACGGTCGCCATTAGGTCTTGGTAAGCCACTAAAGAATATCGCTGGCACAGATATGTTCCGTTTGTCGTAATTACAACCATGTCCCCTTTACTCTCGCATGACGTATTACCAATTTTTTAAACCGGAGTAACACGACGGGTGCCTCTGATGGAGCGGGAACTGTGCATCTTTCCGGAGCACCCAGGTTCACCTCCAACTTTTGTGGGCTTCTAGTTGCTCAATCTTTAGTTTTATGAGTAATGTTTTGTAGATCATTGTTCATCTTTTTAACATGTCATGCTACAATCGCGTGTGGTTCTAAGCAACGGTTATCTTTTTAAAAATATGGTTGTCATCACGATTTGGCCATTATTACGGTATCTTCGTATTCCAACAAACCACATTGGTTGTGTAATGGTTAGCGTGCTCATCTCGAGTGTCGTAGATCGTGGGTTCGAACGCTGATCGGGTCCATCCAAAGACTATACAATACGGTTGCTTCGAATCATTTCCATTCCGTCAAATTTTCGTCTGCCAAACCACGTGATTTTGATGGAATGTTAGGCTTTGGACTTCCGGTGTCAATGTACACAACGAAAACTCCAATCGATAAGTGCCGTTTTAACGTTACTCAACTTAAATATTTTTTTACATTTTCTGTAAAATACAGATATCAATTAAATTATTTTATTTGTATCAAAGACTTCAATGCACAGACAATCACTTCTTTAAAATTAAATTTGTTTTATTTCTATATTTACTGCTGTCAGCATCATGAAAGGAAAACAACCTGTCTTGATATATTTCTGTTATTAGACAGACAGTGAGGTACCGAATACCAGTATTTACTCAGCCGTTTACTTGGCGTCTCCATATTACAATTACTTATAATCTACCGCATCTACGACTATGATATGTTGACGTTGTCACAGTAATAGCGTAAACACCGATAGTAGTCTGCCTAACATTTCAGACGTCATGACACGAAAAAGACGGAACGTGATCGGAATTGACATGATTCGAAACAACCGTATTAGTATTTGATGCTTCACCACTAAGCAAACCGTGGGGAGCATTCAGGAGAAAGAGTAAAGACTGGTTGGCTCGGAATCAGGATAATGTCTCCGAGTGGTGCGACTGTTCTTTCACTGAGATAGCACTATAAAAATCCAACTAAGCGTGTTGATCTAGTACAAAGCGCACCTCATGATCGTCCCATTAAAAAGTAACTAATTATTTTTTTCTCGCCATCATATAGCTGACAAATTGCTGGGTTGGCGCTAAACAACAATCATTCACTCGTAATCCAACACCCGGCAGACATGTTTTCGAGAAGAACTTTGAACTGCAAATGCATACACCTACTTTATAAATGTTGAATTCATTCAGAGCAAGTGGAATGTACGGTGTAGGAGAAGATAACAGGTCGAAAGCACCTGTTTAAACTCCCAGTTTCTTGAGGTAGTTTGTTCGGTCATTTGTATTATTACGGACTGACAAGTCAACTTTTAGGAGAAGAAATGATAATGTTACCAGTGTCTCTGGATTGCCTCTAATGTCTATTTAGTTTTTTTCTCATAAAAGGAAAATATGAAAAGTCTGTCACCTATGCAATAAAACAAACAAAACACCAACATCAAATAAGATATTATAAATATTATCATTTATAGACAATTTTTATATAATGTACTTGTACTTTTGCACTACACCATGTTCTAAATTAATGTCGCTTATTAAGTTTAAGATGAATTCCATTTTTTGCTCGAACAATCCCAGCATTTTCAAATTCAACTGGTATCTGAAAGAACAACATGAAATGAGATATTATATAAATTATCCATATTTTCTATAAAAGTGGGTTGTAATTTATGAGATAAATAAAGCTATAGTAATCAACGAAACAGGTACATCTATGTAGAAAAAATAGACAGTGACGGTTTAATAACAACGTCTACATAATCACCGGGAATTTATCAAGAGCAACACTATGATTGCCACATGAGGAACAGGATATTGCTTACACTTACGAAGCACATGCGTTCTCCCCTCACCCCCCCCCCCCCCCCCCCCCCCCCGCCCCCCATCCCCGGTTTTATGTCGCTCGATCTTTTTCTTTTTGGTCATTGTGTTGTCTGTTCTTCTTCGATTTCCGGATTTGTATTACCCCTTGGGTATCTTTAAACTCTTCTACAGGAATAACTTTCATCATGTACGCTCAAAGTCGAGATTTGAAAGCCAAGTAATTGAAAACTGTTTGCCAGCAATAAATTCAAAGGACATAAAGAGTTCACCTATGCATAATATGTTAATCTGTATTTTACACTTCGTTTCCTCTTTGATATGTTTTTAATTTTAATGAAAGCAACTATATAAAACAAGACGAAAGAAAATGTATATGCTTAAAAATAGATTCGAGTGCGAGATTGAGAATATGATTGCCCCTTTGGTATCTTCAAACTCTTCTCAATGAAGAGCTGGCCATGCAGCTTGATTTAAATTTAATTACCTCAGTCTTTTCGCAAGGAGCAAATGTGAAGTTCTGAATCATGGACACTAATGCCATTTTGGCCTCCAGCAAAGCCAACCTCATTCCGATACAATGTCGAGGACCAATACCGAAAGGTACAAAGGAATACTCTGGCCTCTTTTTCTTGTTCTCGTCAGTAAATCTGTTATATTAAAAATGTTTCTACTATCATTTTTAAACTTTATTTTCAGACCAGTGATTTATTGTTTAATATATCAATGCAATAAGTGCTCTAGAAACGTTTATTTCAAATTTCTTGAAAATCAAAATACATGACAGGGAACAGAGTAAAGGTGCTATGCATTATCACATAGTATTTCAATATGTCACAGTCCTCGAAATGAAAATTTGAATTTACTATTTCGAATCAAATTATTGAATTTATTTGTATATATTTCTGAAGAAAAATTGAACAATTTACTGGTCCGAACACATTTTATAAATTATAAACATAAACAAACAATATAAATCTCACCTGTCAGGATCAAACTTCTCCGGATCTGGCCAATATTTAGGGTTTCTATGTAGACCACAAACTGGTACAGTTACATCTGTACCTTTGGGTATAAATATACCATTTATTGTTATGTCTTCTCGGGCTACTCTGTTGAACCTGGAACAATTTGGTATAGAGTTAAAGTTTTTCTACGCAAGGAATATACATAAAGTGACATATGGTATGTAGTAGACTTTTAAGGAATATACATAAAGTGACATATGGTATGTAGTAGACTTTTAAGGAATATACATAAAGTGACATATGGTATGTAGTAGACTTTTAAGGAATATACATAAAGTGACATATGGTATGTAGTAGACTTTTAAGGAATATACATAAAGTGACATATGGTATGTAGTAGACTTTTAAGGAATATACATAAAGTGACATATGGTATGTAGTAGACTTTTAAGGAATATACATAAAGTGACATATGGTATGTAGTAGACTTTTAAGGAATATACATAAAGTGACATATGGTATGTAGTAGACTTTTAAGGAATATACATAAAGTGACATATGGTATGTAGTAGACTTTTAAGGAATATACATAAAGTGACATATGGTATGTAGTAGACTTTTAAGGAATATACATAAAGTGACATATGGTATGTAGTAGACTTTTAAGGAATATACATAAAGTGACATATGGTATGTAGTAGACTTTTAAGGAATATACATAAATTGACATATGGTATGTAGTGGACTTTTAACACATTCCCGTGGTATAGAGTTAAAGTTTTTCTACGTGACATATGGTATGTAGTAGACTTTTAACACATTCCCGTGGTATAAAGTTTTTCTACGTGACATATGTTATGTAGTAGACTTTTAACACATTCCCGTGGTATAGAGTTAAAGTTTTTCTACGTGACATATGTTATGTAGTAGACCTTTAACACATTCCCGTGGTATAAAGTTTTTCTACGTGACATATGTTATGTAGTAGACTTTTAACACATTCCCGTGGTATAGAGTTAAAGTTTTTCTACGTGACATATGATATGTAGTAGACTTTTAACACATTCCCGTGGTATAAAGTTTTTCTACGTGACATATGTTATGTAGTAGACTTTTAACACATTCCCGTGGTATAGAGTTAAAGTTTTTCTACGTGACATATGGTATGTAGTAGACTTTTAACACATTACCGTGGTATACAGTTTTTCTACGTGACATATGTTATCTAGTAGACTTTTATCACATTCCCGTGGTATAGAGTTAAAGTTTTTCTACGTGACATATGGTATGTAGTAGACTTTTAACACATTCCCGTGGTATAGAGTTATAGTTTTTCTACGTGACATATGGTATGTAGTAGACTTTTAACACATTCCCGTGGTATAGAGTTAAAGTTTTTCTACGCGACATATGGTATGTAGTAGACTTTTAGCACATTCCCGTGGTATAGAGTTAAAGTTTTTCTACGTGACATATGGTATGTAGTAGACATTTAACACATTCCTGTGGTATAAAGTTTTTCTACGTGACATATGGTATGTAGTAGACTTTTAACACATTCCCGTGGTATAAAGTTGTTCTACGTGACATATGGTATGTAGTAGACTTTTAACACATTCCCGTGGTATAAAGTTTTTCTACGTTACATATGGTATGTAGTAGACTTTTAACACATTCCCGTGGTATAAAGTTTTTCTACGTGACATATGGTATGTAGTAGACTTTTAACACATTCCCGTGATATAGAGTTAAAGTTTTTCTACGTGACATATGGTATGTAGTAGACTTTTAACACATTCCCGTGGTATAGAGTTAAGTTTTTCTACGTGACATATGGTATGTAGTAGACTTTTAACACATTCCCGTGGTATAAAGTTTTTCTACGTGACATATGGTATGTAGTAGACTTTTAACACATTCCCGTGGTATAAAGTTTTTCTACGTGACATATGGTATGTAGTAGACTTTTAGCACATTCCCGTGGTATAGAGTTAAAGTTTTTCTACGTGACATATGGTATGTAGTAGACTTTTAACACATTCCCGTGGTATAGAGTTAAAGTTTTTCTACGTGACATATGGTATGTAGTAGACTTTTAACACATTCCCGTGGTATAGAGTTAAAGTTTTTCTACGTGACATATGGTATGTAGTAGACTTTTAACACATTCCCGTGGTATAAATTTTTCTACGTGACATATGGTATGTAGTAGAATTTTAACACATTCCCGTGGTATAGAGTTAAAGTTTTTCTACGTGACATATGGTATGTAGTAGACTTTTAACACATTCCCGTGGTATAAAGTTTTTCTACGTGACATATGGTATGTAGTAGACTTTTAACACATTCCCGTGGTATAGAGTTTTTCTACGTGACATATGGTATGTAGTAGACTTTTAACACATTCCCGTGGTATAGAGTTAAAGTTTTTCTACGTGACATATGGTATGTAGTAGACTTTTAACACATTTCCGTGGTATAAAGTTTTTCTACGTGACATATGGTATGTAGTAGTCTTTTAACACATTCCCGTGGTATAAATTTTTCTACGTGACATATGGTATGTAGTAGACTTTTAACACATTCCCGTGGTATAAAGTTTTTCTACGTGACATATGGTATGTAGTAGACTTTTAACACATTCCCGTGGTATAAAGTTTTCTACGTGACATATGGTATGTAGTAGACTTTTAACACATTCCCGTGGTATAGAGTTAAAGTTTTTCTACGTGACATATGGTATGTAGTAGACTTTTAACACATTCCCGTGGTATAAAGTTTTTCTACGTGACATATGGTATGTAGTAGACTTTTAACACATTCCCGTGGTATAAAGTTTTTCTACGTGACATATGGTATGTAGTAGACTTTTAACACATTCCCGTGGTATAGAGTTAAAGTTTTTCTACGCGACATATGGTATGTAGTAGACTTTTAGCACTTCCCGTGGTATAGAGTTAAAGTTTTTCTACGTGACATATGGTATGTAGTAGACTTTTAACACATTCCCGTGGTATAGAGTTAAAGTTTTTCTACGTGACATATGGTATGTAGTAGACTTTTAACACATTCCCGTGGTATAAAGTTTTTCTACGTGACATATGGTATGTAGTAGACTTTTAACACATTCCCGTGGTATAAAGTTTTTCTACGTGACATATGGTATGTAGTAGACTTTTAGCACATTCCCGTGGTATAGAGTTAAAGTTTTTCTACGTGACATATGGTATGTAGTAGACCTTTACCACATTCCCGTGGTATAGAGTTAAAGTTTTTCTACGTGACATATGGTATGTAGTAGACTTTTAACACATTCCCGTGGTATAGAGTTAAAGTTTTTCTACGTGACATATGGTATGTAGTAGACTTTTAACACATTCCCGTGGTATAAAGTTTTTCTACGTTACATATGGTATGTAGTAGACTTTTAACACATTCCCGTGGTATAAAGTTTTTCTACGTGACATATGGTATGTAGTAGACTTTTAACACATTCCCGTGATATAGAGTTAAAGTTTTTCTACGTGACATATGGTATGTAGTAGACTTTTAACACATTCCCGTGGTATAGAGTTAAGTTTTTCTACGTGACATATGGTATGTAGTAGACTTTAAACACATTCCCGTGGTATAAAGTTTTTCTACGTGACATATGGTATGTAGTAGACTTTTAGCACATTCCCGTGGTATAGAGTTAAAGTTTTTCTACGTGACATATGGTATGTAGTAGACTTTTAACACATTCCCGTGGTATAGAGTTAAAGTTTTTCTACGTGACATATGGTATGTAGTAGACTTTTAACACATTCCCGTGGTATAGAGTTAAAGTTTTTCTACGTGACATATGGTATGTAGTAGACTTTTAACACATTCCCGTGGTATAAAGTTTTTCTACGTGACATATGGTATGTAGTAGAATTTTAACACATTCCCGTGGTATAGAGTTAAAGTTTTTCTACGTGACATATGGTATGTAGTAGACTTTTAACACATTCCCGTGGTATAAAGTTTTTCTACGTGACATATGGTATGTAGTAGACTTTTAACACATTCCCGTGGTATAGAGTTTTTCTACGTGACATATGGTATGTAGTAGACTTTTAACACATTCCCGTGGTATAAAGTTTTTCTACGTGACATATGGTATGTAGTAGACTTTTAACACATTCCCGTGGTATAAAGTTTTTCTACGTGACATATGGTATGTAGTAGACTTTTAGCACATTCCCGTGGTATAGAGTTAAAGTTTTTCTACGTGACATATGGTATGTAGTAGACTTTTAACACATTCCCGTGGTATGGAGTTAAAGTTTTTCTACGTGACATATGGTATGTAGTAGACTTTTAACACATTCCCGTGGTATAGAGTTAAAGTTTTTCTACGTGACATATGGTATGTAGTAGACTTTTAACACATTCCCGTGGTATAAAGTTTTTCTACGTGACATATGGTATGTAGTAGAATTTTAACACATTCCCGTGGTATAGAGTTAAAGTTTTTCTATGTGACATATGGTATGTAGTAGACTTTTAACACATTCCCGTGGTATAAAGTTTTTCTACGTGACATATGGTATGTAGTAGACTTTTAACACATTCCCGTGATATAGAGTTAAAGTTTTTCTACGTGACATATGGTATGTAGTAGACTTTTAACACATTCCCGTGGTATAGAGTTAAGTTTTTCTACGTGACATATGGTATGTAGTAGACTTTTAACACATTCCCGTGGTATAGAGTTAAAGTTTTTCTACGTGACATATGGTATGTAGTAGACTTTTAACACATTCCCGTGGTATAGAGTTAAAGTTTTTCTACGTGACATATGGTATGTAGTAGACTTTTAACACATTCCCGTGGTATAAAGTTTTTCTACGTGACATATGGTATGTAGTAGAATTTTAACACATTCCCGTGGTATAGAGTTAAAGTTTTTCTACGTGACATATGGTATGTAGTAGACTTTTAACACATTCCCGTGGTATAAAGTTTTTCTACGTGACATATGGTATGTAGTAGACTTTTAACACATTCCCGTGGTATAAAGTTTTTCTACGTGACATATGGTATGTAGTAGACTTTTAACACATTCCCGTGGTATAAAGTTTTTCTACGTGACATATGGTATGTAGTAGACTTTTAACACATTCCCGTGGTATAGAGTTAAAGTTTTTCTACGTGACATATGGTATGTAGTAGACTTTTAGCACATTCCCGTGGTATAGAGTTAAAGTTTTTCTACGTGACATATGGTATGTAGTAGACTTTTAACACATTCCCGTGGTATGGAGTTAAAGTTTTTCTACGTGACATATGGTATGTAGTAGACTTTTAACACATTCCCGTGGTATAGAGTTAAAGTTTTTCTACGTGACATATGGTATGTAGTAGACTTTTAACACATTCCCGTGGTATAAAGTTTTTCTACGTGACATATGGTATGTAGTAGACTTTTAAGGAATATACTTAAAGTGACATATGGTATGTAGTAGACTTTTAAGGAATATACATAAAGTGACATATGGTATGTAGTAGACTTTTAAGGAATATACATAAAGTGACATATGGTATGTAGTAGACTTTTAAGGAATATACATAAAGTGACATATGGTATGTAGTAGACTTTTAAGGAATATACATAAAGTGACATATGGTATGTAGTAGACTTTTAAGGAATATACATAAAGTGACATATGGTATGTAGTAGACTTTTAAGGAATATACATAAAGTGACATATGGTATGTAGTAGACTTTTAAGGAATATACATAAAGTGACATATGGTATGTAGTAGACTTTTAAGGAATATACATAAAGTGACATATGGTATATAGTAGACTTTTAAGGAATATACATAAATTGACATATGGTATGTAGTGGACTTTTAACACATTCCCGTGGTATAGAGTTAAAGTTTTTCTACGTGACATATGGTATGTAGTAGACTTTTAACACATTCCCGTGGTATAAAGTTTTTCTACGTGACATATGTTATGTAGTAGACTTTTAACACATTCCCGTGGTATAGAGTTAAAGTTTTTCTACGTGACATATGTTATGTAGTAGACCTTTAACACATTCCCGTGGTATAAAGTTTTTCTACGTGACATATGTTATGTAGTAGACTTTTAACACATTCCCGTGGTATAGAGTTAAAGTTTTTCTACGTGACATATGATATGTAGTAGACTTTTAACACATTCCCGTGGTATAAAGTTTTTCTACGTGACATATGTTATGTAGTAGACTTTTAACACATTCCCGTGGTATAGAGTTAAAGTTTTTCTACGTGACATATGGTATGTAGTAGACTTTTAACACATTACCGTGGTATACAGTTTTTCTACGTGACATATGTTATCTAGTAGACTTTTAACACATTCCCGTGGTATAGAGTTAAAGTTTTTCTACGTGACATATGGTATGTAGTAGACTTTTAACACATTCCCGTGGTATAGAGTTATAGTTTTTCTACGTGACATATGGTATGTAGTAGACTTTTAACACATTCCCGTGGTATAGAGTTAAAGTTTTTCTACGCGACATATGGTATGTAGTAGACTTTTAGCACATTCCCGTGGTATAGAGTTAAAGTTTTTCTACGTGACATATGGTATGTAGTAGACATTTAACACATTCCTGTGGTATAAAGTTTTTCTACGTGACATATGGTATGTAGTAGACTTTTAACACATTCCCGTGGTATAAAGTTGTTCTACGTGACATATGGTATGTAGTAGACTTTTAACACATTCCCGTGGTATAAAGTTTTTCTACGTTACATATGGTATGTAGTAGACTTTTAACACATTCCCGTGGTATAAAGTTTTTCTACGTGACATATGGTATGTAGTAGACTTTTAACACATTCCCGTGATATAGAGTTAAAGTTTTTCTACGTGACATATGGTATGTAGTAGACTTTTAACACATTCCCGTGGTATAGAGTTAAGTTTTTCTACGTGACATATGGTATGTAGTAGACTTTTAACACATTCCCGTGGTATAAAGTTTTTCTACGTGACATATGGTATGTAGTAGACTTTTAACACATTCCCGTGGTATAAAGTTTTTCTACGTGACATATGGTATGTAGTAGACTTTTAGCACATTCCCGTGGTATAGAGTTAAAGTTTTTCTACGTGACATATGGTATGTAGTAGACTTTTAACACATTCCCGTGGTATAGAGTTAAAGTTTTTCTACGTGACATATGGTATGTAGTAGACTTTTAACACATTCCCGTGGTATAGAGTTAAAGTTTTTCTACGTGACATATGGTATGTAGTAGACTTTTAACACATTCCCGTGGTATAAATTTTTCTACGTGACATATGGTATGTAGTAGAATTTTAACACATTCCCGTGGTATAGAGTTAAAGTTTTTCTACGTGACATATGGTATGTAGTAGACTTTTAACACATTCCCGTGGTATAAAGTTTTTCTACGTGACATATGGTATGTAGTAGACTTTTAACACATTTCCGTGGTATAGAGTTTTTCTACGTGACATATGGTATGTAGTAGAATTTTAACACATTCCCGTGGTATAGAGTTAAAGTTTTTCTACGTGACATATGGTATGTAGTAGACTTTTAACACATTCCCGTGGTATAAAGTTTTTCTACGTGACATATGGTATGTAGTAGACTTTTAACACATTCCCGTGGTATAAAGTTTTTCTACGTGACATATGGTATGTAGTAGACTTTTAACACATTCCCGTGGTATAAAGTTTTTCTACGTGACATATGGTATGTAGTAGACTTTTAACACATTCCCGTGGTATAGAGTTAAAGTTTTTCTACGTGACATATGGTATGTAGTAGACTTTTAGCACATTCCCGTGGTATAGAGTTAAAGTTTTTCTACGTGACATATGGTATGTAGTAGACTTTTAACACATTCCCGTGGTATGGAGTTAAAGTTTTTCTACGTGACATATGGTATGTAGTAGACTTTTAACACATTCCCGTGGTATAGAGTTAAAGTTTTTCTACGTGACATATGGTATGTAGTAGACTTTTAACACATTCCCGTGGTATAAAGTTTTTCTACGTGACATATGGTATGTAGTAGACTTTTAAGGAATATACTTAAAGTGACATATGGTATGTAGTAGACTTTTAAGGAATATACATAAAGTGACATATGGTATGTAGTAGACTTTTAAGGAATATACATAAAGTGACATATGGTATGTAGTAGACTTTTAAGGAATATACATAAAGTGACATATGGTATGTAGTAGACTTTTAAGGAATATACATAAAGTGACATATGGTATGTAGTAGACTTTTAAGGAATATACATAAAGTGACATATGGTATGTAGTAGACTTTTAAGGAATATACATAAAGTGACATATGGTATGTAGTAGACTTTTAAGGAATATACATAAAGTGACATATGGTATGTAGTAGACTTTTAAGGAATATACATAAAGTGACATATGGTATATAGTAGACTTTTAAGGAATATACATAAATTGACATATGGTATGTAGTGGACTTTTAACACATTCCCGTGGTATAGAGTTAAAGTTTTTCTACGTGACATATGGTATGTAGTAGACTTTTAACACATTCCCGTGGTATAAAGTTTTTCTACGTGACATATGTTATGTAGTAGACTTTTAACACATTCCCGTGGTATAGAGTTAAAGTTTTTCTACGTGACATATGTTATGTAGTAGACCTTTAACACATTCCCGTGGTATAAAGTTTTTCTACGTGACATATGTTATGTAGTAGACTTTTAACACATTCCCGTGGTATAGAGTTAAAGTTTTTCTACGTGACATATGATATGTAGTAGACTTTTAACACATTCCCGTGGTATAAAGTTTTTCTACGTGACATATGTTATGTAGTAGACTTTTAACACATTCCCGTGGTATAGAGTTAAAGTTTTTCTACGTGACATATGGTATGTAGTAGACTTTTAACACATTACCGTGGTATACAGTTTTTCTACGTGACATATGTTATCTAGTAGACTTTTAACACATTCCCGTGGTATAGAGTTAAAGTTTTTCTACGTGACATATGGTATGTAGTAGACTTTTAACACATTCCCGTGGTATAGAGTTATAGTTTTTCTACGTGACATATGGTATGTAGTAGACTTTTAACACATTCCCGTGGTATAGAGTTAAAGTTTTTCTACGCGACATATGGTATGTAGTAGACTTTTAGCACATTCCCGTGGTATAGAGTTAAAGTTTTTCTACGTGACATATGGTATGTAGTAGACATTTAACACATTCCTGTGGTATAAAGTTTTTCTACGTGACATATGGTATGTAGTAGACTTTTAACACATTCCCGTGGTATAAAGTTGTTCTACGTGACATATGGTATGTAGTAGACTTTTAACACATTCCCGTGGTATAAAGTTTTTCTACGTTACATATGGTATGTAGTAGACTTTTAACACATTCCCGTGGTATAAAGTTTTTCTACGTGACATATGGTATGTAGTAGACTTTTAACACATTCCCGTGATATAGAGTTAAAGTTTTTCTACGTGACATATGGTATGTAGTAGACTTTTAACACATTCCCGTGGTATAGAGTTAAGTTTTTCTACGTGACATATGGTATGTAGTAGACTTTTAACACATTCCCGTGGTATAAAGTTTTTCTACGTGACATATGGTATGTAGTAGACTTTTAACACATTCCCGTGGTATAAAGTTTTTCTACGTGACATATGGTATGTAGTAGACTTTTAGCACATTCCCGTGGTATAGAGTTAAAGTTTTTCTACGTGACATATGGTATGTAGTAGACTTTTAACACATTCCCGTGGTATAGAGTTAAAGTTTTTCTACGTGACATATGGTATGTAGTAGACTTTTAACACATTCCCGTGGTATAGAGTTAAAGTTTTTCTACGTGACATATGGTATGTAGTAGACTTTTAACACATTCCCGTGGTATAAATTTTTCTACGTGACATATGGTATGTAGTAGAATTTTAACACATTCCCGTGGTATAGAGTTAAAGTTTTTCTACGTGACATATGGTATGTAGTAGACTTTTAACACATTCCCGTGGTATAAAGTTTTTCTACGTGACATATGGTATGTAGTAGACTTTTAACACATTTCCGTGGTATAGAGTTTTTCTACGTGACATATGGTATGTAGTAGACTTTTAACACATTCCCGTGGTATAGAGTTAAAGTTTTTCTACGTGACATATGGTATGTAGTAGACTTTTAACACATTTCCGTGGTATAAAGTTTTTCTACGTGACATATGGTATGTAGTAGTCTTTTAACACATTCCCGTGGTATAAATTTTTCTACGTGACATATGGTATGTAGTAGACTTTTAACACATTCCCGTGGTATAAAGTTTTTCTACGTGACATATGGTATGTAGTAGACTTTTAACACATTCCCGTGGTATAAAGTTTTCTACGTGACATATGGTATGTAGTAGACTTTTAACACATTCCCGTGGTATAGAGTTAAAGTTTTTCTACGTGACATATGGTATGTAGTAGACTTTTAACACATTCCCGTGGTATAAAGTTTTTCTACGTGACATATGGTATGTAGTAGACTTTTAACACATTCCCGTGGTATAAAGTTTTTCTACGTGACATATGGTATGTAGTAGACTTTTAACACATTCCCGTGGTATAGAGTTAAAGTTTTTCTACGCGACATATGGTATGTAGTAGACTTTTAGCACTTCCCGTGGTATAGAGTTAAAGTTTTTCTACGTGACATATGGTATGTAGTAGACTTTTAACACATTCCCGTGGTATAGAGTTAAAGTTTTTCTACGTGACATATGGTATGTAGTAGACTTTTAACACATTCCCGTGGTATAAAGTTTTTCTACGTGACATATGGTATGTAGTAGACTTTTAACACATTCCCGTGGTATAAAGTTTTTCTACGTGACATATGGTATGTAGTAGACTTTTAGCACATTCCCGTGGTATAGAGTTAAAGTTTTTCTACGTGACATATGGTATGTAGTAGACCTTTACCACATTCCCGTGGTATAGAGTTAAAGTTTTTCTACGTGACATATGGTATGTAGTAGACTTTTAACACATTCCCGTGGTATAGAGTTAAAGTTTTTCTACGTGACATATGGTATGTAGTAGACTTTTAACACATTCCCGTGGTATAAAGTTTTTCTACGTTACATATGGTATGTAGTAGACTTTTAACACATTCCCGTGGTATAAAGTTTTTCTACGTGACATATGGTATGTAGTAGACTTTTAACACATTCCCGTGATATAGAGTTAAAGTTTTTCTACGTGACATATGGTATGTAGTAGACTTTTAACACATTCCCGTGGTATAGAGTTAAGTTTTTCTACGTGACATATGGTATGTAGTAGACTTTTAACACATTCCCGTGGTATAAAGTTTTTCTACGTGACATATGGTATGTAGTAGACTTTTAGCACATTCCCGTGGTATAGAGTTAAAGTTTTTCTACGTGACATATGGTATGTAGTAGACTTTTAACACATTCCCGTGGTATAGAGTTAAAGTTTTTCTACGTGACATATGGTATGTAGTAGACTTTTAACACATTCCCGTGGTATAGAGTTAAAGTTTTTCTACGTGACATATGGTATGTAGTAGACTTTTAACACATTCCCGTGGTATAAAGTTTTTCTACGTGACATATGGTATGTAGTAGAATTTTAACACATTCCCGTGGTATAGAGTTAAAGTTTTTCTACGTGACATATGGTATGTAGTAGACTTTTAACACATTCCCGTGGTATAAAGTTTTTCTACGTGACATATGGTATGTAGTAGACTTTTAACACATTCCCGTGGTATAGAGTTTTTCTACGTGACATATGGTATGTAGTAGACTTTTAACACATTCCCGTGGTATAAAGTTTTTCTACGTGACATATGGTATGTAGTAGACTTTTAACACATTCCCGTGGTATAAAGTTTTTCTACGTGACATATGGTATGTAGTAGACTTTTAGCACATTCCCGTGGTATAGAGTTAAAGTTTTTCTACGTGACATATGGTATGTAGTAGACTTTTAACACATTCCCGTGGTATGGAATTAAAGTTTTTCTACGTGACATATGGTATGTAGTAGACTTTTAACACATTCCCGTGGTATAGAGTTAAAGTTTTTCTACGTGACATATGGTATGTAGTAGACTTTTAACACATTCCCGTGGTATAAAGTTTTTCTACGTGACATATGGTATGTAGTAGAATTTTAACACATTCCCGTGGTATAGAGTTAAAGTTTTTCTACGTGACATATGGTATGTAGTAGACTTTTAACACATTCCCGTGGTATAAAGTTTTTCTACGTGACATATGGTATGTAGTAGACTTTTAACACATTCCCGTGATATAGAGTTAAAGTTTTTCTACGTGACATATGGTATGTAGTAGACTTTTAACACATTCCCGTGGTATAGAGTTAAGTTTTTCTACGTGACATATGGTATGTAGTAGACTTTTAACACATTCCCGTGGTATAGAGTTAAAGTTTTTCTACGTGACATATGGTATGTAGTAGACTTTTAACACATTCCCGTGGTATAGAGTTAAAGTTTTTCTACGTGACATATGGTATGTAGTAGACTTTTAACACATTCCCGTGGTATAAAGTTTTTCTACGTGACATATGGTATGTAGTAGAATTTTAACACATTCCCGTGGTATAGAGTTAAAGTTTTTCTACGTGACATATGGTATGTAGTAGACTTTTAACACATTCCCGTCGTGGTATAAAGTTTTTCTACGTGACATATGGTATGTAGTAGACTTTTAACACATTCCCGTGGTATAGAGTTTTTCTACGTGACATATGGTATGTAGTAGACTTTTAACACATTCCCGTGGTATAAAGTTTTTCTACGTGACATATGGTATGTAGTAGACTTTTAACACATTCCCGTGGTATAGAGTTAAAGTTTTTCTACGTGACATATGGTATGTAGTAGACTTTTAGCACATTCCCGTGGTATAGAGTTAAAGTTTTTCTACGTGACATATGGTATGTAGTAGACTTTTAACACATTCCCGTGGTATGGAGTTAAAGTTTTTCTACGTGACATATGGTATGTAGTAGACTTTTAACACATTCCCGTGGTATAGAGTTAAAGTTTTTCTACGTGACATATGGTATGTAGTAGACTTTTAACACATTCCCGTGGTATAAAGTTTTTCTACGTGACATATGGTATGTAGTAGAATTTTAACACATTCCCGTGGTATAGAGTTAAAGTTTTTCTACGTGACATATGGTATGTAGTAGACTTTTAACACATTCCCGTGGTATAAAGTTTTTCTACGTGACATATGGTATGTAGTAGACTTTTAACACATTCCCGTGATATAGAGTTAAAGTTTTTCTACGTGACATATGGTATGTAGTAGACTTTTAACACATTCCCGTGGTATAGAGTTAAGTTTTTCTACGTGACATATGGTATGTAGTAGACTTTTAACACATTCCCGTGGTATAAAGTTTTTCTACGTGACATATGGTATGTAGTAGACTTTTAACACATTCCCGTGGTATAAAGTTTTTCTACGTGACATATGGTATGTAGTAGACTTTTAGCACATTCCCGTGGTATAGAGTTAAAGTTTTTCTACGTGACATATGGTATGTAGTAGACTTTTAACACATTCCCGTGGTATAGAGTTAAAGTTTTTCTACGTGACATATGGTATGTAGTAGACTTTTAACACATTCCCGTGGTATAGAGTTAAAGTTTTTCTACGTGACATATGGTATGTAGTAGACTTTTAACACATTCCCGTGGTATAAAGTTTTTCTACGTGACATATGGTATGTAGTAGAATTTTAACACATTCCCGTGGTATAGAGTTAAAGTTTTTCTACGTGACATATGGTATGTAGTAGACTTTTAACACATTCCCGTGGTATAAAGTTTTTCTACGTGACATATGGTATGTAGTAGACTTTTAACACATTCCCGTGGTATAAAGTTTTTCTACGTGACATATGGTATGTAGTAGACTTTTAGCACATTCCCGTGGTATAGAGTTAAAGTTTTTCTACGTGACATATGGTATGTAGTAGACCTTTACCACATTCCCGTGGTATAGAGTTAAAGTTTTTCTACGTGACATATGGTATGTAGTAGACTTTTAACACATTCCCGTGGTATAGAGTTAAAGTTTTTCTACGTGACATATGGTATGTAGTAGACTTTTAACACATTCCCGTGGTATAAAGTTTTTCTACGTTACATATGGTATGTAGTAGACTTTTAACACATTCCCGTGGTATAAAGTTTTTCTACGTGACATATGGTATGTAGTAGACTTTTAACACATTCCCGTGATATAGAGTTAAAGTTTTTCTACGTGACATATGGTATGTAGTAGACTTTTAACACATTCCCGTGGTATAGAGTTAAGTTTTTCTACGTGACATATGGTATGTAGTAGACTTTTAACACATTCCCGTGGTATAAAGTTTTTCTACGTGACATATGGTATGTAGTAGACTTTTAGCACATTCCCGTGGTATAGAGTTAAAGTTTTTCTACGTGACATATGGTATGTAGTAGACTTTTAACACATTCCCGTGGTATAGAGTTAAAGTTTTTCTACGTGACATATGGTATGTAGTAGACTTTTAACACATTCCCGTGGTATAGAGTTAAAGTTTTTCTACGTGACATATGGTATGTAGTAGACTTTTAACACATTCCCGTGGTATAAAGTTTTTCTACGTGACATATGGTATGTAGTAGAATTTTAACACATTCCCGTGGTATAGAGTTAAAGTTTTTCTACGTGACATATGGTATGTAGTAGACTTTTAACACATTCCCGTGGTATAAAGTTTTTCTACGTGACATATGGTATGTAGTAGACTTTTAACACATTCCCGTGGTATAGAGTTTTTCTACGTGACATATGGTATGTAGTAGACTTTTAACACATTCCCGTGGTATAAAGTTTTTCTACGTGACATATGGTATGTAGTAGACTTTTAACACATTCCCGTGGTATAAAGTTTTTCTACGTGACATATGGTATGTAGTAGACTTTTAGCACATTCCCGTGGTATAGAGTTAAAGTTTTTCTACGTGACATATGGTATGTAGTAGACTTTTAACACATTCCCGTGGTATGGAGTTAAAGTTTTTCTACGTGACATATGGTATGTAGTAGACTTTTAACACATTCCCGTGGTATAGAGTTAAAGTTTTTCTACGTGACATATGGTATGTAGTAGACTTTTAACACATTCCCGTGGTATAAAGTTTTTCTACGTGACATATGGTATGTAGTAGAATTTTAACACATTCCCGTGGTATAGAGTTAAAGTTTTTCTACGTGACATATGGTATGTAGTAGACTTTTAACACATTCCCGTGATATAGAGTTAAAGTTTTTCTACGTGACATATGGTATGTAGTAGACTTTTAACACATTCCCGTGGTATAGAGTTAAGTTTTTCTACGTGACATATGGTATGTAGTAGACTTTTAACACATTCCCGTGGTATAGAGTTAAAGTTTTTCTACGTGACATATGGTATGTAGTAGACTTTTAACACATTCCCGTGGTATAGAGTTAAAGTTTTTCTACGTGACATATGGTATGTAGTAGACTTTTAACACATTCCCGTGGTATAAAGTTTTTCTACGTGACATATGGTATGTAGTAGAATTTTAACACATTCCCGTGGTATAGAGTTAAAGTTTTTCTACGTGACATATGGTATGTAGTAGACTTTTAACACATTCCCGTGGTATAAAGTTTTTCTACGTGACATATGGTATGTAGTAGACTTTTAACACATTCCCGTGGTATAAAGTTTTTCTACGTGACATATGGTATGTAGTAGACTTTTAACACATTCCCGTGGTATAAAGTTTTTCTACGTGACATATGGTATGTAGTAGACTTTTAACACATTCCCGTGGTATAGAGTTAAAGTTTTTCTACGTGACATATGGTATGTAGTAGACTTTTAGCACATTCCCGTGGTATAGAGTTAAAGTTTTTCTACGTGACATATGGTATGTAGTAGACTTTTAACACATTCCCGTGGTATGGAGTTAAAGTTTTTCTACGTGACATATGGTATGTAGTAGACTTTTAACACATTCCCGTGGTATAGAGTTAAAGTTTTTCTACGTGACATATGGTATGTAGTAGACTTTTAACACATTCCCGTGGTATAAAGTTTTTCTACGTGACATATGGTATGTAGTAGACTTTTAAGGAATATACATAAAGTGACATATGGTATGTAGTAGACTTTTAAGGAATATACATAAAGTGACATATGGTATGTAGTAGACTTTTAAGGAATATACATAAAGTGACATATGGTATGTAGTAGACTTTTAAGGAATATACATAAAGTGACATATGGTATGTAGTAGACTTTTAAGGAATATACATAAAGTGACATATGGTATGTAGTAGACTTTTAAGGAATATACATAAAGTGACATATGGTATGTAGTAGACTTTTAAGGAATATACATAAAGTGACATATGGTATGTAGTAGACTTTTAAGGAATATACATAAAGTGACATATGGTATGTAGTAGACTTTTAAGGAATATACATAAAGTGACATATGGTATGTAGTAGACTTTTAAGGAATATACATAAATTGACATATGGTATGTAGTGGACTTTTAACACATTCCCGTGGTATAGAGTTAAAGTTTTTCTACGTGACATATGGTATGTAGTAGACTTTTAACACATTCCCGTGGTATAAAGTTTTTCTACGTGACATATGTTATGTAGTAGACTTTTAACACATTCCCGTGGTATAGAGTTAAAGTTTTTCTACGTGACATATGTTATGTAGTAGACCTTTAACACATTCCCGTGGTATAAAGTTTTTCTACGTGACATATGTTATGTAGTAGACTTTTAACACATTCCCGTGGTATAGAGTTAAAGTTTTTCTACGTGACATATGATATGTAGTAGACTTTTAACACATTCCCGTGGTATAAAGTTTTTCTACGTGACATATGTTATGTAGTAGACTTTTAACACATTCCCGTGGTATAGAGTTAAAGTTTTTCTACGTGACATATGGTATGTAGTAGACTTTTAACACATTACCGTGGTATACAGTTTTTCTACGTGACATATGTTATCTAGTAGACTTTTAACACATTCCCGTGGTATAGAGTTAAAGTTTTTCTACGTGACATATGGTATGTAGTAGACTTTTAACACATTCCCGTGGTATAGAGTTATAGTTTTTCTACGTGACATATGGTATGTAGTAGACTTTTAACACATTCCCGTGGTATAGAGTTAAAGTTTTTCTACGCGACATATGGTATGTAGTAGACTTTTAGCACATTCCCGTGGTATAGAGTTAAAGTTTTTCTACGTGACATATGGTATGTAGTAGACATTTAACACATTCCTGTGGTATAAAGTTTTTCTACGTGACATATGGTATGTAGTAGACTTTTAACACATTCCCGTGGTATAAAGTTGTTCTACGTGACATATGGTATGTAGTAGACTTTTAACACATTCCCGTGGTATAAAGTTTTTCTACGTTACATATGGTATGTAGTAGACTTTTAACACATTCCCGTGGTATAAAGTTTTTCTACGTGACATATGGTATGTAGTAGACTTTTAACACATTCCCGTGATATAGAGTTAAAGTTTTTCTACGTGACATATGGTATGTAGTAGACTTTTAACACATTCCCGTGGTATAGAGTTAAGTTTTTCTACGTGACATATGGTATGTAGTAGACTTTTAACACATTCCCGTGGTATAAAGTTTTTCTACGTGACATATGGTATGTAGTAGACTTTTAACACATTCCCGTGGTATAAAGTTTTTCTACGTGACATATGGTATGTAGTAGACTTTTAGCACATTCCCGTGGTATAGAGTTAAAGTTTTTCTACGTGACATATGGTATGTAGTAGACTTTTAACACATTCCCGTGGTATAGAGTTAAAGTTTTTCTACGTGACATATGGTATGTAGTAGACTTTTAACACATTCCCGTGGTATAGAGTTAAAGTTTTTCTACGTGACATATGGTATGTAGTAGACTTTTAACACATTCCCGTGGTATAAATTTTTCTACGTGACATATGGTATGTAGTAGAATTTTAACACATTCCCGTGGTATAGAGTTAAAGTTTTTCTACGTGACATATGGTATGTAGTAGACTTTTAACACATTCCCGTGGTATAAAGTTTTTCTACGTGACATATGGTATGTAGTAGACTTTTAACACATTCCCGTGGTATAGAGTTTTTCTACGTGACATATGGTATGTAGTAGACTTTTAACACATTCCCGTGGTATAGAGTTAAAGTTTTTCTACGTGACATATGGTATGTAGTAGACTTTTAACACATTTCCGTGGTATAAAGTTTTTCTACGTGACATATGGTATGTAGTAGTCTTTTAACACATTCCCGTGGTATAAATTTTTCTACGTGACATATGGTATGTAGTAGACTTTTAACACATTCCCGTGGTATAAAGTTTTTCTACGTGACATATGGTATGTAGTAGACTTTTAACACATTCCCGTGGTATAAAGTTTTCTACGTGACATATGGTATGTAGTAGACTTTTAACACATTCCCGTGGTATAGAGTTAAAGTTTTTCTACGTGACATATGGTATGTAGTAGACTTTTAACACATTCCCGTGGTATAAAGTTTTTCTACGTGACATATGGTATGTAGTAGACTTTTAACACATTCCCGTGGTATAAAGTTTTTCTACGTGACATATGGTATGTAGTAGACTTTTAACACATTCCCGTGGTATAGAGTTAAAGTTTTTCTACGCGACATATGGTATGTAGTAGACTTTTAGCACTTCCCGTGGTATAGAGTTAAAGTTTTTCTACGTGACATATGGTATGTAGTAGACTTTTAACACATTCCCGTGGTATAGAGTTAAAGTTTTTCTACGTGACATATGGTATGTAGTAGACTTTTAACACATTCCCGTGGTATAAAGTTTTTCTACGTGACATATGGTATGTAGTAGACTTTTAACACATTCCCGTGGTATAAAGTTTTTCTACGTGACATATGGTATGTAGTAGACTTTTAGCACATTCCCGTGGTATAGAGTTAAAGTTTTTCTACGTGACATATGGTATGTAGTAGACCTTTACCACATTCCCGTGGTATAGAGTTAAAGTTTTTCTACGTGACATATGGTATGTAGTAGACTTTTAACACATTCCCGTGGTATAGAGTTAAAGTTTTTCTACGTGACATATGGTATGTAGTAGACTTTTAACACATTCCCGTGGTATAAAGTTTTTCTACGTTACATATGGTATGTAGTAGACTTTTAACACATTCCCGTGGTATAAAGTTTTTCTACGTGACATATGGTATGTAGTAGACTTTTAACACATTCCCGTGATATAGAGTTAAAGTTTTTCTACGTGACATATGGTATGTAGTAGACTTTTAACACATTCCCGTGGTATAGAGTTAAGTTTTTCTACGTGACATATGGTATGTAGTAGACTTTTAACACATTCCCGTGGTATAAAGTTTTTCTACGTGACATATGGTATGTAGTAGACTTTTAGCACATTCCCGTGGTATAGAGTTAAAGTTTTTCTACGTGACATATGGTATGTAGTAGACTTTTAACACATTCCCGTGGTATAGAGTTAAAGTTTTTCTACGTGACATATGGTATGTAGTAGACTTTTAACACATTCCCGTGGTATAGAGTTAAAGTTTTTCTACGTGACATATGGTATGTAGTAGACTTTTAACACATTCCCGTGGTATAAAGTTTTTCTACGTGACATATGGTATGTAGTAGAATTTTAACACATTCCCGTGGTATAGAGTTAAAGTTTTTCTACGTGACATATGGTATGTAGTAGACTTTTAACACATTCCCGTGGTATAAAGTTTTTCTACGTGACATATGGTATGTAGTAGACTTTTAACACATTCCCGTGGTATAGAGTTTTTCTACGTGACATATGGTATGTAGTAGACTTTTAACACATTCCCGTGGTATAAAGTTTTTCTACGTGACATATGGTATGTAGTAGACTTTTAACACATTCCCGTGGTATAAAGTTTTTCTACGTGACATATGGTATGTAGTAGACTTTTAGCACATTCCCGTGGTATAGAGTTAAAGTTTTTCTACGTGACATATGGTATGTAGTAGACTTTTAACACATTCCCGTGGTATGGAATTAAAGTTTTTCTACGTGACATATGGTATGTAGTAGACTTTTAACACATTCCCGTGGTATAGAGTTAAAGTTTTTCTACGTGACATATGGTATGTAGTAGACTTTTAACACATTCCCGTGGTATAAAGTTTTTCTACGTGACATATGGTATGTAGTAGAATTTTAACACATTCCCGTGGTATAGAGTTAAAGTTTTTCTACGTGACATATGGTATGTAGTAGACTTTTAACACATTCCCGTGGTATAAAGTTTTTCTACGTGACATATGGTATGTAGTAGACTTTTAACACATTCCCGTGATATAGAGTTAAAGTTTTTCTACGTGACATATGGTATGTAGTAGACTTTTAACACATTCCCGTGGTATAGAGTTAAGTTTTTCTACGTGACATATGGTATGTAGTAGACTTTTAACACATTCCCGTGGTATAGAGTTAAAGTTTTTCTACGTGACATATGGTATGTAGTAGACTTTTAACACATTCCCGTGGTATAGAGTTAAAGTTTTTCTACGTGACATATGGTATGTAGTAGACTTTTAACACATTCCCGTGGTATAAAGTTTTTCTACGTGACATATGGTATGTAGTAGAATTTTAACACATTCCCGTGGTATAGAGTTAAAGTTTTTCTACGTGACATATGGTATGTAGTAGACTTTTAACACATTCCCGTCGTGGTATAAAGTTTTTCTACGTGACATATGGTATGTAGTAGACTTTTAACACATTCCCGTGGTATAGAGTTTTTCTACGTGACATATGGTATGTAGTAGACTTTTAACACATTCCCGTGGTATAAAGTTTTTCTACGTGACATATGGTATGTAGTAGACTTTTAACACATTCCCGTGGTATAGAGTTAAAGTTTTTCTACGTGACATATGGTATGTAGTAGACTTTTAGCACATTCCCGTGGTATAGAGTTAAAGTTTTTCTACGTGACATATGGTATGTAGTAGACTTTTAACACATTCCCGTGGTATGGAGTTAAAGTTTTTCTACGTGACATATGGTATGTAGTAGACTTTTAACACATTCCCGTGGTATAGAGTTAAAGTTTTTCTACGTGACATATGGTATGTAGTAGACTTTTAACACATTCCCGTGGTATAAAGTTTTTCTACGTGACATATGGTATGTAGTAGAATTTTAACACATTCCCGTGGTATAGAGTTAAAGTTTTTCTACGTGACATATGGTATGTAGTAGACTTTTAACACATTCCCGTGGTATAAAGTTTTTCTACGTGACATATGGTATGTAGTAGACTTTTAACACATTCCCGTGATATAGAGTTAAAGTTTTTCTACGTGACATATGGTATGTAGTAGACTTTTAACACATTCCCGTGGTATAGAGTTAAGTTTTTCTACGTGACATATGGTATGTAGTAGACTTTTAACACATTCCCGTGGTATAAAGTTTTTCTACGTGACATATGGTATGTAGTAGACTTTTAACACATTCCCGTGGTATAAAGTTTTTCTACGTGACATATGGTATGTAGTAGACTTTTAGCACATTCCCGTGGTATAGAGTTAAAGTTTTTCTACGTGACATATGGTATGTAGTAGACTTTTAACACATTCCCGTGGTATAGAGTTAAAGTTTTTCTACGTGACATATGGTATGTAGTAGACTTTTAACACATTCCCGTGGTATAGAGTTAAAGTTTTTCTACGTGACATATGGTATGTAGTAGACTTTTAACACATTCCCGTGGTATAAAGTTTTTCTACGTGACATATGGTATGTAGTAGAATTTTAACACATTCCCGTGGTATAGAGTTAAAGTTTTTCTACGTGACATATGGTATGTAGTAGACTTTTAACACATTCCCGTGGTATAAAGTTTTTCTACGTGACATATGGTATGTAGTAGACTTTTAACACATTCCCGTGGTATAAAGTTTTTCTACGTGACATATGGTATGTAGTAGACTTTTAGCACATTCCCGTGGTATAGAGTTAAAGTTTTTCTACGTGACATATGGTATGTAGTAGACTTTTACCACATTCCCGTGGTATAGAGTTAAAGTTTTTCTACGTGACATATGGTATGTAGTAGACTTTTAACACATTCCCGTGGTATAGAGTTAAAGTTTTTCTACGTGACATATGGTATGTAGTAGACTTTTAACACATTCCCGTGGTATAAAGTTTTTCTACGTGACATATGGTATGTAGTAGACTTTTAACACATTCCCGTGGTATAAAGTTTTTCTACGTGACATATGGTATGTAGTAGACTTTTAACACATTCCCGTGGTATAGAGTTAAAGTTTTTCTACGTGACATATGGTATGTAGTAGACTTTTAACACATTCCCGTGGTATAGAGTTAAGTTTTTCTACGTGACATATGGTATGTAGTAGACTTTTAACACATTCCCGTGGTATAAAGTTTTTCTACGTGACATATGGTATGTAGTAGACTTTTAGCACATTCCCGTGGTATAGAGTTAAAGTTTTTCTACGTGACATATGGTATGTAGTAGACTTTTAACACATTCCCGTGGTATAGAGTTAAAGTTTTTCTACGTGACATATGGTATGTAGTAGACTTTTAACACATTCCCGTGGTATAGAGTTAAAGTTTTTCTACGTGACATATGGTATGTAGTAGACTTTTAACACATTCCCGTGGTATAAAGTTTTTCTACGTGACATATGGTATGTAGTAGAATTTTAACACATTCCCGTGGTATAGAGTTAAAGTTTTTCTACGTGACATATGGTATGTAGTAGACTTTTAACACATTCCCGTGGTATAAAAGTTTTTCTACGTGACATATGGTATGTAGTAGACTTTTAACACATTCCCGTGGTATAGAGTTTTTCTACGTGACATATGGTATGTAGTAGACTTTTAACACATTCCCGTGGTATAAAGTTTTTCTACGTGACATATGGTATGTAGTAGACTTTTAACACATTCCCGTGGTATAAAGTTTTTCTACGTGACATATGGTATGTAGTAGACTTTTAACACATTCCCGTGGTATAGAGTTAAAGTTTTTCTACGTGACATATGGTATGTAGTAGACTTTTAACACATTCCCGTGGTATAGAGTTAAAGTTTTTCTACGTGACATATGGTATGTAGTAGACTTTTAACACATTCCCGTGGTATAGAGTTAAAGTTTTTCTACGTGACATATGGTATGTAGTAGACTTTTAACACATTCCCGTGGTATAAAGTTTTTCTACGTGACATATGGTATGTAGTAGAATTTTAACACATTCCCGTGGTATAGAGTTAAAGTTTTTCTACGTGACATATGGTATGTAGTAGACTTTTAACACATTCCCGTGGTAATAAAGTTTTTCTACGTGACATATGGTATGTAGTAGACTTTTAACACATTCCCGTGGTATAGAGTTAAAGTTTTTCTACGTGACATATGGTATGTAGTAGACTTTTAACACATTCCCGTGGTATAGTAAAGTTTTTCTACGTGACATATGGTATGTAGTAGACTTTTAACACATTCCCGTGGTATAGAGTTAAAGTTTTTCTACGTGACATATGGTATGTAGTAGACTTTTAACACATTCCCGTGGTATAAAGTTTTTCTACGTGACATATGGTATGTAGTAGAATTTTAACACATTCCCGTGGTATAGAGTTAAAGTTTTTCTACGTGACATATGGTATGTAGTAGACTTTTAACACATTCCCGTGGTATTAAAGTTTTTCTACGTGACATATGGTATGTAGTAGACTTTTAACACATTCCCGTGGTATAGTTAAAGTTTTTCTACGTGACATATGGTATGTAGTAGACTTTTAACACATTCCCGTGGTATAAAGTTTTTCTACGTGACATATGGTATGTAGTAGACTTTAACACATTCCCGTGGTATAGAGTTAAAGTTTTTCTACGTGACATATGGTATGATACTCGTTACTTTTAACACATTCCCGTGGTATAGAGTTAAAGTTTTTCTACGTGACATATGGTATGTAGTAGACTTTTAACACATTCCCGTGGTATGGAGTTAAAGTTTTTCTACGTGACATATGGTATGTAGTAGACTTTTAACACATTCCCGTGGTATAGAGTTAAAGTTTTCTACGTGACATATGGTATGTAGTAGACTTTTAACACATTCCCGTGGTATAAAGTTTTCTACGTGACATATGGTATGTAGTAGACTTTTAAGGAATATACATAAAGTGACATATGGTATGTAGTAGACTTTTAAGGAATATACATAAAGTGACATATGGTATGTAGTAGACTTTTAAGGAATATACATAAAGTGACATATGGAT